>JAZKJV010001277.1:601415-1201415 GCA_037367405.1 Ottelia alismoides
TCCAATCGTTTCGCACATTCTTTAACACATCCTGCATCTTCTCTCCTACGGTCAAAACTTAGGCGTCTCAGGTCATAAGTTTACTTCTCCAATCCTTCCTCACATTCTTTAACATAAGCCTCCACATTCGGATCATATGCTGCAGCTCTGCGTAGGTATGCAGCAGCTTCAGCCTTTTTCCCCTGTTTGAATAGCTCACTGGAAAAGATTTCAAGAAATTAGAACAAGTATGTCCACAGCCCACCAAACAACATCATACCCTAGATCTCTATTCTGATACATACATAGTAAAATTTCAAGATGACCTCCCATGAGGCAGGACACTAGTTGATTAGGGCATTTTTAACAGAATTGGCTATGATTTTTTTAAAAAAGACTGCACATAATAATCCATAAATGACTTTGAATTAAATCCGCCTATTTAGGTTGGCATGGAAGAAAGAATCCTGCAGTCAGTATTAACTCTTATGAGCAATATATTACAATGAATGATGTTTTACTTCTAGCATTTATCCAGAGCTACTTTGAGCTCGAGTCTGGAGGGTATTAAATCATTAAAAAATAGTTATAAAAGAATAATTATTGTTACCTCCCTAGCATCACTAGTCCTTGATAGTAGCAGGCTTTATCCATTGGAGCCTCGGGTTCTTGTAACTGTGATATTCGTTTCAAATATTCCACTCCTTGGGGAGCTTTCTCCCTGTACAGTCATATGTATGAGGCAACACGTACAATTAATGCAAATGATAAGGGCCATAAATGTTCAAAAACATGCACGTTATACAGCAATCAGCATATATTTTCGCAAATCAGTACACCAACGACAGACTGACCTTCCAAATATGTGAAACTCCTGCACCAAACAATGCAAGAACTAACATCCCAATCTCTTCATCCTCCCTAATCTGCTAAGAAGACAAATATATGACTTGCTTGCTGATTCTATGCCAGAGAAGTGCATTAATTATATACCCCTTCTTACTGGAAGAAACTTCATCAACTGACAACAAAGATAACATGGCATCAAGTGAAGGAAGGCATACTAACCTTTGCAATTGCACGATCGAAGTAATCAGCAGCTTCAGTAAAAGACCTTTTGGAGCATAGAATCTGTCCTATAGCAATCAAGGCCCTTATCATGTCAGGGTCCTTTTCAGACGCCAATCTATGAAGAAGCGATGAATCTTTACTATCTTGTTTAACTATATACAGGTTAAGGAAAGGACAAAAATACTGAATATAGTTTTAGGATTACAGTGCTGCTACTTTAGCATAACAAGAGCTCTGTCCTGATTGCCAGTGACAATATGTTGAAGCCCTTGCTGCAAAGAAGTGCCAAAAGAATGAGTGCATGAGGAAACATAAAAAAATTCTTGCACCATGATTTACCTCGAGAAGATTCTGAGGGGGGAGGCTTTCTATTTCATCTGCAGCAAGATGATGCTCCGATGTCAAACTTTGATTATTTAAAATACTATTCACAGAGGGGTGGTGACTAATTGATGTATCTTGCCCCTGAGAAGCTACTTTATTCTCCATCTTTACATTTAATGCAGGTAATCCCAACTTCTTGCGAACATCAGCATTTCTGATAAGAAATTGCTGCACAGTAAAATTTGATGTGTATTATGAAAGCACACTTATCTGCTGCAGGAGATTCTGAGAATCTAATTTTTTTAATGAATTTTACCACTCACATGCCAGGAAATCAGTAACATAACAAAAACATTCAGCCACTTTGAGACGCCCTTGACATATAACATAAACACAGGACAATGCTATCGAGTAGGCTGGCCCATGTCAACTCACTCTGGAAACATTTCTTTGCAGAATCTATCAACTCCAAAGAATGGTGTTATTTTGCAACCATATAATCCAGACATAGGCTGTTGCTAATACCTGGGACAATTTCAAATTTATTTGAAATACAGTAAAAAGTTCTTGCCCTTTGTTTTTAATGATTAAGGGGGGAGGGTGGGGTTGAACTTGGGTCCTTGGAGTGGGAGCTCACTGCTCCTACCACCAGACCATAAGGTGGGTTCTCTTGCCCTTTTGGTTGCTCCACTTTTTGGGATCACCCAGAAATCTTATGCAATTACACCATAACCCCTATCATCTTTAAAATTACCGTAGAACCCATGTAATCTTGCTCCACACCATTAGCAACAGCCTATGTCAACTCACTCTGGAAACATTTCTTTGCAGAATCTATCAACTCCAAAGAATGGTGTTATTTTGCAACCATATAATCCAGACATAGGCTGTTGCTAATACCTGGGACAATTTCAAATTTATTTGAAATACAGTAAAAAGTTCTTGCCCTTTGTTTTTAATGATTAAGGGGGGAGGGTGGGGTTGAACTTGGGTCCTTGGAGTGGGAGCTCACTGCTCCTACCACCAGACCATAAGGTGGGTTCTCTTGCCCTTTTGGTTGCTCCACTTTTTGGGATCACCCAGAAATCTTATGCAATTACACCATAACCCCTATCATCTTTAAAATTACCGTAGAACCCATGTAATCTTGCTCCACACCATTAGCCCCTACCGTTAGTAAAAAGTTCTTGCCCTTTGTTTTTAATGATTAAAGGGGGAGGGTGGGGTTGAACCTGGGTCCTTGGAGTGGGAGCTCACTGCTTCTACCACCAGACCATAAGGTGGGTTCTCATGCCCTTTGGTTGCTCCACTTTTTGGGATCACCCAAAAATCTCATGCAATTACACCATAACCCCTATCATCTTTAAAATTACCGTAGAACCCATGTAATCTTGCTCCACACCATTAGCCCCTACCATTAGTGTCAGAAAAAACGTCAACACCACAAGGACTGATGTTGAGATATTTATATCTTTTTAGATACTATTATATAATGTTTCTTTTCTTTCGGCTAGTTATGTAATTTGTCCCTAGAGATTTTCTCCTATATAAGAGAGCTCTAGGACTACGATGAATCCATCTCTCTTTTACGTTTCCACATGGTATCAGAGCGACGTTCCTAGACCGGAGCCTGTACCCAAAACCCTAGTCCCCACTGAAACCCTTCGCATCATCTCGAGGCGTCGCCGCTGTCGCTAATCCTTCTCCGCGGCACCGCGGCGCCCCTCCGCGGCATCGGCCCTGCGCCTGCGTGCACAACATGCATGTGCGTCTGCGCACTCCCTGCGTGCCCCCAACATGCCTCCGTGTGCTTAACATCTCCGCAAGCCCCTCGTTGGGCTTTGGCCTGACTCTTTAGGGTGTGAATCGACAACCTATAAACACCCTAGCCTTCCGAAGGAGCCTTCAGAGAATGGAAGTGATTGTGGTACTGGTATGAGTCTACACCCACAACCATCTTCCTATATGTCCGTGCAGACGATCTGTGCTCGGGTTTATAACCCCAATTTTGAGAGATTGCCGTCATCATGTCTGACAACAAGGCAGACATCAACACCCATTGTGAATATGGATGGAACTAATTATGAATTGTAGGCCATGGAGTTCATGAGTTTGATGCAATGTAATGGTAATCCAAATGTGGGGGTTTGGTCAGGGGGATGCTGAGATAGTTAGCAATAAGCATATCCTCACATAGGAGGAGCATGTTGACAAGACTGGGGTTAACGCCTCATGGGGGGCAGATGATGCGTATGCACGAGTATGGTTGTCTGGAACAATGTCTATGGAGATAGCCAATGACATTTTGAGTCAGCCTACAACAAAGGCCATGCGGGACATACTCGCTGCCACATATTCTCTGGCGAAGAATGAGTCAAAGATTCTGCAACTTCAGCATGATATCTTCAATTCTAAGCAGAATGGTCGTCCTCTACATACCCTTTACACGTCTCTGAGGGTATGTTTGAAAAGCTACATGGTTACATTCCCTTGACAGCTATGTTAGAAAATCGGAAGCGGAAGCATAAACACTCCCCCTCAAGCTGTACAACACAATGGGCGCATACAACTTATACTCCAACACTCCCCCTCAAGCTGGAGCATGCAATGCTCAGCTTGGACAAACAGAAAGAAACTCAACTCAACTCTACAGGACACTACGGACAATATCAACCCAACGTGCACATTGCTGCAGTCGAGGACGTTGCTTCTCATGCCGTGCAGGTGAGGAGGACGAACGGGCTGGAGTGTGAGTCAACTGAAGACTCGGAATCTGACCATCGAGTCTGAACTTGCGTCTGAAGTCTCCTCGTCGGAGAACTGGGTCTCTCCCATCTGGCTCAGAGAATGGTGCACTGCTCTGGTGTACCTATGATACCACATGAAAACCCTTACCCTCAAGGGAATGGTCCTCTGCTCTGGAGTCCCTATGGCTCACATGAAAACTCTGGCTGAACAACCACAAGAATGATGGGGACCTCGAACAATGATGGCAACTTATGCTCATCTGAAAATGACCGCACACGCGTGCGTGTCTGAAACTGGAGTCTCTCTCTGGAGATCTCGAAATGGGCCTCTCATCTTGGAGTGCCTCGATCTTGGACTCTGACAAATCTGTCGAGTCTGAATCTGCGCATCGAACTGAGACTCGGAATCTGAACGTCGAGTCTGGAATTGCGCATGGAAATCTTCATCTGAAAAATTGTAGAGTCTGAAAATTCTGAACTTGGTCTGGATAATCTGCATCTGGCATCTGAATCTCTGATATCTGGAGAAGACCTGTGACTCTACATATATACTCCCCTTTCTCCCATACTTGTCGGAAAACATGGACGTCGACCAAGTTGGGAGAAGACAACAATGATGGGGAGACATGGAAATAAGCCGACCACACAATTGTCAGCTTTTCAAAACATTCATCAATTTTTTTATAAACCGTAAACATTTTTTTTATTGGCTTTTCATTTTTGCGTACGACTTTTTATTGTACGCGTCTTTTTTTCTCAACAACAATTTTTTTTAAAACCTTTTTTTTTGAAATCATTTTTGCGTGCGGCTCTTTTTTTTTAATGCACGCGCCTTTTCTCTCCTTTTTTTTGCAATTTTTTTTGGGCGCGGCCCACATGGGCCCAACCCATTCTTTCTCTCTCTTTTTTTTAACAGGGCCCTCACAAGAAACACATATTTTTTTAAATGGTGACCGAATGGGCCCATTAAAGGGGTATCGCCCCCGTTTCCACGCATAGGGTTCCCAAAGGAAACCTCCTCCCGATGAAAAACCGCCGCCGCCACCTGGGGAAATAGCGGCTAGGCTTGCGCCGCCTTGGCTGGAGGGGACTGCCGGAGGGGGGGGGGATCTCGTCGCCTGCGCACGGTGTTTTGGAGGTTCAGGTTGAGAAGCACGCACGGAGGAACACACAGCGTGATGGAGTAACTCGCCGCGAGGAGGCGCCTGGCTGTACGGTCGGTGCGACAACCTTCTCCTCGCATGACTGGGCAGATCTGGAGGGCGCGAAGGAGAAACGGCTGCGCCGCTTTGCGCAGAGGAGATCGAGCATGGGGTGGAGCCCTGCCTGCGATTGCGCCGCCTGGCTGTTGCGGCTGGAAGAGAAGGGTGCGCCAGGAGCGTGCAAAGACGATCGCACCCGAGGAAGAGGGGCTGCGCCTGAAGGACTGGGGCTGTGCGGCACCGCCTGTGCCGCCACGTGAGGCGAGGGAGCCCGATGCCTGGGGAGGCCCTGCTAGGGCTTGAAGAGGAGAGGTCGCCGTCAAAGATGGAGAGGCCCCGCTAGGGCTCGAACCTCCTGTGCACGGAGCAGGAGCAAGAATACGACGGCAATGTGAGAACCGCGCAGGCTGCGTGCTGAGATACTGGTAGGGCACCTGGTGACCTTGCAAGTTTGGGCCTTGGCTCTTCGCCGCAAGGACAGCCTACGCTTGAAGACGCGATATGCGTCAAGGGGCACTGCCAGGAGATCGTGCCCACAGAGTTGTTGGAAGAAGCGCGTTGCTGAGCCGCCTAGGGTTCTGGATCATCATCTAGGGTTTCAAAGAACCCAACAAAAATTCTCTCGAACAAAATATAAATATAAACAGTACGCAGATCTTCAGAAATACATCTTCAGCATCAACTCGAATCTCGAATAAAATAAGAACACGAAATCCTCGAGAATCGAACCCGCTCTGATACCATGTTAGAAAATCGGAAGCGGAAGCATAAACATGGATAAAGATAAAGAACACGAAAAGAACGCGGGATTTTACGTGGAACTCTACTCCGTGAGGAGCGGGATGAAACCGCGGGAGAAGCCCTCAAAGGGGCGTGATTCTCTATTGCTTTTTCTCAATGGATACAGGAGGTCTGGGGCTCCTTATATAGCCTCTCTAGAGCCTCCAAGTTCCACGACTGGACGATGTGTGACTAAACACTGGATGGGATAAATGGATCTCCTCCAGGATCCATTTACCCTGCTACAACACAATGGGCGCATACAACTTATACTCCAACATGCTACACCAGAGCAACTCAAGACATATCGAGATTCCGTGATGACGGGAGTTTTCCTAGCTGCACTGGATCTAGACTATGATGCAGCTAGGGCACAGATTCTCACCGATGCCACTATACCTCCGATGGAGGAGGCATATCGCCGACTGAGTAGGCCCTCCATATCCTCTGGTAGTTCATCTGTGTCACAGACTTCTTCAGCCATGACATCATCTTGTGGTAAGGGAAGCGATGCACAGTTCCGTGGTAGAGGAGGCCGTGGAAGAGGAGGAGGTGGTAGACCCCCTCGTCAGCCTTGCACCTTTTGCCACAGGCCAGGTCATTCAGAGGAAACATGCTATTCTAAGCATGAGTTTCCTGCTTCAGCTCGTGTGGCAGAACAGATTCAGCAGTGCAGCAACTCTTCTAGTGCATCTGACCAGAGATTTGACGACTTAGTTGCACGACTCAAGGAGATTATGCCATCACCAGGGTGAACTAGCTCACAGTCAGGATCTTCAGAGGTAGCAACCTCAGCCACTACATCAACATCAGGTACTGCATATGCTTTTACTAGCTGTTACATGGCAGACTTGTCAGAATGGATCATGGATTCATGAGCATCCCATCATCTTTGTGGTGACAGAGGTCAATTTAGTACCTATAGCCCGACTCAGTCAGGCAAATCTGTGGTGATTGCTGATGGGACTCATTCTCCCATCACTGGTCAGGGGGATGTGCAGTTAACCTCCAAAGTGAGGCTTCAAAATGTTCTTTACGAGCCTGAATTCTCTATGAATCTATTATCTATTAGTTAAATCACCAAGGATTTGCATTGTCGTGCCATATTTGACCCCTCTTCTCTTGTGTTTCAGGATATTCTAATAGGCAGGGTGATTGGAACTGGCCGTGAGCAAGGAGGCCTATACATACTGGTGCAATCTCCGTATGCTGATGTTTCTTCTCTTCGCACTGGATCTGTTTCACCTTATACGTGTCACCTTCGTTTTGGTCATCTTCCTCTGTAAAAGCTGCGTCATGTTCTTCCTCAGATCTCTCCTCGCTCTACCTTCCAGTGTGAGGCATGCCAGCTTGGGAAGCATCATAGGTCCTCATTTCAGAGTCGTCAGGATCAAAACAGTCATGGTCTCTTTGAGTTGATTCATTTGGATATTTGGGGTCCCAGTCGGGTTCCTGATCTTCAAAGACACCGGTTTTATCTTGTTGCGATTGATGAGTTTTCTAGATTGTCATGTGCCTTTCTACTTAAGAACAAGTCTGATGTTAGTCCTATCATTCAGTCTTTTATTAATGAAATAAGAAATGTCTTTTATGGAAATGTCAAGTATACATGTTCTGATAATGCACTTGAATTCTGTAGTATACAACTCTCTCAGTGTCTTAGATCATATGGCATAGTGCATTAGACATCGTGTGCTTATACGTCCCAACAGAATGGGGTGGACGAGAGGAAACATCGCCATCTCTTGGATGTCACCGGAACTCTTCTAATTCAGAGTTGTGCTCCCCACTCATATTGGGGGATGTTCTCACTGCATGTTATTTGATGAATTAGATACTTTCATCGATTCTGGGAGAAAAAAATTCCGTTCTCGATTACGTCTCCCGAGAAGGATCTTTTCTAACTCACACCTCGTGTTTTTGGTTGTGTTGCTTTTGTTCATCAGTTTTCTCCAGGTCTTGACAAGCTCTCTCCTAGAGCAGTCAAGTGTGTGTTCGTTGGGTATTCCAAGACCCAAAAGGGGTATCGTTGCTTTGATCTTGCTTGGCAAAGGTACTATATTAGTGCTGATGTCACATTCTTTGAATCCATCATGTATTTTTCTCCTACAGGTGACAAGCTCATTCCCTTAGTGAGTAGAGAAGAGGTTTACATTCCACCGCCTCCTATCTCTACACCTCCACCTTCTGCACCACCACCACCTACATCTCCGCCATCTCCTCCACTACCGCCACCTTTCTTTCCTCAAGTGTATCAACGTCGGCCTCATGCTCATGTGCCTCAACCAACATCCATCACGCCCAAGCTATGTCCTGAGCATTTGAGTTCTACTAATGGAACCAGTGATTTGAGTTTGCATCATGGTCTGAATGATCCCATTTCTGAGGATACAATGGATCTGGATGTGCCTATTGCATTACGTAAGAAGCGGCGTGCCTGTACGATGCATCCTCTTTCCTCTCATGTTTCTCTGACGCGGTTATCTGAGGACTTTCAGAGGTTTGTTGTTGACATATCTGCAATACAGATACCGAGCTCCTATCAGGAAGCTTTACAGAGTGGTCCGTGACGACTGGCTATGGAAGAGATGGCTACTTTACAATCTCGTGGTAGGTGGAGTGTTGTCCCTGCTCTACCAGGTGCTTCTGTTGTTGGCAGAAAATGGGTGTTTACTGTTAAACACCGTGCAGATGGTTCCGTAGATTGATACAAGGTTCGGTTGGTTGCCCGTGGATTCACTCAATCTTAAGGGTGGACTAACATGACATCTTTTCTCCTGTTGCGTGTCATTCTACACTACGCATCCTTGTTGTCGTTGTTGTGATAAAAGACTGACTCCTCCAATTAGATGTCAAGAATGCATACCTACAAGCTACATGGCGATTTGCACGAAGATGTGTATATGCAGCAGCCACCAGGGTTCGCTGCTGAGGGGGAATCTACTATGGTATGCAAACTTCATAAGGCCATATATGGCCTTAAGCAGAGTCCGAGGGCTTGGTTTCAGAAGCTCTCAGAGTTGATTGAACTACAGGGTTTTGTCAGTTCTACTGCGGATCATTCTCTATTTGTTAAGAGGACCCATACGGGTATGATTGCTATTCTGGTTTATGTTGATGATATTGTTGTTACAGGTAGTGATAATGAAGGCATTCAGGCAGCCAAGGATTTTCTTGGGCAGCAGTTTGTGACCAAGGATCTTGGAAAGCTAAGGTATTTTCTTGGCCTAGAATTTGCAAGAAATCAACAGGGAATGGTAATGACATAAAAGAAATATGTCATTGATCTCTTATTCGAGACGGGTATGACAGGATGCAGACCTGCTACTACTCCTATGGATCCCAATGCACGGCTATATGATGATGATGACTCTGCAGAGGTAGACAAGAGACAATACAGAGAGTTGGCAGGGAAGTTATTGCATGTTACTATTACCAGGCCTGATATATCGTTTGTTGTCAGCAGGGTTAGCCAATTTATGGAGCAACCTAGGCAGTCTCACATGGATGCAGTCAACATGATCTTGAGGTATCTCAAGTCCTCTCCAGGTGTAGGACTTCTTTTCAGGAGAGACACAACCCTGACAGTATCAGGATGTGTGAATGCAGACTATGCTGGGTGCCCTAAGGATAGAAAGTCAACCTCAGGTTTCACTGTGTGTTGTAGGAAACTCGTTGGTTTCATTGAAAAGCAAGAAACCGACTGTTGTAGACAGATCAAGTGTGGAATCAGAGTATAGGGCAATAGCCCAAGGGAGCACAGAAATGATGCGGGTCAAGTCAGTTTTGACTGACCTAACTATGGAGGTGCCACTTCCAATGCATCTACAGTGTGATAATCAAGCCACACTATTTATAGCTGTTGAAATCAGAGAAACGAAAGCGGAATCGATAAATAAACATAAGAAAATAGAGGATTTACGTGGAACCCTACTCCCTAAGGAGCGGGATGAAACTACGGGAGAAACCCTCAAAGGGGCGGATATTCTATTAGAATTTCTCAATGAGTACAAGGGGTGTGAGGCTCTTTATATAGGAACTCAAGGGAGAATATTCTATAGGATATTCTCTATAGAATATTCTCTTAACAAATAGCCACACAGAATATTCTCTAACACTCCCCCTCAAGCTGGAGCTGAAAAAGCTGCAGCTTGCAACAAAAAGAATGTATACAACACATCTTCACACGATACATCACAAGAAGAATACAAGTCTGCTGCCGGTAGAAGACCTCGCACGAGGACGGGTCTGCGGCTTAAGGGCGCCGCCTGTAGCCTGGAGTAGGAGGCGCATATCCTGGTGTCGCAGCAGAAAGGAGGCCGTCGAGTTCGATTCTCCTCCACAGGGAAGAGGAAGGCACCGCCGAGTTGTGCGCGATGCCTGCGCACAGGGAGGAGGTGGAGCGCGCGGGAGCTCGGAGCGGCCTCGCGCCGCTTGCGCAAGAGAAGTGGGTCGAAGGAAGGGTGCCGCCGCCAGTGGGGGCTCGATCGGTGCGCTGCCTGCACCTAGGGCTCCACGCTGGGAGCTCCAGGAAAGGAGGCGGAGGACCTGGCGCGGCCAGGAGGCCAGGAATGGAGGGCGCCGCTAGGTCATGTGCCGCCAGGAATGGAGGAGGTGCCCTTTTTTTTGGCTCTCATGCGCGAGAGGAGGCGGAAGCGCCGCTTGGAGCATCTTCGATGGAACTGGGAGAAGCGGGCGACGTCTGGAGAGGTAGGGGAGAGGACTATTGAGGTGTGACCGTCGCTTGGTCTGGATGTGCGACGTGTGAGTTGTCTTTGCTGTCGCTTGGGCTTGAGGCTAGAGGGCTGGCTGCCTGGAGTGCCTCCGCCTGCCTAGTATTGGAGGTGTGCTGCAGACCGTGGTTTGAGGTTGGTTCCGCCTGGAGAAGTCTTCTGTTCGACACCGCAACCTCAGAAGATGGAGCACATGAGGAGGTGCCTTCGTTGCACAGGCAAAGATTAGGGTTTCAATGAAACCCTAATTGTTGGAACTTTGACGGATTGGAATTTCAAGAACCCCATAGCACTAACTTGAATAATCTTAACAATACACAATCAAGAACAACCCACGAACAATAACTGAATCGGAAAGAAAAAAAACTTCAAGAATAAATCCGCGAGAATCGAACCGCTCTGATACCATGTTGAAATCAGAGAAGCGGAAGCGGAATCGATAAATACACATAAGAAAACAGAGGATTTACGTGGAACCCTACTCTCTAAGGAGCGGGATGAAACCATGGGAGAAGCCCTCAAAGGGGCAGATATTCTATTAGAATTTCTCAATAAGTACAGGGGGTGTGAGGCTCTTTATATAGGAGCTCAAGGGAGAATATTCTATAGGATATTCTCTATAGAATATTCTCTTAACAAATAGCCACACAGAATATTCTCTAACAATAGCAAATAACACAATCTTTCATGAAAGAACAAAACATGTTGAGGTTAACTGCCACTATACCCGTGATCTGATCCAAAAGGGGTTTATATTCACTTCTCATGTTGCATCAGGTGATCAAGTTGTTGATATGTTCACCAAGGCACTTGCAAAGGGACCATTTCAGTGTTGTTGTTCCAAGCTGAGCATGATAGATATTTATGCTCCAGCTTGAGGGGGAGTGTTGAGATATTTATATCTCCTTAGATACTATTCTGTAATGTTTCTTTTCTTTCGGCTAGTTATGTAATTTGTCCTTAGAGCTTTTCTCCTATATAAGAGAGCTCTAGGGCTACGATGAATCTATCTCTCTTTTACGTTTCCACTACTGAAAAGCAAAAAAACTTTATAGAAAGTTCCAAAACAATATTTTCTTTATATACATATCTATCCCCCTTCTTAAACCTCATTTCCTCGGCCTGCAACATTATCTGAGAGCACCCCAAGTCCCTAATATCACTCTGCCTCGATGGTGTACTCCGTCAGTTTGATATCCGTCTCCTCCACCTTTGACCACCTGATTGTTGCCTCTGTCCACCGCCACCTCTTCCTACCTCGGTTTCCTCTAACCCTTCAACCCTTCCCTTGTTCCCCCTGCTCAACCCATCTCTGGTCTCATGTTCCTTCCCTCAACTAGTCAGCCTTAGAGATTAGGTGCTCCCTGTGTCCAAGATACCACTGTAACATAGATAGCTTCATCCAGTGCCACAATGCCACATCTCTGTTGAAGTTTGCTGCAGCAAGGTCCGTACAGAAGCTATCCCTCGCCTTCCACTTTGTTACCCAAACATGAGGTTGCATCGCTGCACATCATCCTGCATGCAATCCACCCCCTCCTCCTTTGGCCTCCTCTCACCCTTTAATCCCTCCCTTGTCTCCCGCTGGTAAACCTCCCTCTGGTTTCACATCCCTTTACCCAACTTCTCAACCTTAGAAATCAGGTGCTCTCTGTATCCCTTATACCCATGCATCATTGACGGCTTCACCCAGCGTTATGATTCTGCCTCTTTGTTGACATCTATCCCAGTGAAGATGGATAGCACATTACAAACATCCTCATGGGAAATAACAGTGTGAAGTTTGCTGCAGCAAGGTCCATACACGAGCCATCCCTCAGCTTCCAACTTTTACCCAATCAAACAGGAGGATGCATCCCTGCACATATATTATCGTGCATGCGGTCCTTCCGGGTCCCAAAGCTCATCGAGTGCAACACAAATGCCTTTACAACTATGGTGAAGGGCTTCTCATGTCTGGAGTTGCTGACACTTTACAATATTAAAATCATGGCAGCGGCGGACCTAAGATTTCATGTTAGAGGGAGCACTATACTATACATTACATTGATGCTAAAAAAATTTAAATTATTGTAAATTTTCTATACATATGAAGTAAAAATGTGGTCATATTTGAATTAGATTATAAAAATGATTTACGGTTGTGCTTAAAATATATCTATTTATATTCTACAAACATCTCCCAACCAATTGCATCAATTTTTTATATCCATGAGATTTCAGCATAAAATTGTGGCTAAAATGATCATAAGTGCAAAAAATGTTATATTTTTGAGATATATTTCATCTAATTTTAGTACTAATAACAATAGAAGTCAAATCTTTTGAGAATATTATCTCCCCTATTAGAAAAGTATCAAAAGTATTGTATGCTCCCATCCTCGCAACTACAAGAAAATAAGTTTACATGCATTTTAACATCCATTGCTATATAGTTCGTTGTTAAATATATATCAACGAGTATTTGCTATTGCGAAATGTATTTTTATACCTAAAACTATAGATGAATGATATATTCGTACCCATATCATTAATATAAATTATTAAATATATTATTGCGAAATCATTTTTTAAACTTGAAACTATTGATGAATGATATATTCGTAGCCATATCATTAGCAATTCATATAGCAAAAGTTATCAGTTGCCTTTACCATCAAATTTAGTGCCACCAATCTTTGTTATTTTTAGCAATAATTAGGGCAACTTTAGGGAAAATAATCCAAGTGATAAAGAAATGGATTGCTAATCTAAAGTATAAAAAAATCTTTTCGCATGAAAAAATATTTGTTGTATATTTAACAAAGGATATAACGACAAATTCAAAAATATTTGTCACTCTAAATTCATTTGTTGCATTTGTTCTTCCTTTCCCTACAATAATAATGTTGTTCCTCCCTCAAGGAGGGCGCATTAGAACAGATGCCAATACTGGACGTGACAAGGATTCTGAGGCACGATGGTCCTTCGGGAGATGAAGGGTCACACATACTATGGGTACTTGCAGATTGAAGATGGCAAAATGAAGAAACATAAGCAGTGCATAAATAGAAACTAAGAGAGGTGTACAAACAAGAATGGAAGAAAGGGGGTACAATGGAAAAAAGCAAGTCACTTGTTAAAAATGATTAAAGTTACTAGTTAAGGACAATAAGGAATCATATACAGTAGGGGAGACACAAGCCCCCCTTACAAATAACATAGGTCCGCCCATGCACCGTAGTAAGGTAGGTTGTTCTGTTGAGGCTATGCCCCGATCTTGAAAGTCTGAAGATCTCACCTTAGAATAGGTCGTAGAAGCACGGCGTGCCATGTGCCCTGAATCAAAATGCTAATTTCCATACTTTTAAAGATCGACATCTCTATGTTTGTAGACAAGATTCCAGATATGAAATGGATTAACTGTTCTTGAATGATTAAATGATCTTTGCATCTAAAGATACTTTCTTCATATTTTTAGATATGAAATGGATTCACTAATTATTCTTGAAGAATTCAATGGCCTTTGCATCAAATAAGACACATTCTTCACATGCCTTTGTCTCCTTATGAAGGAGCGCTGACATTTATGATGGGCTCCTTGTAAGAAAGTCAATAGAGATCATACTCCAAATTGGCACTTTGGGGGAGTTCAATATCGCAATAAAAAATAACAAATGAGGATATAGAACTCCAGCAGACGAGCTTCTACTACCTATTGCAGCAGATATGCTAATGGTAGTGCTGGTGAATGATGCATTGCAACAAGGAGAGAGGGTGGGAGGGGTTGGACGGTGAGGGGAGATCTAGGGAGGAGGTGGTGACATTGTGGGAAATACTGATGATCGTGAGATCAAAGAGAATGGGATCGTGACCCAATGAATCGAGTAGATGAATCTATGGCGAAGTAGCACTAGCGTTTTCTTAGGGATTGTGTGTGTGGAGGGGAGGCGAGGGAAGAAGATAAGACTGGGGGGATAAAAATATAACAAAAATAAAAAAAATCAAAAGTAACTTTCAATGAACTTTATTTGCTTTTGAAATTTTATATTCAAGTTTAGCAAGTTGATCAATGGAATTTAATGATAGGGGCTGGAGCAAGATTACGTGGGTTACGATGTAATAAAAAAGAACACAACAAATCAATTATCATGTAATTGCATAATATTTGAAAAGATGAATGAAAATACGCATTTTTAAAGGGATATGGATACGGATGACTACTTTGAAAATATCCAACTTTTATTCAAAATTCAGGCAACCCCAAATATCTATAACAACACAAATCAGTAGCATTTAAATCCTGCAAACTTACCCAACACATGATATGAAGAGAACTCCGACCATCCAAATGGCATTCATCGATCACTAAAGAAGCGAATGCAAAGAAAACCGCAAAGACAATTACATAACATAAGTAACCATTTTTTTGAATAAAAAGGGTGACATCCCACCATGGGACCCACCTCAAAGGTATATTTATATGTAAATGTAAAGAAATACAAAGGTAAGAAGTACAAAATTACACGTTCCAAGATTTGCAAAGCGCCCTACAATGTTCTACCACATTTACAGAATAGAAAGTGTGCTCCCCCCCCCCCAAATGACGTTGTTTCTCGCGCACCATATTGACCAAAGAAGACCAAAAGGGAAAGCGCTATCCTCATGGCCATATCCGCAAGCTGAACGAATGTCCCTCCAAAAGCTTGCACCGTCCCGCCCATGCAACCACAAAATATTTGCCATGCTCCATACTTGAGCTGCCGAAGGACAAGAGAAAAAAAGATGGTCTAAATCCTTCGACGCCGAACCAAATCTGTCACATGTGGAATCCCCCGCCCCAACAGCTGCTCCCTGCGCCTCTTGGTGAGAAACCTGCCCAACCTGAACAACCAAAAGAAAACCTTGATGCGAGTTGGAACGTTGCTTCTCCATATCATTTGCATATCAACACCAGCTTCCTCCTTCACACCCTCCGCCTCTGACACAAAGAAACAATAAGCTTTCTTCACCGAAAAATGACATACCCCCCAGACGAAGTGGTATCTCCCATCCACCAGGCATGCCTGCTACGCCAACTCTAGATGGAGGGCCAGGAAATCTGCAACCCTTTGCTCTTGACAACTCCGAAGAGAAAACCGGGGTCCAAACCCCCTTCTCCCAAACCTTCTGCACCACCACATCTTTATCTGCCACCATCTGTACAAGCCGCGGGAAATGCTCCCCCAACATTTATGTATACATCCCTGAAAGAGGACCTGGCACTCACCGATTCACAAGAATCTGATGTGTGACTGATCATCTCAATTTCCCCTGAGATTGTAGGGGGCTCAATTTATTTGGTAGATGGAGAATAAAAAACTCGGTCCCTTGTTATGGAGGGGCACCTTCTCCTTATAAACATATATAAGGATGGATACATTGAATAGGGATACAAATATAAGTGTTATTTTATCCTTATCATGTTTAAAAAGAGATGAAACCATAAATCCTAAAAGATGAAAATACAATAATGCCCTCAACAGAAATAATAAATATAAGAAATACTAAAATAATAACACACCAATAGTTTGAAATATCGATCTATTTATAAAGGGTAAGAATTCAAGTAATTTATACCAACAACTGCAGCTCCCTTATCGAATATGATCTATTTATAAAGGGTAAGAATTCAAGTAATTTATACCAACAACTGCAGCTCCCTTATCGAATATGGTATGCATTCAGATTCCTGATATTATGTATTCTGAAGACACTTATTTCTCCTCATGTATCGTTAAACAATATGCATATAGATTCCTAAAATTATATATTCAATAAAGACATTTATATTGGCTTGTTCATCATCTTTATTTTGAACTATATTAATCATTTCGTCACTAAACACACATCTACCATCAAGAAGAAATGGTGAGCAGGATGGCAGACAAGTTTGCAGTGATAGAAAAGATTAATATATTTCAAGGTAGAGATGATGAGCAAGCCAGTAGAAGCGTCCTCAGTGACAGAACATATAATTTCTGTAATTTATATGCATACTGTTTTCTGATGAAGGAAAGAAGAGCCTTCAGTGACAATATATAATATCAGTAATGTGAATGCATACTGTTTATGAAAAGGGATCTATGGTTGCCACCTATGCTAGAGTTTAAATAGAAACACGGGTCATTCATCATCTGACTATTTATATGGAGACACTTTTTACAAGTAATGTTTACAGGTGCACTTACGCTACCGACTACTCTAGGATGGTAGATAAGTTTATAGTGACAGAAAAGACTAATATATTTCAAATTTCAAAGTAGAGATGATGAACAAGCTGGTCCATGACAGAATATATATATTTATGTAATCTATATGCATACTGTTTCTGGATAATGGAAAGAAGTGCCTTCAGTGACAATATATAATATCAGCAATATAAACGCATACTGTTTCTGACAAGGGAGCTGTAGTTACCACCTATGCTGGAGTTTAAAATAGAAACATGAGTCACTCATTATCGGACTATTTATATGGAGATAATTTTTAGGGTTTTTATCAGTTGTGCCCCTCTGAGATATTGCAATATCAATTATGCCCCTCCCTTTTTTGGAATATCAGTTGTGCCCCTACCTTCTTGCAAAATTCACAGTTCTGCCCTTCTGTTAAGATAAAGTAAGGGCATAACTGATATTACAAAAGGGTAGAACTGTGAATTTTGCTAGAAGGTAGGGACACAACTGATATTCCAAAAAAGGGAGGGGCACAACTAATATTACAATATCTCAGAGGGGCATAACTAATAAAACCCCTAATTTTTATAAGTAATGCTTACAGGTGCACTTAAGCTACGGACTACTCTAGGGTGGTAGATAAGTTTGTAGTGACAGAAAAGATTATATAATTTCAAATTTCAAAGTAGAGATGATGAAAAAGCCGGTAGAAGCATCTCCCATGACAGTAAATATATTTCTTTTTTTATTGAGACAGTAATATATTTCTGTAATATATACGCATACTGTTTCCATATAATGGAAAGAAGTGCCTTCAGTGACAATATATAATATCAGCAGTATGAATGCATACTGTTTCTGACAAGGGAGCTGTGGTTACCACCTATGCTAGAGTTTAAAATAGAAACATGAGTCACTCATCCTCTGACTATTTATATGGAGACAAATTTAATAAGTAATGCTTACAGGTACATTTAAGCTACCGTCTACTCTTATTTACTCTGTGGAGATGGTTGGAGAATTGGATCTACAATTATCTTGGTTTGTATTAACTCAAAATATTTGAAGTCAGGGGAAGGCTTGCCTTCTACTTGAGGAGCCATTTTGGTGTACTCTACTCCTAACTTGATTACTGTAGTGAATATCCCAAAACACTCAAGCACCCTTTAGCATTGCAATCGACGAGCATAAAGAAGATTCACCTCTCTAACATATTTATTTAATCTCTTGTTAAAATTTCACCAATAGGACAAATGCATATGAACTTGCAGATGTTGCCTCATACAGTTAGATAAACAACATATGAATACTAAGCACCTACAGTTTTCAAAAGGCCACATATTTATAACCCTTTTCCATCATAGAAATCTTATGATAGGAAACACAAACAAAATAATAGCAAAGACAAATCAAGATAAAATGGCCACTTAATGCACAAAAGAGGATGTAGACAGATGGCTTGAACAAACCTGGCCCAAAGTCAAGGAGCTGTTCGTCACCCAGTAGACCAAGCTCCCCTACAAAATAAATAAAAGATAAAGCAATAAGCTTTTGTGGATTCCAGCTACTAGACTTCAAATTAATATAATAAAAGAAAAGGGAAACTTGTAAAATTAAACATCGGTCTACATTTTATCGTGGTTGTCTCAGGCATGAAAAGTACAAAAATATGCAGACAGAAATCCAGAATAGTATAAAAAAGGTGTGATGCAGTTGAGTGAATGGAAATAAAAGGGTTAAATCAAACGGTATGGTGAGTGGATTCAAGGAGTTAAAACTACAAGAAAGGAAGCAGACAACATTTTTGATGGCAAGTTTACAAATAGGTAGGAGGGACATCAAACAATGGAGCTTGGATCATTTTATACAACTTTCCTCATGAAACTTAAGAACTTTGTACATTTTCCAATTAATATGGTCAAATCTTACCATCGGATAGCACTACTGACAACATGCTACAAGTTAAGGACTTTGGTCCAATATGAGATGACCTCCAACATAAGAGAGTGCAATTGGTATAATACAAATACAGGTGTTACCATATATTTATTTATTTTAAACCATGCATATGTGTGTGCGCGCGCGCTTAGACAAATATGGATATATATGTAGACATAAGTATTGATGGATATAAAAATGTGTAACCATATCTTTAAAAACAGATATGGGTATAAAACCATATACGAATTAGATATGGATAAATGGTTACATATTTAATAAATAACCTTAGATTTACATGTATTTGATAGCTTACACATGAAAAAAAATGAAATGTATTGTCTC
Source organism: Ottelia alismoides (assembly GCA_037367405.1). Taxonomy (NCBI): domain Eukaryota; kingdom Viridiplantae; phylum Streptophyta; class Magnoliopsida; order Alismatales; family Hydrocharitaceae; genus Ottelia; species Ottelia alismoides. The sequence goes on from JAZKJV010001277.1 coordinate 620,729, forward strand.
AACAATTATATTCCATATGGTGAAAGAATGCATAAAATTGTTTTTTTCAATAATAAACAAATCTATAACTATATCTTATATATGAAAATGGATTTACATATACATATATTTGCGGATAACAAGGTGATGTTCATATATATATATCCATTTTAAAATGGATGCGTATGTCAAAATTTGTATAAAATGCATTGAAAAGTATATCATAGCTTGAGGTCCTATACATTGTTATTTTTTGAAAGAAAAATGGTGATGACTGAAATAACTCGCACCCAAGATTTATCTATTCACAAGTTTCAGAATTACAAAGACCATGATTTAGCAAGAGACCTGATGTGCTCTAGTACATTTTAGACACAGAATTTCTCTTGACAAACACAACACCATTACAAGCTAACCACGGAGCCTAGACAATAGCCAAACTCATTCCTTGTCGGCCATCAAACCACCCCAATTAGAGATGGGTGTGGTTGGTCGAGTTTTTTATGTACTACTCTGTTGTTTGATTTAGCTTAATGAAAATTTGAGATGACTACTGACCTCCGATAATCATCCATTCGCATTACAACTTATAAAAAAGGCATAGACTATGATTCTGAGAGTATTTGGGCAATTTAGGCTAGAATATAGTCTTTCCGATGAGTGACAAGCAATTTATAACAAATAAAACTCATGCATTTTACCGATTAAGAATTAATTGCTCAACAGAGCTCAAAGCAACATCTGAAAATGTTAAAATGTCCAGGTCATGCAAGGGCAATAACAAATAACAGGTTGTTTTATCCAATTGGGTTATAACTAAATATCGATTTTTACCTGAGGAATATAGAATCCAATTATGAAGAGAGGAAGAGAGAGGATGTCCAAGTATAGCTTGTAGTACTGTCAATGAAACAAAACCAATTCAGTTCAGGGAGGGGGAAAAAGCAATGTTAATAAAGTATGCCACAGCCAACATACAATTTATACAACCATACTTATAGTGGCAAGAATCCATGTAGCCGACCCTACTTATAGTGGGAGAAGGCTTAGCACATTTTATATATGCAGAGGTCAGTTATAATATTAAGCATCATATAGTAGCATGCTAAGTGGGATCTCTCGCACAAGAATCAATGTGCCAGATCCCATACTCGACATGATTTCTTAAGACACCACCGGTCCAAGGACAGCGCTTGCCCAATATATTGGTAGTTTTACTTCTACATCACTAAATAATAGCATCTGTCTATGAGCTGATGGACATTAGACATTAGCAAGTAAAGTGTTTTAAGACCGAACTAATTATTTGGCTTTTGTATATGCATCTGTCTATGAGCTGATGGACAGATTAGGGAGTAGCAGTTACGGTTGGAGCTGAGACAGTTCAATGAATTTGCTAGTGACGATCCGTTGATATGTTTTTTTTCTGACATGCTTGTGCACATGCATGCATGTGTTGTGTGAGCATAGTGTGCGTCTGTGGGGCTTCAACATTACCCCGAACCTGGAGGACGGCCTTAATGGCAGGGTGCACAGCTCCGGAGATTTCATGGTTGTGATTAGACCACCTTCTTTGCCTAGACCTTCCCCGTCGCAACTTTGGCATGTCTATTGCAAAGTGCTAATGATAAAACATGGATAGAAGCGCTGAAACCTAATCAAGTCTGACAAATCCTGGTTGAGGGAGCCTGATTTCTTGGGGCTGGTGAAGGGGACATGGAGGGCCTCCCCCTCGGTGGGTTCCCTAACAGAATCTCTATATTTCCAGTTGAACACCTTGCATTGGTGTCTGGTGTTAAGAAAGTGGTTATGGGAGGAGAGGAGTTATAAAAGGCATAAGACCCTACAGGTGATCTACATATGCGACAGGTTGGACGATGATAGCTCTACAGAAGCTTGTCTGCAAGTGATGAGGCTGAAAGGAGACAGCGCACCAAGGTTGTTCAAGAACTAGTGGAGGTAGTGATTCTGACAAACATGGCTTAAAAATGCGGATGCTAACACTTGGTTCTTCCACAAACAATGGAAATTGTTAAATGCCGATCAAATGTTATGGTAGGGGGGAGAGGGCAGTTAGACTAGCATTTAAGACGGCCACTCAAATTGAAGTTCCAAGCAGATGTCGGGGATGTTAAAACCATATTTGGTAGTAGACAACGTTGGGGAAGACAAATAGGAATGGGAGGCCATCAAATTGACAAGTAGAGACTACAGTTCTTTACGCATCTAACTTGTGGATCATCTCCTGGCCTGTTACTTCACGCTGATATGCAGATTCTACAAAAGAGATTTTGATTTGTCTATTTTGTACGTCTTACATTGGTGACTAGGCTGTATAGAAGTGGAGATCTCGGATATGACCTACACACTACACCGATCGGAGAGAGACATCAAGCATTTCCCTTTTAGCTACTCATTTGCTAGGCAGGCAGATGGGATCACTGTGCTGGGACCATTCCTCTTGAAAAGCTTTCAGAAGTAGGGGGCAAGAGCATCTATAATTCCATTATGCACAAATGAGCACCAGAAGAAGCGAGACCATTTGCAATTGTGTCGGCCATATGGCTACAGTGCAATGGTATGGTTTTCAGGGGCACAAAACCGGGCGTCGATAATGTACTCACTTTACAAGGGGTGGGGGATGTTCTTTATGCGGCCCTACATAATCACAGACGTAGTTCTGCATCAACACTCAGATATATAATCAAAATGCAATTCTACTAGAGATGGGATCGGTCAAATTCACGAAGTTTCCATTCAGCTACTCCATTTGCTGTGAGGTGTATATACAACGCTCAAATATGTAATCAAAATGTAATAAGGTACATAGCAGTGAGAACGGCATCGTAATCAAAATGTAATAAGGTACGTAGCAGTGAGAACGGCATCACCCAATAGGTTTTAGTAAAACCATTTTGTTGTGAGGTGTACATACATCAATGTTCAAATATGTAATCAAAATGCAATTCTACAAGAGGGACCTACCTGATTGATAAGATACGTGGCCATGAGAATGGCATCGCTGCAGTAGGTTTTCGCTACCCCATTCTGTTGTTAAGTGTATATACATCAACACTCAAATATGTAATCAAAATGCAATTCTACAAGAGGCGGGTACCCAATTGATAAGGTTCATGACAGTGAGAATGACAACATCCCAATGGATTTTAGGGACTTTCATGTGTGTTCATAAGGTGATGAAGATTCCCTTTCGCTACCCCATTCTGCTATGAGGTGTATATACATGAAGTCCGGTGAAGGGTATCCTAAGTGGCAAAGAAAGTAGTCAAGTCCTGTAGAAAAAACTCAAAAGCACTTTTAATTTTTAAAGTCTTAATATTAGTTTTTAAAGTCTTAACACAAGTAGAGAAAGGTGCTTATGAAATGAAAAAAATAGTTAACTATATTTATTTCTGAGCGTTCCTTTATAAAATACACCCAATAAGATCTGCTATAACCATAAACAAAGACAACAAAATAGTTATGACCCCCCTTAATTTGGATACGATAGGATCCCCCGAATGTCACAATGGACTAAAGAAAAAGGCGAGGAACACCGAAGCTTAATCCTTTGAGGAAACAAAGCTCGATGATATTCACCAAACTGGTATGCTTTACACTCCAAAGTTTTCAGTGAGTTCAAATGAGGAAACATTTGAGATGGGCTCTGCCAGAAGGATGCTCGTAAACGCCATAGAAATGAGATAACAGAGACCGAGACAACACCAACAACAACCACAAAATGCTCTGCTCACGCTTCCCCTTCTTCAAGAACCATCCATCGAAATGCTCTGCCCCACCACCTACACATCGGAGCTCATTCGACACCACTCTTTTCTAGTAAACTTAAGTTGTTGACCCTTCAGCTGAATTAGCACTCGAGCTCCCACTCTTACTTGCAAGCTTCTTGTGTAACAAAAGTGTCAAAGATGTCCGGTGAAGCTTTGCTGCGCCTTAACCGATGTACCACAACCTGAAACTTCATCAACGCTCTCTGTTGCAGACCCATCGAAGTTTCAAATCTCCTTCCCGCAACATATCACTATGAGGTTTTCTGCCATCCGCAATCACCGAGCACTGGAGGAAAACCACTCTCAAGACTAGTCTTCTCTGTTCTGCGCCTCCAAGGCTTCCTCCCATACCTATTGTACTCGAGTGAAGAAGGAAGACGTTTACCCCTCAACTACAACAGGCATCGTGTTCGCTTTGACCGGTCCTCTTCTTGAATTGGGTCGAGCAGTAGCAACAACATGGAAGGAAGAAGGAGGCCTTCAACATTTCTCCCTCCGTCACTAATCACACCTCAACAATATATCTCGACCGCTTATGGATCAATGATTTAGATTGGCCCTCACCAACCATCAAACGCTCTTGCAGCGACTATGTTGCATGGAATCGCAATCTCCATCAGATCTGACCAAGGACGGAGTGATCCCAATCGTTTGCATGCTGCAACAGATGACATGCAGATCCCACACGACTTGGGACAATCGCACCAACATCATTGGTTCTTTCTGGATTCTCATACATGCCTCAACCTCCCCCCCCCACCCCATGTAGTTAAATTGTGAAGAAGCCAAACCGGATCACATATTGTAGATAAGCTTATTTTGGACCTAATTGGAGTTTAATACTAGTTTTTAAATTTCATTTGCCTGATTCTGAACCTTGATTTTTTGAAAACCTTCTATCCAAAATTAAAAAGTCTCATTGAAAAGCTTATTTAATAATCTACATTTTAAGATATTGTGGACCATAATCTGTTGTGATTCGAATTTACCATGAAATTTGAAGAGAAATTCGATTGAGCTATTTAATTCATTATTCAATCTCGAAAATTTTCAGAAGGGGGTTTTATCACTTGTGCCCCTCTGAGATATCGCAATATCAGTTATACCCCTATCTTTTTGGTAATATTCGGTGTGCCCTTCACTTCTTGTTATTTTGTCACTTGTGCCCCTCGGGTTAGTTACCGTCCATCCACAGTGCAAACAGACGTTAACTTTGAGGACATAGGCGGAATTAATTTTAAAAAAAAGGTTATGAGGTCATTTTACATCATCTTCCTCATCATCATCTTCTTCTTTCTCTTCCCCATCCTCTTCCTCCTCCTCCATCTCCTCCTCCTCCTCCCTCTCTGCCCCCGCCCCTACCCCGCGCCGCCCCGAGCTCCCCGTACCTCCTCCCAGCCGCCGCCCCTGCCCCTGCCCCTGCCCCCTCCCCTCCCCTCCCCGTCGCCGTGCTCCCTCCCCTGGGCCGCCCCCTCCCAGCTGTCCCTGTGCTCCCTCCCCTGAGCCGCCCCCTCCCAGCCACGCCGCGCCTCTGTGCTGCCAGCGCCGCCGCCCGTAGACCCGCAGCGCGGAGCCACGCTCCCGACCCGTCCGACCCCTGTCGCTAGGCGCGACCCTCGAGGTCCCCAACGCCTCCTCCTTGCCGCGCGGGCCCCTCGCCTGCGCACTGCCCTACGACCCACAGCCCTCGACTAGCCTCCAACCGCCCATCGGTGGGCCCCGCTCTTCAGACACCCAGCCCCGCCGACCTTGTCCTGTAGCCGTTCATCTCCCCCACGCGACCCCACTCTTCAGACCTCCAGTCCCGCGCTGCCCTCTCAGCCCCCGCTCCTGCGAGGCGGGCGCGACCCCGCACCAGCCGTCCAGCGTCGTTCGTCTCCCATGCGCGGCAACACGTCAGCCGCGCCTCCCGCCGTCACCGCGACGTCTGCTCCAGCCCCTCCCTTCCCCTCCCCCTGAACGCGCCGCCCCCTCGCCTATCCCTCCTCCGGCCCCTTCTGCCCTCCTCCTCCACCTGTGGCTGAAACTGGAGTTGAGTTTTTTTGTTAAATTTTGATAAATTTTTGACTAATTGATTCATAAAAAGTCATCCAAAATTTCAATAAAATTCATCGTTTGATCCGTAACGAGTGATATGTTCGTGGAAATGTAAAAATTTTAGAGATTCGATGGATGCATGAAGGTGTTAGTAAGAGAGAGAAATTATGAAGAGAAGGAAGAAGAGCAAATGGAGAAGGAAGAAGATGAAGATGTATGGACCATAATACCCTTCTTAACCACACCATGGTTTGAATAAACCATGGTTATTTTAATTTTTGGACGGTCAATCTGACGGAAGGGCACAACTGATGACGGAGCAAGAAGTGAGGGGCACAACTGATATTACCAAAAAGATAGGGGCATAACTGATATTGCGATATCTCGGAGGGGCACAAGTGATAAAATCCCTTTCAGAAAACTACTCATTGTATAAGAAATCAAGCAAGGAAACTTTTGACACTAATTTTACAAAAATCCATTAACAATTATGCTCTGTGGAATTAATTTTCAATTCCTACTGAATTTTCTAGGGTTCATTTTGCAGATCTCCAAAAATTAAAATAGCGCTAGATGCCTCTTTGAATGCTTCATACTGTCTAAAAAACATTTGTAACAATCAACCTGCATTATTTATTGCCAATACTACAACTTTCCATGAGAAGACCAAACACATCAAGGTGAATTGCCACTACACAAGAGACGTGTTACAAAAGGGCTTCATCTCTGCATCCTATGTCAGTTTAAACGAACAAATTGCATATATATATTCACTAGCATCTAGCTAGGGGTCGTTCCAAAAGTGTTTCTCCAAGCTAAGCATAATATACGTCTATGCTTTAACTTGAGGGGGAATGTTAGGAAATATTATTATGTTTCCCTTATATTTTATTTCATTTTAAGTATTTTCCCTTCTATTATTTTGCCCTCTAGGATTTCTCCTCTATATAAGGGAGTCTTATGGCCTCTAAATAAACAACTCATCCATTTCTTTTTGCAAGCCTGTGGTGGCTTGCCAAACTTCACCCAACACCTCTAAGATAGGTAATTGAATCTGTGGCAATGAATACATGGAGAGTACTTGTGTCCATGACCATGACCAGAATCACGACCACAACCTTTTCTGGAGTTGTAGCGTCAACCTCACCCAAAAGTCACCAGAAAAGAAAAGTTCTATGCATCATGCATAGAATGTGTACGAGCAATAGAGGTTTCGAATTGTAGTTGACCAAAGGTGACATTGATAAAGGGAACAATATCATATGTGAGGAGTTGATCATTCACAATTTGATAATAAGGACGTAGACTGACAAGGAATTCGTAAACTTGCCACTTAGATCACTCAGCCACTTGTTTGTTACATCAGGCTGGCTGCAATATGGCAAGCTCCTCACATAGGCCCGGTAAGCTGTCAGTATTACTCCACGAGAGAGGATTCACCCTAAGAAGCAGATTGAATCTACATGTAGCCAGTTCATCCCATGTATACTTGGTAGTGTCCTTGTACAGAAGATAATGACCACATGGGGCTCAATCTTGGTCATCCATGTCACCACCTGATAATTGTCCCCCAACCAGGAACCATAGTTTTTATCTCTTCCTTCATAGGTTCCTTCATTCCTTCTTTAAAATAGATATTTTTTCTTTGATCATCGATGAACACCTTAAAGACTTAACACCATAGCACATAGTTTTCCATGCCCTTGAGCTTATAGAAGTCCCATGAACCACCATAAAAGATATGGATATTAGAGGCTTGATCTCGTAGGAGTCATGATCATGGCAGTCAGGGAGAAAAGTTAATGAAGTCAAGAATCACTTTACTTAAGCATAGGAAGTAGCCCGGAGAAGGTCGTGTGATGTAGATAGAAAAAGTTGTAACAACGAAAAATAAATTTTGACGGTGGAAAATTATTTGGTGGAAGAAACTGGAGAGATGGAAAAGAGAAAACTCGTCGATCGCGAGGGATTTTGGAGAAGAAACGCGAAGGTTGTGCGGAGGGAGAAGAGAGAAGGGGAGGCGATATGAGAAAAATCTCAAAATGATTTCAACTTGAACTGTCTTTAACAAATGACTACCATCCCCTTTATATAGGAGGGGTGGAATTACAAAAATAGAAAGGAAAACAATTTTCAAATCTAACTTATCCTAATTGACTCTAACTGACTAACTAATTTGATAAGATCATATGCGATCTCTTTATTTAAAATAAAATTGCACGGACTCAATAAACGTAAAATTAATTTGACTCTAGTTAACGAACGACAATTAAATTGGACCCTATTTATTTGCTCCATGCTGCACCAACTCTCCTCCCCTTAGAAAAATCGTTTCCTGACGAATTGCTTTATCTTCCGGCTAGAAGTTTGGCGATTTAATTTCAGCGTTTTCTCGATCGCATTTTGGAAGAACTGATGTGGAGCAAATGACAGAATTCGGGTGTTCCTAGTGCGGTTGTTGAAGCCCTTAATTTCATGGTGGAAGAGCATATATGGCGCAAATGTCAACGCCCATAAGGATTTTGCTCCCTTAATGTGGTGCTGGAAAAATTGATGGGGCATATTCATATCGAGCATCACGGCTTTTGGAGAACCCATATCAAATGAATGACACAATTTAGGAGGGGAGGAGATGTGGGTAATGAACTGGACCATAGGATCTTTAAATAGGTGAAACCCTCAATCCTAATCTTGATTGGAAAAGGTAGCATCCTCAATTTCTTTATTTCAGCAGTTCTTTTTAAGTATTTCCGCTCCATGGGGTGAGATTGCAAATTTTGTACCCCTTTGTTCCTCCTAAGTTTTACTCTTCTATAAATAACTTTGGATGGGAGCTTCTTTTTATAAAATCTCCAAATCAAAACTTTATCTCAAAATTTACGGCATTCATCAATGCCATCTCTCTTTCGTAGGGAAACCTTTGTTAGGGAATTCTTTCTTACAAAGCAACGGCGGCAGCGGTGGCTCATAAGGAGCGGATGCCGCAGACGATGGCGACGGGGCGACAACAGGGATAGGCCGAGCTGGAGCTGTGGTCGCATAGGGGCGATGTGGAAGGTGCAACGGTGCACTGGTGGGGTGAGAAAAGGGGTGCAACAGCTTCGGGTCGGGAGGGGGAGGGTGGTGGCGCGAGGGGTGGGAAAGGGAGTTGGCGATGGTGCAGGGCCCAGGGTATCCGTAGGAGGTATGGGGGTAGCAGGAGGGGGCGACGGGGTTGGGGGGTTCTCTGGAGGTGCGGGGTGGCGAGGGTGTTGTCAGTGAGGGGGTTGGGAAACTGAGGTGGCAACACAGGGAGAAGGTGGGAGGTGAGGGTCAGGGGAGGCACCAGAGAAAGGGGGGATGCGAGCTGGTGGTGCGAGAGGAGGGGAGGATGGGGTGGGCGGCGGTGGGCCTGGGAGATGGGCTAGCGGAGCGGGGGTGGCGGGAGGAGGTGGAAGTGACAGTGGGGCTGGGGCCAGGAAGATGCCGTTGAGGGTGGGGTCGTGGTTGTCGTGGAAGGTGGGGGGAGTACTTGGGAAGGTTCCAAAGGTACGGGAGCGGCCGGAGGGGATGGTGGAGTGGATTCTGATAGCGTTATCTGATCTGGAATGTGTTGAACAACAAGCATATCGTCGTCGTCAACCCTACTGTCTTGTTTTTCTTCCTTGGAAATCAAGACAACGGCTTCGATGGCGGGAGATTTCGATTCGACGGCTTTCTTGACAACAATTTTGGCGACGCTTAGGGTCTCAAAATTAGCAACCAAATCCCGTAGATTTGATTGGAATTCGAGCAATATGGACATAATCTCCTTGTAGCCTTCGTCAGCTCACCGTTTATGTTCCGACGAACGATAGTCTTTTGTTGCATGCATGCATGGATATTTGTACGGATCGTCACATCGTGAGGATGATTTGTGAGCCGTGCCCTGATACCAATTGATGCATGTTGGAGCATCAGTAGTATGCGCCTATTGTGTTGTAGCAGGGTAAATGGATCCTGGAGGAGATCCATTTACCCCACCCAGTTGTTTAGTCCCACATCGTCCAGTGGTGGGACTTGGAGGCTCTGGAGAGGCTATATAAGGAGCCCCAGACCTCCTGTATCCATTGAGAGAAAGTGCAATGCATAACATGCCCCTTTGAGGGCTTCTCCCGTGGTTTCATCCTGCTCCTCACAGAGTAGGGTTCCACGTAAAATCCCGCTGTTCTTTTTCTTTTATTATCTTTTCCATGTTTACGTTTCCGCTTCCAATTTTCTAACATGGTATCAGAGCGGGTCGATTCTCGAGGAGTTTGTCTCTTATATTTTTTTTTCCGAGATTCGTTTTTTTCGGTGAAGATTTGTTGCTCCTGTTCAAGAGTTGTTCTAGTCTGATTATTATAATATATTCTGGAGTTTGTTCAAAGATGTTCTAGGGTTTTTTTCGTAAAACCCTAAATCCATGTTGCTGCCGAAGATGATCGTCAAATCGAAGCCCCCATGGCTCATCGCCGCAGCCAACCATCTGATGGCATCGGGCAGCACCACCCTGGCGCGTGAAGAAACCCCTGGCTGCGCTCTCCAACTCGCATCTCCAGGATCCATTCCTCCAAGGCGGCATCAACGTTGGCAATGCTCCTCATCCAGGCGACCTGCGCCAAGCCCCGCCTCCGTCTCCAAGGCGGCACCAGATTGTTCCTTGCAAGATCCAGTTGAGCCCACATCCTCTAGGGCTCCGCAACCCAGATCATTCGTCATCGGCGCAAGCGTCCGCACCTTCGTGCCCCGCATCAGGCGCAACTCGACTCCAGGCCTTTGTGCGGTCCCAGGCTCGCACAGGCAGTGCACTCCGGTCATCTTGATCCCAGGCGGCGCGCCAGATCTCCCTCGCCTTCATCTCCCAGCGGCTACAGGCTCGTGGCGGGACCCGCTTCCCTGTCACGCGCAGCCCCAGACGGCAGGCGCGACCACCTGCGCACGATGCTCCAAGATCCATGGCGCGCGCCCAGTCCCGAGCGCTCAGTCCCGCGCGCTCCGGTACCGCCGCAGATCCACACCAGAGAAATCAGACCGGCGGCTTCGCCGCTCTCGCTCCTTTAGGCAGCGCAACAGGGGGCGGCACCTCCTCCAAGATGGCCCAGGCGGGCCAATCCTCCATTTCTCCAACGCTGGCGGCGCATAACCCCGATGGGGGCAGGCGGCCTTCTTTTCTTTTCTGGGTTCGCACGATGGAACCCTAAGGCCGATGGCCTATTTATTTAAAAAAAAAGAGGCGACTGCTGTTATGGAATCACATGGGCGGATGATGTAAAATAAAAAAAAAGGAAAAAAAAGGGGCCGTCATGGGGTCTTTTGCTTGTGAGTCCAAGTGGGCTCCAATAAAAAATAAGTGAGGGGAAATTGAGGGACAGCCTGCCGTTAAAAAAAAAAGGGAGAAAGAGTCCAAGTAGGCCATGTTAAAAAAAAAGATGCGTGCATTAAAAAAAAGGGTCGCACGCAATTAAAAAAAAAGATGCAAAGCCGTAAAAAAAAGAGAAAAAAAAGAGGTTGAACGGCTTATGTTAAAAAAAATCATGGCGGCTATTAAAAAAATGTCAAAGCCGCAAGTCAAAGCCGCAAGTTTCATGTTCTTGTTGTTTACCCCTTATTTATCTTGTCTTCTCCCAACTTTGTCAATGTTCATGTTCCGACAAGTATGGGAGAAAGGGGGAGTATATGTAGAGTTATTCGGCATCATCACTCTGACGATTCAGACTTCAGTTGCAGTTCCAGTTCAGAGACATATTTCAAATGCCCAGTCAGTTTCAGACTCTACAAAGTCAGTTTTCAGATGAAGATTATCCATGCGCAAAATTCGGACTCAAAGTTCAGATTCCGAGTCCACAGGTGTGATGCGCAGATGTTCAGACTCAACAGATTGGTCAGAGTCCAAGTTCAAGGCACTCCAAGATGAGAGGCCCAATTTCGAGATCTCCAGAGAGAGGCTCCAGTTTCAGACACGCACAAGTGTGCGGTCAATTTCAGATGAGCATATGCTGCCATCATTGTCAGAGGTCCCCATCATTCTTCTTGTTGTCAGGCCAGAGTTTTCATGTGAGCCATAGGGACTCCAGAGCAGAGGACCATTCCCTATGCCATTGAGGGCAAGGGTTTTCATGTGGTATCATAGGTACACCAGAGCAGTGCACCATTTTCTGAGCCAGATGGGAGAGACCAGTTCTCCGACGAGGAGACTTCAGGCGCAAGTTCAGACTCGATGGTCAGATTCCGAGTATTCAGTCGACTCACACTCCAGCCCGTTCGTCCTCCTCACCTGCACGGCATGAGAAGCAACGTCCTCGACAGCAGCATGTGCGCGTTGGGTTGATATTGTCCGTAGTGTCTTCTAGTGATGAGTTGAGTTTCTGTCTGTTTGTCCAAGCTGAGCATTGCATGCTCCAGCTTGAGGGGGAGTGTTGGAGCATTAGTAGTATGCGCCTATTGTGTTGTAGCAGGGTAAATGGATCCTGGAGGAGATCCATTTACCCCACCCAGTTGTTTAGTCCCACATCGTCCAGTGGTGGGACTTGGAGGCTCTGGAGAGGCTATATAAGGAGCCCCAGACCTCCTGTATCCATTGAGAGAAAGTGCAATGCATAACATGCCCCTTTGAGGGCTTCTCCCGTGGTTTCATCCTGCTCCTCACAGAGTAGGGTTCCACGTAAAATCCCGCTGTTCTTTTTCTTTTATTATCTTTTCCATGTTTACGTTTCCGCTTCCAATTTTCTAACAATGCAGATAGAAAATTTTGCAACAACGGAAAATAAAATTTGACGGTAGAAAAATTACTTGGTGGAAGAAATTGGAGGGACGGAGAAAGAAAACTCGTCGGTTGTGAGGGATTTTGGAGAAGAGACGCAGAGATCGCGTGGAGGGAGAAGAGAGAAGAGGAGGCGATATGAGATAAATCTCAAAATGATTTCAACTTGAACTGTCCTTAACAAATGGCTACCATCCCCTTTATATAGGAGGGGTGGGATTACAAAAATAGAAAGGAAATTAATTTTCAAATTTAACTTATCCTGATTGACTCTAACCGACTAACTAATTTGATTTGAGATCACATGCGATCTCTTTATTTAAAATAAAATTGCATGGACTTAATAAAACGTAAAATTAATTGGACTCTAATTAATGGATGACAATTAAATTAGACCCTATTTATTTTCTCCACATTACATCATCGTGCGAGGCTGAGAGATGGCTAGGGCGGCAACCCTAGATCGAGAAGGGGAGATCCGCTAGTTGTGTTAAGTGGCAAGGGTGGCAAGTGGCAACCCTTGGCCTAGAAGGGACGTGTAATGCGACGAGGCACCTAAGGCAGCAGGGCCTACTGGGCACCTGCACAGAGGGCTGTGTGAGTGAAGGGTAGTGCAGGTGAGGCCCTCGTGAGGGGATGCATGGGTGATGGACGATTTCAGAGAGCCCCACACAAGGAGCTAGGCGCGGGAGGAGAGGGTGCAAAGAGGGTCGGGCAAAGACGTGAAGTCTAGGGTGGGGGGCTTGTGGTGGTGACGAGGATCTTAGGTACGAGTTTTGTTCTAGGAACATCGCTCTGATATCATATGGAGAAAATTGAGAATCCAATGGAATGAATTTTATTCATGGGATATTGTTTTTATAGCATAAAACCTTAGGAATATGTAGCTTACATATTAGTCATTGAAGGATTACAAATAGAAATAACAAAGAAATAAACTAAAATAGAAAACCACGTCATTGAATATATTTGCCAAATAATGTCAATAACAGTGCAATCCTAACCCTAACCCTCTCCCTATATAAGGATGCCTAAGACACCATCTCATAATAAGAAAAAGCACTCTCTTCTAACTTGGTATCAATTTGGTCCCCCCACCCCCTCATACCCCCCATCCAATACCCTTGAGGTCATAGCATTATTGACTAATAATGCCTCCCCCACCCCCAGTAAGCCTCTGTCCCATTCAATGACCCTTGATGCCACCATCCTCTCATCGTTGGACACCCATGTTGTCATTGCGCAGACTGGCTCTTTTAGGCTACATCAATATTCGTCTAGATTGTCTGGGTGTCTGTTGCCTCATGGTAATATGGTATGATCTAAATCATTCCTATATATACTTGCATATTGTGAGCGTGCACATATTGTGCATTGAAGATGTCAAAAGACTCTGATGTGACATCCCACAATCTGATGGAAGTAGCACAAGGCTTCCCTCATTTGGTTCAATTGGAAAGTTGGACGCAACTTAATCCTATATGGTCACGAATGCTATCAATGAATGTGCAAGGATATCGCAAGGATGCGATAAGAAACACATCCTTCTTAAGACAAAGCCTACGAGGAAGAGTGGGAAGAATGCCACATGGGACAAAGATAACGGTATGGTTCTTTTCTAGATCACCATCTCTCTGATTGGTGAAAAATTGGTTTACAATGACCGTGCATATATACGTAGTTCTCTGAAGGAGACTTATGGAATCGAAACTCAAGTTTTATCCTCTAAACATATTATGACCTGGTGAATCCAAAGCTATATAATTTTCCATTGGTTGAATATCTTTCACAATTGAAGTCCTAGTTAGAGATATATAATGCACGTATTTTATGATGTAAATGCCTGAAACAGAAATAATACCACAAACACAGTAGTTGTGATGTTTCTCATTGGGACTGATCTATCTGTGTTGATACTATAGACAGATGATCACATCCTCTATATTGCGTTAACTTTTGGAGGGGCAAGTGGAGTCCCTTAGTAGTCCCTTAGTAGTATCTCACGATACTACATCTTAGGATACTTAGCCAAACAACTGCTCTTGATGCTTTTTCAGACTGAGGACGTAAACCTTATCGAGGATGTGTTCATGGATACACATCGACTTCTAGAGGACGAGGGTATGCCTAGTGTATATCCTTTGGGAAATCGAGACGTCCTCAGACTAATTGTTTGGCCATTGCTCCCTCTATTGCCATCCCCATATCTAGCATAATCAAGAAAGCTGAAAGATAGTGCTTTGAACTAAGCGAGGTAGAGGCCAACATGTGTAGGACATTCAACACCTCAATCTTCACCATCACATATATAGTTTAACCCTCATTTCAAAGTCATTAGTCATCACTGACCTCTCGATTTTTGAGAGTATACCTTTCATGGAACGTCGATCCTGACATCAAATTAGCACCCCCCCCAAAGCTGACAACATCCTAGTTCCATCATAGCCATTGTTCCATCCTTAGTCAAAAGTCATGACCATCAAAATTCTAACCTCATCACAAACTCGGAAGTAGCTTGCATCCAATAAGTGACTATAGACTAGGCAAAGAAATCATTCATGCCACCATTGTAGAATCTTACAATATCGTCCCAACCATGGTTGCAATGCCATGTCACCACCACATCTTCAAAACAACACCATCTGTAACTACCCCTAACAGATATTGAGTAGTTGCCTCTTCCATCAACCCTACCCCTAATCCGTATACTCTGACCCCCCACCCCCACCCCCACCCCACCAATCAAGGTAAGCCATATATGCTCGCCCATTTACCTCCGCCAAGCAAGGGACCAACCAAAACTACCTATGTCCCCCCTTCCAACCTCCCTCTTCACCTTTCTCATCCTCTGCATAATCTACAATTATCTCTCTTAACAACATAAGCCATCCCTTCCCAACAAAACCTGCGCCTCAGAATCGAGGACGAGAACACTAGCTGAAAGAACCGTTCGACGAGCTAGTCGATAACACAAGTAAAAAACATGGGGTTTCGAGGGTGCGTAGGAAGGAAACTCTCTAGGTCCCTACTGACATTAAGGTGTGAAAGCATGGGGAGCGAACAGGATTAGATACTATGGTAGTCCATGCCATAAGCGATGAGTCTTCGCCCTTGGTCCACGTAGATCAGGGGCCTAGCTAATGCGTGAAAGACTCCACCTGAGGAGTACAATCGCAAGACTGAAACTCAAAGGAATTGACAGGGGTTAATATCTTTAATCAGATGCTTGAAGAACACCAAATAAGATTTGTTAGAAAATATAATGCGGATGCGTATCAGAAATAAAAATAAAGAACATTGAGGAATGCGGGATTTAACGTGGAACTCTACTCCCTAAGGAGCGAGATGAAACCACGAGAGAACGCCTCAAAGGGCTGATGTATGCATTGCACTTTCTCATATGATACATGAGGTCAGGGGCTTCTTATATAGCTTCAACAGAGCCTCCATGTCCCACTACTGGTAGATGTGGGACTAAACTCATGGATGTGGTAAATGGATCTTGGGGTGATCCATTTACCCATCTACAACATAGGTGACACATAATACAAATACTCCAACACTCACCCTCAAGCTGGAGCATGCAATGCTCAGCTTGGACAAATAGAAAGAAATCTCAAACTCATGCTACATGACACTACGGACAATATCAACTCAACGCGCACAACTGTCGGTTGTTGTCGAGGACGTTGCTTCTCATGCCGTGCAAGTGAGGACCAAACAAGCTGGAGTGTGAGTCAAACTGAATCTCCTCGTCGAAGAGCATGTGCTCTGTATCGCGCCTGTCAGAGTTACTACAATTGAAATGAGTCTCCACTTGGAGAACTATGGCCATCACAATAATGTGGACAACTTCTCCATCTATGAAGGGCCGAACTGGAAAAGCTGTGGAGACATCCTCGTCGAAGTCCACGATCGCTAGAGAATGGAGTCTGAAACGTCTCCTCGTCGGAAAACTGGGCCTCTCCCATACTGGCTCAGAGAATGGGATCTCTACTCTGGAGTCCCTATGAAACCACGCGAAAACCCTAGCCCACATGGCATAGGAAATGAGATCTCTACTCTGGAGTCCCTATGGAACATATGAAAATTCTGAACATAAACAAAGATGGGGACCACAAACAATGATGACAAACATGTGCACATCTGACTGAGGACTTGGAAAATCGTCGAGACTGAACATCTGTAGAGTCAGGAAAATCTGGCCTGGCATATGGACTGGAGAATCTGGAATCTGACGAATTGGTCTATTGTAGAACTCCACTCAATACTCCCCCTTTCTCCCATACTTATCGGAAAACAATGACATCGACAAAATTGGGAGAATATAATAAAATGGGGAAAGACAAAACATCATATAAGCCGATATTTCAATTTTTTTCTTGGCTTTTCTCTCTCTTTTTAATCAAATTTCTTTGAATCCTTTTTTCCTTGCTATTTCCTTTTTTTAAATAGCCGACTCATTTTTTTCTCGTGTACGGTTTTTTTGTATGCACCTCTTTTTCTTTTTTTTAATATTCTTGGTCTACTTGAGCCTGAAATAAACCCGACCCATTTTTTTCATAGGCATCCCATTCCCCCTTTTTATACTCACAACCCACTTAGGCAAGGGAGCAACAAACTATTTTTTTAAGGTCATCGGCCCCATAGGGTTCCCACGATGGGAACCCTCTCACAAAAGACATACCGTCAGAAGGGAGCAGCAACACCGTCGCTTGGAGGGTTGGAGCCTATCGCGCATGAAGAGCGGAGATGCAGCTTCTCGATTGCCATCGAGGGCTACTGGTGCTTTGCCTACTAGAGCCTGGAGGGCTGGGATATGCGCCGCGGCTGGAGGTCACCATCGAACTAGTGCGCCACACATTACATCAAGGTCTGGTGGTAGTGCTGGTTATTAGGATGGTGTAGTGCATTGCATGGGAATGGATTTGAACCCTAGTCTTTTGAGTGGTAGGCACACTGCACTTCCACCAGACCATTTAAGTGGGTAATTAAAAACCTACAAAATCAACAAATTCACAGGAGGACTAATATTTACATAGGTAGGATTCTTATTCCAAAATGTTGGGGTTTTTTATACTCGTAACCCTTTGAGATTATGCAATTACAGTTATATCTCTACCTTTTTTGCAATATCACTCGTTCCCTTAACTTCTTGGGACATTGTCAATTATGCTCCTCGGGATAGCCGTCATAAATTTCCTTTTTAGCTGACATTAAAAAATAGGGGCACATACATAAATGGTAAAAGAAAAAAGGGGTACACGTGATATCAGCAACCTCTTCACTATCATCTTCTTTTCCAAGTGGTTCCCAAGCCCCAGAAGGTGACAACGATGACAAATGCTAGAGTAACGAAGGCGACAAATGTGGCACATACGAGACCAATGATTACGAGACTACAGGCAACAAGTGGAGCGTGATGGCGTGAAATGGGGTGGCGCATGAGACATACGACGGTGTGGGGTGCGGGCCACACCTTGCAGAGGGTTGCCTCCCTTGTAAATTCTCCTCCCCTTTGTAAGTGGCGCAACGTCACGCGGTAACACCACTTCGACTAGCACCACCTCCACATCCCATCCTCCTCCGCAGCTTCTTCTCCAACCTCACTGCTCTCCAAAGCCTCTCCCTACGCTTCAACTCCCTCTCCACCCCCCTCCCCACCGATATCTTGTCCTCCTCCCTCTAGGATGTCATCTGCAACAACCTCTCTAACGACCTCCTCTAATCTCTGCATACCTCGACCTCATTGAGAATGCCTTCTCCGACGTGATCCCCACAAGTGTTCTATCTGATACCAGCTCATCGTGTTCTACCTCGAGCACAACAA
Organism: Ottelia alismoides; assembly: GCA_037367405.1. NCBI lineage: Eukaryota > Viridiplantae > Streptophyta > Magnoliopsida > Alismatales > Hydrocharitaceae > Ottelia > Ottelia alismoides. The sequence continues at coordinate 639,126 of JAZKJV010001277.1, forward strand.
ACTCACTAGCCAGCTGTCAAATCTTGAACCCCCAAAGCTCACCTCCTTCAATGTTTCATTCAACAACCTCAACAACCCAAATCCCGATATGTAGCAGTGGGAGTTGAGCTTGTGCTGAGGGTAACGATGGTGTGAAGAAATAGAGGGGTATGGGGTTACTGTTACAAAGGTACAAATGCAATATATTTTCACTTAACCAAACCTTGGTTTGAACAAACAATGGTTTAATTCAAATTATAGACGACCATACAAACGAAGGGGCACAACTATTAATGGTTGAAGAACATAAGAGCACAAGTAATATTGCGCAAGGTAGGAGCATAACTGTAATTGCATAATCTCAAAGGGACACAATTGTAAAAAACCCAAAATATTATCCACTTATTAATTAAATATAATAAGAGTATAAATAAAGAAATTGTTGAATACGAAGAGCATCCCCGATGAGAAAAGTTTGTCAAAATACAAACAGACATTGATCCAAAATATGGGATTCCAAGAATAGATGCCATAAGGTGAACTACAAAATAATGATTGGCATGAAAATGCTATATGAATGTTAGATAGAGGCAACACGTAAATGGTGTTAAAGGAGGAAGTTGACATCGATTTCAAAATGCATGTAGACTGTCAAGCAAAATTGTTTGCAAGAATGATGTGCCAACTCAAGATGATGATTCTCTGTTGGTAACGATATGGGCTTAAGTTGGCACCTGCAATTTTGCATGACTTAATTAATTGCAAGTTTAAAACAGTAGAGACACTTGGTAGAGAAGAAGGATCATGAAAGAGGACGACCATATCACGAATTGATGTGTCATGGAGGTTACCAATATTTAATCACACGAAAGAATACCATTTTTGCCGAGTTTCGCCAATTGGATATGCATCATGTGGAAGTATGGTATCTCCAAATGTTGCTAAACTCCACAAGAAGAGGTCGTTTTAGGAGTACAAAGACAAAAATGATCACTTAGCGCAAAGGTTCGGACAGAAGAGATACTTAAAGAAGACAAATGATTGACCTCCTCCACCCTTAAATGCTCAAAGAAGAGAAGATTGCCACATTGTCTAAAGATGTAGTCTTGCTGATGACATCAACTGAAGCAAGTTCTCATCATACGAAGGATGACCATCTGCGTAAGCACCTTGTCAATTTGATTCATTTTAGTGGCAATCGAGATATGTTAGAAAATAGGAATGCATCAGAGAAAAATAATAAGAACAATACGAACACGGGATTTTAACGTGGAACCCTACTCCCAAGGAGCAGGATGAAACCAATGGAGAACGCCTCAAAGGGCTGATAGTCTATTGAACTTTCTCTCATCTGATATAGGAGGTCTGAGGCTCCTTATGTAGCTTCCACAGAGCTTCCAAGTCCCACCACTGGTAGATGTGGGACTAAACTCATGATGTGGTAAATAGATCATGGAGTGGTCCATTTACTCATCTACAACTCAAGTGGCACACAACACATATACTCCAACACTCCCCCTCAAGCTGGAGCATGCAATGCTCAGCTTGGAGTATATGTGTTGTGTGCCACTTGAGTTGTAGATAGGTAAATGGATTACTCCAGGATCCATTTAGGACATCATGAGTTTAGTCTCACATCTACCATTGGTGGGACTTGAAGGCTCTGTGGAGGGTATATAAGGAGCCCCAAACCTCATGTATCATATGAAGAAAATTCAATAGACTATCAACCCTTCGAGGCGTTCTCCCGTGGTTTCATCCCGCTCCTTAAGGAGTAGAGTTCCACGTTAAAATCCCGTGTTCGTATTGTTATTATTTTTCTCTGATATGCTTCCGCATTCCTATTTTCTAATATGGTATCAGAGCGGGTTTGAATCTCGAGGAGTTATTTTCATCATTTGTTTGAGATTCGATTTTTATGTTTTATTCGTAAAGATCATTTTTTGTTCATGAGTGGGATCTGTCCAAGTTTTGAGAAAAGCTAAATTCTGCCTTCGAAGTTCCGAAGAATCTTGAGGTCACACATGTGTGATTGAAGATACAAGTTCTGAAGAGTATGTATTTGCTTAAGTTTTTGAGAATATTCTAGGGTTCCCGTAACCCTAGATCCTGTCAATATTCTGGAGTGGTTCAAAGTTACAGCCATCAGATACACCATATGGTGAAACACTCCAAACTCGAGGCATCCCTGATCGAAGGCCTACGAACAGGATGAACCCAAAGCATCGCAGGCCGCATCCCCTCCGACGATTCCTCCTTCCAGGAGGAAGCTCCAGTCGATCCCAGGCGGCCCCTCTTCTCTCGGAGGCGTAGTCCTCGTACTCACTCAGATCTCGTAAGACAGGCGGAAACCATCCAAGCACTCGAACAAATCCAGGAGGCAGCGGCGAGGAAGATGGCGGCACATTCAAGTGGCATACAACAGATATACTCCAACAAGATCTCATTTGAAATTCCATCCTTGTACAATTGGTTGAAATATGCTAGCCTTAGGAAGGGTCACTAGACTCTGACCTGGATGGTAGAGGCATGGACCCCCTAATTACCACATCCACAGATTTAGTCTCAAATCTACTGTAAGTCGAACTCTGGTCTGTCTGCGGGGCTATATAAGAAGTTTCACACCCATTTTATATGTCGAGAGAGAGAGAGGAATAACAAAATACCTGGCCCTTAAGAGGCCATCTCCCGTGGATTCATCTCACTTCTTATGGAGTAGGGTTCTACGCTAAATCCCGAAGTTCTTTCATTGTTCTTTATTCTTTATCTCTGATATGCTTCCGCACTTTTCTACATGGCGGGTTCGATTCTCGAGGATTTGTTTTATATTCGTGATTGTTTGATATTCGATTATCAGAGCGGGTTCGATTCTCAAGGGTTTGTTTTATATTCGTGAAGGTTTATTGTTGATTATATTCATGTTGAAGATCTCTTTGGTGATTTATTCAAAATTTTGGAAAGATTATTCTTATGTTCAGCATGAAGATCACGCCACTTTAGGGTCTCGTCACAACCAACGACGAAGAGCTGCCTCCACTCGATTCCAACGATTTCAAAAAAATATATAGGCTTTCCATAACCCTAGAAAATTATGATTCCAGCAAGTTCTGTTACACGACATTCTCAAGGCTTGTTCAATATATGTTCTACATATATGCACAAGTTTGTGAAGAGCAATTCATGTGCAAGGCCCGAGATGATCCAACGCACAAGTGATCCTTCAGGTACAATAGAACCCTAACCATATTTCCCTAGGCGACGACGCAAGGCTATGTCCAAGCATCAATACAAAGCGTGTCTCGACGGTGGCGCAACCCTAATCGAAGACTCTGGACCTCGTAGTCCAAGCCACTATTGTGTGAGGGCACTCACCATCACAGTACGCAGAAAGCAATACTGTAAGTCGAACTCTGGTCTGTCTGCGGGGCTATATAAGAAGTACCACACCCATTTTATATGTCGAGAGAGAGAGAGAGAGGAATAACAGAATATCTGGCCCTTAAGAGGCCATCTCCCGTGGATTCATCTCACTTCTTATGGAGTAGGGTTCTACGCTAAATCCCGAAGTTCTTTCATTGTTCTTTATTCTTTATCTCTGATATGCTTCCGCACTTTTCTACATGGCGGGTTCGATTCTCGAGGATTTGTTTTATATTCGTGATTGTTTGATATTCGATTATCAGAGTGGGTTCGATTCTCAAGGGTTTGTTTTATATTCGTGAAGATTTATTGTTGATTATATTCATGTTGAAGATCTCTTTGGTGATTTATTCAAAATTTTGGAAAGATTATTCTTATGTTCAGCATGAAGATCACACCACTTTAGGGTCTCGTCACAACCAACGACGAAGAGCTGCCTCCACTCGATTCCAACGATTTCAAAAAAATATATAGGTTTTCCATAACCCTAGAAAATTATGATTCCAGCAAGTTCTGTTACACGACATTCTCAAGGCTTGTTCAATATATGTTCTACATATATGCACAAGTTTGTGAAGTGCAATTCATGTGCAAGGCCCGAGATGATCCAACGCACACAGTGATCCTTCAGGTACAATAGAACCCTAGCCATATTTCCCTAGGCGACGACGCAAGGCTATGTCCAAGCATCAATACAAAGCGTGTCTCGGCGGTTGCGCAACCCTAATCGAAGACTCTGGGCCTTGTAGTTCAAGCCACTGTTGCGTAAGGGCACTCACCATCACAGTACGCACAAAGCAATAGCAATCCACATTACACAACAACAGTTTCAAAGAAGTTGAAGAAGTGTGAGGAGGGGCTCTCTAGTCGCCCCTCTCTCTCGATGAGCATAGGCAGTACAAGATGGCTGCATGATGCGAAACGGCTTCGGCGGCGGCGAATGATAATAAAATATATTTTGGTGGATTTTTGGTAGAAGAGAGAGAGGGGTTGAGAAGAGAACACGCCGGAATGCGCGGGGTTGAGGGGAAGAACCGCGGAGATCGCGTGGAGGGAGAGAGAGAAGGAGAGGGGGTAAAATGAGATCAACTCAAATTTTCATTCATAATGGACTGACTACAACTGATGGACTACCCTCTCTTTATATAGGAGAGAGGGTTTACAAAAATAGTAAATAATCAAATTACAACTAATTTGATCCTAATTGACCTCTAACTAACTTAATTGGACTCTAATTATTTAATTGACCAACAATTATAATTAAACTCTACGAAATCAACGTTGAGATCACATGCGATCTCAATTATTAAATTGGACCACTACGACCGCTAAAAACGTAAATAAAAATGATAATTATTTAATTGGATAAATGTGGCCCCATAATTTGGGGTCACGCTGCATCAACTCTCCACCGCTTTCAAAAATTCGGCTCCTGACGAATTGCGTGAACTGCAAGCTTGGCGGATGATTCGGCGGCGTCAATGGTTTTCTGGAAGAACATGTGGGGCGCGTACGGTGGAGTCCATGTGCGGGCGGGAGAGGCGTGGCCACCGTGGTTGAAGAACATATGCGAGGCGTACGGTGGCGTCGGCTCGATCGTCGTCTTCTCCCCGTGGTGCTCAAAGAATTGATGCGGCATGGAGAATATGGCACTTGAATAATCCATGATGAAGCAATGGCACAAAGAGAGGAGAAGGGGAGATGTGTCTACAAATTGGAGCCATGGGGTCCTTATATAGGGAAAAATCAATGCCCTAGTCCTATTTGGATTAGGAAAATCCCCATAATCCTGATTTTCAGCCCTTCTTTTAAAAAATTTTCGCCACGAGGGGTAGGGGTGCAATTTTCGTACCCCTTCATTTGTCTCCCAATTCTATATCTTTGGACTTTTCTGCAAATATGGATTTTGGGGCATTTTTCTTTGCAATTTTTTCCAATTGGATTCCAATCCTCCTTTTCCAATGATTTGGATCCCCTTACTTTCGGATGGGCTGTTAGGGCACGGGGCCCTTGCGGCGTTAAAGGCGCGGGGTGGAGGCCGATGACCACGCGGTGGCGGCGCGGTGGCTCTGCGAGGGCGCGGTGGGGGCGCGGGTGGCTGGGCGGCGGGGTCGGGTAGCTGCTGGAGAAAGCGCGAGGCGGGGCGGCGCGGGATGATAGCGAGCTGGGCGCGGGGGGGATCGGTGGGGGAGGGAGGTGGCGACAGGGGGCTTGCGGGAAGACCTGGCGTGCGGGATGGGGGGCGCGGGGAGGTGAGAGGTAGAGGGCGGCGCGGGGAAGAGGTAGGCAGCGGGGGCGAGTTGGCGAGGCTGGGGTTGGGTTGCTGTGACGTTCGGGGAAGAAGGTGGCGTGCGGGAGGGGGTCTGGGGGCAAGGGTGTGGGGCACGGGAGGAGGGAGAGGGGCGGCGGGGAAGGTGGCGGCGCCGTGGCCGTGGGTGGCGGCGCCGGGGCCGTGGGTGGCGCCGCTGGGGATCTGGGAACTGTCGGGGGGGTTGCTGGAGCGGGGCTGGCGGCCGTGCGGGTAGGGGAGGGCAGGAGCGGTACCTGGGGAGGTTGGGGTGATGCCGGGTTGGTCGGCGGGGGTAGTGGGGTTGGTTCCGGCGACGGATTTGGTGCGGGGACGTGCTGGACAGCGGCGTCTACGGCACAGATTTCGAGGTTTTCGTCCTCCTCGTCCGCGGGATCTTCATCGAATATGGGCCCTTGGTCCTCCTTTTCTTCTTGCACAATAGTTGTATCAAATAGATCCTCCTTTGGATTGAAAATACCTTCGTTTTCGGCTTCGAAATCGTCTTGAACGGCGGTTGCATAGATCTGATTTTGGTCGTTGGCGGAGGAATTGTCGTCGATTTGTGCGCTCAACCATTCGTGCACCTTAATGCACGCGATAAGACGTTGATGGAACTTTTTTGAGCGACGCGAACCACGAGATGGGCGGCGGAGACCGAATTTTGCACACCAATAGTCGATCGGATCGTCGAATCGTAGGTACGATTCGAAATCCATGCTCTGATACCAATTGATGCGAAACGGCTTCGGCGGCGGCGAATGATAATAAAATATATTTTGGTGGATTTTTGGTAGAAGAGAGAGAGGGGTTGAGAAGAGAACACGCCGGAATGCGCGGGGTTGAGGGGAAGAACCGCGGAGATCGCGTGGAGGGAGAGAGAGAAGGAGAGGGGGTAAAATGAGATCAACTCAAATTTTCATTCATAATGGACTGACTACAACTGATGGACTACCCTCTCTTTATATAGGAGAGAGGGTTTACAAAAATAGTAAATAATCAAATTACAACTAATTTGATCCTAATTGACCTCTAACTAACTTAATTGGACTCTAATTATTTAATTGACCAACAATTATAATTAAACTCTACGAAATCAACGTTGAGATCACAGGCGATCTCAATTATTAAATTGGACCACTACGACCGCTAAAAACGTAAATAAAAATGATAATTATTTAATTGGATAAATGTGGCCCCATAATTTGGGGTCACGCTGCATCACTGCATCTCGCAAGGTTGCTGCTCAGCTCCTCAAAGACTCCAGCAAGGCAGCGACGGCATTGGAGACTTGGCTCCTTCTAGCAGTGATGGGCTTACCCATCGGGAACCCTACTGTGCATATGGGATATAAAATTGGGGCCCGATACCCCTCATTTAAATGAAAAGAGGGAAGATGATTCTCTGTTCCAAAGATATATAAGAAAACAGAAAGGTGGAGGGAAGTTGGTAAAATTAGAAAAAAGGGGTCCAACAGTGATATTTCTAGGCCCAATATGGGTCTAAAAAGAAGAAGAGAGGGTCGACTTTAGGGGCCCAGTTGGGGTTGCAACATTACACAAAAAAGTTGCAGATAAACAAAGGAGATGTTTTTTTGGAAAAGGTTGGCGTACAAAAAAGAGAAAAGCCATACGTAAAGGAAAATTATATTTGAGAAAAAAGAGATGGCTATAAAAAGAGAGAGGGAGAGAGAGGAGGAAACAGTCGAGAGAAAAAAATTGAGATCGTTTTTATTAACTCAGCCATGGCCGGTCCCAAGCCCGGGTAAATGAGGAGGGTTGCGCGTTAGGTAGCCGACAGCCAGCGCAGGAGAGATAAATTCGTAAGTAGTGTTCTTAAAGTTCTTCTAAGAACTCTATTTATGAATTTATCTCGAAACTGTTCGGATCTTTTAAACATGGATTTAAGCAAACATACAGATTTCGTTGGGGCGTTCCCTACTTGCGACGCGTTGCATCGCCCGAATGTAATGAAAAATTGGCAAGGGCCGCTACATCGCAGCCTGAATGTAGTTCAAAATTTGCAAGGGTTCTCGCATGAGAAACGCATGCGGGTAAATAAGCTAGTTCCGCTGCATCACCGCCCGGATGCAGTCCAAACTTTGCAAGGGTTCTCGCATAATGGACGCATGCGAGTAAAGAAGTTAGTCCAGAAGAGATTGCAAAGGAAGTTATGGATTGGTAGTTGGAATATCGGTACTTTAACTGGAAAATTGATGGAGATAGTGGATACAATGGAAAGAAGGAAGATTCATATATTATGTCTTCAAGAGACTAAATGGGTTGGAGAGAAAGCAAGGGAGATCGAGAAGACATGCTTTAAACTTTGGTATTCAGGTAAAGATAAGGGCAGAAACGGTGTTGGAGTGGTTGTTCATAAAGATTTGAAGGATTGCGTGGTTGAGGTGCAAAGATTTGGGGATCGGATTATTTTGCTAAAGTTGGTGCTTGAAGAAGAAATTCTGAATATCATCTCAGTTTATGCACCGCAAATTGGTTTAGATGAAAGGACTAAACAAGCTTTTTGGGAGGATCTGGATAAGATTTTACAAGGAATCCCACAAAGAGAGATGGTTTGCATAGGTGGAGATCTTAATGGACATGTGGGAAAAGATGTTTCAGGGTATGCATGTGTGCATGGAGGACATGGTTTTGAGGATAGAAACGAAGAGGGAAAAGTCATTCTGGATTTTGTAACTGCATATGATCTTTTCATAGCAAACACTCTTTTCAAGAAGAGGGAGGAGCATTTAATTACTTATAAGAGTGGCTCAACTAGAACACAGATAGATTACTTTGCGTTGAGGAGAAGAGATCGGTTGTGTTGCAAAGATTGCAAAGTAATCCCTGGAGAGAGTTTGACAACCCAACATCGCTTGTTAGTCTTGGATTTACAAATAAAAGGGTTGGTAAAGAAAAAGAAGTTCCTAAGATCACTAGAACTAGGTGGTGGAATCTTTCGCTGAAGCAATCAAGCTTCAGGGAGAAGGTTTTAGAAGACTTATCTTGGGATTGTAGCGGTAGTGCAAACGAGATGTGGGAGGCAGTAGCATCTTGTATCCGAAAGGTTGCCAAAGAGATGCTAGGCGAGTCAAAAGGAGGAGCTCCGGGTCAAAAGGAGGCTTGGTGGTGGAATGAAGGGGTGCAAGAGAAGTTAAAAATTAAAAGAGCTTGCTTTAAAGCTATGTCTAAGGATAGAACAGAGGAAACTGTCACAGACTATAAAATAGCGAAGAAGGAAGCAAAGAAGGCTGTAAGCGAAGCTAAGTCAAAAGCTTATGAAGTATTGTATAAAAATCTCAACTCTAAGGAGGGCCAGAAGGATATATTCAGGTTGGCCAAAGCAAGAGAAAGAAAGACCAAAGACCTTTCTCAAGTGAGATGCATTAAGGACGAGGAAGGTCACGTGCTTGTTACTCAGAAGGATATAGAGACTAGATGGGAGCAATACTTCCATAAACTTTTCATTGGAGAAGGAAATAGAGAGATCACTCTAGTAGTGAAAGTTACTTGAATCGTGCATGCTATAGACGAATACAAAGAAAAGAAGTAGAGGATGCTTTGAAGGTTATGGGACCTGGGAATGGTGTTGGACCGGATGACATCCCTGTAGAAGTATGGAAAGTTTTAGGTGAGCGTGGTTTGACTTGGCTTACGAATCTATTCAATGTTATTTGGCGACACAAGAAAATGCCTGAAGATTGGAGGAGTATCGTGGTGCCTCTTTATAAGAACAAAGGAGACATTCAAAATTGTTCAAATTACGGAGGTATCAAGCTGATGAGTCACACTATGAAAGTTTGGGAACGCGTGATCGAAAGAAGGTTGAGGCAAGTTTCCCAAGTAAAAAAAAATCAATTCGGATTCATGCCAGGTCGCTCAACTATTGAAGCCATCCATTTGCTGAGGAGAACAATGGAGATTTATAGAGCTAAAAGGAAGAATATCCATATGATCTTTATTGATTTGGAGAAGGCTTATGATTCCGTCCCACGAGAGATACTGTGGAGAGTTTTGGAGAAGAGACAAGTACCTGTCCTATAAATTAATCTCATAAAGGATATGTATGATAGGGCTTTATCTTGTGTAAGGACCCCGACGGGGAAGACCGACTATTTTAATATCAACATTGGTTTACATCAAGGTTCAGTTTTGAGTCCATTTCTTTTTACTTTGATTATGGACGAGTTGACAAGTCACATTCAGGATGAGTTACCTTGGTGTATGTTATTTGCTGATGATATTGTGTTGATTGACGAGACTAGAGATGGAGTAAATGAGAAGCTTGAGGTTTGGAGACATGCATTGGAGACTAAAGGTTTTCGTATAAGTAGGGCTAAGACGGAATACATGGAATGCACCTTTGATGGAAGCAATGGTGAAGGAATCGAGGTGAAGATTGGTGACAATAATATTCAGAAGAGAGATTCTTTTAGATATCTGGGATCTATTTTACAACATGGTGGGGAAATTGATGGAGATGTTACTAATAGAATAAATGCAAGCTGGCTAAAGTGGAGAGGAGCCTCCGCTGTTCTCTGTGATAAGAAAATCCCTTTAAAAATTAAAGGAAAGTTTTACAAAGCAGCCGCGAGACCTGCTATGCTTTATGGTTCTGAATGTTGGCCTGTGAACCATAGATATGTGCAGAGAATGGCTGTAGCAGAAATGAAAATGCTAAGATGGATGTGTGGACATACACGTAAAGATCGGATTCGGTATGATGTAATCAGAAAGAAGGTTGGTGTAGCTCCGATCGAGGATAAGATGCGAGAAAACCGCTTAAGATGGTTTGGTCATTTGCAAAGAAGGTCAACTGATGCACCGGTTAGGAGATGCGAGTGTTGGGATGTTGAGCCGGCTAAGAGAAGGCGAGGACGGCCCAAGAAGTGTTGGAAAGAGACTATACGAAGGGATCTTAGTTTTTTGGATATAAGTCCGAGATTGACCCAAGATAGATCTGAATGGAGGCGAAGAATCCATATAGCCGACCCTACTTAATTGTGGGAAAAGGCTTTGTTGTTGTTGTTGTTGTTTTTATAACGCCAAGTATTCCGACCAGTATGGGAGAAACGTGAGTATTATATAGAGTTCAACATCTCAGATTTTAGACTCTATAGATTGTTAGATTCAAACTCTATATATTGTTTCAAAGTCTACAGTTCATGGCGCATGTGTGCTTTCATTGTTTGTTAGGTCCTCATACTTGATTTGGTCGACTCAAGGTTTTCATGTGGACCATAGGGACTCCAGAGTAGAGATCTCATTCATTGAGCCACTGTGGTCTTAGGGTTTTCATGTGATTTCATAGGGACTCCAGAGTAGAGATCTCATTTTCTGAGCTAGTATGTGAGAGACACAGTTTGACGATGATGAGACTCTTCATACTCCATTCTCCATTGACCATAGACTCCGACGAGGATGCCTCCACGACTTTTTCCAATTCAACCCTTCAAAGAGATGGAGTCGTTATACGCTAGAGTTACTTCAGGTGGAGACTCATTTCAGTTTCAGTAACTCTAACAAACGGAGTACAGAGCACATGTTCTCTGACGAGGAGACTCAGTTCAATTCACACTCCAGCTATTCAGTTCCTCCTCACCAGCACGATATGATAAGCAACGTCCTCAATAGGCCACTAGAAAATCATATATTGAGTTGATATTGTCTGTAGTGTCCAGTATAGTGTGAGAGAGTGATTTCTTTCTATTTGTCCAAGCTGATCATTACATGCTCCAACTTGAGGGGGAGTGTTAGAGTATGTGTCAACTCATAGATGGTTCAATTACCACATCAATATGTTTACTCACACATCTACTGTAAGTGAGATTGCGGTATGTCTGTAGGGATATATAAGAAGCCCCAACACCCATTGTATCAGTCAAGAGAGATAGATAGAGAGGAATAATAGAATACATGGCCCTTAAGAGTCCTTCTCCCGTGGTTTCATCCAACTCCTAATGGAGTAGGGTTCCACGTTAAATCTCGATGTTCTTCCACTGTTCTTTATTCTTTATCTCGATACGCTTCAGTATTATCATTTTCTATATTATATGCCACACTTCATGGATAAACTGTCACTTCTGATGGATAATACGCGTGGAAAATCTTCTGATGACCCCTTCCCTTAATCCCTCTCTATGCTAGTCATGGTCTACCATCTGCACGGGCCAAGAGGGTTGCATTTTCCCCAAGCTTGCAAAAATCGACCAACTAGGCTGACTAGTCAGCTCGATTAAGCATCTCTGTGGCCTGACCGATGCGATTAGGGGTAATCGACCCTTAGTTGGGTAGAGCGAATAGTCGGGCCGACTAAGCGGCCGATTTTTGCAAGAGGATCTGGATACCTTGTTGGAGTATTAGTGTGTGCGCCTATTGAGTTGTAACAGGGTAAATGGATCATGGAGAAGATCCATTTACCCCCATCCAGTGTTTAGTCTCACATCGTCCAGTGGTGGGACATGGAGGCTCTGGAGAGGCTATATAAAGAGCCCCAGACCTCCTGTACTCATTGAGAAAAAGCAATGCATAGCATGCCCCTTTGAGGGCTTCTCCCGTGGTTTCATCCCGCTCCTCACGGATTAGGGTTCCACGTAAAATCCCGCTTGTTCTTCGTGTTCTTATATTTTCCATGTTTATACTTCCGCTTCCGATTTTCTAACATGGTATCAGAGCGGGTCGATTCTCGAGGAGTTTTCGTTCTGTATTTTTATTCGAGATTCGTTTTTTTGTAGTTCATGTTCTTTAAGATTTCGTGAAGACTATTGTCCTCTTCAAGTTCATATTCTGTTCCAGAGTTTTTGTTTTTAGGGTTTTCTAGAACCCTAGATCCATCCTCATTGTTCGTGCGATCACGGCTATTTCCAAGCCGCACGCGTTATGCAGAAGACCAAGCCCATCTCCAGGATCTAGGTCATACGCGCAACATCTCTCCGCTCGCATATACGTACAGATGCAGAGGCCCCTGCGCGCATTTTGAATGAGGAAAGCATCAAGACGGCGATCCCCGAACCTGTGCATCTCCAACAACCGTGCACAGGTGGCCGCATGGCATCTCCTCTCCATCAAAGGAGCCAAGTCGATCGGTGGCACACCTTCAAATCGAGCGTCGTTTCATCTTCAACACACGCAGGCGCGCCTCCTCTCCCTGTCTCAAGGCACCTTCCACATCTCCCTCTCAACATCTCGCGAGCGACACAACCGGCGATGGAACCCCAGCAGGAGGTTCCCTTCCCCAGCTCGCGCAGTCCAGACGCGCACCGCCCCAGCAAGCTCCTGGCGGGAGCCCTAGCGCGCGCAGATCCTCCTTGCGCAGTCCAGGCGCTGCTGCGCCTCCGCCCGCAGCACAGACGCTGCCCTGCTGCTCCCTCGCCCCCGCTCCAGTTGCGCGTAGGCGCGCGAAGTCCTGGCGGCGATCTCCTCCCTCTCGCAAGCGCTCCCCAGAGCGCACTGGCGGCGTAAATGGGTTCCCATGCGGGGAACCCTAAGCGGCGGGCCCCTTTCAATAAAAAAAAACGACTTTTGTATTATGGGGGCTGACGGTTCACAAGAAAAGTGGGGGGAATGGGTCAACCAAAAAAAAAAGGGAGTGAATAGCAGGGACTTGGCGTGAGATATTAAAAAAAAAAGGGATGTCTTGTTGGGCCAGTTATTAAAAAAAAGACGAAGAGAGAAAAGTCGCGTACAAAAAAAAAACCGTACGCAATTAAAAAAAATGAAGAAAAGCCGAAAAAAAAACATGATGTGAAACGGCTTTAAAAAAATGTGTTTCAAAAAAAAATGTTCGTCAAGAGCCGTAAAAAAAAAAAATGAAACGGCCAAAAGTTATCCATGTTTTGAGAAACCGAAAAAATTTGTAACGGCTTATTGGTATTGGGTACCCCTATTTGTCTTGTCTTCTCCCAACTTGGTCGACGTCCATATTTTCCGACAAGTATGGGAGAAAGGGGGAGTATATGTAGAGTCACAGGTATTATTCAGATGATCCAGATCAGATGCAGATTTCCAGACCATTCAGATTCCAGACTCTACAGTTGTTCAGACTCGACGATTGATGTTCCAATTCCTCAGTTTCAGACACGCACGAGTGTGCGGTCATTATCAGATGAGCATAAGTTGCCATCATTGTCAGAGGTCCCCATCATTCTTCTAGTTGTCAGGCCAGAGTTTTCATGTGAGCCATAGGGACTCCAGAGCAGAGGACCATTCCCTTGAGGTCAAGGGTTTTCATGTGGTATCATAGGTACATCAGAGCAGTGCACCATTCTCTGAGCCAGATGGGAGAGACCTAGTTCTCCAACGAGGAGAGTTCAGGCGCAAGTTCAGACTCGATGGTCAGATTCCGAGTCTTCAGTCGACTCACACTCCAGCCCGTTCGTCCTCCTCACCTGCACGGCATGAGAAGCAACGTCCTCGACTGCAGCATGTGCGCGTTGGGTTGATATTGTCCGTAGTGTCTTGTAGCGTTGAGTTGATATTCTGTCTGTTTGTCCAAGCTGAGCATTGCATGCTCCAGCTTGAGGGGGAGTGTTGGAGTATTAGTGTGTGCGCCTATTGAGTTGTAACAGGGTAAATGGATCATGGAGAAGATCCATTTACCCCCATCCAGTGTTTAGTCCCACATCGTCCAGTGGTGGGACTTGGAGGCTCTGGAGAGGCTATATAAAGAGCCCCAGACCTCCTGTACTCATTGAGAAAAAGCAATGCATAGCATGCCCCTTTGAGGGCTTCTCCCGTGGTTTCATCCCGCTCCTCACGGAGTAGGGTTCCACGTAAAATCCCGCTTGTTCTTCGTGTTCTTATATTTTCCATGTTTATACTTCCGTTTCCGATTTTCTAACATACCTGATTCGAATTAGGGATTTAGGTTACCCGATTCGACTTCCAATCCTCACACAACTCTTCGTAAAACCCGATCCCAAGCCCTTCGAGCCTCCATGTGATCGCCTTAATGCTCCTCCTCTGATCGTCACCTCCTCCGGCGTTGCACCTCCTTCGTTCGCTCGGCACTCCTCTCCTCCCGCTCCAGCCAACGCCCTAACTCCAAATATTAGACTTAGGGTTTGTTTTGTCCAACATTTCACCATTTTTCATTTTTATTCATTGTTATCATGCTATTTTTATTGCCATTTGTCACTATTGTTAATTTTGAGAAAAGATAGAGAAGATGTTTATTCCATGAAACCCTAGGCTCTCTTATATAGAGGAGCGGCCTATGGGTAAATTACATAAGATAGACATGAAGAAATAAAAATAACAAACTAAAACTCAGAGTACATAGAATTATCTCTACATTCCCCCTCAAGATGGAGGATAGATGTCAATCATGCCCAGCTTGGAAGAACACTTCTAAAATGGCCCTCTGAGTAGTCCCTTGGTAAATATGTCTGTTGTTTGCTCTCTTGTGCTGACATGGGAGGTAGAAATTAAGCCCTTCTGAATCATGTCTCTAGTATAATGACAGTCTACTTCAATATGCTTCATTCTGTCATGAAATGCAGGATTGTTTGCAATGAACAGAGCAGCCTGATTGTCACATTGTAACTGCATGGTAGAGTACATTTATATACAAGTCTGCTAGCACTGCTCGAACCCACATCATTTCTGTACATGCTTGTGCCATAGCCCTATACTCAGATTCTGCACTCGATCTAGCCACCACCGCTTGTTTCTTACTTTTCCAAGAAACAAGAGAACTGCCAACGAATACCGCATAGCCAGACATAGACTTCCTATCCTTAGTACACCCTGCACAGTCTGCATCAACACATACAGAAACAGAAAGAGTTGCTCCATTCCTGAATAATAATCCTGCACCTAGAGAAGACTTTAGATATCGCAGTATCATGTATATAGCATCCATACCTGTCGGGGCTGCTCTATGAACTGGCTCACCCGACTCACTGCAAATGAGATGTTAGGCCTAGTAATAGTAACATATAGGAGCTTCCCCACCATCTCTCTGTATCTCCTCTTGTCAACCTCTTCTGTATCATCATCATATAGTTTCATGCTAGGATCCATAGGAGTAGTGGATGGTCGACAACCAATCATGCCTGTCTCAGCAAGCAAATATGTAACATACTTCCTTTGGGTCATCACAATACCATGTGCATTCCTAACAAATTCTAACCCTAGGAAATACCTTACGATGCCCAAATCCTTCGTAACAATCTGACGACCTAGAAATTCTTTTGCCACTTTTATCCCATGCACATCATCTCCGATAACGAGAATATCATCCACATAAACCATGATAACAACAGTACTGTTGGGAAAAAAGACTTCGATGTTTATTCAGAAAACCCTAGGCTCTCTTATATAGAGAGAGACCTAAAGGGTAAATTACAGAGAGGTCTATAGAAGATAAAGAAATAACGATAAACTACAAAAAGAGTTAATAAAACTATGAACTATCTCTACACTCCCCCTCAAGGTGGAGCATAGATATCTATCATGCTTAGCTTGGATGAACATTTCTGAAACGGTCCTCTGAGTAGTGGCTTGGTGAATACATCTGCTGTCTGATCTCCTGAGCTCACATGTGCAGTAGATATCAATCCTCTCTGGATCAAGTCCCTCGTGTAATGGCAGTCAACTTCAATATGCTTGGTCCTTTCATGGAAAGCAGGATTGTTGGCAATAAACAATGCTGCCTGATTGTCACACTGAAGCTTCATAGGTAGGGGCACAGCTACATGTAGATCTTCTAGTACATAGCGAACCCACATCATTTCCGTGCTGGCTTGAGCCATGGCCCTATATTCGGATTCGGCACTGGACCTTGCCACAACAGTTTGTTTCTTGCTTTTCCAAGAAACCAAAGAGCCTCCAACAAACACTGCAAATCCTGAGGTTGATTTTCGGTCCTTAGGACATGCTGCATAATCTGCATCTGCACATGCTGAGACGGATAAGTCTGTGCCCTTTCTGAATAGCAGCTCTGACCCTGGAGAAGACTTCAGATACCTCAGTATCATGTGTATAGCATCCATGTGAACCTGTCTTGGCTGCTCCATAAATTGACTCACCCTGCTAACTGCAAATGCAATGTCTGGACGAGTAATGGTAATGTAGAGGAGTTTTCCCACCATATCTCTATATCTCCTCTTATCTTCATCCGTATCACCATCATACAGCTTCATGCTGGGGTCCATGGGAATACTTGATGGTTTGCACCCATCTATGCCAGTCTTAATCAGGAAGTATGTAATATACTTCTGTTGTGTCATCACCAAGCCTTGTGCATTCCTTGCAAATTCCAACCCCAGAAAATATCTTAGGGTTCCAAGATCCTTTGTAACGAACTGACGGCCTAGGAATGCCTTCGCCCTCTCTATGCCCTGAGCGTCGTCTCCTGTAACAAGAATATCATCCACATAAACCATAATGACAACCGTACCTGCCGATGACTTCTGGACAAAAAATGAGTGATCGGCATTTGACCTCTTGAATCCTTGTTGCTCAATCAGATTAGACAACTTCTGGAACCATGCTCTCGGACTCTGTTTGAGGCCATATATCGCCTTGTGAAGTCTACAGACCATATGCTTCTCCCCCTCAGCAGTAAACCCAGGTGGCTGCTGCATGTAGACTTCCTCCTGTAAGTGTCCGTACAGAAATGCATTCTTGACATCTAGTTGAGATATGCTCCAATCACGTATCACAACAACAGATAAGAGAATACGAAGTGTAGAATGTCTCGCCACTGGAGAGAACGTATCCATGTAATCTACACCGTACGTTTGTGTAAACCCACGGGCGACCAAGCGTGCTTTGTATCTGTCCAACGTGCCATCTGCATGATATTTGACAGTGAAGACCCATTTACAACTCACCACGGATGTATCAGAAGGTGCAAGGACCAAAGACCATGTGCCACGAGACTGTAAGGCCCTCATTTCTTCCTCCATTGCTAACCTACAACAATCATTCTGCAAAGCTTCCTGGTATGTCCGTGGTATATCCACGGAAGATAAGGCTGTGGCAAATCTCTGAAAATCACCAGTGAGACGGTGAAAAGAAACCTGTGAAGCGAATGGATACGAGGCACATTGCCTCCTCTGCTTCCGAATAGCAATCGAAACATCAAGATCATCATCTGCTGAACTGGATGGGCTAGTGTCTGCCTGTACTGAAGGATCCTGCACATGTACCAAACCTGACCCGTCAGTAGTAATGCCATCTGAACATACCTGAGGCGTGATGATCGGCTGCTGTGTAGTCTGAGCAGGACCTGACCGGCGTGTATAGAATTTAGGTAACGGTGATATGATGGGTCGTGGAATGGGTGGAGGTGGAGGTGGTGGAGGTGGTGCTGGCGTGGAGACGGGTACAGGGGACGACCCAGGTGTACTCAATGTAGGTGGTGGAGGAACATAGATGTCATCAGTGGTAGTGGATGGTACCATTCTGTCACCTGCAGGAGAGAAATACATGACAGACTCAAAGAAAGTGACATCAGCACTCACGAAGTACCTCTTAGTTGCAGGATCATAACACCGGTAGCCCTTCTGAGTCCTGGAATATCCAACAAAGACGCACTTGACTGCTCTAGGAGAGAGTTTGTCAAGTCCGGGAGATAGACGATGCACGAAAGCCACAGTACCCAAAGACACGTGGAGTTAGTGAAAATAACTCCTTGTCTGGAAAAATAATGGACATAGGTATCTTCTCACCAAGAACTGAGGATGGCATTCGGTTGACCAGATAACAAGCAGTAAGAACAGCATCGCCCCAGAAAGAAATAGGGGCACAACTCTGAATCAACAATGTGCGAGTAATATCTAAGAGATGGAGATGCTTTCTCTCTGCCACACCATTTTGTTGTGAGGTATATGCACAAGTGGTTTGGTGAATAATACCCTTTGATGAAAGGAATTGTGAAAGTAGACGTGTACAAAATTCAAGGGCATTATCCGTCCGAACATATTTGACATTGGCAGAAAAGACATTGTGCACTTCATTAATCAAATTCTTGATCACATTTCCTGCTTCAGATTTATTTTTCAAAAGAAAGACCCACGACACACGAGAAAAATCATCCACTACCACAAGATAAAACCTGTGCCCCTGATGATCGAGAATACGACTCGGACCCCATATATCTATATGTAACAACTCAAAAGGGGAGCTACTGCTCCGACAAAGACGACGTGGGAAGCTCGACCTGTGATGCTTTCCCAACTGACACGCTTCACATCGAAACGACGAGCTAGGAGGAATCTGAGGCAGAAGATGGCGCATTTTCTGAAGTGGAAGGTGACCAAACCGGAGATGCCAAATGTACGGAGAGACTGGTCCATCAGAATGAGAGGAGACGCCAGCGTAGGAATCCCGAACCAGTCGATATAAACCATTCTGCTCAGAGCCACAGCCAATCACCTTGCTCGTGAGTATGTCCTGAAAAATGAGAGAAGACGGGTCAAATATAGCACGACAATTCAAATCCTTCGTAATCTGACTAATAGATAACAAATTCATTGAGAATTCAGGAGCATGCAGGACGTTCTGTAATCGCAAAGTGGAGGATAGGAAGACCTCCCCCTGTCCAACAAGTGGCGAATGGGTACCATCTGCAATCTGCACTGAACGACCGGGAGGAATTTCCCTGTAGGCCTGTAATCTACCTCTATCTCGGCTCCAGTCAGATATATCATGAGGTGTTGTGAATGCAGTAGATCTACCTGAGGAGCTAGCAGCGGCGGATGAACCGGCAGAGGCAGTGGCAGCAATATCTGAGGAACCACCAGACGAATCACCAGAAGCATGTGGCATAATATCTCGGAGACGGGCCACAAGTTCGTCAAATCGATTATCTGCAGTCCAGGTCAGTGGAGACTGGGAGTGCTCTGCAACACGTGCCGATGCTGGAAAACCATGCTTAGAATAGCATGTGTCCTCTGAGTGTCATGTGCGGTGACAATAGGAGCATGTCTGACTGAAGCGACCACCCCTTCTCTGTGGTCCACGGCCACGTCCACGTCCACGACCAGAAGGCGGTCCACCTCTCCCACGCGAGACTGCCATCGCAGATGGGGGTGGAGTAGAAGAGCTGGAGGAAAATGGAATGCGACTGAGCCTTCTGTAAACATCCTCCACTGGAGGAATAACTGCATCAGCTAGGATCTGGGACCGGGAGGCATCGTACTCAGGATCAAGAGCCGCAAGTAGAACGCCCACCATGGTGGCATTCCGAAACGTCTTCTGTTGTTCAGGAGTAGCAGTGAGAGGAATGGTGCTGTATAGCTTCTCAAACATCCCTCTTACGGATGTGTATAGGGAATGGAGCGGTCGGCCACTCTGCTTCATAGTGAAAACGTCATGCTGAAGCTGCAACATCTTTGTCTCATTTCACACCTGCGAATAAGTAGTGGCCAGAATGTCCCACATTGCCTTGGCAGTGGGCTGATGGAGGACGTCGTTAGCAATCTCCATCGTCAATGTACCAGACAACCAGACCTTTGCATAGGCGTCGTCAGCCTCCCATGAGGCATAGATTCATGTCTTCTCCGCAGGCTCATCCTCGGTAAGAATGTGTTTCTTACCATTTGACTTCATGAGGCTCATGAACTGCATCGCCCAGAGCTCATAATTAGACCCGTCCATCTTCACTATTGGCGTCGGACCTTTGAATGTGCCGGTGGAGGGCATATCGGCTTTGGATTCTGACATACTGCCGCTTGGAGAAGAACAAGGATATATAGACACTGTGATAAATGACTACACCAACTGCATCGGATTTGAGTACGTATGTAGACGTTACGCACTCAAATCCATATATCGGTCGAAGAGAGAACTAGGGCACGCCTTAGATAAGGCTTATAGCCCTTAAACCGGGTTGTTGGGTGCCGCCTAGATGTCGGCGCAACTGGCTGGGACCACCGGGACCTACGGTGGTGGCTGGAGCGACTGGCGGCGGCTTGGTTAGACCTCCTGGGACCCGTTGGCGGTTGGTGGGAACTACAACAACACTTTAGGGCTGCGGGAGGCTACTGGAATCGCCAGGAGACCGCTGGCGGAGGACTGGAAGCCCCCGACGTTGACTGGCGGCGCTAGCGGAGGTCGGAAGGGCCTAGCGGTAGGGTTAGGCCTAGGCGCGGGGGCGCTAGGCGCTGGCTGGGATCGCCGGCAAGGCGCGGAGACCCGTAGAGAGGAAGAGACGGCGGCGGAGGACCGCCGAGGAGCGAGAGAGAATGGGCGGCGGGTAGGGAGAGGGAGGCGGCGGGTGGAGAGCCCTAGTGCGGCTCTGATACCATGTTGGGAAAAAAGACTTCGATGTTTATTCAGAAAACCCTAGGCTCTCTTATATAGAGAGAGACCTAAAGGGTAAATTATAGAGATGTCTATAGAAGATAAAGAAATAACGATAAACTACATAAAGAGTTAATAAAACTATGAACTATCTCTACAAGTACCTCTAGGTGTCTTCTGCATAAACAGTGAGTGGTCTGCATTTGTTCTCTTGAACCCCTACCTTTCCACCAACTCTGAGAGCTTCTGAAACTAAGTCATTGGACTTTGCTTAAGGCCATATATTGCCTTATGGAGTCTACAAACCTACTGACACTCCCCCTCAGCAACAACCTCGGAGGTTGCTGCATGTAGACTTTCTCCTGTAGATATCCATATAAAAATGCATTTTTAACATCTAACTGAAACAAGGGTCAATCGCATACCACAACAACTGTAAGGACCATAAAGTGGAGTGGCGCGCGACGGGAGAGAATGTGTCTATATAGTCCACACCGTATGTCTGAGTAAATCCACAAGCTACTAATCTTGCCTTCTAACGATCAAGGCTCCCATCCGCATGGTGTTTAACAGTAAACACCCACTTGCAACTGACGCCAGAGGCTCCAGGAGGAGCAGACACCAAACTCCAGGTACCACTCTAGTAATACCGTGGAATAGCCACAGTTGATAGAGCACCTGCAAATCTCTGAAAGTCCCCTGTCAGACGATGAAAGGACACCTGGGACGCTAGGGGATAACAGGCACAAGTACGTTTTTGCTTCCGTAAAGCGATGGGTATATCCAAGTCATCGGTAGCATCAACCAAGTGTAGGCCAGTCTCCTGCAAAGATCTCTGCACAGATATATCTCCAGACACATCATTAGAAATCATGTTATCAGAACAAACCTGAGGCGTGCTGGATGACGAGCGATTACCATGAGCAGAGACAGGTCTACTGGTATCGAATTTTGGTAATGGTGGAACAATGTGGGACTGGGTAGAAGGTGGTGGTGGTGGTAGTGGTGGTGGCGACGGTGTTGGTACAACAGACACATGAGAAGACAAAGACGTGGGAGGAGGTGGCATGTAAACCTCATCATCAGAGTCTGATGGCGCTAGTCTGTATCCTGCAGGGGAGAAAAACATCACAGACTAAAAAAATGTGACATCAACACTGATATAATATTTCCTGTGCAAAGAATCATAACACTGATATCCCTTCGGGGACCTGGAGTACCCAACAAACACACATTTGATAGCCCTAGGAGAGAGCTTGTCAAGACCTGGAGCCAACTGGTGTACGAATGCAACAGAATCAAAGACACGAGGAGTAAGTGAGAATAACTCCTTATCAGGAAAAACAATGGAGAAAGGAGTTTTCTCACCCAAAACAGACGAAGGCATACGATTCACCAGGTAACATGCCGTAAGGACAGCATCACCCCAAAACAAATGCAGGGCACGACTCCGAATAAGAAGTGTCCAAGTGATATCAAGTAAATGGCGATACTTTCGCTCTGTAACACCATTTTGTTGAGAAGTGTAAGGACATGTTGTTTGATGAATAATGCTACGGGATGAAAAGAAATGGGATAGAGTACGCGTACAGAAATCTAAAGCATTGTCTTTTCTCACAAATTTCACAGAAGAAGAGAAAACATTTTGCACTTCATTGACAAAGATTTTGATCATATCCCATGCTTCATATTTATTTTTCAATAAGAAAACCCATGACAAACGAGAGTAATCATCAACTGCAACAAGATAAAACATGTGTCCCTGATGATCAGGAACACGACTCGGACCACAAATGTCAACATGAAATAATTCAAAAGGGGAGCTACTGTTCCGACTCTGATGACAAAGTCGACCGATGATGCTTCCCCAACTGACAAGCTTCACATTGGAAGGAAGACCTTGGTGAGATCTGCGACAAGATATGACACATCTTCTAGAGAGGGAGATGGCCAAAACGTAGATGCCAAGTGAAGGGAGAGACTGGCCCAGTTGAAATAGAGGATGCGCCTCCATAGGAAGTTCGGACCAGTCGATAAATACCACCCTTCTCACGACCACACCCAATCACCCTGTCGTAAGAATGACCTGAAAAATAAGAGACGATGAGTCAAAGATAGCTCGACAATGCAAATCCTTCGTAATCTGAGTGATAGATAACGTATTCATAGAAAAATCAGGGGCATGTAACACGTTCTGCAGACGCATTGAAGGTGTCAAAGTAATCTCCACCTATCCTGTGATTGGGGAATGAGTCCCATCAGCTATCACCACAGTTCTTCCTGGGAAAACCTGTCTGTATGTTGTAAGCTGACCTTTGTCTCTGCATGAATGGCGCGTCGCCCCAGAGTCCATAATCCACTCTGTAATCTCGTATCCATAACATATTGTAAAGGCATAAGTACTACTTCAGGTGTTGGTCGTAGAAGAAGTACTGACGGAGGCTGAAGCAACGATATCGGAATGGCCTCTTGGAGATGGTGAAGAGGGAGGCGTGATATCTCACAGTCTTGCCACGGAGTCATCGAATCTCTGATCTGAAGTAGGAGTAGCGGGAGACTCAGCATGTTCCGCTACACAGGCTAATGTTGGGAAACCATGCTTGGAGTAGCATGTCCCCTCGGTATGACCTAGGCGATGGCAAAACATGCGGGTCTGACGAATGCGACCTCCTCTACCATGAGGTCCTCAGCCACAAAAAGAAGAGCCTCCTCTGCCTCAGGAGGCTGCCATCGTCGAAGAGGTCTGACTAGTGGTAGTGGATGGAACAATGATCATGTTGAGCCGGCAGAAAGCTTCCTCCATAGAAGTAATAGTAGCATCTGTAAGAATCTGAGAGCGAGCAGCATCATATGCAGAATCCAGGGTTGCTAGGAATACACCAACCATAGTAGCATTACTATATGTCTTATGTTGCTCCGGGGTAGCTATGAGTGACATGAAGTTGTGGAGCTTCTCAAACATCCCACGCAAGGATGTATACAACGAATGAAGAGACCGACCGTTTTGCTTGATAGTGAATATGTCGTGCTGAAGTTGACGGATCTTGGTTTCCTTCCTCGCCTGAGAGTAAGTGGTTGCGAGGATGTCCCACATAGTCTTAGCAGAGGGCTGATGTAACACATTGGCGATTTATATTGTCAATGTCCCTGAAAGCCAGACTTTGGCATATGCATCATCCGCCTCCCACGAGGCGTCAACTCCAGTCTTCTCCTCCTCCTCGGTAAGAATGTACTTCTTACCATTCGACTTCATAAGGCTCATGAACTGCATAACCCAGAGCTCATAGTTTGTCCCATCCATTTTGACAATAGGCGATGGACCTCTGAAAGCGCCTCTGACGGGTACATCGATTTTGTTCTCGGACATATTGCAAGATGTAGAAGAATAGGATTTTGCAAATCAAAGAGTGAATGTCTACACAAACATACGTGGATTTGAATGCATATGTAGGCTTGTGCACCCAAATCCATCAAGTAGACGGAGAGACTGACATCGACGATGGAGAGGCTAGAAAGCAAGTCGCACGCGGAGGCGCTGCACGCACAAGGGCAGCACGCTGGGCAGTGCGCGGTGGCGTGCGGTGACGTGTGAGGATGCACGAGGCGGCGCGTGGTAATACGCGGTGGCACGTGAGGGTGCGCAGGGCGACGTGCGGTGATGCACGGTGGAGCAGCGACGTGCGAGAGGCGACACGTGTGGGACAGTGGCGCGCGAGGCAGCATACGAGGATGGACGGCACGCGTGCGGAGACTAGGGCGGAGGGTGAGGTTAGGATTAGAGTTTTGGGTACGAGAGCTCCGGTCTAGGACCGTCGCTATGATCCCATGTTGGGAAAAAATAGAGAAGATGTTTATTCCATGGAACATTGGGTTCTCTTATATAGAGGAGAGGCCTATGGGTAAATTACATAAGATAGACATGAAGAAATAAAAATAAGAAACTAATACTCATAGTACATAAAATTATCTCTATAGTTATCATGTTACCGTTATTATGCATGCCGGATTTTCACTGTTATTGGATAAATTGATGATGTAATTCATGATATTGGTTTCCCAATTTTCCTGGAGAAATTACATCCCAAGGTTGCAGATCTGTTTGTGAACATTAGCTAATGTTATGTAGCAAACATTTGTTCTTAACTTGCTTCTTTTTTCTTTCTTTTCCTTCAATTGATTCTCTTTTTAGCTTTTATAAAATTGAAAATTGCTAAATCTATGCAAATTTATGGAGTATATGTCTAAAAAATAATTCATATATTTAAAATAATAAAAAAATCAAAATCGACTAATGCCCGACTAAATCCAACTAGTTGTCCAACTACCGACTAATCCTTAGTCAGTAACCCGGTCGACCGAGTACCGATTGCCGACTTCTGCAACCTTGATTTTCCCCAACCTTTACGTGAATGCTCGTGCTGAGTATTACCAGACTTATCAAAGACTAAACATTAACTATTCATATGCCTTGTGAGATACATATCAACGTGGTACTTGTATTCACTTCATGAAATTCTGCAGTATGACCACGCATTTGAAAGCTTTAAGAAAGAATAATGCAACGTAGTAATAACAGTACAATAGAAACACGTGATAGCATTATCAATTATTCAAACAACTTGACATGATTTAGGTTTCGATGAAAATAAATAGAACCAATATCTGAACTTGACCAATGAAATCAACGTCAAATTATTGGTCTATTTTCGAGATCAAATTTGAAACAAATACATTTGGTTGAACTACATGTACCTGCAAACAGACTTTTCCAAGCTAAAACTTTTTCACATCCTAAAAGTAAGAATTTTTCCAACTTACTCTTGCCAGCAGGCCAAACAAACCAGGCAGCTTTGCAACCTTAAATGTCTGGAAAGAAATCTGCATACAAAAAAGCACGGAGTGATAATGTATTGCATAAAAGAGAAAGCAAGAAACACCATGTGAAGAAGTTTATATTCTCGATATTTTGTTAGATGTAGATAGCATGCATTGTCCCATATACTGAAGTGAGTAACATTGCACCTCTGGTTTTTCTTCTCCATTTTTTAAAGGGCCAGATAAAGTGTTAGCATGGATTCAATAAATGTAATTCCCGAGTACACACAGCTAACAGAACTGTGCTCTCTTTTTAAGAACCCAGCACCAGAATCTTAAAGAATATCAATAAAGTGAACTATGAAATATATACTTGTAAAGTCCTTCTATCTCACAGGTCTTTCCAGTATCTCTTTGAAAATTTTCATCATCGTTTAAGTTCTATTAGTCTTTTTCTGAACTTTTTGTTAAAATGTACATCGCATGCATTGTCCCATAGTCTTAAGTGAGCAAACTTACACCTCTGGTTTTTCCTATAGCTTTTTAAAGGGCCGAATAAAGTTTTAGCATGGATTTGATAAATGCATTTCCCGAGTGCATGCAACTGACAGAACCGTGTTCTCACTTTTTAAGAATTCAGTGCTGGAATCTTGAATATCGATAACGTGAATTATGTCTAACTCAAAACAATAAAATTAACTATGAAAATAGATACTTTTAAAGTCTTTCTATCTTACAGGTCTTTCCAGTATCTTATTTCTTCGAAATTTTTGTAATTTGTTTAGGTTCTATTAACTTTTTCTGGTTTTCTATAAGACAACTAAATAGATGTTTCAGTCATCTTTTTTTCATTCTTTAGGTACCAAAAAGGAGAAGTTGGTTTTGGGGGTCAAGATTTTCATTGTTTATAGACATCTAGAGAATGCCTAAACTAAATTCGACTTATCTGAAATGAAATATTGTGAGCATTTCCAGCTTCGACTCTTTCTCTTTTCAAGGGCATTAGTGCTCACCAATATCCTTCCTACTCCCTTCATCTCAAACCACACCCAAATATATAACTAAAAAGGACATCTTAATCTCCTAGGGACTCGTCAAATCTGTTACTAGATTATAACATCACAAACCATTATCCGATAAGTTCCAAGTTTTACAGGTCTAAGCACCCAACAACACCATAAAAGACTAGCCACCTTCCACCATCACACCCACTCTCCCTTTAATTTCTCCAAGAAAACGGATAACAATATTCAAGACATTGGAGTTAGCAGAATAAGAAATTAAAACCCCATCCAGTTAAAGATTATTTTTTTGACAAGGTATCCCATGGATGCACATCTTTTTCTACCCTGCAACACCATCAAAGATTGCAACTTTCCACCATCTCATACCTCCCCCCCCCCCCCCCAAAAAAAAACCCACTAGTCCCTCTAAGAAAAAGATAACAATATTCAAGACATTGAAGTTAGCAGGATAAGAATTTGAACACCCGCCCAACTAAAGATTAAATTCTTGTCATACAAGGATGCACATTAATGCCTAAGCCGGTCTCACTTCCCCTAGATGTATCATCAGAGTTCTCTTTCTCAGCAACCCTTGTAAGGTTGTGAAACATAAAATGCGGAAGCAAAATCAATAATCAAAGGAACAAACATATGGAACACCGCGTGAAACTCTACTCCCTGAGGAGGCCACGGTAGAACATCTCACATGGTTAGATATTTTATTATGTTTTTCTCAAGAAATTACAAGGGGTGTGCAGATCTTTACATAGACCCACCAAGACTGCATGGCCTCTCCACTAAGCAATATGGGACTAAACATAAGACGTGTATTTTGGATCTTGAAGAGATCCAATTGCCCATCTAAATACGTACTCTAACACACGGAATTATATATTTTTCAGTTAAAGACAGCTTTCTTTATGTGGGTCTCTCAACTATAAAATGCAATTAAATCATTATGTTGCAAACCAATCCTAGATGGTGCAACTATCGAGACTTCCTCTTCGATATCGAAACTTGATGAGGTGGAAAAACCATCGTATGAAGTATGGAAGGTTGTGAATATAGTCAGCACCGACTTGAGACCAAGGGAGGGGTTGGAGATGAAAGCTGTTGTCAAAGGTTAGGCTGTGGCGGAGCGCATGCGCTTGCCACTAAAGAGTGGACGATCAATGGTCTTGATCAAAGTGCATATGATAAATAATGGCAGTGACTCCCAACCATCACCACCGGTGGGGTTTTGACTCTGCAGTTTAAAGATTGCAAGCGAGAGGCATGGAGACAGCTGCGTTAAATTTTGGGGGTGTTTCTCCAGTTGTTGCTTTCGAAGAGGCTGGTACGATAAGGATTCAAAACCCTCCCTTCCAAAAATGCTTCGTCAAAGCAGTATTAAGAGGCTCTTCTTTCATGGTCACCCCTTCAGGTGGATCGGGTCATCAAGTAGAGCCTGAATTCCAAGCCCAATCTTTAAACTCGAGTTTCAGACCCGATCCAGTTGGTCTCGAGTTTCAAAATCGATAATCATGCTCCATACTCGGACCTCGGTTTCGAACCCAAACAGTGGGGTTATGCAGGCAAGTAGGAATTTTGGGCAGGCGGATCTTCTGAGCACAGACAACACCCCCTCTGCTAGTGTTGTGATAGTTCACTATGTAGACTTTGGGGTAGTGAACCATTTAACTGGCACAACATGGCTTGTGAAGGAGTTGGTTGGTAGTACAAGGGTCGGCGGAGATATCTCTGATGTACGAGTGAGTGGTATCTTGTCGGCTTAAGAAGGTAGCGACTTACCAGGATGTGTTGGTATTCTCGAGAAAGAGGTAGAGATTTTCTCTTTTAAAAAAACAACCTGATGGCAATGCAGGTGATTGGATGGCGAGTGGAGGTGCGACTGCGAGTGCT
Organism: Ottelia alismoides; assembly: GCA_037367405.1. Taxonomy (NCBI): domain Eukaryota; kingdom Viridiplantae; phylum Streptophyta; class Magnoliopsida; order Alismatales; family Hydrocharitaceae; genus Ottelia; species Ottelia alismoides. Next base: position 667,784 of record JAZKJV010001277.1, read on the forward strand.
ACTGCGACTGGGGGGGAGAGTGTCGGTGCGGGCAAGGGGAAGGCGGTGCTCGGCTCGAGCAACGGTGGGAAGCGGGCACTCAGCGTTGTTGGAGAGCCTCAAGGAAGAGGCGACAGTGGACGAGGCGGCGATGGGTGGATGGAGGTGACTCACAAGAAGCCGGAGCGCAAGTGTTTTCGGTGCGGAATCAGGGGACACGTTGCTTCCTTCTCTCCGTGCCCGCCAAGATGTTTCGCTTGCGGTATGGCGGGTCACCGTCAAGCGAGTTGCATGGCGGTCCGTGGATCGGCGAGGGGGTCGGGCGCTGCGTAGGAGCGTGCGCTCCGTCGTGGTCATTACAACTTACATGCAGCCCATGTTCGTCGTGGGGGGCCATCCTTCGCGGAGGTGGTGGGTAACAAGTATCAGGGAATGTCTAAGGCAAAGCATGCAGATGTTCCTATTCCTAACGTTGGAGGAGGCATTGCCGTGGTCTCATCGGAAGCTAAGAAGTTGGAGCGCGCTACGAAGCGGCATGCGATAATTGGCCGTGCGATGCAGGGAGACATCGAGATGGACGTTGTATCTTCGCACCTTCATGGCTTTCTGGGACAGCGGTTCGATGGCGACGTGGTGAAGGTGGGTCCGGGAAGGTGTTGTGTTCGTGGCTTATCGATAGAACAGAGGGATCGGTTGCTTCGCAACGGTGACGCCGCCAACGTTTGCTGGAGAAATCTCCGGTTTGCGGATGGAGCATGCTCGGAGATGGAGCTCTGCGTGGTCTAGGTGAAAGGCATCCCCCTGCTGTCGCGGTCGGTTGGGTGCTTGAGGGAGGCTCTTCGGAGGTGGGGGAAGGTCCTAGCGGTGCTGGAGGACGGGCTCAGGCCTAGGTCGAATATGGAGGACACAAGGGTCCTGTTGGAGTGCAGCAAGAGCCTCCTCGACAAATTCAGCGGCCGAAGTATGTTTGCGGAACTGAAGATCGGATGTTACTCGTTCAATATTGAGATGCTGATCGAGAACCCTCCGCCCCCGCCGGACCTTTCGAGGGAGGACGCCGATGGAGGACCGGGGGACGGTTCGGATACCGTGATGACGGTTGGGTTTCCGATGGGACCCTTTGGGGGTTGGGCGCGGTCGGTCGAATATGGAGGACACAAGGGTCCTGTTGGAGTGCAGCAAGAGCCTCCTCGACAAATTCAGCGGCCGAAGTATGTTTGCGGAACTGAAGATCGGATGTTACTCGTTCAATATTGAGATGCTGATCGAGAACCCTCCGCCCCCGCCGGACCTTTCGAGGGAGGACGCCGATGGAGGACCGGGGGACGGTTCGGATACCGTGATGACGGTTGGGTTTCCGAGGGGACCCTTTGGGGGTTGGGCGCGGTCTTTTCAATGCACGCGGCGCTTGGAGAACTCCTCCCAGTCTCTGTACTCGCCGCCATCTATATTCCCTTTGCTTGGTGACGTGGCAAGTGGGTTGTTGGATTCATCGACGTCAGCGTTGGAGGCGGGTTTGGATGCGGGTCCATTTGCTCAGGCTTCGGATGCGGACCCGGTTGCGGATCCTTGTGCAGGCTCAAGTGCGGTTTCTTTCTTTATGAACGATCCTCGTGGGCCCTCTCTTACTGTGGCGGATCTTAGTGCGGCCTTTTCTCCGTTGTCGGATCCGGATGCAGTCTATCGGATGATGCCAGGTCGGGGAAGCTTCACGGACGCGGGTGGTCTTTGGGGATCCACGGACCCCGAGATGGTATTGCCTGCCTTGCCTTCCTCGGCCTCGCCGGCTTGGTTCTTCCCTCACTGGGGGTTGGGTGTGGTGCAGGGTGGCCCTTCGCAGTTGGTCTCGTTTTCGGTCTTCCCCCCGGCCGCGGAGGTAGGGGGAGCGCGGACACGACCCTTTTTGGCCCCGGGGGTGGGGGGGCGCCTTCTCCAACCGCCTCTGATGCCCCTTCTCGGGGGGATGCAGCCATTGTTGCCGAGGTCATGCCGGGACAGTCTTCAGATGCGGGAACGGCCGACAGGCGAAGCGGGAAGAGGTATAAAAGAAGGAACAGGTCCAGGTCGGCGAGGGTGGAGGAGGTATCCAGCTCAGCTTTGAAGGACCGCGTGGCGGAGGCCGCCGGGGTGGTCAAGTCCCATGGGTGCTTCGACAGTTGCAAATGAAAATTCTCTCCTGGAATGTTCGTGGTCTCGGGGACCCGGATAAGAGAAGGATCGTGGGTTCCAGATTTATTGAATGGGGATGCGACGTCATTATGATACATGAGACGAAGCTTCAGGCGATGTCGGAGGACCTTTGGCATTCTTTCGGTGCGGAGGCCATTGACCAATTCCGGTCTTTGGATGTGGTGGGTGCTTCGGGGGGGCTGCTGGTGGCATGGCGATCTTCGTCCGTGACATTTGATTCGGTGATTGTTGGAAGGCATGTGCTGACGGTGTTTCTGGTATGTACGTCCTCCTCCCTTCGGATGGCTTTTTCGTGTGTATATGGACGTTGTTGTAATGTTTTGCGGGATGAACTGTGGGAGGACCTCATGGCGGTTGGCAGTGCTATCGGCGGCGCCCCCTGGCTCATTGGGGGGGACTTCAATGTTACTCTTCTCTCCTCTGACATGCCTGGGGGCAGGGGGGCAGAATCCGGGGTCGCTTGCCTTCGCGGACACAGTTGACTCACTCGGCCTTGAGGTGATGGATGCGGTGGGCACAGCTTATACCTGGAGGAACTCCAATTCCAGATCTCGCATTGACCGTTTTCTGGCTTCCAACGAGTTTTTGGATGCTTTTGATCTGGCATCGGTGGAGGCTAAGCTGCGGGCTTGTTCGGATCACAATCCAATCATCTGGTGCTCTGGGGATGCCCCTTTGCAGAGGGGGCTTTTAAGGTATGAATGCTGGCTGCTGGAGGAAAACTTTAGGGAGATGGTATCTTCGCACTGGACAGGCTTGGTTGTTTCGGGCTCCGCGGTGGCTCGCTTCGTCCAAAAATTAACTTCGCTGTGGGCTAGGCTTTCGGCTTTCAAGCGGGAGTCCAGGGCAGCTAGATGCGCTGCCAGGAAGGAGGCGGAGGAGATCATTCGGTACTTCGATACAGTGGAGGACCAAAGGGAACTCACGGTGGTTGAATTGGTTGACCGTGCTGCTGCTCAGATGAAGGTATCGTTGGAGGATAGGAAGCATGTCGCCGAGTGGAGGCAGCGGTCGAGGAGTGTGTGGCTCCGGGAGGGGGACGCAAATACCTCCTTCTTCCATCGTGTTGCTAGCGGGAGGTGCGGGTCCAATGCGCTGCGGTCCATCTCCATTGATGGGATTCGCGTGGAGGGGAACAAGGAGATGTGGAGGGCTATTGCGGCCCATTTCAAGAACGTGTCTTCTAGAACTATTCCGAAAGTGTGGAGGTGGTTGGGCCTCGACACTCGCGTGGTGGCGGACTCCTACCATGACTTGCTCGTTCGTGATGTGACCCTGGAGGAGGTTAGGGATGTTGTGTGGGATCTGAACGCTGACGCTGCACCTGCCCTGATGGGTTCACGGCGTCTTTCTACAAGGATTTTTGGGATCTGGTGGGGCTGGAGGTGTTGGATGTGATCTCCGAATTCTGTCGGGGGAACGCTGGGTTTGATAAGGTCAACCGTGCTCTCATCATTTTATTGCCCAAGACGTCGGCGCCAGATTCCATTGATGACTTTCGACCAATTGTGGTCTCTAATGCTCTGTATCTTATTACTGCTAAGGTTCTCGCTTCTCGGATGAGCGGCGTCCTTGGCATTGTTATATCGCCGTCGCAGTCGGCGTTCATTCCTGGGAGGCAAATTGCGGACTGCCTTACGCTTGAGTCTGAAATCATTGCGGATTGGCAGAGGCACACAAATGGCATACTGTGGAAGGTGGACTTTTCAAAGGCTTACGATAGCCTGGATTAGAGATTTTTATGTTCTGTTCTTAGGAGAAAGGGGTTTCCGGAGTTATGGATTTCTTGGATGAGAAGGTGTGTCACCACTGCTTCTTTCTCGGTCGTGGTTAATGGTCGTCCGGAGGGGGGATTGGTCCAGCCCAGGAGGGGGGTGCGTCAGAGGTGCCTTCTTACTCCCATGCTTTTTATACTTGTTGCGGATGTCCTATCTGATATTACCACTCGGGTGGCCAACAGCGGCCTTTCGAAGGGGTTTTCCAGGGAGGGCGTGCTGATCCCAATCCTGCAGTACGACGACGATACGTTTTTTTTCATTGAGGGGGGTTCGGAGGAGGCTAGGGGCATGGCTGTGACTCTGGAGATTTTTGGTGAATTGTCGGGAATGGTTAAGAACGATAGCAAATCAAAGTTTGTTCCTTTCAGCCTTGCGGATGTGGAGGCGGACGCGTGTGCAATGGCGTTGGGTTCAGCCTGTTCTTCGTTGCCGATGGACTATTTGGCAGAACGCGGACGAGAGACTGGTTGAGGGTGGCGGAAAAGGTGGAGGAGAGATTGGCTGGGTGGAAGTCCGCGATCTTGTCGAGAGGGGGTCGGCTGTTTCTCTTAAAGGCGGTCATTGCGTCCATCCCGATTTATTTTCTGTCTAATCGGCGAATGCCTAAGGGGATCAGAGCCCGAATTGAGAAGAGGATGCGTGCCTTTTTATAGGGGAAGCAGAAGGGTTGGTCGAGAGGTATCCACCTGGTTGGGTGGGAGGATATTACGTGCAGGAAGGATCAGGGAGGGTTGGGAGTGAAGTCGCTAGACCAAATGAACGACACCTTGCTCCTTAAGTGGGCTAGCTGGATTTGGGGGCCGGGGGAGGATCTCTGTTGTGATGTGATTCGGCGGATCTATGGCGTGGGGGGACGCTGCCTTCGCAGATCCCCCGTATTGCCTCACCTACGCGTTTCTGGAGGGGGGTTGTGGAGGTCTTCTTAAAGAATATTGCGCTTTTTAGGGTGGGGGAGATTCTTTCTCCTTTTGGACGGACGATTGGTCGGGGGGGGGGGGGGGGGAGCCTTTGCTCGCGCTTCCCTCGGTTGTATGCATTGGCTGATGACAAATGTTGTTCGGTTGCGGAATGTTGGGTTGATGGTAATTGGTGCCCCACCTTCTTGTCAAACTTCTCGGACCAGAGGCTGGAGGATTTCTTGGTCTTGCTTGATGCTGTGAGCGAGGTGGGGCGTCCCTCGGGGGGCCGGGACCACTGGTCTTGGAGGGGGGGCCCTTTCTCGGTCAAGAAGGCCTTCGGGGCTACTGCTCGGTCGCCGTCATCGCATTCGGAGATGCTTAGCAGGGATTGTGCTTATCTTTGGGCCCTCAGGCTTCCGGAGAGAATTGGTTTCTTTCTTTGGCTGCTTAGGAGACAGAGGCTGATGACGAGGGACCGGTGTGCCAGGCTTTTGCGCTCCATCTCGAACAGGTGCTTGTTTTGCAATGATTCGATTGAGTCCGTGGAACACCTCTTCTTCCTATGTCCCGTGGTGAATCAGGTCTGGCAGGGGGCTGGCGTGGACTGGTGCTTCACGGATGACTTCCAGACCTTCTGGAGCGTGTTTCGCTCAAACGAGGATAGGCCGAAGGTGGAGATTTTTTATCCGGTGGCCATTCTGTGGGCGATCTGGAGGGGTAGGAATGACTTACTATTCTCGGGCCAAAAATTCTATAAGGAAAATGTGTGGTTCTTTGCTAAGCGTTTGGTGGAGGACTGGGTGTTGTAATGGGCCTATATAGCGGCGTCTGGTTGTAATCTCCCCTTTCTTCTTTTTTCTTTTGTTACTCTTCAATAAAGGTGTGGGGCGTGCACCTTCGAGTGTATCCCCCTCATTTTTGGATTTCAAAAAAAAGAGGTAGAGATTTGATGCTCTCTGCAGAGATATGCGACAGGAGGAGATAGGGTCCTGGGAGTGGCTCCTATGGAGGCGGCTAATAAGGTGGGTACTTTAGTATGCACTTTGGAGCCAGATGCCCATGTATTCTTAAGGTGGCAAGTTGTGTAAGTGTGAGCTAGGAAAAAAGTGGTAGATCGGGATTGCTGAAGTTCGTTTCATGGAATGTGTGAATGTTGGGCCAACATGAGAAGAGGACAACAGTTGAGGCCTTATTAGCATCTTGGCAGGTAGGTGTTTTATGCATGCAAGAGACGAAGATTAGTTGCTAGGATTCGTTAAAGTGGAAGTCGATATCACGCACAAGGCTTTCGGAGTTCATGTCTATGTTGGCAAATGGTCATTTTGGCGAGGTAATTGTTGTCTTGAATGGAAAGGTTTTTTCCCTGGTGGAGGAAGTCTTCATGACCCATTCAGTTTCCATAGTGCTAACATGTAGGAGGGACAATGCCAAGCTGGTGGTGTCATGTGTATGGGTACATTGGGGCATTACTGAATGTTGAGCTCTGGTCAGAGCTTAGGGAGGTACACATTAGGTTTTTGAGGCAGGCATTGGCTGTGACAGGTGTCTTCAATGTCATGTTGTACTCTATTAATAGGCATGATGGGAGAGGTATGCAAGACCCGGGTTCTGCATAGTTTGCTGAAGCCGTGAGGGATTGGTGCTACAGGTACTAGATAAATTTAATAACATGTGTACAAGGAGGAATTCGTACTGCAAGTTGAGGATTGATCGCTTTCTGCCGCTTGTTGAGGTGTTGGAGAGGTTCCAGTTGGCATCAATTACCTCCCCCCAAGATCCAGATTAGGTCACTCACCGAAATATTGGTATTGACAGCAGGGGAGTATCAATATCACTCCTGTTGATTTCCCGGGTATCGCTGATATGGTCTTGATATATGGCGATATATCGGGCGTCGACGATATATCATAGATATATGGAATATGTGTGCAGTAAATTACACCCAAGTGGGAGATATACCCGATAGTTGGGCGAAATCCGGTTCATTTCGGTCTCAGCTGTTGGAAGAGTTTCTCCAAGGTCCATTGAAGGTTTACCTTGCTTCCTTCAGGTAAAATGCTAGATCTTCTCCAAGGTCCAATTTTTTTAGGGGTTTGTTCCTATTGGTTAGGCATTGCATATTCTTAAGTATTTTTTTGTAAGATTTGAAGTATTTAAAGAGATATAGGGATAATTAATTTGGGGTTTTTGAGTTTTGTTGTAGAATCAATCTAAGTTATGAAAGGAGAAACTCGAATCTCATGTTCTAGACATAGAAAACAAGATTTTAATAACCTTTATGTTAACTAAAAATTAGTAATTTATTACTTCCGTGAATTAAACATTAGATTTATAATTTATTTTCATGTTGTGTCCCGTGTGTGGTTTGCCATGAAATTAGTCGCCTCAACTCTAGATCTAAGATATTTTTCTAAGAAATCAAAATATAGAAACATAGATAGTATGTTAAACACTAAACACCACAGACTTTATGCATATTAAATTATGACATTCGGATCCGAATAACCCGAACCCAACCCGATTATGATCCTTTTGATCCGATAAAACTATTGATTAATATAAAATGATCTGAATCAATCAATAGATCATAAATCAAAATTTGTTTGAGATCAATCAATCAAAAATCAATTGCATCGTAAAGCATGCCACCGGACAAGGTTGCAAAAGTCGGTAGTCGGTAGTCGGTACTCAGTCGATCGGGTCACTGAGTAAGGAATAATCGGCAGTCGGTCGACCGAAGAAGCCCAGGGCAGAGCAGATCGAGGACTTTCGGCCTATTGCATTATCCAACGCTTTATACTTGATTATTGCAAAGGTTTTCACAACTAGACTTAGCAGGGTCCTGGAGCACATCATTTCCCCCGCCCAGACGGCTTTCGTGCCTGGGAGGCAGATTGCGGAAAGCTTGGTGTTGGCATTTGAGATGATTGCAGACTGGTAGCGTAACGGTATGAAGGCCCTGTTATGGAAGGTTGACTTTTCGAAGGCGTTCGACACCTTGGACTGGCGCTTTCTTTGGGCGGCGCTACATAGGCGGGGCTTTCCTGGGCTCTGGATCTCCTGGATGAAAAGGTGTGTGACCACGACCTCAATGACGATCCTCGTCAACGGGCGTCTGGAGGGGGGCTTTTTTCAGCCTCAGAGGGGGGTGAGGCAGGGTTGCCCTCTCGTCCCCTTGATTTTCATCATTGCGGCGGACATCCTTGCTTGCATGGTCGAGAGAGTCCAACAGGCTGGGCTCACGAGCGGTTACTCGAAGGGCAACATCAAGGTCCCGCTTCTTCAGTATGCTAACGACACAATATTCTTCATAGAGGGGGGCCTTGACGAGGCGAGGGGCATGGCGGCGGCGTTGGAGCTTTTCAACAACATGTTCGGGTTGGAGCAGAATAGCGGCAAGTCCAAGCTTGTCCCGTTCTCTATGGACATGGAGCTGGCGGGGCTCTGTGGGTCCGAGCTGGCAACCGAGTGTGCTGGGTTGCCCACTCACTACCTAGGATTACCTCTCAGCACTGGGAGGTCGAAGACGTCAGACTGGCTGCCACTGGTTGAGAAGGTGAAGAGGAGACTTGTCACGACCCGTCCCGCTAACCAGGACGTGCCGCGACAGAGATCTTTCTTTAATATTTCTTTCTTTTTTTCCTCAAACAAACATGTGGCAATCTCAAAAACATAACATCTTTGTATTTCAAGTTCAAAACACCAAGAAGTGTATTACACAAGTTCTATCTATTACAACTTCTTACAAAATAACCCAGATAGTATAAAAACAACGAAAAGCAAAAGACACCTCCTCCAAGTATATCAGTGGTCCTTTCCCCTGCTAGTCGTGATTTAGCTGATCTGTACATAATTATTATATAAAAGGATGAGTCTAAACCCATTTATGAGCTTAGACCCAGTGAAAGGATCTCAAGCTTTTTACATATAGCTAAAATCTGAAATATGATCATCATGACAAAAATTTATGCTGAAAACTGTGAAATAGCTTGAAAGAGATTTTATGACAGAATTTACATATAACAACATGCTAGTTTTGCAATTGAACGCTGAAATCACTTCTAAAGCAGATAAACTGAACATAATCATCGCTATCAAGCCATTTGTACTAATCACCACTGTGGCTAATTTATTGACTCATGAACGCTGAAACAAAGCTAAGTCATACGCGCAGACGGTCCCAAAGACCAAAAACACCCTGCATACGGCCCAAAGCCTATATGTATACAGAATGCGGACCCAAAGTCCTCTTGATACCATATCTAATGGTTTGCCATATCTAATGGCTAGTTCCTGATTTGTATAAAAGAGCTACTGTGGTGCTTATCTTCTGATTCTGATTCATTTCTTGCCACTAATAAACCGTACCTTTGTTAATTCAAGCTCATAACAGCTAAATCATGAACTTAGAGCAATTTGACATAGCATGCATATTCTGACAACTAGAACTATTAAGAACTTGAAATCCGATTCATATTGCATAGTAACTGCAAACAACATATTCCTTATATAAAAAGCTTGAATCTAAGTAGTGAAACTTACGATTCGTATTCCACAAAGAACGAAATGCTTAAAAACGTGCTATCATGATAAAACTCGTGAAACGACGTCTGAAATACATTCTAAAGCCCTGATTTCATATCAAATGTATGGTACTTGTAATTCATGCGTAAAAGCTTTAGAAAACACGATTTCATACTTGCTATTCAAAACCATGCATAAAAGCTAAAGACTAGTGCTTTAAAATAGCGCTTGAGAATCCCTCACCTGATTGTTGTCTAACTTGAGTCCGAAACACCTTCTTTAGTGAAATCCCCCCTATAGCCGTCTTAGATTGAATACTACGGCTTGGTGCGGACAGAACTTCGTTACGGCTTCAAAAACGCTCTCGATCACCGACAAGGTTTCGCCGTGGCTCCTCTCGTGCTCCTCCCGCAACTTCGGCGACCTTGCGGCTCTAAGGTGGAGAGATGGGCGTGGGATGAAGTGAGGAGGAGTATGGGGGGTCATGGGTATTTATAGGCCTCCACCCCCTTTACATGTGTGACATGTGTCAACATGTAAGGGAGGTTCATGTGTCTCTTATCCATGTATGAAGACACATGGCATGGCACATGACTAAATCATAAGAAAACTTGTTGCCCAAGTAAGCAGCTAGTCTTATCCACGAGATAACTTGTTGCCAAAGCAAGCGGCTAGTCTTATTCACGAGATAACTTGTTGCCCAAGCAAGCGGCTTCACCATGACACGTGTTAGACTTAGGATGATGACACATGGCACTATTGAGTTTTTGACACTTGTCCCGGCTATGTAACGACATGTGTCCCATGATTTCCTCTCCATGTGTCCTACTTTTCCTAATGACGCTTAATTATCACTAACGACGGGTAATTAGCACTGATCATTCTTAATTAGTCTTAATGATGTGATTATGGCTAGTGAGTATAAATCTATAACATTATGCGCACTATGCAAGTAGTGGCTTCTATTACTTATAAGGTACTAACTAAATTCCAGATTAGTAGATGTGGTATTATGTTTTGAGGTGCTACACAATTCAGAGAACCTTTTGAAGTCCATTTTTATACAAGATGGTCTCTGATATAAACACAACAAGTTTCAATGAAATCATTGCATCAAGGCGAATCTATTGACTATATATGTAAAGTGTGAACACTATCAATCCAATATTTCCTTGAAACAACACTTGATAACATTCAAAGGCATAGTGTACAAAACGCGTATTACAATTCTCCCCTACTTGCAATAAATTTCGTCCTCGAAATTTAAGTACCTTTGCTAGCTTGAAAATAAGTGGGGATATTGAGATCTCATTTCTTCCTCCTCGTTCCCATGTGGCTTCTTCTATTACGTGACTCCTCCATAAAACTTTAACTAAAGGAATCTTCTTTGTACGAAGCTCTTGTACTTTATAATCTAGAATTTCCACAGGAACCTCCTCGTATGAAAGATCTTCCTTCAATTGAATATCTTGAGGTTGTATCATATGGGTTGGATCTGGAATAAACTTCTGAAGTGTAGAGACATGAAAGACATCATATATCATTGCTATTTCAGATGGAAGTTGAAGACGATATGCCACACTACTGATTCTCTCTGTGATCTCATAAGTGCCAATGTATCTAGGGCTTAGTTTCCCTTTCTTTCCAAATCTGATTAGGCCTTTCCATGGAGATACTTTTAAAAACACATGGTCTGCCACTTGAAATTCTAAGTCTCTCCTTCGCTTCTCTGCATAACTTTTCTGTCTGCTTTGCGCTGCCTTTAAGCATCTCTTGATTTCCTCAACTTTTTCTATTGTGCTTTGTATTAGTTCAGGTTGAACCAATTTTCGTTCTCCAACCTCACTCCAACAGATAGGTGTTCTACATGGTCTTCCATACAATGCTTCATAAGGTGCCATCCCAATACTAGTATGATAGTTGTTATTGTATGCAAACTCTATAAGTGAGAGATGTTCATCCCAGCTTTCTTTAAAGCTCAGTGCGCAAGATCTAAGCATGTCTTCTAGAGTCTGGATAATCCGTTCTGATTGGCCATCTGTTTGAGGATGAAAGGCAGTACTAAATGCTAACTTTGTTCCCATAGCTTTATGTAAGTTTGGCCATAGCTTAGAAGTAAATCGTAGATCTCTATCAGAAACAATTGACACAGGAGCCCATGACGGCTAACTAACTCATTAACAAAGATTTTTCCCTAACGGTCTAGACTGTATGTCATGTTAATGGCTAAGAAATGTCCAGACTTAGTTAATCTGTCCACTATGACCCATATTGCATCATGACCTCGACGAGTCCTTGGAAATCCTGTAACAAAATCCATAGTGATGTGTTCCCATTTCCATTCTGGTATTGGAAGTGGCTGTAAAGTCCCTGCAGGTCTCAAACATTCTGGTTTAGTTTGTTGGCATATAGGACATCTAGAAACATACTCTGCAATCTCTCTCTTCATGCCAGACCACCAATAGTAACTCTTAAGTGTTCTATACATCTTAGTACTTCCTGGGTGCATGGTATACATGGAGTTATGTGCCTCTTCCATAATCTCAGTCTTTATACCAGATTTCTTCGGAACACACAATCTTCCTTTAAAGAATATGACCCCTTGATCATCTATTGTATACCTGGTTTCATTTCCTCCCTTAATCTTCTCGATCATTCTAATATTTTCAGAATCATGGACTTATGCCTCCTTAATTTTATCATATAATATGGGTCTCACTTGTAAGGATGCTAATAAGGCTCCACCGCTATTCATGGTTAATTTTGATCGTAACTCTTTCAACTGATAATATTCTTCCCCATTTCCATTCTGGTATTGGAAGTGGTTGTAAAGTCCCTGCAGGTCTCAAACATTCTGGTTTAGTTTGTTGGCATATAGGAAATCTAGAAACATACTCTGCAATCTCTCTCTTCATGCCAGACCACCAATAGTAACTCTTAAGTGTTCTATACATCTTAGTACTTCTTGGGTGCATGGTATACATGGAGTTATGTGCCTCTTCCATAATCTCAGTCTTTATATCAGATTTCTTCGGAACACACAATCTTCCTTTAAAGAATATGACCCCTTGATCATCTATTGTATACCCGATTTCATTTCCTCCCTTAATCTTCTCGATCATTCTAATGATTTCAGAATCATGGACTTATGCCTCCTTAATTTTATCATATAATATGGGTCTCACTTGTAAGGATGCTAATAAGGCTCCACCGCTATTCATGGTTAATTTTGATCGTAACTCTTTCAACTGATAATATTCTTCTTTTAAGTGAGATAGCTGACCTATAGACTTTCTACTGAGAGCATCAGCTACGACATTGGCTTTCCCCGGATGATATTCTATGGAACACTCATAATCTTTGATTAGCTCTAACCATCTTCTTTGCCTTAAATTCAACTCTTTCTGAGAGAAAATATATTTCAAACTCTTGTGATCCGTAAAGATTCGACAAGTTTCTCGATATAGGTAGTGTCTCCAGATCTTTAAGGCAAATACTATAGCAGCTAACTCAAGGTCATGAGTTGGGTAATTTAACTCATGTTGTTTTAGCTGTCTAGAAGCATAAGCAATCACCTTATCATTCTGCATTAAGACGCATCCCAGCCCTTGTCTTGAAGCATCGCTATATATTACATAATTACCTTTCCCTGAAGGAAAGCTAAGTATAGGTGCTGAGGTGAGACGACTCTTGAGTTCCTTAAAACTCTTCTCGCATTCTTCGTCCCAACTATACTTCACATTCTTTCTAGTTAATCTTGTCAATGGTGCGGCAATTCTAGAAAAGTTTTCAACATATCTTCGACAATACCAGCTAATCCATGGAAACTTCGGATTTCTGATGCATTTATCGGTCGTTCCCATCTAAGAACCGCTTCTATCTTTGATGGATCTACTGTTATTCCGTCTCCAGATATGACATGGCCTAGAAATGCAACCTTCTTCAACCAAAACTCACATTTATCAAACTTTGCATAAAATCGGTGTTCCTTCAGAGTTTGAAGTACAATTCTCAAGTGTTCACTATGTTCTTCCTCTGTTTTAGAATATACGAGAATATCATCAATAAACACGATCACGAACTTGTCCAGATATGGACGGAAAACCCTATTCATCAAGTCCATAAAGGCAGCTGGGGCATTTGTCAATCCAAAAGGCATTACTAGGAATTCATAATGCCCATATCCGGTTCGGAATGCAGTTTTAGGGACATCTTCTCCTCTAATCTTTAACTGATGATAGCCAGATCTCAAATCAATTTTGGAAAATACAGAGGCCCTTGCAATTGGTCAAATAAGTCATCTATTCTGGGCAGAGGATAGTTATTGCGGACAGTCACTCTGTTTAGTCTCATGTAATCTATACAAAGTCTCATGGAACCATCTTTCTTCTTGACAAATAGAACAGGAGCACCCCAAGGAGACATACTGGATTGTATAATTCCCTTATCTGTCAACTCCTGCAATTGAGTTTTGAGTTCTTTAAGTTCAGCTGGGGTCATTCTGTAAGGAGCTAAGGCAATTGGATTGGTACTCGGAATAAGGTCAATAGTGAATTCAACATCACCTGGTTTTCTAAAAGTAACATGCTTCAGATGACAGTCTAGAAGAGCATGATATGTACTTAAGGAATCTATTCTTATGATAGCATCAAATTCCCTTATCTCCATAGGAATCTGGTCTACTTCAATATAATTTTCTCCTACAAATGGTTCATGTCCAAATGGCAACTGATGCTCTAATTCATGTCTTTTAACAGACTTGGCAGAAATGCCTCCTAGTGTTTGAGCTATCAAGGTCAATGTGTCGTACACGTTGTTATTGTTATCATTCTCATGACTAGGGCCTTGTGTGGTCACAAGTGGCTGCTCTGCTGCCATGGTTTCCTATAAAATAAAACTTCAGTTAGATCCTCATCAACAAAATCCTCCAATAATGATTCTAGACATCCTCAAGACTATAATATCAATAACTAAATTATCTTCTAATACTTATAGGTCGACTCCTAATATAATTCTTGCTCAAGGTCCTAAAACCTTTGCTCTGATACCACAAGTTGTCACGACCCGTCCCGCTAACCAGGACGTGCCGCGACAGAGATCTTTCTTTAATATTTCTTTCTTTTTTTCCTCAAACAAACATGTGGCAATCTCAAAAACATAACATCTTTGTATTTCAAGTTCACAACACCAAGAAGTGTATTACACAAGTTCTATCTATTACAACTTCTTACAAAATAACCCAGATAGTACAAAAACAACGAAAAGCAAAAGACACCTCCTCCAAGTATATCAGTGGTCCTTTCCCCTGCTAGTCATGATTCTACTGATCTGTACATAATTATTATATAAAGGGATGAGTCTAAACTCATTTATGAGCTTAGATCCAGTGAAAGGATCTCAAGCTTTTTACATATAGCTAAAATCTGAAATATGATCATCATGACAAAAATTTATGCTGAAAACTGTGAAATAGCTTGAAAGAGATTTTATAACAGAATTTACATATAACAACATGCTAGTTTTGCAATTGAACGCTGAAATCACTTCTAAAGCAGATAAACTGAAACATAATCATCGCTATCAAGCCATTTGTACTAATCACCACTGTGGCTAATTTATTGACTCATGAACGCTGAAACAAAGCTAAGTCATACGCGCAGACGGTCCCAAAGACCAAAAACACCCTGCATACGGCCCAAAGCCTATATGTATACAGAATGCGGACCCAAAGTCCTCTTGATACCATACCTAATGGTTTGCCATATCTAATGGCTAGTTCCTGATTTGTATAAAAGAGCTACTGTGGTGCTTATCTTCTGTAGCTGATTCATTTCTTGCCACTAATAAACCGTACCTTTGTTAATTCAAGCTCATAACAGCTAATCATGAACTTAGAACAATCTGACATAGCATGCATATTCTGACAACTAGAACTATTAAGAACTTGAAATCCGATCCATATTGCATAGTAACTGCAAACAACATATTCCTTATATAAAGAGCTTGAATCTAAGTAGTGAAACTTACGATTCGTATTCCATAAAGAACGAAATGCTTAAAAACGTGCTATCATGATAAAACTCGTGAAACGACGTCTGAAATACATTCTAAAGCCCTGATTTCATATCAAATGTATGGTACTTGTAATTCATGCGTAAAAGCTTTAGAAAACACGATTTCATACTTGCTATTCAAAACCATGCATAAAAGCTAAAGACTAGTGCTTTAAAATAACGCTTGAGAATCCCTCACCTAATTGTTGTCTAACTTGAGTCCGAAACATCTTCTTTAGTGAAATCCCCCCTATAGCCGTCTTAGATTGAATACTACGGCTTGGTGCGGACAGAACTTCGTTACGGCTTCAAAAACGCTCTCGATCACCGACAAGGCTTCGTCGTGGCTCCTCTCGTGCTCTTCCCGCAACCTCGGCGGCCTTGCGGCTCTAAGGTGGAGAGATGGGCGTGGGATGAAGCGAGGAGTATGGGGGGTCATGGGTATTTATAGGCCTCCACCCCCTTTACATGTATGACATGTGTCAACATGTAAGGGAGGTTCATGTGTCTCTTATCCATGTATGAAGACACATGGCATGGCACATGGCTAAATCATAAGAAAACTTGTTGCCCAAGTAAGCGGCTAGTCTTATCCACAAGATAACTTGTTGCCCAAGCAAGCGGCTAGTCTTAGTCACGAGATAACTTGTTGCCCAAGCAAGCGGCTTCACCATGACACATGTTAGACTTAGGATGATGACACATGGCACTATTGAGTTTTTGACACTTGTCCCGGCTATGTAACGACAAGTGTCCCATGATTTCCTCTCCATGTGTCCTACTTTTGCTAATGACGCTTAATTATCACTAACGACGGGTAATTAGCACTAATCATGCTTAATTAGTCTTAATGATGTGATTATGGCTAGTGAGTATAAATCTATAACATTATGCGCACTATGCAAGTAGTGGCTTCTACTACTTATAAGGTACTACCTAAATTCCAGATTAGTAGATGTGGTACTATGTTTTGAGGTGCTACACAATTCAGAGAACCTTTTGAAGTCCATTTTTATACAAGATGATCTCTGATATAAACACAACAAGTATCAATGAAATCATTGCATCAAGGCGAATCTATTGACTATATATGTAAAGTGTGAATACTATCAATACAATATTTCCTTGAAACAACACTTGATAACATTCAAAGGCATAGTGTACAAAACGCGTATTACAAGACTTGCTGGTTGGAAGGCGGCGATCCTCTCGAAGGGGGGTCGCCTCGTGCTCTTGAAGGCGGTGCTCTCCCGGCAATGCCGGTATATTACTCTTCCACGAGGCGTATGCCGGCAGGCATCAGGAGGAGGTTAGAGGGGCTGATGAAGCGGTTCTTGTGGAGCAAGAGCGGGCAGGGCCCTGGGATGCACTTGGTAGGCCGGGAAGATATTGCTCTGAGGAAAACTGAGGGGGGGCTCGGGATCCATCATATGGGCGAGTTGAACGAGGCTCTATTGCTGAAGTGGGTGGCAAGAATTTGGGGTGATCGGGATGACCTTTGCTGCAGTGTCCTCCGGCGGATCTACGTGGTCGAGGGGGCGGCTCCAGAGGGTGTTGCGAGGGCTTCTACGTCTGAGTGGAGGCCATCGCCCTTCTGAAGGGCTATACAGTCGTTCTCTTCCAACTTCCGGACTTTGTTCAAGCCTACGCTGGGGGATGGGCGCTCCTTTGGGTTCTGGAAGGACGACTTGACGGACGAGGGTGCGATTTCCGGGCGTTTCCCTTGGCTTTTCGCTTTGGCATCGGACTCGGACACTCGTGTGGCCTCTTGATGGGTTGATGGCAACTGGATGCCGGCTTTCCGTTCGAACTTCTCCGATCAGCGTCTGGAGGAGTTCATGCTTCTGCTTAACTCGTTGAGGGGAGCCACGGGCCCCTCCTTGGGGCGGGATCACTGGGTTTGGCACGAGGGCTCTTTTTCCGTGAAGAAGGCATACTCGGCGATCTGTAGGCCTCCTCCCTCCCTTTCGGCGGATCTGGTTAGTGACTGCAACTTTTTGTGGGAGCTGAAGCTGTCGGCGAGGATCGCCTTTTTCTTTTGGCTTTTCAGGTGGAAGAGGCTTATGACTCGCGACTGTTGCGCTCGTTTGCTTGGCTCGATCTCTGACAGATGCCTGCTATGCGGTGAGGGGATTGCGACTTTGGAGCATCTTTTTTTCGCATGACCTTCTGTGGCTCCGATCTGGGACGGTCCCAGCCTTGTCTGGGTGGGTAGGGCCGGCGTGGATGATTACTTCAGGAGTTTGGTGGCGGTCAAGCTCCGACCGAGGGAGGAGCTTCTGCGGCCACTTACTTTGGTTTGGTCTGTTTGGCTTGTTAGGAACGGGGTGGTGTTCTCTGATCATAGATTCTACAGGGAGAATGTTTGTGTTGGTGCTTTGGGTCTGTTGCGCTCTTGGCTTGCCTAGAAGCGCTTCTTGTATTTCTTTTGCTTTGTTTACTTTTTAATATATTGCTGGGGTGAACACCTTTGAGTGTCTCCCCCTTTTTTATTTCAAAAAAAATGGTTGACTAGTGGACCTAGTCGGAATTAGTCGGTCGGCCTCTGTCCCCTGTCTTCTGCATTCACTTTCCGCGTATGCCTCCGCTTTGACCCGACCTTCCACGACAGAGCCAGGTCCAACCTTTCTTTTCTCCCAGACGGGCTCACTGACAAAGAACAAGGAGCTCTCTTTCTCCGTGGAGGTTGAAAGTCCGAAGGTGAAATCTCATCCGCAGGTCCAGAAGTGGATATTATATCCGGTTGACAAGGTCTGAATCAGACGCGGGCAGACAACTTCCACTGGGAATTGCTCAGCCACTGCAAGTCCTCCGCACTAAGGAAGAAGAGTAGGATGCTGTGAGAACAGGTAACAGAAAGGTGTGGATGATGCCCACCCCATTGACTAGACTAGTCAGACCTACTAGTCGGGTGACTTTTACAACATTGCCACCGAAAAAGTTGCGGCACAATTGGAAATCGTAGAAATAATCCGAAACCACCATAAAATCCGATTCGATGAAATAAGACCAACGAAATAGACAGTCCGTCGATCGGAGGTCATTTGATCATTTAAAAATCACAAAAATTGGCCAAAAATTAAGATTGTATTTTGTCAATTTTTTAGCCATCTTGGATCAGAAAAGTATTGAATTTATATCGTTTGATCATCATTCATAGACAGTTAAAATGAGCCATTGTACATCTGACTCGGAGATTCGAGGTGAAAATACAGATGACTACGGTTCTGGAGAAGAGAGAGATAAAGATTAAAGAATAAATAAATTTACAAATTCCAGAACATAAGCAGTTGTCCCTCCATTTGGCTCTCCCTTTCTTTTCCACTTAGCTCACTCCTCTTCCAAATGTCATCACACAAAACCCTCTCCCCTTGTTATATAACACCACACCCTCCTTCCCCATTATTTCCTTTCACAAGTCTCCCCAAAATCCTTTCAATTTCCCAACCGAGGAGCCCCAAATCCTCCCCCTTTTTGTTGCAAACATCAGCTTGGGGAGCAGTTGCTCCTGATTTCAGCTTCTACTGCAACAAGCAGATGCAGCTGCTTCTTCCCCAAGCAGCTGCAGCAGCTGCCTCCTCCGAAGGAGCAACAACCAATCAAGTTGTTGGAGCCTTTGCTCCTGAAGGCTGCAAGCTGCAGCCAAGCACATGGGCTCTGTTGCAGCCAAAGGCGCTGCTGCTCCTTGCAATTCCAGAGCTGTTGCATGCTTGAATCAAAGCCAATTTTGATCTTCAAATTTGAAGATCTTCAAGGTACAATCCCCATCCTCTTGTTGTCTTTCATGTAATTTAAGATCCAAATACAAAACCCCTTATTTAGCCATTGTTTTTATGTTAAAAAATGAAGGTTTTGGTTGTGAATTTCATGCAAATAAACCTAATCTCAGATCACTATAGTTTCCAGTTTTGTATGCTTAAATGAAGAAGAACTGGATATGTTTTGCATGCAAATAAATCTAAGTTTGGACCATTAATTAACTACATGTTTTTAGCATTTGAAATATCAAATTGGGGGGTTTTTGCATAAAGATTTACTCTCTCTAAAAATTACTGGGATTGTGAATTTTTAGATATAGATTTAAGATCAAATTATAGCTCTAAATTTTGGATTTGTAAAAGATCAAATTTTGAGGTGGAACCGTGGAATGCATATAATTAGCTTTAAAAATTCATAATATTGTTAAGCTATTATATGCCCTTAATTTCATAATAATATGATGAAAATGTGGGATTTTACACCTAATTTCAGACCACTGTATGTTGCAGTTTTTATGCCTTAAAAATGGGAATTTAGTATATTAAAAGGATGAAATTTGGGAGAGAATTGCATGCATCTTAGTACAAAATCAGACCACTAATATGCACTATTACATGTTAAATTGTGAGATTTAGGGGTAAATAGCATGAAATTGATGTATAATTCAGATCATTAATTAGCTATTAATTTATGCTTATAATTTGAAAGAATTTGGGAATGAATAGTTTGAAATTAAGTCCAAATTCAGACCATTGATAGCTATGGATTTTATACATGAAATGTGAGAATTTTAAGTGATTTGCATCTATTTTAGTGCATACAATCAGTGCACTGTTATGCACTAATATCATGTTGAACAATGAAAGAACTTTAAATGATTTGCATCCATTTTAGTGCATAAAATCAGTCCATTGTTATGCACTAATATCATGTTGAACAATAAAAGAATTCTAAGTAATTTGCATACAATTTAGTGTCTAAAATTTGTCCAATGATATACAATATACCATGTTGAACAATGAAAGAAACTTGTGTAATTTGCATACAATTAAAATCCAATTTCAGATCATTAATTAAACATTTATTTCATGTTAAAATTGATAGACTTGGGAAGGTTAACATGCAAATTAGATCCAATTCAAGATCATTTATTTAGCTACTACGTTCATAATTTAAAATATAAAGGAATTGGGGATTTTACTGAATTGGATTATGGAATTGAAAAGTTGAAAATTTTATATTAAATAAGAGAAGTTGAAAATTTTACATAAAAAAAGGTAAATAAGAAAAGTTGGAAATTTTACATTAAGTTGAACTTAATCCAAGGAATAACTTCTAATCTTATGATTGTAAAAATGATAACCTGTGACACAATGACTGATCATCTTCACGAAATAATTCTTTAAGTATAATCTACTAACATTAGATTACTATTGATAAGATTTGCTGGCAAGATACCTGATCTGTAACGTTGACCACAAAAGAGATTGAGAAAAGGTTGAGTAATCAAGTAAGTATGGAGGAGAATCAATGATATCAGCTAAGAGTGCCAGTCAGCGACCCTTACACCAGACTGTGTGAGGGCGTGGTGACCCTCAGTTGGGCGGGACATAGGAAGTCCATTTAGGACAGTGGCTAGGTGCGGGTCTAGGATCCCAGTCTTTTTTATGATTTTTACACGATCTTGCAGTGTTTTTACGCTTTGTTGGGATCCGGGTTTCTGACCAGTTTCGCTGACCCTGTTTCAGTAGGGTACCTATATACGAGGACCCTTGATTTTGTTTTTCGAGTTCTTTTTGCTCGTACCGGTCAGGCCAGTTTTTGGAGTGACTTAGTCCGAAAAGTCTCTCCCACT
Source organism: Ottelia alismoides (assembly GCA_037367405.1). Taxonomy (NCBI): domain Eukaryota; kingdom Viridiplantae; phylum Streptophyta; class Magnoliopsida; order Alismatales; family Hydrocharitaceae; genus Ottelia; species Ottelia alismoides. The sequence continues at coordinate 688,821 of JAZKJV010001277.1, forward strand.
CGTCTCAGAGGCGTAGTTCTGGAGTGTGCAAAGCCCTCTCCTGGACCGTACTTCCATTGGGAGGGCGAGACGGAAGAGTCTCTTAGGAGGCTTCCTCACCGCTTGAGTTTTGGATATTGTGTTGGACATGCGAGCCCACGGCGAGCCATTATGCAATAAATGTTATTGCAATTCACTCCTTGATCTGAAATAAAGAGTATAGAATTTGCATAATAGGTCCCTTAGTACAATTAGGGTTATGTACCATGGCCATCTTAATGATCATACAGCTGTTGATTCAATTATTGAATCATAGAGGCTGGTGCTTAGATGAATATCTAATGAGTTAGATTGAGGACTCGTCAAGCACCGTCAAATGATTATTAAGAGATGATCTCCAGCCTGAGTAGGGGATGGCAATCCTATCTCAGTTAGGCTGATATTTGACCGACCTCTTGATGCAGGTCCTCTGCATAGGAATAGAGATTCGGAGGTGTCAGATTAGTTAGGTCAAAGAGTTGACTTAACGAGATCGAGATAACCAAAGTCCTATATCGTATGCTGTCACGATACAGGCACACATCCTCTGACCGGAGACAGATGTGTTACTATATGTTTGAGTATGTACATTTGGCAGACCAATAGGTTGATGACCTAATCAAGGTCTATACACCGGCGCGCTGGTGTGCATATAAGGGCATATGAGTAATACGATCTCTCAAAGGGATCATACAGGTTCAGTTACTGAACCGGAAGACATGAGCTCACTCATGAGATATTTGGAAGAATCAAATTCCATGCGCATGGTCGTCTCGCTTTAGAAGCTTGACTGAATTTGTAGGTTTGATATATACTTTTAGAAAGTATATGATCAAGACCTAGGTATGATATATGCTTTTGGAAAGTATATGATCAATACCGACTTCCAATGATCGAATGAGAAACTTACTGATAAAACCCTGAAGTAGGCAGTGTAAAGTTGATCTAATACTTCGGGTTTAATCTGAGTCTTCCAGTATGCAGGATGTACAGGTGTTGGGAATACCTGAGGGTGATGTGATCATAAACGATTGTATAACCATGACGCTTCCATTCCTAGGGAGTGATGAAACGGGTCTGGATTTTAGTGACTCCTCTCAGTAGAGAAGTAATCTGATCTTAGTCCAAATGTTGGACATTGATCTGAATGTGATTCAGATTCAATGAGAAGATTAGATTTGCGGTCTTGATTTAATCAAGCATCTATGGGAGGCCCGAGATCTGGATTTGAGATGTGATCTCATTATCCATGTCACTATACGTGGAACAATACAATCGCCCTGTCCTTATCTCCAAGTATTCGCGGAGAAAGCGCATTATCTATGAAAGAGTTCATGGATAATTCTATTGTTGATATATGTATCCGAGCATTGAGAAAATGGATAATTAAATGTGATTTAATTATCATGAGTAATATGAATTTGATTCATATTATATGGAGAATTATCTTAGATAATTAAATGTGATTTAATTATCAAAAGATGTAAATAATGTCAATGTGATTCATATTATTTGAGAACATCCAATATAATTAAATATGATTTAATTATTATGGATAAGAATAATGTGGATAGTAATATCCAATTATTCATAATATATTATAAATGTGATTTATAATGTATTAGAGAGAGCTAATTATAATTTATATGTGTTGATTAATTATTATGTGTATTAGATACACATTGTGTAATTAATTGACAATGTAAATTATATGTTGTTTTGGGTTGTGAATGTGATTCACAATATTCCAATGTCAAGATTGCAATATTCCCAAAATTAATTGAGAATTATTTTTGGTGAATAAAAATTGTTGGGAAAATAAGTAGAGAGATAAATTAGGAGATATGCAATCCCATGTAATCCATGGGATTGCCCTCCCCATATGGAAGAGGGGGGCGGCACCAATTCCAATTAGGAGTTGGTGGTCGTCCCCCTCTCCCTAATGGGAAGGAGGCTCCTAATTGTTATCTCACTCCTTATTTGATTGGTTTGATTTGGTATTAATGTATATTTGATTTATCAAATATATTTAATCAAAATTAAATCACAAGTTGTTGGCTTTTACCAACAACAATCTTGACCATTGGATTATCATAAATCAATCTCAACCATTGATTTTATGAGACACATGGATTGAGATCCATGGATCCCAAAACCCTATAAATAGAGAGGCATACCCATGCTCTCTCTTTACACATAATGCTTGAGAAGCATCTCTCTCTCCCTCTCTCTTTCTCTTTAGAGGTCAGCCCTCTCTCTCCCTCTCATGGCCGTCCACCATGGATGCCATGGAGAGGTTCTCCATCGCCGCGGCATCGTCGTTATGCTGCCCGTTCTTCTGCTCGTGGATCTCCGTCTCCTTCGGTGCGCCTCGCTCGTGAAGAAGATGTTGGATCCCGTGTGTCGAGATCAGGAGATCCGCCACTTGGATCATCAACTTGGATTGCGAGAAGCATGCGGTTCATCGCCGCGCTCGCAAGCGTCTCCTCCGTCGGATCGGACTTGAGACAGAAGGTCTCTTCGTTTAGAGACTTGATCGCAACCACGCTTCAAGAGGTAATCCTATTACTTGTTTGTGGTTTGGACGAGACGATCCGAGAAGCGTTCTTGGATCATGTGGTCTCGTCGAAATAAAATTTTTAAATTCCGCTGCATCGAGCAACTAGTGCGACTAGTCGCTCTTCGTCGTATTCGATACGACGCTCACGCTTCCGTGATGCGCTTGAGGATCTAACCATATCCTTCAAGTGGTATCAGAGCCTTAGGTCGACGGTTTCGAATATGATTCGCTAACCGAGGACGATTTGGGTTCGTTAAGGTCGCGAAATTTTTATCGTATTTGATTTCGCAGATCTGTTTGGTGTAATTTTTCTGCCATGTTTAAATTGTTTAAACACGAAAATAACACTTGGATTTTGTTCCCCATTAAATAAGGAAACCATAGGATCTGAGTTTGCGTAAATCGGATTTCGTATGCTCTAGATATGGTAGTTTTAATGAACATGTATGCACTGTTGCGGGAACTGTGAATCTGAACGTGATTAAAATGTTAATTGCTGTTTAGACTTGCCTCGAAATGCGTGAAACATCACTTAGGTTCTGTCTTAAATCAAATTAGCAAACTTTAGAAATTGACTTTGCTTAATTTGGATTTAATATGATTGAGATATGCCAATTTTAGTAAGTAGGGGTCACTGCTGAAATTGCTTTCCTAATCTAGAACCAAGTGATTGTCAATTAGTGAAATTAATTGTTAATTTCGTGAAATAATCTTGAAAAATATTTATGAAATATTGAAACATGATTATTTGCCTAATTGACTTGGCCCCAACCAATTAGTTGATTAGATTTGATCTAAACCTTAATTGGAATTACAATCATCAAACTTCTTGCTTGAATAGGACTTGGGAATTTGCCTAGCAAATTTCCTTAAAATCAAAATTGTTTTGATTACTATATGGTATAATTTCGGTTGAAGAACCGATGATCATCTCAAGTACAAAATAATCAATTTGGCATTATCCTTTCCCGAGGTGGATATGGTGTCTAGTCGGGGATCGCTGGTCAGCGGGTTGCAACGTATGTGGTCCGCCCCACTCCCGTCGGTACTGGCCATGACAGCGGGTAGGGCCGGGATAATGTCCGAGGGATTATGATGTATTTTTCTAATTATTAAAATTCGAATTAATACGTACTTTGAGAATAATATCATATATGTATATTCAAGCATAAAATTAAGTTTGATTGATTAAATTGGATTGATAATTAATTTAATATGATTAAGTTAATTATATCCAATTGAGAATACTCTAATATGATTAGAGTTAATAATTCCCTTGGAAGAATTAATTATATGAATGAGATTCATAGTAATTAATTAAATTTGAATAAGAGATGGAGGATCACATAAGTGACATCCATGGTCTCCCGTCAAGGCGAAGGGTTTCGTCGCCAAATATTATATGTGGGAGACGCCTGTCCGAAGTGACAGCTCCCACATATGATCCGTTTGGATCGGGCTCGTCGCTTCTCGAAAGAGTAAGGACGTATGCGTAGTGACCCCAATATCGGGTCCTCATATTATTGGGGCGATATTGGATTGCGCATAGCGAGTTGTATTCTTGTTGACGGTTGGTTCAATTAATGACGGGTCAACATCACCTTAGGGGTGGTGGGCCCGGGTATTAAAGACCGAATTGGGAGATGCAAGTTGGACTTGCAAGGCGGAATGTGTTCCCGCTTCTTTTTATCCGAGTTGTAGGTTCTCATATTATTGGGATGCAACAAAGATAAGGAAGGAGATCCCAGATCTTGCTTGAGATATGATGGTAAGTATATCTCTTACATTGAAAGTGATTAAGGGAATAAACTTTCATTGTTGACATGGCAAGACTACTTTGATATAAAATTCCTAATTCAAAGTAAAACATGTATATATATAAATATATACACTCATGCAAATTTTTTATTTCAGATAATCCTTCATTAAACCCACTCAATATTATACTCAATGATAACCAGTAATATCGTGGATTGGACCCTATAATCCAGATATTGTACTTGCAATTGGACACACAATGTATGTGGTTGCAATGTGCAAGTTTCCTCATAACAATGAGAAGTGATAATTAAATAGACAATAGGACTAAAACCCTAGGGTTTGTATGTCTCTATAAGTCTTGATCTTATCGAATGTACTTTTGAAGTGACATGTCAATGGTGATCGTAATTATCAAATTAATCCTTATAAAATCAATAAAGATATTCTGGCATATATATGTGCTCTTGACATTTAATCATGAATGACATGGTTCTCTACATCATGTAGAATGGTAGCTCTATTAGAGATAATGTATTCAAATTGTTTGAATACCTACCTGAACCGATGCTTCAAAGAGTTTAGATGGATGTAGATGATGAGTGTCATCATTCTACTGTCTATACTCTAGTCATTCATGAAGCTTCATAATATTCATATTATATGAACTTAAATGAAGCTTGTATAAATGTTGAAATACTCTTATATTGAAATTTTTGATTTTAACATGAGAGATCCTTGGTCTTGAGCAAAGGTTGCTTATAGATAAAGGGAGCGCAGTGGAAGCATGGGTTGGACCCAAAGTAAGAAATATAGTCAAAAGGTTGACTGTATTTCTGTAACTTCCATATGACATTCAAAGAGTTGGATGAATGCCAATACTGCAATAAGTTGATGTGTTGATAGTATGACTGTCAAATCTATCTAGAATCCTTAGAGAAGGAATCAGATAGGACATCAGATTAATCTACATATAATCATTGATATTGACTTACTTATTTGATAAGATAAGGTCTAATAATTGTATCTCAATTTTCTAATGACACTTGCAATTGGTTGCATATGTATTAGATATTTGATCTTAAGGTTTATTGGTCATCCATGTTGAAAGTGATGCAAGTGTTGCAACAATTTCCATGAGATCAATAGACTTCATATTTTTCAGTGGGAGCCCTTAGTCTTAGAGAATGTCTCTATGACCTAGATATTGGAATACACTCATTGTTTATTTCTAATTGTTGGATATAAACATAAATTCTGTAATAAATCTATCATAAAGAGTTATGATGGAGATATTTCAGATAGTAATCTAAAATCTAGTGGACTCTATTAAATTAGAAAATTAATGAATGGTTCATTAAGTTTTTTTTTACTGAGAATTAAAAAGATCAATAGGAGGATAAAGATCATTTGATAATGATCTGACATCAAATTTTGGACATATGTCTGTTGATGAGATCAATGGACTAGTAAGACTTGAAACTTTAGATTGTCTGAAGATTCAAATCTCACATACTTGTGAATATTGTATTCAAAGTAAAATGTCTAATACATCCTTCCTTGGGAAAGGTGTAAGATGCCTAGGTATTAAGGATCTCATACATGTTGATGTATACAGATCATCTATATCATAGTAAACATTATGGATATGTGATATCTGTTAATGATTATGTATGATATGAGATTTCTTCTCTTCACCTAAGAAACCTTTGAAATGTTCAAAGATTTCGCAATTTTGGTTTAGAACCAAAGTTTGAAGGAAGATGAAATTGATCTAACCAAGGTAGCCTGTACCTATTAGATGAATTCAAGAAATACCTTATGGAGATATGAATATCATTCCTATCTCAATCCTCCTAATGAACCTTAACTCAAAGGAGTTGTAGGGAGATACAATTGATCATGTGTGACATGATTTAATCAATGATTAATCCTAGCATAATTATCTCTTAAGTTTCCAAGATATATATGTAGTAGAGACTGCATTATATACTTAATAAGGTTCCATGTGATTAAGTTGGAATCTAGCACTAGAGAGTGCTACTTCATTAGGAAAATAAAGGATGGTATTGGATACCTACTTTATGACCTTGAGATTCTTAAAAGATCTAATCTTTGAGAGTATGATTCTTATAGGATGACTCTCTTGAGAATCAAGATGAAAATGAAGTAAAGGAACTCATTTAATCTTGAAAAGATAATGAGGCTCCTGAAATCGGAAACAAAAGAATAATTGAAGATGAAACACTAATACTTCTTCAAATAAGTTTGAGGATGTATTCCATGTGAAAATGATTGGACTTCATGTGATGAAGCTCCTAAGGATCATGACATGGATAGATGGATGTTAGCAATAAAAGTCTAATGTAGACTTCATATACAAGTGTTGTATATGGACCCTCGAGGATCCACCTATATGGGTAAGACCCATTAAGGTCTAAATGGATCTTCAATAGAAAGAGGGAACCTGATGAGAAGGTAGAGACCTTGAAAGCACGGTTCGTAGCCATGAGCTACACACCGAAGAGAAGACATCGCTTGCGATGAGACTTGCTCTCCAGTGACCTTGCTTTAACCCATCAGAATATTGCTAATTATAGCTACACAACTTGACTATGACATCTTCATGATGTGAGTCAAGATTGCATTCCTCTATGAATACCTCTTTGAGGATATTCATATGAACTGGCCCCAAGGCTTTGTGGTTGAGGAAAGCAAGGTGTGCAAGCTAAAGAACTCCATCTTTGGACTCAAAATAAGCTTCTTGTAGTTGGAACATAAGATTTGATGAAATTATAAATGTTATGATTTCAGATAAAATCTTGATGAACCATGTGAAGCTTAGTGGGAGTGCCATTGTGTTCATCGTGCTAAATGTAGATATTATTCTAATCATTTGGAATGATATAAGGATAATAATAAGTGTTTTAAAATTTGGTTGTTCCATATCTAGAGATACGATCTCAAAGGATACCTCTTAGATCTTAATTCTAAATTTGTTCAGAATCAAGGAAAAGAGGGTATTGGAACCGTCACATTAGTAGTACACCTTGGACTTATTCCATTTTCTGGAAAAATTCCAAGAAAGGCTTCCTTCCCTTAAGATGTGGTAGTGACCTGTCTAAAGGGATAGCACCTCAAAGAGTTGAGGAAGTGAATGCTAGAACTGCTTGCACTTGTGCATCAGTTATGAGAAACTAAGTGTATGCTAAATGTGTACAAGGGCCAGATGTCTGCCATGCAGTAGGAGTAGTAAACTGTTACTAATTCTACTATGGAGATAAAACACTTGATCGCAGTAATATCAATATCTTCAAAAATGATGAAACTTAGAGATAGTGATCTCAAAGTCTTATCTTCAAAGGTTTAAGACCTTGTAGATAGTGATCTATAAGGGTCTTAACTATAGATACCTTAGGAGATAGAGATCTCCAGGAATGAAGGTATTCTAATAAGGATTATGGAAATACTGGTTATAACAATTCTTAAGATATAGTGTCAAGAACACTATATCCAACAAAATTGAGTATCGGTTGCATGAGATGGAACATTCGCATTGGATGCGAGCAATGTTACTAGGAGATATGCAAGTGCCGTAAAAGGACTTGGCATAGTCTCTTGGGGACAGAGTGACTGATCAGCTTACCTAGCTATTTTCTAAATAGCCTATGATTGTCACATGAGTGTGGGTTTAAATGATTAGACCATTAATGGCTCTTTGGGCTAGTGGGAGATTGTTGGACATGCGAGCCCACGGCGAGCCATTATGCAATAAATGTTATTGCAATTCACTCCTTGATCTGAAATAAAGAGTATAGAATTTGCATAATAGGTCCCTTAGTACAATTAGGGTTATGTACCATGGCCATCTTAATGATCATACAACTGTTGATTCAATTATTGAATCATAGAGGCTGGTGCTTAGATGAATATCTAATGAGTTAGATTGAGGACTCGTCAAGCACCGTCAAATGATTATTAAGAGATGATCTCCAGCCTGAGTAGGGGATGGCAATCCTATCTCAGTTAGGCTGATATCTGACCGACCTCTTGATGCAGGTCCTCTGCATAGGAATAGAGATTCGGAGGTGTCAGATTAGTTAGGTCAAAGAGTTGACTTAACGAGATCGAGATAACCAAAGTCCTATATCGTATGCTGTCACGATACAGGCACACATCCTCTGACCGGAGACAGATGTGTTACTATATGTTTGAGTATGTACATTTGGCAGACCAATAGGTTGATGACCTAATCAAGGTCTATACACCGGCGCGCTGGTGTGCATATAAGGGCATATGAGTAATACGATCTCTCAAAGGGATCATACAGGTTCAGTTACTGAACCGGAAGACATGAGCTCACTCATGAGATATTTGGAAGAATCAAATTCCATGCGCATGGTCGTCTCGCTTTAGAAGCTTGACTGAATTTGTAGGTTTGATATATACTTTTAGAAAGTATATGATCAAGACCTAGGTATGATATATGCTTTTGGAAAGTATATGATCAATACCGACTTCCAATGATCGAATGAGAAACTTACTGATAAAACCCTGAAGTAGGCAGTGTAAAGTTGATCTAATACTTCGGGTTTAATCTGAGTCTTCCAGTATGCAGGATGTACAGGTGTTGGGAATACCTGAGGGTGATGTGATCATAAACGATTGTATAACCATGACGCTTCCATTCCTAGGGAGTGATGAAACGGGTCTGGATTTTAGTGACTCCTCTCAGTAGAGAAGTAATCTGATCTTAGTCCAAATGTTGGACATTGATCTGAATGTGATTCAGATTCAATGAGAAGATTAGATTTGCGGTCTTGATTTAATCAAGCATCTATGGGAGGCCCGAGATCTGGATTTGAGATGTGATCTCATTATCCATGTCACTATACGTGGAACAATACAATCGCCCTGTCCTTATCTCCAAGTATTCGCGGAGAAAGCGCATTATCTATGAAAGAGTTCATGGATAATTCTATTGTTGATATATGTATCCGAGCATTGAGAAAATGGATAATTAAATGTGATTTAATTATCATGAGTAATATGAATTTGATTCATATTATATGGAGAATTATCTTAGATAATTAAATGTGATTTAATTATCAAAAGATGTAAATAATGTCAATGTGATTCATATTATTTGAGAACATCCAATATAATTAAATATGATTTAATTATTATGGATAAGAATAATGTGGATAGTAATATCCAATTATTCATAATATATTATAAATGTGATTTATAATGTATTAGAGAGAGCTAATTATAATTTATGTGTTGATTAATTATTATGTGTATTAGATACACATTGTGTAATTAATTGACAATGTAAATTATATGTTGTTTTGGGTTGTGAATGTGATTCACAATATTCCAATGTCAAGATTGCAATATTCCCAAAATTAATTGAGAATTATTTTTGGTGAATAAAAATTGTTGGGAAAATAAGTAGAGAGATAAATTAGGAGATATGCAATCCCATGTAATCCATGGGATTGCCCTCCCCATATGGAAGAGGGGGGGCGGCACCAATTCCAATTAGGAGTTGGTGGCCGTCCCCCTCTCCCTAATGGGAAGGAGGCTCCTAATTGTTATCTCACTCCTTATTTGATTGGTTTGATTTGGTATTAATGTATATTTGATTTATCAAATATATTTAATCAAAATTAAATCACAAGTTGTTGGCTTTTACCAACAACAATCTTGACCATTGGATTATCATAAATCAATCTCAACCATTGATTTTATGAGACACATGGATTGAGATCCATGGATCCCAAAACCCTATAAATAGAGAGGCATACCCATGCTCTCTCTTTACACATAATGCTTGAGAAGCATCTCTCTCTCCCTCTCTCTTTCTCTTTAGAGGTCAGCCCTCTCTCTCCCTCTCATGGCCGTCCACCATGGATGCCATGGAGAGGTTCTCCATCGCCGCGGCATCGTCGTTATGCTGCCCGTTCTTCTGCTCGTGGATCTCCGTCTCCTTCGGTGCGCCTCGCTCGTGAAGAAGATGTTGGATCTCGTGTGTCGAGATCAGGAGATCCGTCACTTGGATCATCAACTTGGATTGCGAGAAGCATGCGGTTCATCGCCGCGCTCGCAAGCGTCTCCTCCGTCGGATCGGACTTGAGACAGAAGGTCTCTTCGTTTAGAGACTTGATCGCAACCACGCTTCAAGAGGTAATCCTATTACTTGTTTGTGGTTTGGACGAGACGATCCGAGAAGCGTTCTTGGATCATGTGGTCTCGTCGAAATAAAATTTTTAAATTCCGCTGCATCGAGCAACTAGTGCGACTAGTCGCTCTTCGTCGTATTCGATACGACGCTCACGCTTCCGTGATGCGCTTGAGGATCTAACCATATCCTTCATATTGTTCTATCAGTAGGTCTTGACGAAGAAAAGATCGTTGTCAGAGATGAAGTTGAGTTTGGTTACAGTTGAGTTTGGTATTGTTCTGAGTTTTATTTATTGTGCCTCCAGTAGGTCTGGCGAGGAAAAGATCGTGAGACAGAAATCATCAATCATCAATCATCGACATTTAATAAAAATTTAGAATTACTACAACGGATATTAGGAGAAGCTAGTGGGCGTGTTGGAAACTTAGTTATGACGCATTGTACTCCACTGCATGCCTACGAAGGCACCCCAACTCTAAGGTATTCATCACGTCTTAGAGTCATAGTGTGAGATCACATTCAGTCCAAGACCATAGACTATCCACTAGGCTTGAAATTAGATATAAACAAAGATCAGATCAGGGACTCATCATCTAAAATCCCAAAATCTAACATCATGAGTTATAAGTGATAAAAAGAAAATAACCAACATATGGATCATATAATCAATAAAAAAAATGTTATATATGGAAAGTTAATGGGTGATGGGTGGACATGGGATTCACATACAGAACAACTGGAAAACTAGTTTTAACGCAAGTAGCTTGTTAAATTTACATATAAAGACCTATCTACTTGCTTTCTTTTTTAGACCATTGAAATATATGCTATTTTAATAAATTAGATTGTACTAATTTTTTTGATGTTTCTCTTGTTCCCAACATGAGTGGCAGGTAAAGCACATGCATCACAGTAGTCCGACAGCTGGACGCTGAGCTTCCGCAACTACTTTCGACAATACACATGTTATAGTTTTTGTTCAGGATAATATAATTGCTTTTCTTTCTCTTAGGTTCCATTTTGGGATACATGTACATAACGTAGTTTCTTTTGTTACATGTAACTGCATATGAAAATTAATGCAATGCGAATCGGTGACACTCGTTGTTTCTATAGCTCGTGAATGTAATTTCGAATCACGAAGTTTTTTTCCTAAATTTCAGGTAACCTAACGCAGTCGATAACAAATATAATAGTGTGAATGTTGTGTAAATGGGTAACCCGGATCCACGAGCATCATAGTTTGGTATCAGGCAGTGGTACCCTACTCCACACATTCGTAGTATAAAATTCCGATCACATTAAGTTCTCGGATAACGACAGCCCTCCGATTTGTCACGGGTCTGAGAAGGGAAAGGACATTCAATTTCAACAACCACATGTATCACCTTTTGCAATTAATTTTCATATCGTATCTCAAGAAGAGAAGAGCACAGTCAATGGTATCTGCGAACATCAATCGTTATGACTAATGATGTTGGTTCTCATGCAGAACCATGACATCTAGAGCTGGCTAGAAGATGACGGATCATTTGGAGCACATCCTGACCGACCTCACCGATCTCCAGCGGCAGTAGATTTCCATGCGAGGTCAGCAAGACCAGATCTTGGCCCAGCAGACAAAGATTGCAGACATGCAGACTGACATAGAGATGAGATTCGAGGAGCTCTCTGGTTTCACTTGCCATCCATCTCAGGATGGAACATGACATGAACAGCCCCATTCTGTAGAGGTTCGACAGCCTCAGTTTGATGATCCACATGAGGAGGTGCCAACACATGGAGCAGAGGATGGAGATCATCACAGGGAGTAGGACCATGTATCTTATATCGACGAGTTTGCGTCCAACCACTCTGCCATTGACAGGTATCAGTTGATTTTTACTTCCTATCAGCGAGCCAATGTGCCCATGTTCGAGGGCACCGGAACATCAGATGAGGCCGGACAACGGCTGAAGAGAGTGATGAAGGTACGTCGGATGATTCGCGTAGTACGAGACGCATGGTTATCTTTTATGGAGTATTCATTGACATCATTCGCGAAGAGATGGTAGGAGGCGACAGTTTCAAAGATGGGACGTGAACCATCATGGGACAATTTTGCGACGAGATTCAGAACCCGCTTCTTTTATGGAAAGTGGAAGGAGTCCCAACACCGACTATTCATAGAGCTTCGACAAGGGCGGATGACAGCTAGATAGTACTTTGTTCGCTACACCGAGCTATCGTGACATACACCAGCAGTCACTGCTTTCCAGATGAGAATCTGGAGAAGCTCATCAGAGGGATGTAGGAAGAGGTGCAGGAGAAGTTGGCAGACTACGTCTCACTTCCATCTCCGAGGCTATTGATATAGCAGAGAAGTTTGAGGATATCAGAGAGAGACGTTTTGGAAGTTCCTCTGGAGCGGTACACAAAACACAGCGATCATTCGAACCAATACGTCGATCGTTCCAGCAACAGAGATCAACCTAAAGGTTTCATCCTTCAGGTTCAGCATTCTCTGGCAATTCCCGCTCATCTCTAGCGACTACCTTAGGAGGAGCACTTACTGAACGTGGCACTAGTTCAGCTTGACCATCTGGATCGCAGAGAGTAGCGAGCCCCTGGCAGGACTGACTCCGAGCACCGACACGACTACTACGCCTACTCAGTTAGCCCGATGTTACTTATGAAATCAGTGCGGTCACTACCAGTCTCAGTGCCCCCAAGCTTCTAGTGAGCATCGATCACAGCCACAGGCACAACGTACTAGAAGTTTCTGTAACAGGAACTCCAACTTCAAGAGGCCGCGGAGACAGACACAGGGTGTGGTCAGTTCGAGCATCATACCAACTAGACAGGGTCAGTTACATGCAATGACTGAGGAACAAGCACGATCAGCAGCTACTGTGGTGAAAGGTATGATCTCAACCTTTCCATGTTTTGTTTAACTCTGGAGCTACCCATTCCTTCATTGCTTCGAGATTTCTAGCTTCATTAGTTAGAGTTGCATAGTCCCTATATCCTCCACATTACATCCATGGGCCAAGTGGCCAGTTGTTCATCATTAGACTGATAATCAGAGGTTTACCAGTGTTGATTGACGATCACGAGTTGATCGTAAATTGTCTCTTACTGTAGCTTGACGAGTTTGATTTGATTTTAGGCATGGATTAGTTGTCAGCTCATCATGCCCTAGTTGATTGCTTTAGGAAGACGGTTGTCTTCAGGATTCCAGACTTACCACGGTTTACCTTTGAGGGTATGTTACATGACTCCAAAATGGAGTACATCTCAGCGTTGAGAGCTCAGAAACTTGTTGATCAGGGATGTGATTCATAATTAGCATTTGTTCGAGGGACATCCGAGGGAGAGCCGATGACCCAGGACATCATAGTAGTATCAGACTGCCCATATGTATTTCCTGATGATTTGCCAGGGTTACCTCCTGAGAGATTGAGTTGAGATCACATTACTACATGATATACAACCGATCTCGATGGCTCCTTACAGCAAGGCACCGGCTGAGTTGAGATATGAAGATGCAATTACAGGAGTTACTTGACTTGGGATTTGTGAGGTCGAGCACTTCACCTTAGGGTGCTCAATTCTTTTTGTCAAAAAGAATTATGGATCGATGAGATTGTGCATTTATTACCACAACTGAACAAGAGAACGGTGAAGAACCGTTATTTTCTACCACGCAGACTTATTTGATCAGCTACAGGGATTTTCGTTGTTTTCGAAGATCGACCTTCGATCTGGCTTCCATCAACTGAGGATACGAGTCAATAATCGGAAGACAACTTCCAGTACTCGATATGGGCACTGAGTTTGTGGTGATGCCGTTTGGGCTCACCAATGCCCCTGCAACATTCATGGATATGATGAACATGATATTCTGTGCATACTTGGACGAGTTTGAGGTGGTATTCATTGATGATATGTTGATTTATTCTCAGAATGAATGTGATCACGTGAATGATATGAAATTAGTCCTGGACACATTCCGAGAGCACAAATTGTATGCCAATCTGAGCAAATGTGAGTTCTGGTTATCCCATGTCTCATTCCTTGGGTATGTCATTTCTGGAGTAGGTATCGCAGTAGAACCTACAAAGATTGAGGTAGTTATGTTTTGGGAATAGCCCAAGACAGTCACTCATGCGAGCAGGTCGTCAGGACATTGAAGGAAAGATTGACTACTGCACCCATTCTTGTACTTCCTTCAGGCACTCAGGATTATGCAGTATACACAAATGCCTCGGGAGAAGGTTTAGGAGCGGTGATGATGCCACGAGGTCACGTGATTGCATACGCATCACATCAGTTGAGACCGCATGAGTGGAATTATCCTACCCATGACTTGGAGTTGGCAACAATTGTCTTCGTCTTGAAGATTTGGAGCCACTATCTCTATGGGGTGAATTTCGAAATTTCCACAGATCACAAGAGCCTGAAGAACATCTTTATCAGAAAGAGCTGAATATGAGACATTGCAGGTGTCTTGAGCTACTGAAGGATTACGACTACATGATCTTTTACCACCCCAATAAGGGAAACATGGTGGCAGATGCGCTTAGCAGGAGAGCTCATGCAGAGCGTACGGCAAACTGGTTATACACATGAGATATGCTCACAGCATTGACTGATTGTCACCCTCAAGAGAGTGCATCCATATTTACTGTCGTGCCTTCACGATTCAGCAGTTTGTGGGATCACATAATAGAAGGCCAGAAGTTAGATTCTTGGACCAGAGACAGATACATTTGTGCCATCAAGGACGAACGGTCACCACCTTCATTTATAATCATTCCATAGTGTTGGCTTTGATAAGACAGATGTGTAATGGTGAAGTGGTGAGGCCTGGCATCACATGCTTTGCAACCAATTTTATAGCGTTGCAGAGCCTTAAACAACACAAGATGGGTTTAAAAACCATGTGTTGCGAAGGGGAATGGTTTGAGATACCTGAAGCTCGAACAGAAGAAGAGAGGAAATTGGAGACATTAATCAATGATCTTCACTTCAGAGATGACGTGCCACGAGTGACGAAAATTATAGATCCGGTTGTATCTGCATTGTGAATCGTGGATGGCGATAAAAAGCTTACCATGAGAGTGATCTACGAGGTAATGCGCTGCATGAGAGAGAAGATCTAAGAAGCAGTTGTGAAGAAAGGATACAAAGCATGGTTGGACATCATTGACAAACGTTGGACCAAGATGCTCTCGCATGCTCTTTACAAGGATGGTATGCAATAAATGATTTTATTCTTTAATTTTGATAGCATTGTTGATGGATTCAGAGAATTATGCATGCTTGTCTTCAGCTTATTACTTCAATCCCAAGTAGTAGTACAAGCAACCTTCTAGCAACTGTCCAAATTGTGGTGGTGAAGCTCGTCAAAGACGAGAAAATGCAAAACCATGCACATGAATGAGGTAATTTGGAATCTTGAGTTGACTTTTGTTTCAAAGTAGTCTAACAAAATATGCATTGGAAATATTATGTGGCAATCTATGACTTCAAACAATGTGCGAGCCAAGTACTTTAGGGATGCTTTGGGGTCTTTCGGTAGAATTATCGCGGTCAATGGACGAGGCAATATTCTTCCTGGTAAGGACGAATAAGTCCATTGATTGTGTTGTGATGTATTACTAGTAATTACTATTATTGATTTATCTCTTTTGGATTTTTCACAGCAGAATGGTGGTTACTGTACGGGATTGAGGCTCCCAACCTACGTAAGGCGGTAGTGAAAGTATTACCACAAAATGCATCTGTTGGTGGTTGTGAGAGGAAATGGAGTATGTTCAACCTGATTCATTTAAAGAGACGGAACAGGTTGAGAGAACAAAAGCTCCATGATCTTATCTAAGTACATTACAACTTGAGCCTAAAGATGAAACATGTAAGGGAAGGGCATGACAAAGAGGACTACACAGACCCCATCGATCTTGCATACATATTCAAACTGCACGATAACAATGCAAATGAAGATATTCTCCAGAGGTGGATGGATTTCAATGGTGCTCTGGTGCTCAATCAACCGGGAGGAATGTCGAATCCGAATATAATCCAGCAAATGAGAACATATGTTGGTGACTACATGGCAAGATCCGGTCGAATCACGAACCATCTTGGAGGGTTGGAGCTTGATGCAATTGTTGATGGCATTCTCTCCATTGGTTCCAAATCCAAATCAAATCCAAGTCAAAGGATGATAATGAAATTGATGATGATGATGATGGCCGTCGTGGTGGATCGGGTGATGGGGAAACATATTCAGGTGGGTCCGGGTCAGCAGGGTTGGTCGTGGGACACATGATACAAGATTCGAGGAAGGGCTCCACGTAGGGCGTGAATATATGGAGCGGCGGAGAAACACAAATGGAGAATTTGTCCCAAGTCCAAGTCTGGGACCTATGGATTACAAAGCAGACCGACGTGGCCATCGTCGTACGGACAGCTACATGGATGACTTGGTATCATATGTAGGTTCCTTGAGCTGCATGGACATTGACAGCCCTTATCGTGGAGCAACACCAAGTCCCCTGCGTGGATATGGATCATTACATGATAAGAGGTCATTTGGCGTCTTACCAGAATACTTTCATTCTCCTCCTCTTGGACCTCCTCCTCAGGCGCATACACCTCCATCATATGAGTACAACGGGTATAAATACACCATCTACATTGGTGAAAACTATTAAGATAGCCAGCCCGAACAGAGCTAGGGCAACTATTTTGATGGTGATAGTTATGGTACCTTCACCGACTACTACACGATCGTGCCTCCTCCGCAGAGATCTTCTCCTACCCCGTCGTCAGCATCCCGAGGATCTCAAGCTGGTATTGTGCCGTATTGTCGTGTCCCTCGTGATACCGGATCTAGTGTTGCTTATCCTCGTCTCTGGATATTCATAGGCGTCGATGACCATCAATACATGAAGTATGCGATGGACTACAAGGTCATATACTCGTACATGACATGGGAGAAAACTGTGAGTTCATTCAGCCCGTGATACGCTATGAGAGACAACAGAGCACGGGTGGCCATACGAATCCACCACGGAAACTTTGATTCTGAAGTCCCCATGACCAACTAATATCTTTTATAATATTGAATTAACACTTTTTCATTTATTTTTGTGAAAAGATAAATCTTTAGTTGTTTGAATTTAATTTATTTTTATAATATTGCATTAGTTTATTTTTGTGAAGTTTGTATTTAATTCTTTAATTCACTATAACCTTGTCCATCGACAAAAGTTATTTAGATGAAAGAAACATCGTCTCATTAGTCATTATCTACATTTTTGGAATTAAATGACTCATCTCATTGCCATTCACTATCTTCCATGAACAAAACATGTGTTCTAAGTGTGGTTAACTTAGTTATTTTGTTTCCAATTCCAATGTTAATCAATCACCAATCAACATTAACAACGATATGTTTGATATAATCGATATGTGCAATATAAGGATCGTAAATGATCGATATGTGTGATCTATGTGTATATTTGTAAGTTATTTAGTGTTCTAAGAACTTGGATGAACTCCATTTCCAATATATGTAAGTCAACAATCAACATTAGCAGTGATACATTAGATATGACTAATATTTGCGATATAAGGAGAATAAATGACTGAAATGTGTGATGTAAGTGTGTATTTGTAGGTTATTTGTTGTTTTAATAACTTGGATGATCTTAATTTGTGAAAAATGGCAAAAATATTTTTTTGAGTTATTTCTGATATTTCCATTGATATCATTGATATATCCCGATATATCTATGATATATCCTTTTCCAAGCGGATCGATACGATATCGATATTGCTATTTCGAACCTTGCCATTAATAGACTATTATGATTGCTAGCAAAGCACTACGTCAATATTATTTTTATTAAAGAAACTAAACTACATTCTCCTCCATCATACTTGATTAATAATTCTCCGGACGACTGGAAGTGTTGTTGTAGGCTGACAAACAAGCAAATTGGTGAACTGATAACACTTTGGAACTTTTTCTCAATCATGTTCAACTCTTACTCCATCGGTGATTTTACGATCATAACTAGCTTCACGGTAGGTGAACACACTTTCACCGGTACCAACATCTATGGATCACATAATCTTCATGAGAAAGATCTTTCTATAGATCTTCTATGAAATATTTGCGAACTCCACCCATGATTATTTCTCTTGGGAGACTTCAACGTAACCTCCTCCCAAGATGATAGATCCTCCCTCGGGCACCCTGAATGAAAGAATGGCCATAAAACTCCAACAATGGATAACTAATTGAGATCTTCTAGAGTTTAAACCTTCAAATATGATATATACCTGGATGGATTGCAAATCACCGCCTTTGTGGGCTAGGTTTGATCGTTGCTTCTTTAGCGGCCCAACTCCACCAATCCCGGAGACTAGTTCACTCGAACCTAACGTAAGTGGGATCATAATGTGATTTTGATTTTTCAAAACGACAAGGAAGGCCAAAAAACACATTCAAATATGTAAACATTTGGCTGCATCACTACAGCTTCAGAGATCTCATCTCCAATTCTTGGAGGGAAAGCACCCTATAACTCTCTCAAGAGTCGTTGGATAAAAAATATTACCCAAACTAGGAAATTGAACAATGTACCCAATTTATTCTCAAGGTTGGAAGACCTAAACAAGTTGGTGTTGCAGCCATGGAAGGACATATCGATATCGATATCGTTTAGATATCATGTCGATATCGATATATCATCAATATTTCGCCGATATATCGCTATATCTAGGATTTTTTCTGAAGGAAATGCCTGAAATCGGATATATCAATATATCGATTTCGATATCGGTCCCATGTCGATATCGATATATCGGCGATATATCGTCGATATATCGGGATACGGCCTTCCATGGTTGCAGCTACAGCATGCCCTTAAGTTAGACTCTTCTATCCAAGACTTGACTTATCAGCTTAAATAGTTCAAATTGTATTTACACTGAAATCATATTGATGAACTTTTGAGACTTGGAGTCGAACAAGATTGGGAAAATTTTGGTAAAGCGAACAACAAGTTCATTCATGTTCAAGTAGCTAAAAGAAAGGCACAAAATAGACTTTTGGTTCTTTACATCAATGATAGGTTGATCTTTGATAATACAGTCATTGAGGTATATATCTCTTATTTTTCAAGAATTTATATAAGCAGGAGCACCACTTTGTATGTCCGTTCCAGTTTACTGGAACTGGTATGGCTTCAGTCAAAAAGTTTTTGATGGGGATTTTACTATTTCCCAAATTCGGAAAGCGATCTTTGATCTCATACGTGAGATCACGTGAGAAAGTACTGGCTCCAAATGGTTTCTCTATTAATTTCTATCAGGACATCTGGAATGAAATCCAATTCGACTTTCGGAGCAGCATAGCTTCTCTAATGACCCAGTTTTGATGGATACTATGGACATAATTGCTTCGGCCAACTATGGCGTTATCTCCCTAATTCCCAAGAAAGATCATGCCATGCATATAGAGATTTTCGATATCACCGTTGTTAACGGTTAAAAGAAGATTATTTCTAAGGCAATTGCTAATAGATGCAGACACATTATGGATCATTATATTCCAAAAAAACATGTGTGCCTTCCTTAAAGACATGTCAACTATATATTGTTGCATCTGCCAGCAAGATAACTGTCGACTGGTGGCTACGTGGGGTTAATGGCATGATAATGAAGATACACTTTCAAAAAGCTTTTGACTACGTCAAGGTTGCAAAAGTCGGTAGTCGGTATTCAGTCGATCAGGTCACTGACTAAGGATTAATCGGTGGTCAGACGACTAATCAGATTTAGACGGACTTTAATCGGATTAGAATTTTTGATTATTTTGATATATAAATCATTTTATACATATATTTACATAGATCTTGTATATGTTTATGCTATCATATTGAAATAAAATAAGTAATTAAATTTAAATAAAGCATTAAACTTATTATAATAAGTTTGCTTTTTAAAAAAGTAAAAAAAATTAAAAAAATATATGGTATCTCTAAACAAAAAACGGACGAGTAGTGTGCCTAGTCGGAATTAATCAGTACTCGGTCGGCCACCCCACTGACTAGACTAGTCGGATCTACTAGTCGGGTCAATCGGGCAACTTTTACAACAATGGACTACGTTGATTGGAGCTTTCTTCTTAAGACACTTAGATCACTCGGTTTTATGAGCAACTTTGTTATTTGTATCGAAAAAATGTTTACTATAACCAAGCTTTTGGTCAGAGTCAATAATTGTGATACATCACTTTACTGCCCCAGTAAGGGACTAAGTTAAGGTGACCCTTTATCACCTCTTGTTCATAACTATGTTCATTCTTCACATAATGCTCCATAATGTCCAATACAATGGTAGGATTAAAATGTATCGCATGCCTGATGGTGAGATTGGAGTCTCTAGCTTACAATATGTGGATGACATCCTCGTATTTGTTGAAAATGAGTCGTCTATTTGTAACTCCTTTCTCATCAATATGTGAATGACATCCTCTGTTGAAAATGAGGAGTCATCTACTCGTAACTCATTTCTCATCTTGGATATATTATCTAAAGATCAATATGTCAAATCCTCTTATCTGTTGTCAAAGGATGTGTTCCGAAGTGTTCCTCATGCGGCTCTACTCAACTCAGGTCACAACAAGGAAGAGTGACCAAGACACTATCTTAGGCAGGGCCATAAAACCCCTATAAAAAATTTGATTCAAAATTATTGGCAAGGCTTCCAAGAGAGAGGAAACACTTAGAGGTGTCCATCCCGCATATAATCCAAATGCATTATTATCAATGCAGCTATAGCGCCACTGATTACACACAACTTGCTCACTTTCTTTCATTCTAAAATGTGTTATTAAGAAGTTCGATGCTATTGGAGCCAATTTTCTTTGGAACTGTAATTAGAGAAAACATAGACCACGGCTTACTTCTTGGACCCCGAAATGCGACAGAAAAAATATGGTGGTCGAGGGGTGCTGAGCATCAGAGCATTCAACCTTGTGACCCTCGCAAAGAACTTGACTTGTACTTAATTACAAGGATGAAGGAAGCCCCTTGTGGGTATAACTGATTCGGTCAAGGAAGAATCGGCTCGGCTAGGCTTCTTCTCCTTTATTGAAGGATTGCTAAAGCATGTAAATTTCTCAAGGTGGGGCTCCATTGTGATATAGGTGATGGAAAAAACTCATCGTTATGGCATTCCAAGATTAGTCATGAGGATGAGATGTTGATCAGGCATCCCTCGGCGTACAACTTCGCTAAAACAAAAATCTATCCTTCAGCGAGGTCCTTATCACATGCAATTCATCCTTCAACTGGGCCATTGGTTACTCTTTCCTCTTTGATTACCAGAGGATTACCCTCGGAGATGGACCATCCTCTTCTTTTTTCTGGGGCAAGAATTTATTCACGATAAGCTCCCGCTATCAACATCATATGTTTGGAGGTGTTATTGATGTGATTAGTCAAATTTATTAGAACCCAATGACACCACGACGTACTGGTTATTTATCTTGGCTTTTCTTTAGAAAGAAACTACTGACACAAGAAGTACTTATGATTAGGGGTACCAGTCTTGCATTAATATGTTACTTCTGCCACAATGGATAAGAATCAATAGACCATTTTATGACATATTGTGTCTACTTTAACGATCTTATGAATTCCATACATCATGATGCACTAAATTAGGCAATCTCTATTAATTATCTCATCTGTGGTCATACCAATCCTTTGAATTTTCAGATTCCTAGCTGGTCAACACTAGCCCATATGGTTATCTTGCAATCTGGGCTCGAAAGATGTCGAAGATACTCGGAAGAAAGATTTTCCAACCCTAACATTGTTTTCAGATCGTCTCTCAAGTTTCTTACTAACTCAAACTATCACTGCGACTATTTGCAGGATTATCTTCAAATTTAGGCTCCATGAACCTTAGACCAAGAGGAAAGTAGAGGGTGTTATACATCATCTTGGTGTGTTTGGAATGATGGCTAGTCTTTCTTGGCTGTGGTGATCTATGTTATTCTCTCTGATGGATGGTGGTCTCCGGTTTTTGGCTTCTTGGTTTCTTCTAGTTTGAACCATGTTCTTGTGAAATAATTTATTTGTGGTTGTTTACTTTTTGTACCCCCGGGTCTGTCGTATGGTGGGGGATTATAACCCCTCTCCTGTTTATGATGGGCGAAACTTCACCACAAATGTTTGCAGAACAGCTTCTTTTATCGATTATGCTTGTTTGCCTGTGCAAAAAAGTTCATTTTTGGACATCAATAAACAAGGTGGTGCCAATTGTCCAGATATCTAACAAATCAAAAGTCAATCACCAATTTATTACATATATATGAAGCAATCTGATCAACTTAGGAGGAGCAAGGAACAAGTAGTGGTCGCTCATTCAAGTATAAAGAGCGAACACTATGTCATAAGCCATCGTAAAGTTGCAATGGATCTATAAATCTTTGTAAGTGATGGAGTTGAGGTGCGATAATGCTATGAACATAGTGAACAAATCCATGCAAAAAGTGCATTAAGCATGTGGACGTCAATTTTCACTTCATTAGAGGCCATCCACAGAGGTCCCCTCCGAACTTCCGGCGTCTCCTCATCACATCAAACAACAAACATACTCACTAAGGTGATTCCAAGAGCTATATTTGAACATGTTGCGACAAACTGAGCTTAAAGGATATCTATGTTCCAGCTTGAAGAGGAGTGCTAAGGTTTGAGTCGTATCCGTTTTGGAACACTTAGGTCATTTTACCATTTATTGTATTACCAAAACACTAATCTCTCTAAATCCAACGTACAAAGGCTCTAATGTCTATATATCAAAGAATGTTATTCCACAAATACCCTTAAGGTAATTATAAAGTTTTGTTAAAAAAGAACTAAGACATTCCCCAATACATGAACCAATAATTCTGAAAATGCAGCTAGCAGCGCTTACCCAACATCACGATAATAACACAAATTATTCATAAAAATTGAAAGATCTGGCTGCTTCCCAGATCAGTGTATAAAATACGAAATGTCTAAGCATCTTAACATCTTCTAGAATGAATGTTATCGTGCCTCGTCTTTTCTATTCCCTTGCATGGCTATTGCACCAGTGATCATATATCCATAAAAAACATATATAATGTAAACCAAATTATCGATGAAAGGATAACCAGATAATGGAAATACCTGGACATTAATAAAATGCAATCCAGCAACCAATGTAGGGAAGACGGGACCACACATACCATGAGGAAATTCAGTTAGATTTTGGAACCACAGAGCACCACCCTGAAAGTAGACATCCGTTATGATCCAAGATGTGTGAGAGAGTAGAAATGTGACTTAAATTTCCAGTGGATGTTAACTAAATAAGCAGTTAGCAAGGAGTCTAAGATACTATAATCTCTGTAGGCTCTTTCTATGAAAAAAGAAAAATGACACCTTCCCAGTAATTTCCGCAACACCCAAGCAAAGAAATAGCAACATGTAAAATGCATTAAACTGTTGTGTTTTACATTTTATGTGAAGCAATAAAGATTGCCTTGGATTCGCTTAGCCAACTTTTTTCTAGAAGCCAAAGGAAGATCATTCAAATTACCCACCAAAGGACGACACCTTCGTATTTCACAACGAGTACAACGGTGTGGAGCTCTTTATATAGCCTCAATGACACGCCAAAGTCCCAGCAATAAGTGATGTCAAACTAAGCATGATGATGTAGTAATTGGACATTGGAGAAATCCAATTACCCACCTAAGACATTCTTCAATACTTTACCTTAAGCTGGAGCATGCAATGCTCAACTTGGACAAATAGAAAGAAGGCACTCACTCACAAACTTGTAGTGGGAAAAGAATAAATCATCTTATTGAGACTTGAGAGGCCATTTGGTTCTCTTAATTAGGAGAGGAACCTATTGGGGAAATTACATGAGAAAGACAAAATAAATACATAAAAAGAAAGCAATCAAGAAAATAGTAAATATCTCAACACTCCCCCTCAAGCTGGAGCATAGATATCGATAAGGCTCAGCTTGGAACATCTCTAATAAGGTCCTCTAGTTAGGGCCTTAGTAAAAACATCTGTTGTCTGATCTCTAGAGCTGACATGAGTAGTGGCAATAAGATCCTTATGTATTATGTCACGAGTGTGGTGACAATCCATCACTATGTGTTTGGTCCTCCCATGAAAAGTTGGATTGTTGGCAATGAAAAGAGTATCCTGATTGTCACATTGGAGGTGCATGGGAAGAGGCACCTCTATAGTTAGGTCAGTAAGAACAAATCTGACCCACATCATCTCCGTGCTAGCTTGTGCTATGGCTTTGTATTCTGACTGAACACTCGATCTGGCAACCACGGTCTGCTTCTTGCTCTTCCAAGAAACCAGGGAATTCCATGTGAACACTGCAAAACCTGAAGTAGACTTCCTATCCTTTGGACACCCAGTATAATCTTCATCTGCACATGTTGTAACTAAAAGTTACGTATATCTGCTGAAAAGAAGTCTCGTACCTAGTGAAGTCTTCAGATACCTCAAAATCATATGGATTGCAACTATATATGCCTATCTAGGCTGCTCTATAAATTGAGTCACTTTGCTCACGGCAAAGGTTATTTCGGGCCTGGAAATAGTCACATGTAGTAGCTTGCTGACAAGCTCCCAGCACCTCCTCTTGTCAACCTCCTCAATGTCATCATTTAACTTCATGCTTGGGTTAATAGGAGTAGTGGCAGGTCTGTTATCTGCCATGCCTATATCTGACAAAAGATCTGTAACATACTTCCTCTGGGTCATCACAAAACCTCACTGTCTCCTTGCAAACTCCAGTCCAAGGAAGTACCGTAAATTACCAAGGTCCTTGGTAACAAACTGCTGACCAAGGAAGTCCTTGGCACTCTGAATATACTGCTCGTCATTTCCTGTGACAATAATATCATCAACATAAACAAGAATGACAATGGTACTTCTCTGGGTTCTGTGCACAATCAAAGTAATCTGCAGTCGATCGTACAAACCCCTGGTGCTCTATGAAATCAGAGAGCTTCTGAAACCATGCTCTTGCGCTCTACTTAAGGCCATAGATATCCTTGTGAAGCCTGCAAACCTTCTGGCACTCCCCCTCAGTAGCAAACCCAAGTGGATGTTGCATATAGACCTCCCCCTGTAGATCAACATAGAGGAAGGCATTCTTCACATCAAGCTGGTATAGGGGCCAATCTCATGTCATGGCAAAAAAGTAGAATGCGTAGAGTGGAATGTCTGGCAACTGAAGAGAAAGTATCCTGATAGTCCACTCCATATGTCTAGTGAATCCTCATACCACAAGTCTCGTCTTATAGACGATCTACACTGCCATCTGCACGGTGTTTCACAGTAAACACCCATTTGCATCCCACCACATATGCATCAACATGAGCAAAAACAAGACTCCACGTACCACGTGATTGTAATGCAACCATCTCCTCCTCCATGGCTAATCTCCACTAACTGTCCTGAAGAGCATCCTGATATGTTCGTGGTATCTCCATGGCTGATAGTGCCAAGGTAAACCTCCTGAAAGATAGTCTGCTCAAGGAAACCCGGGCTGCAAGAGGGTAAGAAGCACACTTACGTTTCTGCTTGCGCAGAGCAATCAGCATATCTAGATCATCTGCCAAGGGAACCTGCTAATCATGTATGGAATCCTGTTGCACAGACAATTCAATAGTGCCATCGGTAGAAACAATGTGTTCATTACATACCTGAGGTATGCTGGATGATGGGCAATGCCTGTGAGAAGGGGTAACCGAGAAAACCTGTGAGTAAAAACACATGGCAAAACTGGGTCACAGTGTGAGTGGAGCCACAGGAGCAGGTGTAGAGGCAGGAGTAGGTGTAGGAAGTGGTGATGGTGGTGGTGGTAGTGGTGGTGGAGGTGATGATGGTAAAGCAGGAGTGGAGGAGGTGGTGGTACGATAGTATGGGGTGGAGCCATGTAGATCTCATCGTCCGAGTCGAACGAGCTAGTCTGTCACATGTAGGAGAAAAATACATGACAGACTCAAAGAAAGTAGCGTCAGCACTCACAAAGTATTTCCACTTTAGCGGATCAAATCAACGATACCCCTTCTCGATACGAGAGTATCCGACAAAAACACACTTGGCAGATCTGGGAGAGACCTTGTCACGACCAGGAGAGACATCATGAACAAAAGCAACTGAACCGTACATACGAGGTGTAAGAGAGAAAAGATCCTTCTCGGAAAATGGAATCGAGAAAGGAATCTTCTCTCCCAACACAAACGAAGGCATGATGTTCACCAGATAGCAAGCTGTGAGGATAGCATCTCCCCAGTAGGAATGAGGAGTACGACTTTGCATCAACAATATTCGGGTCACATCAAGTAAGTGACGGTGTTTGCACTCAACAACATCATTCTGTTGGGATGTATAGGCACATGAGGTCTGGTGAACCATTCCAAGAGATCTAAGAAAGTCAGAAAGTTGTAAGGCGCAGAACTCTAAAGCATTATTAGAACAAATATATTTGACACTGGCAAAAAAAATATATTCTTTATTTCATGAATAAAAGATTTGATCAATAAAAAGATCCATGAAAGTCTAGAAAAATTATCAACAGCAACAAGATAAAAACGGCGTCCCTGGGGATCAGGATCACGACTCGGACCCCAGATATCTGAATGACGGAGCTCAAATAACTGAGAACTGCTCCGACTCTGCCAAGATGGAAAAGAGAAACGAAGATGCTTCCCAAGCTGGCATGCCTCACACTGAAAGAAGGATCTCATGGAAATCTGAGGAAGAACATGACATAGCTTCTGCAAAGGAAGGTGGACAAAATGAAGATGTCACAGATATGGTGAGACTGGTCCAGTATGTATAGTAGGAACGCCAACATGAGGTTGGACCAGTCTGTAGAATCCCCGTTGCTCACAACCACATCCAATCACCCTGCCCGTAAGTATGTCCTGAAACACAAGAGATGAAGGGTCAAAGATGGCACGACAATGAAGATCCTTAGTAGTCTGCCTAATGGAAAGTAAATTCATCTGAAAGTCAAGAGCATATAAAGCATTCTGAAGACGCATGGACTGTGTCAAATGCACCTCTCCCTGTCCTGTAATGGGTAAGTGGTCTCCATTGGCAATAACAACCCATCTACCATGTGGTATAGCCATGTAGGACCTCAGTTGTGCCCTGTCTCCACAAATATGATGGGAAGCACCAGAATCCATAATCCGCTCTGTCATGTCTGCACCATTACTACCAGCGAAAGCATAAGAGATACCTGAGGAGCTCGAAGAGGCTCTGGTTGCGGCTGCAGTATCTGTAGTGGTGGGTCCTGCAACAGGAGTCATCATCACTCAGATACAAGATACAATAGCATTCAGACGAGGATCGACCTAGGAAGCAAGTGTATTAGATGGCTCAATCTGTTCCGTGATGCGGCCAGTAACGGGATGCTTCGGGTAGCATGTATCCTCGGCATGTCCCAGTCGACGGCAAAAGGTACAAGGGCCACGCAGACGTCCACCACCTCTGCCATGAGGGGTGTGTCCTCTAGACTGTGTCGTCACACCTCGACCATGAGACACGGGCATAGTTGACGAGGGCTGAGGAGTGGTCATAGGAGGTATGATGATCCGACTGAGACGACTATATGCATCCTCCATGGGATGTATGGTAGCTCCAGTGAGAAGCTGAGTACGTACTACATCATACTCTGTATCAAAGCCAGGTCATGAAAACTCCAACCATCGTGGAGTTCTTATATGCCTTCTGCTGCTCCAGCGATGTCGTAATAAGCATATAGCTATGAAGCTTCTCAAGCATGCTACGGAGTGAACTGTAGTAAACATGCAATGGACGACCATTCTACTTGGCCCTATAGATGTCAAACTGTAGTTGATGAATTTTGGCTTCATTCTTTGCCTGAGCATAGGTGGAAGCCAAAGTGCCCCACGTCGCTTTGGCGGTGGGCTAGTTCAGAATATCATTGGCTATCTCTGTGGTGCGGGTCCCACATAGCCAAACACGTGCATATGTGTCATCTTGCTTCCAAGAAGCATTTGCCCCAGTCTTATCCGTTGGCTCTGGATCTATCCGGATATGCTCCTTGTTGTTGCACTGCATGAGGGTGAGAAACTGCATGGACCACAACTCATAGTTGGTCCCATCCATCTCAGCGATGGGAGTCGAGCTCTTGAAGGCTCCGGACGAAAAAATATCACCATTGTTCTCTGACATGATGGGAAAACAGCCGAACCACGGAACTCAACTGGGGAGTAGACTGATATGAGCGAGTCTACACGATCATATGGAGGAATGATTATACGTGTAGACTCATACAACCATCATCATCAATCTCTGATGTGTACTAGGGCCGAAGACGACCTGGGGGTTGAGGGTCGGTGAAGGGTCGACGGCAGCCTGGGGGACGAGGTAGGGGGCCTGGACAGTGAGAGAAGGGGTCGAGGTAGGCCCTTGGCGGCGATGGCCTTTAGGGACAGCGGGGTGGGGGGGGGGGGCGGGCGACGGCGGCGGGAGAGGAGGGGGGGCTAGGGTTTTGGTGGAATAAGAGAACTTCGGTGTAGGACCGTCGCTCCGATACCAAGTTGTGGGAAAAGAATAGATCATCTTATTGAGAGGCCCTTTGGTTCTTATATAGGAGAGGAATCTATTGGGCAAATTACATGAGAAAGACAAAATAAATAGATAAAAAGAAAGCAATCCAAAAAATAGGAAATATCTCAACAATACTAAATACATTTTTTTTATCTATCACACACTGAAACATGACACTACATATAATATCAACTCAAAGCATATTATGCTGATTGCCATAGCGGACGGTGTTTCTCACGTCATGCTGGCGAGGAGGAGCTGGAGGGCTGGAGTGTGAATGATTATCTATAGAGACAATCAACTCGTGTGCTTTGCATCAATCATAGTCATCGATACTAGAATGAGTTTCCTTCATGGAGTACTCTGGCTCACAACATGTGGAAGATTGCACAACATGTGGAGGACTGAAGACTGATATATCTTTCTAAAAGGACAAAAAGAAAGCCGTGGGAATATCCGTATGCAAATCGGAGAAATAGGTCACCTCACAGGGACCTCTGGAGGATCTTGCCTGGAGTTCACTGTCACTGGAGGATAAAGCTTGCAATGAGTCTCTCTAGGAAATATGTTACTCTGATGTAGAGTTCCTCAAACAATGGTAGGACATGAAACCTCTACTCAATACTCCTCCTTTCTCTCATACTCGACCAAGTTGAGCGAACAAACAAAGAGGGGGAAAACATTTTTCAATCACATTTTGTGGCTATTCATATTTTTGTGGATTATTGCTTCTCTGTTTTTATCACATTTTTTGTATGCACTGCTTTCTTTTATTCCTTGCAGTTGCAGCCCAAGTGGGCCAAACAAATCACTCTTTCTTTTAGAACTGTAGTCCGGTTGGGCCGTTTTCTTTGGGCATCCCCTTTTTTTACTACCGTTGTGGCCCATTGGACATAGAATAACAAAAAATAAAAAAATAAAACACTCAGTTAAAGAAAGTAAGGGCATCATGCCTAATGCTCTATTTAGGTCCCAATGGGAACACATCTCCTCGATATGGGTTTCGAAGACCCCAAAGGCAACGGTTGTTGGTATATAGTTGTATGCGCAAGAGGAGGTGGTACTGGTGTTGGCAGTGAGGGGCGCGTGAGGAAAGCACGTGAGAGAGATGTTGGGGTCACATGACAAGCTCTGGTGATGCGGTCGTGCGGAAGGTGCGCTGGAGTATAAGGGCTCTGGTGCTGATCAGCTGCTAAGGCAGCAACCTCGCACGAGAGAAAAGGCATCGTGCTTAGAGATGGTGTGCTTGGAAGAATCTTGGGCCTGGAATAATCGTGTCTGTAGATGTAGGAACCTGGTATTGCTGGCAGGAATCAGGCATGGGGGGAGAGGGCCTTCGTGAAATCTGTGAGGGAGTGCTGTGCGGAAAGGAAAGATACTGCGCACAGAGGGTTGCTTCAAGTGTGGTGGCGCGAGAGGTGTGCTAGGGGCTGTTGACCCAGGCAGGTGTCACGTGATAGGTCATGTTGCACGCTACTGCTCAGATTTCTAAAGAACCATTCATTTAAGACCCTGTAGAGGGAGGTGCCATCACCGCTACCTCCTTTGAATAAGACATAACTCTAGGCCATTGCATGGGCCTGACTTTAGGGGTTTAAGAACCCATATCTTGGCAAATTTGTCGATGTGCATATCACATGAACAGATTATAAACTTTAAAGAACACAAAGAAGAATAAACAAAAACTGAACTCAGAAATAAAGTCAAATCTCCAAGATGAACTCAAAAACGAACAGCTCTAATACCATGTGAAATACGAACACATAAGAAATAATCAATGAAACAAATAAGAACACTAGGGTTAAATGTGTAACCCTACTCCTTAAGGAGCGGGATGAAACTAAGGAGAGTGTTTTATAGGACTGGATATTCTGCTAGTTTCTTTCAATGATTACAGAGGTGTGGGGCTCTTTATATAGTTCCACTGACACACCAAAGTCCCACCAATAAGTGATGTAGGACTAAACATGAGGGTGTAGTAATGGATCCTTTAGGGATCCAATTAAGGCATTCTTCAATAATTTAGACATCAGAAGTTTAGATTAATTCAATATAAGGTTCATCTTCCGATGCATTAGTTGGAACTTATACATGGTTTATATCATGATAATATATATTTTTTGAAGGGATCATTGATACTAGATCCGGTCAAATATTAAGCCATTATGCATAGATATCTCATCTCCTTATTTTTTAATTAAGTTTCCATGTAAGCTATAGATACTTAAATAAAAAATAGGGAGATTAGATATCTATGCATAATGGCTTAATATTTGATCAGATCTAGTAACAAATTCATGCAAGGGCAATCAACTATTGAAGCCATCCATTTGTTGAGGAAAATAATGGAGATTTATAGAGATAAAAGAAAGAACATTATGATTTTTATTGATTTGGACAAGGCTTATGATTCAGTCCGACGGGAGATAATGTGGAGAGTTTTGGAGAAGAGGCAAGTACTTTTCATTTACATTAACCTTATAAAGGATATGTATGATGGGGCTTCATCTCGTGGAAGGATCCAGTCTGGGAAGACTAACTATTTTGACATCAACATCAGTCTGCATCAAGGTTCAGCTTTAAGTCCATTCCTTTTTACTTTGTTTATTATGGACGAGTTATGGATACTTGTAAAAAAACAAGGAAATTAGAAATCTATGCATAATTGCATAATATCTGATCGGATATATCAATGATTCATGCCAGGTCGCTCAACTATTGAAGTTATCCACTTGTTGAAGAGAACAATGGAGATTTATAGAGATAAAAGGAAGAACCTCCATATGATTTTTATTGATTTGGAGAAGGCTTTGATTCAGTCTCATACATTAACCTTATAAAGGATATGTATGATGGGGCTTATCTTGTGTTAGGATCTAGTCTGGAAGGCTGACTATTTTGACAACAGCATCGATCTGCATCAATGTTCAGCTTTGAATCCAATTCCTTTTTACTTTGATTACAGACGAATTGACTAGTTCATTCCCCTTTTTTAATCAATGCTTCCCTTTTTTCAATAGCATATTTTTAAATTTCTCCATGTTTTTTCAAACAGACCTCACATTTTTCCTCGATCTATAGATGGAGAAGATAGCATTCAGAAGAAAGATTCTTTAGATACTTGGTATCTATTTTGCAACATGATGGCAAGATCGATGGAGATGTTACCCATAGAATAAATGAAGGCTGGCTCAAGTGGAGAGGAGTCTCTATTATTTTATGTTATACGAAAAATCCTTTGAAAATCAAATAAAAGTATAATAAAGCAGTTGTGGGACCTGCTATGCTCTATGGATCTGAATGTTGGCATGTGAACCATAAACTCGTGCAGAGAATGACAGTAGCAGAATTGAAAATGCT
Source organism: Ottelia alismoides (assembly GCA_037367405.1). Lineage (NCBI taxonomy): Eukaryota > Viridiplantae > Streptophyta > Magnoliopsida > Alismatales > Hydrocharitaceae > Ottelia > Ottelia alismoides. The sequence goes on from JAZKJV010001277.1 coordinate 721,369, forward strand.
AAGGTAGATCTGAGGTCATACACGAAAAGATTGGATTTGGAATGATGTGATCAGAAGGAAAGTTGGTGTAGCTCCAATAGAGAATAAGATGAGAGAAAACCATTGAAAATAGTTTAATCATTTACATAGGAAGTTGGTTGATGCACCAGTTAGACGATGCGAGATTTGGGGTGTTGAGCCGACTAAGAGAGGGTGAGGAAGGCCTCTGAAGTGTTGGAATGAGACCATCCGAAGTGAACTTAGTTAATTGGATGTAAGCCCAAAAATGAACCAAGATAAGTCTAAATAGAGGCAAAGAATCCATGTAGCCAATCCTACTTAATGTGGGAAAAGGCTTTGTTGTTGTATCCATGTAAGCTATAGGTAGATTCCTAACAAGATAGATGATCTTTTTTTGAAAAAAAGGGGCATCCATTGTATATGTGTGTGCCCAAAACTTCACCATTAATCACATTTTTAAAGTACAAGACTATGAGAAGCCTAACATAACTACACTCACCATTTTTTTGCCAACGCCCTTGCATACGCAATTACATTATCACAAAAAAACGCCCATTATGAACTACCACCCCATTCCTAGCCAACCACAATACCTAAATAACAATGACTAGAGTAGTTCAATCATTTTCTGAACTCCTCCGATTGATCCAGTGATTTCCTAGAATCTCGTACCGCAGTCCATCGCTACTTGTGTAAGCCTAGATCTCGACCAGACCTCCATGGAACCATAGCAAGAGAAAAAGAGTTGATCAGCATCCTCAACATTACCCAAGCACCTGGCACAAGCTATGCCCATGTTTGGAAAAAGATGAGCACGCTTAGCTCCCAACATAAATCAACCACTATTCATAATCCAGAGAAAGACCTTAACATACAAGGGGATCTTCCACCTCCAAATTCTTCTACAATCTTCTACGCATCCACCAGGATCAAAGGTATTGAACCCTTGATGGACCTATAAGCTTTATCAACAGAGAAACACACATCAAACCAGCTTCAACAATAATGTCCTTCCGAGAAGTGCTCCTAGTTCTCCAGAGCAATCAACATCTCCAATAAGTCATTCACACTTTGATTCAAGAAATTGGATCTAAACGAAGGGAAAAAGGGCATTTCATGACAAATGTCAGCACCATTAACATCTGGACCCGTAGTTAGGGCCACCAAACAAGGAATCTTGAAGCCAAAGCCCCATTCTATGTCCAATCGTCGTGCCAAAAACGAAAACCTCTCATGTTACGGGCATCACAAATTGCCTCACATCATGCATCAACGAACAAATTCCACATCGGAAGTGAGAGGGGACCACACCCAACTGATATGACCCAACAGAGTCACAAACACCCTGTAAATCTTTTTTTGAGGCTCAAAGAGGGGGAGACACTCGTTGGTGTTCGCCCCATCAAACACCCTGTAAATCTTACACATAAGTTGTCGCATTCACTCCGGCTACAAGTGATCCACTTGGACATCAAGGCTTTGTTCAGCTCCTCCAGACTGTAAATCCCAAGGCCTTCATCGTCCTTGAGCCACGTAACAATCTTCCAATCAAGCAGAGTCAATCTCTTGGATTCACTCGAAGACGATAAAAAAAATGCCTTATAATGGTTTTAGAAATACCCATGGGAAGAAGCTTAAAGGAGAAAAATAAAATAGGGATGGCAAAAATGACCGACTATAGAAAAGGTATACCACCTCTCTTCAAATAAGTCGCCTTCCAACTAGGCGAACTTCTTCTCCAGTTTCACGATTAGGGGGAACCATTCAATCTGCCTCAGCCAACCTCCGACTAAAGGAGGATGAAGGTAGCGCAAAGGTAACTCAACCCTTGGTAACCGCAACCATCCCGTACATAAAGCAATACCATTCTCACGAAAGCCAAAAGCCACAAATTAAGATTTGGTCTATTCAGCATCAAACCAGAAACCATACCAAAGAAGTCAAAACCATCGGCATACTCCTACAGGCTACAACTCTCAAGCCACCTTCTGCTAAAATAATAATATCATCTACGTACCAGATGAAAGGCAGGGACAAGCCAACTCCTCCATCGAGTAGCTACAACAAAATCCACCAGAAACCGCATGGTCAACCATTCTCATCAATGGGGCTAAAGGGCATCCCTGGCAAACCTCACACTGAGGCTGAAAGTAATTCCCTTTGGGATATCCATCGACCAGAACCGTACATGATGCATGTGTTATCCATCAGGTCTTCTCCTTCGCAGAAGTCTCTGGCGGGCGGGCGAGGTACGGTGAAGTAGGCCTCGATCGATGTGGATTCCAGGATCCTTTGGCAAGTGAGATGGGCAGCGGTCTGACTTCTGAAGCTGGTCTCGATCCGATCATCATCTTTGGCGAATGCTTCTGGGCACCTAGATATCCGAACGTTGAGGAGAAACCATTCCCTTCGGTCGACGCCATCAATGGGGAGCAGAGTTGATGTACTCTCTCCTTCGTTAATGAATGCTTTGGTGGGGTCACTCCCGCCTCGGGAGGGCTCCCCCATTGTCTTATTCAAAAAAAATGGTGTTTGCAGCCAAGGGTCCGTGTCAACGATGTTCGTTGATGTTGGGTGGAACATGGATGCAGGTATCGGTGTGAGACGCCTGCTGCACGAGATGGTGGGTGGTATCGCATAGGGGAAACATGCTCGGTTCGGCCTTATCTATCTTCGTCGCCTGTTAGAAAATCGGAAGCGGAAGCGTAACATGGAAAAAGATAAACAAAATAAAGAACGCGGGATTTTTACGTGGAACCCTACTCCGTGAGGAGCGGGATGAAACCACGGGAGAAGCCCTCAACGGGGCGTGTTGGTCTATTAACTTTCTCAATGAGTACAGGAGGTCTGGGGCTCTTTATATAGCCTCTCCAGAGCCTCCAAGTCCCACCGTTGGACGATGTGGGACTAAACACTGGATGGGGTAAATGGATCTCCTCCAGGATCCATTTACCCTACTACAACTCAATAGGCGCTTACAACTTATGCTCCAACACTCCCCCTCAAGCTGGAGCATCCAATGCTCAGCTTGGACAAACAGACAGAAACTCACCTCAACGCTACAAGACACTACGGACAATATCAACCCAACGCGCACATTGCTGCAGTCGAGGACGTTGCTTCTCATGCCATGCAGGTGAGGAGGACGAACGGGCTGGAGTGTGAGTCAACTGAAGACTCGTAACCTGACCATCGAGTCTGAACTTGCGCCTGAAGTCTCCTCGTCGGAGAACTGGGTCTCTCCCATCTGGCTCAGAGAATGGTGCACTGCTCTGGTGTACCTATGATACCACATGAAAACCCTTGCCCTCAAGGGAATGGTCCTCTGCTCTGGAGTCCCTATGGCTCACATGAAAACTCTGGCCTGACAACAAGAAGAATGATGGGACCTCGAACTGATGATGGCAACATATGCTCATCTGACAATGACCGCACACTCGTGCGTGTCTGAAACTGGAGACTCGGAAACAATCGTCGAGTCTGAACAACTGCGCATCAAACTGGGACTCGGAATCTGAACGTCGAGTCTGGAATTGCGCATGGAAATCTTCATCTGAAAATCGTAGAGTCTGAAAATCGGCTGGTCTGGAGAATCTGCAATCTGGAACATCTGAAAAGACCTGTGACTCTACATATATACTCCCCCTTTCTCCCATACTTGTCGGAAAACATGGATATCGACCAAGTTGGGAGAAGACAACAATGATGGGGAAAAAACAAACACTTAGCCGATCACAACTTTGTCGGCTTTTCAAAACATTCATCATTATTTATTTATTTATTTTTATAAGCCGTTTGATTTTTTTATCGGCTTTTGCATCATTTTTTTCAAATTTTCTTTTTCTTTCTTCTTTTTTTAAGTCGTTTCACTTTTTTTTTACGGCCTTTCTTTCTTTCTTTTTTTTTTGCTTGCGTACGGCTTTTTCTTTGTACGCGCCTCTTTTTTTTTGAACAAAAACATCTCGGCCCACGGTGGGCCCAAATTACAACTGCCCCTTTATTATTATTTTTTAATACCGGGCCCGTCTGTTCTTCTTTGATTGGCCCCTACCCTCCCTTTTTTTTTTCTTGGGCTCAAATAACCCTTCAGAAGAAAACCTTTTTTTATCAACGCTGCATGAATAGGGTTCCGTGGAGCCCGATGCTTCTCAAAAGGAAAGCCGACGCCGCCGCCTTGGACTGGATCTGGGATAGAGCTCGCGGCAGGGGAGAGCATCAGGATGCGGCCGCCTGCCGCCTGGAGGAGGAGGCGAGCGCCGCCTGTGAGAAGATGGGGCGCCGCCGTCGATGTGGAGGAGCGCCGCCGGCGCGCCTGGGGATCACGTCACCGGGAGGATTTGGAGCGGTGCAGATGCGCTGCTTAGGCGCCTGGGCAAGGGTTTCACGCCTAGGGACGCTTCGCGTGCTAGAGAGCAGTCGTGCGCAGGGGGGGGGGGGGGGGGTTGCGCGCATAGGCATGGGAAGACTGGATCTTTGAGGTGGCGGTGCTGGATTTGTGCATGACGCTGCTGATGGGTTTTGCTGCTGGGCTTGAGAAGAGTCATGGAAGGGGCGCCACATGGGGATCGCGCCTGCGCGAGCGAAGAGGGGCTGCGCGAGGAGCCTTGGCGCCTGAACCTGGATGCGGAGCCCTCGGGGTCCAGCGAGAGGATGCGGAGCCCTAGAGGGCATCACCGCCTGAGTGCGACTGGAGGAGTCGATTGCCATGATCTGGAGATGGCCGCCTTCTTGGAGATATGGCAGCGCTCATGCGGCTGGAGAAGCTCTTCGCCGCCAACGAGGAGTTGCCGCCTAGGGTTTCCTTGAACCCTGGGGCTAAGAGAAGCCTGGGGTTTGGACCATCACGCTTGGGCTTGCGCAGCCAAGGAGTTGTACCGCAGAAGATGCTGCTCGCGGCCTGGAGGTGCCTCCGCCAGATGCGGGGGCGATGGAGGAACTCGCCTGGCTGTTGCGGCTGAAAGAGAAGCGCTTTGCCAGGCTTCTGCTTTGGATCATAGGTTTCGAGAAAGAAACCCTCCACGACGATCTCGCTGCCAGAACAGAGATTAGGGTTCCTGACGGGAACCCTAGAACTTGGATCCAAAAAAAAACTCAGAATAATTTTCCTCTCAAACAATCTTCAAGAACAACGAATAATATGTCGAATCTCGAATACACAAAATAAAGAATATAAAATTTCTCGAGAATCGAACCCGCTCTGATACCATGTTAGAAAATCGGAAGCAGAAGCGTAACATGGAAAAAGATAAACAAAATAAAGAACGCGGGATTTTTACGTGGAACCCTACTCCGTGAGGAGCGGGATGAAACCACGGGAGAAGCCCTCAACGGGGCGTGTTTGTCTATTAACTTTCTCAATGAGTACAGGAGGTCTGGGGCTCTTTATATAGCCTCTCCAGAGCCTCCAAGTCCCACCGTTGGACGATGTGGGACTAAACACTGGATGGGGTAAATGGATCTCCTCCAGGATCCATTTACCCTGCTACAACTCAATAGGCGCTTACAACTTATGCTCCAACATCGCCAGCTCAAGGAGAGAAGGTGGGGGAGGCGGGTGGATGTATACCGTCGTATGGTAAGGGTTTTACGTAGGGGTTCTAGCGATGGAGGGGTGGAAGGTGCTGATGGTAGGGAAGCTAGCAGGCAGGAGTTGGGTGGGGGTTCGGGGGTGGAGTTGAATGAAGCGGCGGAGGATCCGGGGGGTGTGGGTGGAGGAGGGCGGGCTGCAGCTGGTGGCAGAGGATGCTGCTCTTGTCAGGCAACCGAGGGAGGGGCTGGAAATGGAGGTGGTTGTTTGTCTTGGCCTAGTGCAGCAGGGTGGGTTTCCTAGTGGTTCCCAATGAAGATTGTAACATGGAATGTCAGGGGTTTGGGGAAAGCCGATAAACAAATGACGGTACGGAATTTGATGTTTGGGCACAGGGCGGATGTGGCTCTTTTGCAGGAAACCAAGATATCAAGCGGAATGGAAGGTTTGTGGAGGGATACTGGGGGTAGCAGGTTGGGGGAGCATAGGGCAATGGACTACGAAGGAGCGATTGGTGATATGGTGATCAAGTGGGATGGGGCAAGGTTGGAACTGTTGGGGGAGGAAACACGGGAGGATCACTCTATGTCAGTTTTGTTGAAGAGAGTGGCAGATGGCAGGCAATTGCTGATAACAAACGTCTACGTCCCCTGTAATGGCAATGGCATTGGCAAGTTAGTGGATGAGTTTTGGCTGACAAGGACGAGGTTTCAGGAGGCGACTTGGACTATTACAGGTGATTTCAATGTGATGTTGAGGCCGGAGGACCGCCTTGGGGGTCAAGGAGGGGGTGACAGAGGGTCGTCGGAGTTGCTTACTGCGATCAATGGATTGGGCTTACATATTCTTGACGCATCGGGATGCGTATACACGTGGCGCGGCTCCCGATCCAGGTCACGGATTGACATATTTTTGCTATCCACTAAGGCTATAGAGGCCTCCCCCTTGGTTGTTGTTCGTACATTACCTCGCTCTAGATCGGATCACACGCCTCTTTTGTGGTGTTCATGGGAAGATGAACGCTCGCGCTCTTTCTTCAGATTTGAAAAGGCATGGTTGTTGGAGGAGGGTTTCCGAGAGGTGATCAAGGAATTTTGGAATGGATACCAGTTCAGTGGGATAACGGCGCGTCGTCTTGCGAGCAAGTTGTCGGCGTTGAGATATTTTTTGATGCAATTTAGTAGGGTGAACCGTGCGCAATGAAAAGCCATACGTCTGCGAGTGCATGTGGAGATTCAGAGGCTTGATGAGCTAGAGGATGAAAGGGAACTCACGGAGGAGGTGGCGGTGAGAGGTGGTTGCCTTAATGAATTGTTGCTTAAGGACATGAAGGAGGAGATTGCTTGGAGACAGAGGTCTGGGTAGAAATGGGTGAGGGAAGGAGACGCCATCACGAGGTACTTCATAGGGTGGCAAACGACAGAAGACCGAGAAATCATATACATTCTCTTTGCATGGAAGGAGGGGTGATGGAGGGAAATTAGGCCATGGAGGAGGCTTTGCGATCACATTTTCTAAAGTTCGGCAGGCAGACAACTCGGGCAAGATGGGGTTGGCAGGGGAGAGGTGTGGCTCGAATTAGTGAACCTGATGTTGTTATGCTGGAGCAGGAGTTCTCTGAGGAAGAGGCTAAGAGAGCTTGTTTTCAGCTGAATGCGGATGAGGCCCCTGGCCCGGACGGATTTCCGGTCTCCTTCTACCGAGAGCTTTGGGAAGTTGTCAAGCAGGATGTGTTGGAGGTCCTCGCGGAATTCAGGTTCGACAATAGTGGATTTAAGAGGTTGAACAAGGCGCTCATATTCTTTCTCCCCAAGAGATGTCCCCCTTCAATAGTCGATTACAGGCAGATTGCATTGTCCAATGCTGTCTACTTGATTATTTTGAAGTTTCTGGCGAACCGACTGAGGGAGGTACTTAATAGGATCATTTCTCTTGAACAGATGGCATTTGTTCCTAGGCAGAACATGGTTGATGGGTTGGTGTTGGCCTCTAAGATTGCCACGAATTGGAAGCGAAGTGGTTCCAAGGGGGTGCTTTGGAAGGTGGATTTCTCCAAGGCGTACGATTGCATTGATTGGAGGTTTTTACGGGTCTCATTGGAAAAGAGGGGCTTCTCGAGGCAGTTGATTGGGTGGATCAAGCGGTGCATCACGACTTCCTCACATGTTGTTCTGGTCAATGGTAGACCGGAAGGGGGTTTCTTTCAATCGCAGAGAGGGATCAGGCAGGGGTGCCCACTGGCTCCGCTCTTGTTCACCATTGTAGCGGATGCTTTGGTCGTTATGATGAGATTGGCGAAGAGCACGGGATGGTGTGGTGGCTATGAGAGGGATGAGATCTCCATCCCGTTGTTGCAGTATGCAGATGACACAGTTATGTTCTTGGATGCAGACATGAGTAAGATGTGGCGGATGTCCCGCATTTTGGACATTTTTGGTGACCTATCTGGGCTTCAGATTAACCGTGGCAAGTCTGTGGTGGTTCTTTTTGGCTTCTCTGAAGGTGAGGTGCGGGAGGCAGAATTGATCTTGGGTTGCCCAACAGTCGGGTTACTAATCACATACTTGGGTCTCCCCCTCATGGCGGGGAGGCCAAAAAATCAAGATTGACGGGTGTTGATTGATAGGCTTGAAAGCAGGATGGTGAGATGGAAAGCTTCGATGTTGTCGAAAGGTGAGAAGATGGTGCGTTCGAAGCATGTGCTATCGGTCATGTCCATTTTCTTTTGCTCCACACGGCAGTTTCCAATTGGCGTTCGCACACGCATTGAGGGATCAATGAGGAGATTTTTTTGGTCGGACGAGAGGCAGGAAAGACGGGGAGTCCATTTGGTGGGATGGGACAAGATGACCTTGTCGAAGAAGCGGGGCGGATTGGGATTTTGCTAATGGGAGAGATGAACAAGGCCTTAATGGCGAAATGGGTGGTGCAGATTCGGGGTCAGATGGAGGATTTGGTATGCAGGCTGCTGAGAAAGTTATATGGCGTGTCTATGTCTTTGAAGGTTGCCCCGTATCGTATGCCTTCTTCTTTGTGGAAAGGAATTTATGAGGTTGTGTCTGATTTGGCGGTGAGATTGCAGATGGTCCTTAGTGATGGGACATCTTTCGTTTTTAGACGGATGACTGGATGGGAGACGAGATTTTTGGTGAGATGTTCCCACGTTTATTTCAGCTAGCTGCGGATAGGTTGGCGACGGTGCAGCAGACATGGATGCTTGGATCTTGGGGTCCCGCTTTTGTTTCTGTCTTATCGAACCAGAGGGCGGAGGAATACATTGCGTTGCAGGCTCATTTGATGTGAATTCAGGGCCTTGGAGAGGGCAAGGATCATTTTAGATGGGGCGGTAGAAGATTCTCAGTCAAGAAGGCTTATCGATTTTTCGTTTTGGAGGGGGTGGAGGTGAAGGAGAGTTTTGCAAATGATGCCAGGATGATCAGGAGAAGCAGGCTGCCGAATCGTATTAAGATTTTCCTTTGGTTGCTCCGTCAGGATCGGCTTCTCACGCAGGCCCGTCGTGGTCACTTGTTGGGAGATGAGGTTGGGGCTCGCCCGAGATGTGGTAGAGCGGTGGAGAATGCGGATCACCTTTTCTTTTCATGTCCATTGTTTGTCCAGGTCTGGGATGCGGCCACCATTAAGTGGTTTGAAGGGCAGGGCAGTGTGGATTTCTGCAAGAGATTCGGAATGGTGTGTGGTTTTGGGCATGAGGATAGCTCACGTGTTTTTGCAATTTTGTAGGCAATTTGGTGTGCAAGAAATGGTGTCATTTTTGGGATCGGGTTTTATTATACGAGAAATATATTGGAGCATAGCAAAGCATTGTATACGTTGTGGACGATGTAAAATATTTAATAACTCATAAATATACTTCGGTGGTGGATCTCAATTTCTGGGACTCCACCCAGCTTACTTTTAAAAAAAAAACTTTCGATCCGATCCGATCCATTAGACTTATAAATCCAAATCGATCCAATCCAATGACAAGGGATTGGATCGGATTACGGATTTTATCTGATCCATGTGCATCCCTAGTTTTCATTCCTCTATGCCTCTCCAACCACTGCTAATGGATTTCCGAAAAGCCTTTGAGAGAGTATGTGATATCCCTTTAAGATAAACAGACTCCCACGAGGGTAAAAGTGTCCCTTTGGCTTCTCAAAAGAGGGTTCATATTGATCGATGCCATAATGGCTAGACTTCTACATGGAACAGCTACGGGGTGTGCACGATGCGAGGAGGCACGAGAGGACATCGATCACACGTTCTTTACTTGCATGGTCTCAAGAGATAATGCCACGGTCGAAAACATCAGCACAACAAACGACCTTGTATGCCTTTTTATTGAAAAGTGCATATCAGCCAAACCCATAGGTACACCCCTTCTACTGAGTTGGCCATCGCAGCTAGCAAGTTAGACGTGTGCAAGAAGTCCTCCAATCATTGAAATGAGAACTGAGATCGAAAAAAAGGTGTCGAAGCACCCTCAGACCAATAAGCCACAATTATTAAATCATGGTTGATAGCCAAAGCAAAGAGTTGTGGGTAGCAAAGACACAACAGTCCCTCTTGCACACAGTCGTCGGTACAGAATCTAAACTCGGAGACAAACTCGGGGAGCAAAATGCAGATACCTCTCCAAAAAGTTGGCAGGGATATTATCACTTCAATTTCCCAACCAAGCAAGCATTGACCCCATATATCGACTGCATCAATCTCGTAAGGAGATCCCATCATATCCCCAAATCCGAGCAGTCCATTTCACCAGCAGGACCTTTTCATATGCTTCAGCTTAAAGACTCCAAGAACACCCTTACTCATAGGTTGTGTAACATCCACTGTGTTAGCACAAGTGTACTTCTTCTATTAAGTTCCTTGTAGTCATGGTTATTAAGGTAACAAGGCGTTAAACCTGGGCGCCTGGGCACGCCTAGGCATGCCTGGGCGTTTTCCAAAGTGTGTCCTACGTATTGGATACGGATATATTTATGGAGATCTGTTATTATATAGATAAAAACATTGAAGATGGAGCACCACCTCATGATCTTAAGATCTTAGAATTTCTTGTTGTGGGTGTATTTTGTTATTACCTACCGAGTATATAATCAAACTAAAAGTATCCTGAAGGCTAGAACTTATCGATGTCCTAGATTTTTAGCTTTTCTGCACTAACTTTTTGCAAATAGGCATCAAAAAATTTCCTAGCTTATGTCATGTCCTAAGTGGACCTCTGTTATCCTTTTTGCAGATGCCATGTCTTATAATAGGCTTTGCCAACTTGCTAATGGTGACATGAAGAGGTTGCTCTTTTAAGAAAACTGATGTTCTCGTTTAGGGTACAAGAATCTAACGTGTATATTTATTTTGACTGGATAATTGCCCTTATCAGCATAGATGTTTTTATATTGCTGGCAGTAGAATTTTAGTAACTTGGCTGCCCATTTTTTGTCTATTTCTTAATCCTCGTGATATATCATTTGTCGGATGGGGCTTTTTGGAGCTTGTGTTTGAGAATGCTGATGACAGCGGAAAACCAGATGTTGATAAGTAAATAGATGCATGCTATTTGGAGTAAAATTAGCTGCTTTAGGATAATAGATAAGAAACTAAAATTTTGGATGACTCTTCTGCAGCAGTATCGAATCATGTGGTCTTGTAAGTTCACAAGTAGATCTTGGTATGAAAGGCAGTGGATTTTATCAAGTCAAATGTCCATATGAATGTTATATGCATTACTTTGATTGTAGTGTGCCCCTTTTTAGATTTAAGTTTGATCTCTGTGCGCATTATCGTTGCCCTTTTGAATTCACCATCTTCCTATTGTTTCTGTTTCCCATGGAAATTATATATTATTTGGATGCTAGATTATTCAGAAATTATATCGTATTTCAAAAATGTGACATGTAGATCACATTTTCAAAATGCGCTATGTATATCGCATTTTGTAAATGCGCAATATATATCGCATTTTGAAAATAAGATAACTATGTGGTACGCATGAAAAATAGTCGCCTAGGCGTCAAGGCGTGCCTAGGCGCACCTAGGCGGCCGCCTAGGTGCCCATGCGACCCAAGGCGTATGCCATTTGCTATAAAAGCAAGGTGTTCTAGGCGCACGGCCTAGGGCGCCTGGGTGCCTAGGCGTGCGCCTTAACATCTATGCTTGTAGTGCAAATCACATATCCAACCACAATGTCCCCAATTATCTAAACTCCATAGATTAAAATTGAGTGGATGAAACTATGATGATGACATCGGATGGCCATAGCATGAAAAAAAGTCGGTGTTTATGTCGACTTCTTAGACCACCTCTACTTTAATCGTCGCCTCCACTCCACCTAGGCTTTTTTGTCTATATTGGAAACAATCTTTTGATGCACGTTGTTGATTGCAAGCTCCTCCTCTCTAAGGTCCATATCATCCTCAATGTGATCTAGACGGGATATCTCTAACTTAGCGGTGTCCCTTAGCTCCTTTCACTTTTTGTCGGATGTTTAGTTTATAAGACATCAGAAGTTTTCGCAAGACGGAGAACTTCTAAGCTAACTTTTAAGTGACCGAACTCACCCTCTACTCAGCAACTATCTGCTGCAAGCCCTCATCTAAGAGCCACACGTTCGCAAAGATCTCAAGGGCGCTCCATCTTCAGCACTCCAGACCGGAGGGGCATGGTATGATCTCGACCTCGAGAGTGCCACCACGGAGGCAAACGGGAGTCGCTCCACTAGACCGGACAAGACCAAGAAAAGGTCTTATTCAAAGGCTGGAAGAAGTGTTCCTCCAGGTGTATCTTCCCTTCAACATGTGTTGAGGAAAATATGTATACATACATATACATATTATTTAAAAAAAAGGAATTGCATGCTAATATATGCACTTATAAATTTATAACTTTTCTAATATTTATTGATCTTTGTAAATATATTTATATGAGTATTTTTTTGGTCCAGTCAATTATTAAAATGATATTTATATGTGTATTTTATACATGATTTTATTGTAACCGATTTGATAAGCTAGTTCAAAACTTTTTCTTCACCAATTCAATTTAATCTACTTCAAAGAAAAATGATGATGTCATCATATTTATTTACGTGATCCAACCTGATTTGATCTTTTCGATTAGGATTCGCGTTCGCGCTCCGGTTCGATTTCAAAGACATTGATTTAAATTTCTCGTAATATTTCATTATTAGTCATTTACTTTATTCGGTTGCTTAGTAATTAATACAATGTCGTTAAAGGTATGACACATCCTGAGGTGATTAGGGGCCTAAAATGCCTAAAGCACTAGGCACTCGTCGGATACAATGAATAAAATAAATGGTTGAAGACTTCTCCCACTATAAGTAGGGTCTACTACATGGATTCTTGCTCAAAATCCATGTTGAAAGATTCGACTATTTTTTAGGTTGGTTTTCGACTACCCAACGCAACCCCTACAAGGGGGGATTTGAACCCTTGACTTTGGGTGGTATGCACACTGCACTACAACCAAACCATTTAAGTGGGTACAAAATGGTGAACCATTCTCCCACTATAAGTAGGGCCATCTACATGGATTCTTTCTCAAATCCATGTTGAAAGATTCGACTATTTTTTACGTTTGTTGTCGACTACCTAACCCAACCCCTACAAGGGGGAATTTGAACCCTGGTCTTTTGGGCGGTAGGCACATTGCACTACCACCAGACCTTTTAAGTTAATAAAATGAGCTTAAAGAAATGCATATTAAACATATGTATGTACGTATTTTCCTTTCAAATAAATAGTGTAGAAAAAAATGAAAGGGGTGTATTTTATTGATATTTTTCTTTCTATTTGTAAGTAAAAAAAGATCAAAATAAAAATATATAAATATGGCAGGAAATGAGAATAACAAAATTTTCATAATATCTCATAGAATATACCGGTGATCTCTGCGACCTGTAAAGGATAACTTAATGATTTAAGAGATTGTAGTAATAAACTGACACCCCCCTCAAGCTGGAGAATAGACGTCGAGCGTGCCCAACGTGTCACACAATAAATAATGACTCTTCTCATAAACTCCCTTCAAAAAGTTATCAGCAAGTTATAGCTGGGAAGATATACGTGGGGCAACAATCTTCCCTTCCATGACAATATTGTGAATAATATGGAATCGACCTCATTGCATTTTAGCCTCTCACAGAAAACATGATACAATTCTATGAAGTTGCATGTTTCGATCTAACTTAAGGATCTACCTAGTCCAAAAAAGTAGCAAGGCTACATTAAACGGTCATAAAGCTTGACGATCTACTTGGTCAACAAGACTTCACTAAAGTGTCACAAAGTCTAGGAGTGCACATGGATTGGATAAAATTTGAATCCCGATCCAACCCATTATTATCGGTTAGATTGATTTGGTTTTACCAATCTAATGTGTGGAAACGATAATGCAAAGCAGAATTTGATAAAGAACATATAATAATCATGAAGAATATGAAGATTTACGTAAAACCTTAATCCATAAGAGGCGGGATGAAACCACAGAGGAACCACCTCAAAGGGTTGGTTTTATACTAAACTCTCCATCGATGAATATCTGTGGTGTGGTGCTTCTTATATAGTCTCAACAATATGACCAATGCATAGGATAATTGTAACCTAGAGAGATCCAACTACCTATCTAGACACGTACTCTAACCCTCCTCAAGCTAGAGCACGCAATGCTCACATTGGATAAATAGAAAGAAAGCATTCACTTACTAAATACAAGACACTACGGACAATATCTAAATACATACTCGGTTGGTTGCTTGCTGAGGATGTAGTTTCTCATGTCATGCCGATGAGGAAGAACTGGAGGGATGGAGTGTGAACGATGATCCATAGAGAAATTTGGATCGATGACTGGCCCATGTGCTCTATACTACGTCTCTCGGAGTCACAAATACATGGAATCTCTTTGACTAAGAAAAACCGATAAAGAAAAAGGATTGAAAACATAATATAAATTTTTTATTTTTTTGGCAAAGATTAAGAAGCTCTTAACAAAATAGTTTTCAAGCAAAATCAACCATCCAAGTTTCTAAAAAAACTTTAGCATAAACATAAAACATTTATGCAACTTTTAACTTCTGTAAATAGTCAAATTTACATACCATGTTTTGCTACAATTTAGAATTTTCTCAACATAAAAATGCAAATAAAGCAAACAATTGTGGATTTTGCAGAAAACAGTAAGGTCCTCACATAGTCAAATGAAAGTAAAGCAAACTTCATTTCAGTTCACATGTGAATTTTTAAAGCCGGTGGGAAATTTCATATTATGTAGCTTATCTTCATAAAATCAAATGAACATAAAGCAACTGTGCAAACTAACAACATGTGATGTGTTTGGTATACTGATTAAAACTAGAAATAGCACAAAGATAATAGTGTTTTACTAAAAAAAATCTCACACGGAGCATGACGACAATGAGATGTCTGCAGCAAGTGCTCAGAGGGAGACGGCGAAGGTGCAGCAGGTGCTCGGAGTCGAAGGTACAGCACATGCTCGAAGTTGAAGGTGCAGCACATGCTCAGAGTCCAAGCGCATGGCGGAGCTAAGGCTCGAAGTTAGAGGTGTGCAGCAGGTGCCCGGAGATCGCTAGGAGTCCAAGGTGCATCTGCTGCGGTGATGCTCGGAGGTGCAGCAGTCAGCAGATGCTTGGAGGGTGCTGGGGCTAGAGAAACAGAGAGGGGATGGAGGGTCAGGGACTTGAGAGCAAGGCGATGGAATAACAGAGGTGCGGCCGGGGATTCAGGAGGGTCAGGGTGTACCTAGAATTTATATTTTTTATAAACCTTCTCCCACTATTAGTAGGGTCGGCTACATGGATTCTTGCTCAAATCCATGTTGAAAGATTCGACTATTTTTACGCTGGTTGTCGACTACCTAACGCAACCCCTACAAGAGTGGGATTTGAACCATGGTCTTTTGTGTGGTAGACACACTGTACTACCACTAGACCATAAATGGGTACAAGGTGTACCTAGGATGTCAAGATTTTTTTAAATAGGGTAGGCCATTGCCGGATGGCAGGGTGCATATTCTTTATTACATATGCGGCTGCATATGGGATTACTCGAGTCGTTTAGGCCATTTTAGTACATATAACCCAATTACAACATACGCAGTTCAAAATAGGGTTTAAGTCTCAAATGCGGCCGCCTAAGACGATTTTCTGAACCTTAATACTAAGTATTTATATTATAGTATAGGTTTACGTTATAGGTTCTTTTTGAACATTGCCTGAGAAAATATTGGAGCTTCTTTGTACACCAATAAGAGCTCATTGAATTGTTGATATTATATATGTAATTGAAAGTCAACATGACACTTCTACATTTCTACGACTTACATGTATGTTACTTAGTCATGCAATCATTAGCCATACTAAATCATTTGCAAGTATCTATTCTTTTTTTTCTTTTCTTTATCATCGACTTCAAAACTATGATTCAAATATAGAAGTCTAGTAAGCTATAAACTTGAGCATAGACAATGAAGTGATGATTAGTATTAAAAATCCAATCCAATCAAATCAGCAATCTGTCATTAAATTGGATTACATTCAGACATTTACTTGATTGGACTGGATTGAACGAAGTTAAAAGTTGTTAAGGTTGGATTAGACATAGATTGAGCTAAGATCTGATCTGATCCATGTGCATCAATTTGCAAGTATATATTTTGTTTCTTTCTCAAAAAGTAAATATTCTTTTCTTTACAAATATCTATATTATCGATTTAAAATCATTATTCAAATATCGAGATCTATTGAACTATAAACTTGAGCATAGACTATAAAGTGACGATTAATATTAAAAATCCAATCAAATCCAATCTTTAACCTGTGGATTAGACATTTACTTGATTGGAATGGATTGAACAAAGCTAAAAGTTGTTAAGGTTGGATTAGACACCGAATGAGCTAAGATCCGATCTAATTCCATGTGCTACCCTAATAAATCCATGATGCCTTGTCCTCCTCCTTTATGGTCAACACATCTCCTCCTACATGACCAAACAGGTACCTCGCCTCCCTCCACCCTCCCTCCCCATCCGACCCATTTTCCACAAAAATCTTCTATTATCCCCCATTAATCTACCCCTCCATCTTCATTGACAACCTGACAATCAACATGAGGAAAAGAGGCAAGGTAGAGAAAACAGATCCCAACAAGGCTAAACAACAAGTTTGATCTCCGCACCTTGAGTATCCTCTTCTCTAACCTCTCCGCCACCGGGCTCCCATCCACCATCATAGAGGAGGGCACATCAAGAGTAGACCAATGTACATCACTGGCAACTTAACATGTTTGATCCCCAATGCCCTCCAACACATTGCTGCATCCAAGTATTTGCCAAAGACCAAGGCAAAGGCCAACTACTTACATGTTATAAGTAACACAACATAGGTAATTTGCCAAACAAAACATATCTCACTCAGCTTGTGGGACTGACTTTGACAAGCCGATGCCAGTTCAAGCCTCAAACCCACGACCATAAGTTATGTGAAATGCATGGGAGTAAGCTCCTTTAGAACTCCTCCAGTTAATTGAAAAACTTTCAGGTAATAAAAAAAAGATAGGGTAAAGAATGTAGCTAAAACGTGAGAACAATGAGAAATGGAAAACATTATAATACTAATGAAATAACTTTTGGAAATGACTTGTACCGGGCCTTACATTGTCAAATCCAGCATGACCGTCCAGAGACATTCTTCGGATGCTAGTCATCCACAATAAAAAGCATGGAAACTGTGAATAAATAAAAGAACATAATGAGCACCATCACCACTTTAGATATCAGGAAAGCAGTTCTCGAGTTGAAAGATCAAAAACCGAAGTATAACGCATGTAGAGACATTAAATATGTGAACAATTTTCAACATGGAACCTATCATTATACAATACGTGTGTGAGTGAAATAAACAATCATATCAAGTAATGCCCAGCAGATCGATTGAGAGGAATGTGAAATAAATGGCCATATGAACCACATGCAAAAATAAAATCTCACCAACTTCTCATAGAAAATAAGACCAGTTTCCATCTTAAAACATTAAATGGTTAAAGCATCTATATCATGCCAAAAATTTGATGCAAAAGAAATCTTATGCTACGAAACAATTAGGAGGTAGTGTGTGTAGCTAAACCTAAATTAGGGAAGGGATGCAGTACAACATGACCGGCCCATCATTTCACCTTGATTCTGACGGAGCATGCATAAAAATGTAATGCCACCTCGTATAAGAAAGCATTTTTTCAAACTTGAAATCTGCAAGTGGGGTCCTATCCAGTTCAGGACCCAAGTCAATATTGCTTATATAACACTTTTCATGTATTTTCTCCCATCTCTAGTAGTGCAGATCAGAAAAAGTTGAAAGGAGAAAAACACATGTGAACTAAAGCTAATAGCGCAGATAAATTCGCCATGTTACCTAGACAGCAAAATATGCAAAATTCCACAGAAACGATGGGCATCCAAGTTCTTTCATCTTACCTGGACAGCAAAATATGCAAAACTCCACAGAAACGATGGGCATCCAAGTTCTTTCCTTTTCTTTCTATGAAGAGCAAACTGTTCAGCTTAAAGCTTACTCCAGAGTGTGGTCGTGGGAATGGAGGTGGCACTTCAATAAATAAAAGCATCAATGTATAAGCAGTTGTTCAATCTTTACATGGAGGAAAATAAGACCGAGACAGATTGTCATTCCTTGTTACAATGTGCCATATTAAAAAAAAACAATATATAACGTAAATCTGCAAGAAACAGAATACATTTAGACCTCCCATTCGATAGATGATAAGTTTTCTTGTTAGCATGAACAACTCTTTTTCAAAAATATTGACCACCCGGCATAACGCTGGACAACTGAAAGGTGATTCTAAGATATTTTAGTTTTCACGCTGCATTTCTTCTGATCCAGGTCCTTTTTTAGTCCATTTTAAGCCTCTTTTGATTATTATACAATGAGTTAGTCATTATTGGATGCTTTGATCAATGACTGTTGGCGATTCTTCAAGGCTTTATTTCACTTTTGCGATCTGGAAGCTTGTTTGGAAAGAACTGTTGCTGCTGTTGGTTTTGGAAGTGTTGATTGATCATTTGCTGATTGAAAGAGCTTTACATCGGTAAGAATTCTTATTCTTGCTATTGGCAGCTTCGAGATCGCTCCTCGGTCCTTTGTCTTCACTGCTGAAGGTGAGCTTTGGAAAGAAGGTTTTTGGCGAGATCGAGAGATCCAGTGCTTTCGATCGAAAATAATAGCATTGCGTTTTCGGGTCGACTGTTTGTGATCCCAGCTAATTTTTGGAAGCCTTTCAGAGGATGACAGGTGTCATTCGGATGGGGGAGTGTTATTTTCAAACATTCTCGGTTACCTTTTTCCATCAGCGAATCTGGTGTTTACACGTGGATATATTTCTGCTAGCTGGGGTTTTTCTTATTTCTATCTGTGAATATTTCCTCGTTAGTGTGGGAATCTACCCAAATCAGGAATTGACAGGTAGCTTTACACACGGATTTTGCTTATCCGTTTTGAGAGGAAAGACGGTGAGGTCCCGAGGTTGGGACTCACCGCAAAACTTCATTAATGAAATAAGAGATAACAATCATACAAATAGCCATGTCGATACAAGGGCCTTGAAATGACCCAGTACATTCTCTGGATAGAAGTGTACACCACGAAAAATTAGCTCATTCTGGGATACAAAATGGACCATAGAATAGCGAAGGCTGACGAGGCGTCCTCCTAAGAATTGCCACACCTCGATCTAACGAAACTCTTAACATTATTGCATTTATCAGTCAAGCTTCAAAAAAAATTGCATTTATCAGTCCTGGAGCCACTCTATACCAGCTCTTTCCCAAACCAATCTTGTGGTTCTAAATTTGTAAAGGAGGTGTTCTATGTCTTCAGGTTCCACTCCGCATCAGCACACGCAAGGTCACATGTATGTAAAACTTTATCCATGTGCACAATGGTAAGAAGAGGACCACGTCTGGCCAACCAAAGAAACACTTTGATCCTTTGTGAATCTTGGAACTCCAAATAATCCTACCATCGTGGGTGATGTCATCTTAAGCCATGTCATGATTTGTGCGAGAAAAAAAAAGATAAGCATTCTTAATAGAGAAACCGCCAGCAGCCCGAATGTAATGCTCTCTGCCACATTTAGGACCTTCGAGGTCTGCAAAATCACCAAGTAACGCAATAAAACTCATTTAGTCTTTGCCCCGAGAAGGCAGAGAAAAAGCATAGGCTCCAAGTATCGGCCAACCACACTTGTCACAACAGAATGTTCTGGCACTCAGCGAATGGAAGGAGACAAGGATAGCGCACCCCCAAAGCGCCCAAACCCGTCCAATTATCCAACCAGAAGCGAAACGTCTCGCCATTCCCACCATCGTTGTAGGACCTCCCCTGGCTGTGGAAGGAATGTGCATGGTGCCATGCCAAAGTGAATGGGAAACCGAACAGAGTCCACAACCAGGGAGTCATGAATCGTGCAGATATTCGCATCAAACGACAACAGATCATATCCTTTGGTCCCCACAATCTAAGCACCCATTTGGTGAGAAGGGCCTTATTCATGCACTCCAGTTTCAGAACTCATAAGCTGCCATTTTTCTTAGATCTCGTCACTACCACCCAATCAATGAGATGAATTCCTCCACGTCTTGTGCTTCCCATCCGACCAGAAGAAGCGCCTCACCAAACCCTCAATTTTCAACTGCACTCCAACTTGAAGCAACTTGGTGGAGCAAACGAAAATGGGAATAGCGGAAAGTGCATCTTTGAGAAGAACCAACTTCCCACCCTAGATAGCACCTCCCGCCTTCCAACCCGCATGTTTGCCCTCCAATCTATCCAGAACCAACCTCCAATAAGTCAAGTGAAGGCAACCCCGCGACTAAGGAAGGCCCGAGTAAGTGACCGGTAGAGTCCCACAAGGACAACGCAGCACAGTACACGTCTCTTGTATCTTCCTCCTCCATGCTATGCCCAAAAGGAATGAAAACAAACTTCTCTTTATTAAACTGAAAGGGTGAAATGTCTCCGAAGATGTTCATGATATTAGATGCCAGTCTCGAATGTTCAGCTCCACCTCAATGAACAGCATGGTGTTGTCCATTGCAGAACTATACTTTAAAACTAGTGAAGATATCTTATACTTTTCATTTTAAACCCTTACGGTGTTCTGAATGAGCTTAAAGCTGATAATGAAAAAGAGGATGAAAACATTTCCGGGCATGATACGGCAAAAGATAGGGTACATGGGGAAAGACTTTCATGAAGCTAATGAATCTTTAGTAACCCTACTTCAAATAGTTTCATATAATTTCTTCAGAATCTGACTATACTTCGAAAATTAATCAGAAATTTGAAGTTAAAGCAAGGTCGCCAAATTCAGAGAAGCAAACAAAAAAACTTAGCTTGAGCTTAAGGAGAACGGAGAAAAAACGGGAAAAATGACAAACAATCAAGACTCCAGTCCCTCAAACAGATCATGTAAAAGGTTTTGAATGAGCCCTTTGATCTGGAATTGTCATAGAATCTATAATGATTCCACCATAGCGCATCTGAATAAAATTAGAAGAATAAATGATATTGTTATTATGGGAATTATGGAACCAACCAAAAGTAGATCAGAAAAGAACAAAAAGGGTAATATATACTTATGATTACGAATTGTTTATGTATTTTCCTGTTCTTTTTATCAGCTTATGTAATTTTACCTATAGGTCTCTCTTATATACAAAGAGAGCTTAGGGTTTAAGGAATAAAACAACTTTCGTTCTTTTTCCCACATGATATCAGAGCGGGGTCCTGGGCCCGGAGCTCTCGAACCCTACCCCAGCACCACAACTGTCGCCCCCTTCTCCGTCGGACACCGCCGTCGCCGACCCCATCTGTCGTTGCCGACGGCCTGTATCCCCGTTGCCGCTTGGTCGCCATGCTACCTGATGCCTGCTCGGTCACCTTCCTATCCCCCTCAGAGCCTGCCGCTCTAGGCTGATCCGCCGGCAGGGCCATTTGTCGTCGGCTGAGTGGCAAGTCGCAGCTACTCGTCAATGTCGTCTCCCTTCTTCTTTAGTCGATGTTGTCGGTCTCTCGTTGCTGGCACATTGTCATTGCGGCTAGTCGTCATCGGCTAACTATCGGTGGCCCCTAGCCTATGGTTCTTGCATCAGGATCGTTGAGGCTTGATGGATTTGGGTGCATAAGGTCGTTGCGTGCTTGAATTGGAGTTGGGTGCTAAGTCTACATATGTCGTGTAGATGCTCACCTTTGGCCTACAAAACCCTAGTGAGTCTTCATCCGAAAAAATGTCAAAAAACAAAGTCGACGTACCCGCCACAAGCGCCTTCAGAGGTCCAGCGCCAATTGTCAAGATGGAAGGATGAACTATGAGCTCTGGGCTAGGAAGTCTAATGGTAAGAAGCATATTCTTACGAGGAGGAGCCGATGGAGAAAACTGGGGTTAATGCTTGTGGGGAGGCAGATGATGCATACGCCAAAGTTTGACTTTCAAGTACATTGACGATAGAGATTGACAATGATGTGTCACATCAGCCTGCTGCTAAGGCAATGTGGGATATTCTCGCAACAACTTATTCTCAGATGAGGAATGAGACCAAGATCTTGCAACTCCAGCATGAGATATTTATTATCAAGCAGAATGGATGGCTACTTCATTCATTGTACACATCCTTGCATGGGAGTTTGAGAAGATCCACAGCTTCATGTCTCTCACGGCTACTCCTGAGCAGCAGAGACATATAGGAATGTACCATGGTTAGTGTATTCCTAGCAGCCATTGATCCTGAATATGATGTTGCTCGCTCCCAGATCGAGGGTGCTACCATGGAGAAAGCTTTCCGCAGGATTAGCAGGATTATTGTTCCGTCCACTGCTACGAGTTAGACCTCTTCAGCGATGGCTGCCTCCCGAGGTCGAGGTTCTTACCAGTTCTGTGGATGTGGACTCGTGCAGAGGAGGTCGTCTACGTCAACCCTGCACTTACTATCATCGATCAGGACATTCAGAGAATACACGTTATTCGAAGCATGGCTTTCCTGCATCTGCTAGGATTGTTGAGCTCAGTCGTTGCTTCCTCTCCAAACCAGAGATTTGATGAATTTGTAGCACGATTGAGGGATATAATGCCTCATGCCAGTCTCATTGCCTCCTCGTCTGCCTCAAGAAGTCACTCAGATGCGGTTGCTTCATCATCTTCTAGTACCTCATCTAGTACTTATGCACTTATTAGTTGTTGTGGATCTAAGGTTATAGAATGTATTATGGATTCTGGTGCTACACATCAATTGTGTGGAGATAGAGGTCAACTTACAGCATACAGACAGGTGCCTCCAAGGAGAACTGTGGTGATAGCAGATGAGACCCATTCCCCGATTACAGGACGGGAGGAAATTAGCTTGACTCTCTCTTTACACCTACAGAATGTGTTACATGCGCCCGATTTTTCTATGAAGATGTTATCTATTAGTCAAATTACGAGGACCTACATTGTCAGGCTATTTTTGACGCATCTTCTCTTGTATTTCAAGACATCCTTACGGGCAAGGTGATTGATTGGTTGTGGCCGTGAGCACGGCGGACTCTATCGCTTGGTTTGAACTCCTTACGCAGGCCTTTCCTCCCATTCTATTGGATTCGTCTCACCCTTCACGTGGCACCTGCGATTTGGCCATCTTCCACTCCAGAAAATGTGTCGTGTTCTACTCAGATTTCTTCTCATTCGTCCTTCCAGTGTGAGCTGTGTCAGTTGTAGAAACATCATCGATCTATTGTTCATAGTCGTCAGAGTCAGAGCAGTAGCTCCAATTTTGAGTCGTTTTTATTGATGTTTGAAGTCATAGTCGTGTTCTTAACCATCAAGGACACAGGTTTTATCTTGTGGTTGTGGATGATTTCACTCGTATGTCATGGGTATTTTTTGTTTAAGAATAATCCGAAGCAGGAGATGTGATCAAAAACTTTATCAATGAAGTGCAGAATGTGTTTTCTTCATCTGTGAAATTTGTGAGAACTGACAATACTTTGGAATTCTGTACCCATGCTCTCTCAAAATTCTTTTTAACTCGTGGCATTATTCATCAAACATCGTGTGCATCTACCTTCCAACAAAATGGGGTTACTGAGAGAAAACATCGTCATTTGCTTGATGTCACCAGAGCTCTCCTCATTCCGAGCCGTGCTCCGCATTCTTTTTGGGGCGATATTGTCCTACGGCATGTTATCTTGTGAACCGCATGCCCTCGTCTGTCTTCGGTGAGAAAATTTCTTTTTTCCTTGCATTTCCTGATAAAGAATTATTCTCTCACTCCTCGTGATTTTGGCTCGGTTGCCTTTGTTCATCAGTTGTCTCTAGGTATTGACAAGCTCTCCTTAGAGTTGTCAAGTGTGTCTTTATTGGGTACTCCATGACACAGAAGGGGAATAGATGCTATGATCCACTGCGCAGGAAGTATTACGTTAGTGCTGATGTCACATTTTTCGAGTCAGTGATGTACTTTTCTCTTACAGGTGATCGATTAACTACATCTGATTTTGATGATGAAATCTACTTGCCACCACCACCATCGCCATCTTCGCCATTACCATCACCACCATCACCACCTTCACCTCCTCCTATTGTTCAAGTCCCACCATTATCACATTATTATACACGTCAGCCTGCTTCTGTCCATGGTCACCGCTCATCATCTGGCACGGATCAGTTATGTTCTGAATACATTGCTCCTAACAACGGGTCTTGACGCTTTGCATGAGCAGGGTTCTCTACATGGAACGGATATACATAGTGATGATCTGGACATGCCTATTGCGCTTCGAAAGCAGAAGCATAGTTGCGCATCATATCCTTTTGCATCCCAGGTCTCCTTTGATCGCTTGACAGGAGGGTTCAGAAGGTTTGATGTTGCATTGTCTGCCGTGGAAATTCCACGGAATTATTAAGAGGCTTTGAAGGATAGTAGGTGGCGCCTAGCTATGGAAGAAGAGATGGTTGCTTTACAATCCCGTGATACCTGGAGCTTGGTTCTTGCCCCTAGTGGAGTGTCTGTTGTAAGTTGCAAATGGGTGTTTACTGTCAAACACCATGCAGATGGGAGCATGGATAGATGTAAAGCCAAACTGGTGGCTCGTGATTTTACTCAGACATATGGAGTGGATTATTTGGACACATCCTCACCAGTTGCTCGTCATTCCACTTTATATATTCTTCTTTCTGTTGTTGTGGTGTGTGATTGGCCTCTCTTTCAGTTGTTAAAAATACCTTTCTATATGGTGGTCTAGAGGAAGAGGTTTACATGCAGTAGCCTCCTGGGTTTGCTGCTGAGGGGGAGTATCTGCAGGTTTGCATGCTTCATAAGGTAATATATGGCCCGAAACAGAGTCCAAGGGCATGGTTTCAGAAGCTCTCAAATTTAATTGACAAGCAGGGATTTCAGAGATCAAATGTGGATCATTCATTGTTTGTACAGAGAACTTCCAGAGATACGATGGTTATTATGGTATATGTTGATGATATACTAGTTACGGGTGATGATGTACATGGAATAAACAGGGCAAAGGAATTTCTGGGCCAACAAATTGTTACCAAAGATCTTGCACCCTACGATATTTCTTGGGGTTAGAAGTTGCTAGAAATCAGCAGGGTCTTGTGATGACAACGAAAGTATGCGACAGATATGCTTTGTTAAGACAGGAATGATTGATTGTCAACCTGCTACCACTCTTCTGGACCCTAGTATGAGGCTATATGATGATGATACAGAGGAGGTGGACAGGAGAAGATATAGTGAACTAGTGGGAAAGCTTCTTTATGTTCCTATAAACAGACCGGATATCTCATTTGTAGATAGTCGGGTAAGTCAATTTATGGAGCAACCCCGATAGGTACACATGGATGTTGTATATATGATATTGAGGTATCTCAAATCTTCTTCAGGTGCAAGATTGTTATTCAGAAAAGGGGCTACACTTACTATTTATGCATGCGTTGATGCATACTATGTAGGATGTCCAAAGGATAAAAAGCCCACCTCGGAATTTGCAATTTTTGTTGGTAGTTCTCTCGTCTCTTGAAAGAGTAAGAAACAAACTGCGGCCGTCAGGTTCAGCGTTGAGTCTGAATAGGGTATGGCACAAACCAGTACAGAAATGATGTGGGTTCGAGCAGTACTGGTTGATTTACATATAAATGTACCTCTTCCTATGCAACTACAATGTGACAATCAGGCAGCCCATTTCATTGCAAATAATTCTACATTTCATGAGAGAACTAAGCATATTGAAGTGGGTTGTCACTATACAAGGGATATGATTCAGAAGGGTCTTATTTCTAACTCTTGTGTCAGTTCTGGAGATCAACTAGCATATATCTTCACCAAGGCATATATCTTCAAGATTAAATGAGTTCCTTCACTTCATTTTCATCTTGATTCTCAGGAGTCTCATCCTCTAAGAATCACATTCTCATAGATGAGATCTTTTAAGAATCTCAAGGTCATAAAGTAGGTATCCAATACCATCCTTTATTTTCCTAATGAAGTAGCACTCTCAGGTGTTAAATTCCAACTTACTTGCTTGGAACCTTATTAAGGATATATATTGTAGTCTCTACTACATATATACCTTGGAAACCAAGAGGTAATTATGCTAAGAATCATCATTGATCAAATCATGTGACACATGATCCAATTGTATCTCCCTACAACTCCATTGAGTTTAGGTTTATTAGAAGTGAGATACAAATGACATTCATATCTCTATAAGGTATTACACAAATTCATCTAATAGGTACTGGCTACCTAGATTAGATCAAATTCATTTAATTTTCCTTAAAACTTTGGTTCTAAACCAAAATTGTGAAATCTTTGAACATTTCAAAGGTTTTTAAGTGAAGAGAAGAAATCCCATATCACAAATAATCATCAATACATATCACATATCCATAATGTTTATTCTGATATAGATGATTCACATACATCAATATGTATGAGATCTTGAATACCTTGACATCTTACACCATTCCAAGGAAGGGTGTATTGGACATTTTTACTTTTGAATACAATATTCACTCACAAGTATGCAAGATTTGAACCTTTATACAATCTAAAGTTTCATCTCTTACTAGTCCATTAATCACATCAACAGACAAATGTCCAAGGCTTGATGCCAGATCATTGTCAAATGATCTTCATTCTCCTATTGATCTTTTACGGTTTAATTTCAGTATTAGAAATGTTAATGAACCATTCATTAATTTTCTAATTTAGTAGAGCCCACTAGATTTTAAATTACTATCTGAAATATCTCCATCATAACTCTTTATGATAGGTCTATTCCAGAATTCATATTTATTCCCAACATTTAGAAATAAACAATGAGTGTATTCTAATATCTTGGTCATAGAGACATTCTCTAAGAGTAATGGCTCTCCCACTGAAATTAGGAAGTCTATTTATCCAATAGAGGTTCTTGCAACAATTGCATTAACATCCATGTGGATGACTATTAAACCTTTAAAATCAAATTTTATAGTCTTCTAATACATATGAAACCAATTGCAAGTGTTATTAGAAGATTGAGATACAATTATTAGACTTTATCTTATCAAATAAGAAAGGCAATTTCAATGATTATATGTAGATTATTCTGATGCACTATCCGAGTCATTCTCTAAGGATTCTAGGTAGACTTGATAGTCATACTATCAACACATCAGCTTGTTGCAGTATTGGCACTCATCCAACTCTTTAGATGTCATATGGAAGTCATAAAAGTATAGTCAAATTCTCACATGGGTCAAACCCACCCTTCCATTGTGCTCCCTTCATCTATAAACAACCATTGCTTAAGACTAAGGATCTCTTATGTTGAACTCAAAAGAATTCAATGTAAGAGTATTTCAACATTTATACGTGCTTCATTCAATTCATACAATATGAATATTATGAAGCTTCATGAATGACTAGAGTATAGACAGCAGAATGATGACACTCATCACATCTACATACATCTTAAACTCTTAAAACATTGGTTCATGTAGGTATTCGAACATTTTGAATACATCATCGCTTATAGAGCCACCATTCTACATGATGCAGTGAACCATGTCATTCATGATTAAAATGTCGAGAGCACGTATGCATGCATTAAACATCTTCTTAGATTTTATAAGGATTATTCGACAATTAAGATCATCATCATTATGTCACTTCCAAAGTACATTCGATGAGATCAAGACTATAGAGACATACAAACCCTAGGGTTGTAGTCCTATTGTCTATTTAATTGTCATTCCTCGTTATTATGAGGAAACTTGCACATTGCAACCGCATACAATATGTGTTTAACTGCAAGTATAATATTTTAATCATGGATCCAATCCATGATATTTCACTGGTTATTATTGAGTATAGTATTGAGTGGGTTTATGAATGATTATGTGAAATAAGAAATTTGCATAAATATATATACACACGTTTTACTTTGATTTAGGAATTTTTTATATCAAAGTTGTCTTACCTTGTCAACATTAAAAGTTCATTCCCTTAATCACTTTCAATGTAAGAGATATACTTACCAATATATCTAAAGCAAGATTTGGGATCTCCTTTCTTATCTTTGTTACATCCAAATAATATGAGAACCTGTAACTCGAATAAAATGAAGCGGGAACACATTCCGCCTTGCAAGTCCAACTTGCATCTCCCAATTCGGTCTTTAACACCCGAGCCCACCACCCCTAAGGTGATGTTAACCCGTCATTAATTGAACCAACCGTCAACAGGAATACAACTCGCTATGCGCAATCCAATATTGCCCCAATAATATGAGGACCCGATATTGGGGTCACTACACATACGTCCTTACTCTTTTGAGAAGTGAAGAGTTCGATCCAAATGAATTGTATGTAGGAGCTGTCACTTCGGACATGCGTCTCCTACATACAATATCTGGCGACGGAACCCTTCGCCTTGACAGGAGACCATGGATGTCACTTATGTGATCCTCCACCTCATATTCAAATTTTAATTAATTATCATGAATTATATTCATATAATTAATTCTTCCAAGGGAAATGCACATCTATTCATAATAGAGTGTTTTTAATTGGATATAATTAATTCAATCTCATTAAATCAATTATCAATCCAATTCAATCAACAAACTTGATTGTTTTACTTGAATATATATATGGTATTATCTCAAAGTACGTATTGATTCGAATTTTAATAATTAGAAAAATACACATTGATTTCTCCGGCATTATTGAGTCCCTACCTGTTGTCATGGCCAGTTTCGGCCTGAGTGGGACAGACCGCACACGGTGCAATCTGCTACCCCAACGCTCCCCGACTAGACACCATATCCACCTCAGGAAAGGATAATGCCAAATAGATCAATGTGTACTTGAGATGATCATCGGTTCTTCAACCAAAATTATACCATATAGTAATAATCAAAATAATTTTGATTATAAGGAAATTTGCTAGACAAATTTCCAATCCTATTCAAGCAAGTTGTTTGTTGATTGTGTTTCCAACTATGATCTAAATCAAATCTAACAATTTATTGGTTGAGGCCATGTCAATTAAGGAGATAATCATCATTAAATATTTCTCAAATATTTTCCATAATTATTTCAGAAAATTAACAATTAATTTCACTAATTGACAATCACATGGTTCTTGATAGGAATGTAATTTCAGCAGTGACCCCTACTTACTAAAATTAACATATCTCAATCAAATCAAATCCAAATTATGCAAAATCAGTTTCCAAAGATTGCTAATTTGATTTATGACAGAACCTAAGTGATATTTCACGCATTTCTAGGCGCATCAAAACAGTAATTAACTCATTAATCATGTTAAGATTCGCAGTTCCCGCAACAGTGAATACATGTTCATTAAAAAGACCATATCTCGAGCAAACGGAATCCAAATTACGTAAACTCAGATCCTATGGTTTCCATATTTAATGGGGAATAAAATCCAAATGATTAATTCGTGTTTAAATATTTTAAACAGGGCCGAATTTATTCACTAAACAGAGGTGCGAAAAGGAAATGCGACAAAAAACTTTCGCAATCTTAACGAACCCAAGTCGTCCTATATTTACGGATCGTATCCAAAACCTTCGACCTAAGGCTCTGATACCACTTGAAGGATATGGTATAATCCTTAAGCGCATCACGGAAGCGTGAGCATCGTATCGAATACGACGAAGAACGACTAGTCGGACTAGTTGTTCTATGCAGCGGAATTTAAAAAAAATTCATGTGATGAAACCACATGATCCACGAACGATTCTCGGATCGTTTCATCTAAAACCATATCAAGTATAAAGGAATACCTCTTGTAGCGTGGTTGATCGAGTCTCTACGAAAAAAGACCTCCTGTCTAAAGTCCGATCTTCGGAGAAGACGCTTGCGAGCGCGGGGATAAGTCGCGTGATCCTCGCATCCAAGAAGTTGATCCAAGCACGGTAAACTCCTGATCTCGTCGCACGAGATCAAAACACCTTCTTCGTGAGCGAAGCACTCCAAAGAAGATAGAGAACCGAGAAGCGTCGAGGCGGCGACGCGATGGCGAAGCGACGACGATACTTCCCTAGGGTTTGATGGACGGCCACCAATGGAGAAGAAAGAAGAGATGACGTATAGAATGAGAGAAGAGAGCCTATTGTATCTCAATTGCATAACTCAAGAGAGCAACGGGTGCCTCTCTATTTATAGGGTTTTGGGAGTCCATGGATCACAATCCATGGGACACACAAAATCAATGGATGATATTGATTTGTGCTTCTTTCAATGGTCAAGATTGCTGTTGGTAAAAAAACCAAAAACTAATAATTTAATTTAGACTAAATATGTTTGATAAATCAAATATGATTCAATCTCAAATCAAATCAACCAAATATGGAGTTAATTAGTTGGAGAATCCACCCTCCATATATAGAGTGGACGGCCACCAATTTCCTTAAGGAAATTGTGGTCATCCACCCTTCCAATATGGAAGGGTGGGATCTCCACCGATATTGAGATCTCTGGTAATCTCTTTGTAATCTCCATGATATTTACAACAACTCTTGTTGTAAATTATTCTACAAAAATAATTCATAATTATTTTGAGAATATTGCAATCTTGCCATTGAAGATTTGTGAATCACATTCACAACCCAAAATAAAATGTGATTTACATTTTCAATTAATTACACAATGTGAATCCAATCCACATCAATAATTAATCAACAAATATAAATCATAATAAGCTCTCTCTAATACATTATAAATCACATTTATAATATATTATGAATAATTAGATATTGCTATCCATATTATTCTTATCCACAATAATTAAATCACATTTAATTATATTGGATAAATATCCACATGCATCAAGATAATTAAATCGCATTTAATTATCAATCTCTCAATGCTTAGATATAATTCAACTATGGAATTATTCTTGAACCCTTTCAAGAATAATGCGCATTCTCCGCAGATACTTGGAGATAAGGACGGAGCGATTGTATTGTTCCATGTATAGTGACTTGGATGTTGAGATTTCATCTCAAATCCAGATCTCACGGACCTCTCATAGATGCTTGATTAAATCAAGGCCGCAAATCTAATCTTCTCATTGCATCTGAATCTCATTCAGATCAATGTCCAACACTTGGACCAATATTAAATTACTTCTCTACTGAGAAGAGTCACTAAAATCCAAACCTGTTTTATCACTCCCTCGGAATGGAAGCGTCATGGTTATACAATCGTTTATGATCAAATCACCCTAAGGTATTCCCAACACCTGTACATCCTGCATACTGGAAGATCTATGATCAACCTAAAGATATAGATCAATTTTACACTGTCATCTTCATGGTTTGATCACCAAGTTTCTCAATCTTGGTCATTGGGAATCAGTATCGATCATATGCTTTCCCAAAGCATATATCATACCTTCAAATTCTTGTCATGCTTCCAAAGCATGACGACCATGCATGGAATTTGATCGGTCCCAATACCTGATGAGTGAGCTCATGTCTTCCGGTTCACAAGTGAACCTATATGATCCCTTTGAGAGATCGTATTACTCATATGCCCTTACATGCACACCAGCTCGTCGGTGTATAGACCTTGGTTAGGTCATCAACCTATTGGTCTGCCAAATGTACACACTCAAACATATAGTAACACATCTGTCTCCGGTCAGAGGAAGTGTGCCTATATCGTGACAGCATATGACATAGGACTTTGGTTATCTCGATCTCGTTAAGTCAACCCTTTGACCTAACTAATCTGACACCTCCGAATCTCTATTCCTATGCAAAGGACCTACATCAAGAGGTCAGTCAGATATCAACCTATGTGAGAAAGGATTGCATCTCCTACTCAGGCTGGAGATCATCTCTTAATAATCATTTGACGGTACTTGATGAGTCCTCAATCTAACTCTTTTGATATTCATCCAAGCACCAGCCTCTATGATTCAATACTTGAATCAACAGATGTATGATCATCAAGATGGCCATGGTACATAACCCTAATTGTACTAAGGGGCCTATAATGCAAATTGGTTATTCTTCATTTCAGATCAAGGAATGATATTCGCAATAACATTTATTGCATAATGGCTCGCCATGGGCTCGCATGTCCAACACTTTACTCATAGGGCCTTTCCATAAATGTTCATCCAAGCTGAGCATGATTGACATCTATGCTCCATCTTGAAGGGGGTGTAGATATATATTTATGATTATGAAATATTTATGTATTTTCATGTTCTTTTCGTCCAGCTTATGTAGTTTACCCATAGTTCTCTCCTCTATATAAGAGAGTCTAGGGTTCAAGGAATAAAACAACTTTTGTTTTTTCCCAACAAAAAGCATGCTTTATATCTCAGCATGGAATAGTTTTTTTGTGAATAAAAATGCTCCAAATAAAATTTGGTCTTTTTATAAAAACCCATTCGGTGGTTTCTATAGTGGAGGAGACTGATCAACTGACTACTTTTTTAAATTCAGGATTTATTTGATTCAATTTTGTTAATGCATATATTAGGTTTCTGTGTGTCTCTCTGTTATTTTTATTTTCAGTTGTATGCTTAATGTAATTTACCCATAGGCTACTCTCCTATATAAGAGAGCCTAGGGCTTGTGGAATAAACATCTCGTTCATTTTTCCCGACATGGTATCAGAGCGACGGTCCTAGACCGGAGTTCTCGAAACCCTAACCCTACCCTACCCCACCCGTGTGCCTCTCTCTCATCGTCGGCGCCTCCGCCAGCGCCTCCGCCTCGCCGCGCCTCCACCAGCGCCTTCGCGTGCTCCTCCACGCGCGATTGCGCCTGTGCGCGTACTCCTCCACGCGCGACTACGCCTGTGCGCGTACTCCTCTACGTGTGACTGTGCGTGCGCGTGCTCCACCACGCGCAACTGCGCCTGTGCGCGCGACTGCGCGTGCGCCTCCACGCGAGCGACTGCGCGTGCTCCTCCAGTTGCACGCGACTGCATGTGCGCGTGCTCCCTGTGCGTGTGCGCTTGTGCTAAGCCCTAAAGCGTACACCGTCATCTACATGGGTTTAGTTGCTTGAGGTCTACACGTGCAACTAAACCCGTCTATGTCATTGTAGACGAATCTCATCTTCAGTCAATCGCTCCAGTCTTCAGTCTCCAGTATGTCAGAAAGCAAGGCGGATATCCCATCCATTGGCGCCTTTCGTGGTCCAGCGCCTATTGTAAAGATGGACGGTACAAACTATGAACTGTGGGCGATGCAGTTCATGAGCATGATGAAGTCAACGGGTAAGAAGCATATTCTTACCGAACCAGAGCCTGCTGAGAAGACTGGAGCCAATGCCTCTTGGGAGGCCGATGACGCATATGCCAAAGTTTGGCTATCTGGTACGTTGGCGATTGAGATTGCCAATGACATTCTACATCAGCCCACGGCCAAAGACATGTGGGACATCCTGGCGGCCACATATTCTCAGGCGAAGAACGAGACAAAGATCCTGCAACTCCAGCATGATATATTCACTATAAAGCAGAATGGTCGCCCTCTACATTCACTCTACACATCCCTGAGAGGGATGTTCGAGAAGCTCTACAGCTTCATGCCTTTGACAGCCACGCCAGAACAACAGAAGACGTACACGCCAGAACAACAGAAGACGTATCGAAATGCGACTATGGTGGGCGTGTTTCTTGCTGCACTTGATCCAGAGTATGAGGCGGCACGATCCCAGATCTTGGCCGATTCTACTATTCCTCCCATGGAGGAAGCTTTCCATAGACTGAGCCGCATCACCGTTCCTTCCACGGTCACGAATCAGAATACTTCAGCCATGGCCGCCAACAGGGGTCGCGGGTTTCATCATCAGACTCGTGGACGTGGACTTCGTGGTAGAGGAGGCCGTACTCGACCAACATGTACCTACTGTCATCGCGTTGGACACAATGAAGACACATGCTACTCGAAGCATGGATTTCCTACAACTGCACGGGTCGCTGAGCAGATAGAGCCTCCATCTGCTGCCACTTTGGATCAGCGGTTCGATGATCTAGTTGCCCGTCTAAGGGGCATTATTCCTTCATCTGGCCCAGCACCTACTACTGAAAGTTAATCTGATGCTGTTGCTTCTGCCTCTGCGTCTACCAGTGCTTCAGGTAGCATACTTGCATTTACCAGTAGTAGATCAGATACATTACAGTGGATTATGGACTTAAGCGCTACACATCTTCTATGTGGCGATCAGAGTTTACTTACAGGATATTCTCATATTCCTCCAGATCGAACAGTAGTCATTGCCAATGGTACACATTCTCCCATCACTGGTCAGGGGGAGATTAGACTGACATCTTCTATGCATCTCAAGAATGTGCTACATGCTCCTGATTTTTCAATGAATTTATTATCAATCGGTCAGATTACGAAGGATTTACAATGTCGGGCAATTTTTGATCCATCTTCTCTTATTTTTCAGGACATCCGTACGGGCAACGTGATTGGTCGTGGCTATGAGCAAGGAGGCCTCTATCGCCTAAATCAGACTCCATTCGCTGGAACCTCATCCCTTCCCACTGGACCAGTATCTCCTTTGCTGTGGCATCTGCGCTTTGGGCATCTACCGCTTCAGAAGTTGCGTCGTGTGTTACCCCAGAGTCTCCCTCACACATCTATCCAATGTGAGGCTTGTCAGTTGGGAAAGCACCACAGGTCTACCTTTCCCAGTCGTCCAGGTTGGAGTAGTACCTCCAAGTTTGAGTTATTTCATATTGATATCTGGGGTCCGAGTCGTGTACCTGATCATCAGGGACACAGATTTTATATAGTTATTGTGGATGACTTCTCTCGTGTAAAATGGGTATTTTTTATGAAAAATAAATCTGAAGCAGGCAATATTATTATTCATTTTCTGAATGAAATTCAAAATGTTTTCTCATCTGTGAAGTTTGTAAGAAGTGATAATGCCCTAGAACTGTGTACTCATGTCCTAGCCAACTACTACTCCTCAAAAGGGAGTATCCATCAAACATCCTGTGCTTATACCTCTCAACAGAATGGGATTGCTGAAAGGAAACATCGCCACCTACTAGATGTCACAAGATCACTTCTTATACAGAGTCATGTTCCTTATTCTTACTGGGGTGACGCGGTTCTCACGGCATGTTACCTAATTAACCGTATGCCGTCCTCTGTCTTGGATGAACATATTCCTTTTTCCCTTATCTATCCTGGGAAGGATCTGTTTTCCCTTACTCCCCGTGTGTTTGGTTCAGTTGCCTTTGTCCACCAGTTGTCTCCTGGTACTGACAAGCTCTCTCCTAGGGCTGTCAAGTGTGTGTTTGTTGGGTACTCCAGAACTCAAAAGGGTACAAGTGTTTTGATCCTTTGCGTAGGCGGTATATGGTCAGTGCAGATGTTACATTTTTTGAATCCGTAATGTATTTTTCATCTTCAGGTGATCAGCAGCTACCTCCACTGACTACCGGCGCCATATACATGACACCACCACCTCCAGCACCGTCACTACCATCACCAACACCACCACCACCACCACCATTGATCCTCGTTTCACCACTACCATTCCATTATACCCGCAGGCCTCCTCCAGCTCATGGTCATGACTCATCTCCTAGCTCGCCTATGGTATGTACTGAAGATACTTCTCTTGATGGATCTAATGATATTTCTGAGCAGGATATGTTGCATGGGCCAGATGAGGACATGGCTGATTTAGATGTTCCTATTGCTATACGCAAATCGAAGATGAGTTGCGTTACATATCCATTGGCAGCCTCTGTGTCATTTAAGCGACTATCTGGGGATTTCAGGAACTTTGTGGTGGCCTTGTCAGTTGTAGATATTCCACGGAATTATCAAGATGCTCTGCAGGATCGTAGATGGCGTCTAGCAATGGAGGAGAAAATGGCGGCACTCCAATCTAGGGGAACTTGGAGTCTAGTTCCTATACCTCCAGATGTGACCCCGATGAGCTGCAAGTGGGTCTTTACGGTGAAGCAAAATGCAGATGGCAGTATTGACAGGTACAAAGCCCGCCTTGTTGCACGTGGCTTTACACAGACATACGGGGTGGATTACCTTGATACATTCTCGCCAGTAGCCCGTCATTCCACTCTACAGATCTTGCTGTCAGTCGCAGTCAATCGAGAGTGGCCGCTATATCAGTTGGATGTGAAGAACGCGTTCTTATATGGAGACCTACAGGAGGAAGTCTATATGCAACAGCCACACGGTTTTGCTGTTGAGGGGGAGTGTTCCAAGGTGTGCAGACTTCATAAGGCTATCTATGGCTTTAAGCAGAGCCCCAGAGCATGGTTTCAGAAGCTCTCAGACCTCTTTGAAAAACAGGGATACAAACGCTCCAATGCTGATCATTCCTTGTTTGTACAGAAGACTTCAAGAGGTATTATTGCAATTATGGTTTATGTAGATGACATCTTGATTACAGGAGATGATGAGCAAGGCATAAAGCAAGCGAAAGAGAAGCTGGGGAGCGAATTTGTCACTAAGGATCTTGGAGTCCTGAGATATTTTCTGGGGCTGAAATTCGCTAGAAATCCGTATGGGTTAGTAATGTCGCAGAGGAAATATGTTACGGACCTGTTGAGTGAAACAGGTATGCTTGGGTGTCGGCCTGCTACGACACCAATGGACCCCAGCATGAAGCTATATGATGAAGATACAGAGGAGGTGGACAGGAGAAGATACAGAGAACTGGTAGGCAAACTGTTGTATGTCATGATCACTAGGCCCGATATATCCTTTGTTGTGAGTCGTGTGAGCCAGTTCATGGAGCAACCACGTCAGGTTCATATGGATGCCATACATATGATACTTAGATACCTCAAATCATCTCCAGGTGCAGGTTTGCTATTCAAGAAGGGAAAAGGGATTTCTATCTCAGCATGTGCGGATGCAGACTATGCATGTTGTCCCAAGGACAGGAAGTCCACCTCGGGGTTTGCAGTCTACGTTGGAGATTCTCTAATCTCATGGAGGAGCAAGAAACAGACGGTGGTAGCCAGATCTAGTGCTGAATCCGAATATAGGGCTATGGCCCAGGTTAGCACAGAGATGATGTGGGTAAAGGTTGTACTTACAGATCTATGTCTAGATGTACCACTTCCTATGAACTTAGAATGTGATAATCAGGCAGCCTTGTTCATTGCAAACAATCCAGCATTCCATGAGCGGACCAAGCATATTGAGGTTGACTGTCATTTCATACGTGACATGATTCAGAAGGGGTTCATTGCTACATCTCATGTCACCTCAGAGAATCAAACTACCGATATATTCACCAAGGCATTACTACGAGGCCC
The DNA here is from genome assembly GCA_037367405.1 of Ottelia alismoides. Taxonomy (NCBI): domain Eukaryota; kingdom Viridiplantae; phylum Streptophyta; class Magnoliopsida; order Alismatales; family Hydrocharitaceae; genus Ottelia; species Ottelia alismoides. Next base: position 758,806 of record JAZKJV010001277.1, read on the forward strand.
ATTCCAGAAGTGTGCGTCCAAGCTGAGCATGATTGATATTTATGCTCCATCTTGAGGGGGAGTGTTAACGCATATATTAGGTTTCTGTGTGTCTCTCTGTTATTTTTATTTTCAGCTGTATGCTTTATGTAATTTACCCATAGGCTACTCTCCTATATAAGAGAGCCTAGGGCTTGTGGAATAAACATCTCGTTCATTTTTCCCAACAAATTTGTTTTGTTATTACTGTACAAATTACTATCGAAGAGAGTTAGGAAAGATCTAGAAGAGTTAGCAGATGATATGCAAAGCAAGCAATGGCGATGTTCACGAAATCGCTCTGAGCGACCGCATATGCAGCCCCCTGGCGCGTCGCATACGTGAAGTCCTTCATTAAGCGTCCCATGCGTGTGCAGCCACATATAAGGACCATGCGCCCGCTTCCCAATTTTCGGAGCTTGGTTGGGTTGTCGAATCGAGATCTACGGAAAAAGGTGACCCGATACCCCGAATCCTCGAGAAACCCATACCCCGATCTACGACTTCCACCTCCAGAATCCCGATACCCCGATCGAACTCCTCCCTCTCAAGCGACTCCTAGTTCCCCTGCCTCCTAGATATGCCTCCAGCGTCGACCGGAAGACCACTGCCTCCACGTGAGGGTCCACTGCCTCCAGCTCCTCCGTGCGAGGCTTCAGTGCCACCAGCTCCTCCGTGTGAGGCTCCACTGCCTCCATCTCCTCCGTATGAGAGGCTCCTCGGCCTCCAGCTCCTCCGTGTGTGGCTCCTCAGCCCTCATCTCCTCCGTACGAGGTTCCTCCGCCTCCCAACTCCGTTGTGTCCGTGCGAAGGTAACCTTAGATCCCCTTTTCTATAATTTCTGGCTATTTTTTGATGCATCGATGCATATTCAAGTGTGTCAAAGCACATATAAAGGATTTGTAGATTTGATCAGAAATTCAGTTTGTTTTATTTGGTATTGTTGTTGTGATTTGATATAGGGTGATTAGATTGTTTATTATATATTTTGGAAGGAAGATAATCATATTATTAGATATGTTTTGCAATCCATTATATATAATCTTGAACTCGAATTCTCAAGAAATACTCTGAAAGGATCTTAAACTATTTTTATTTGATTTGATCGTAATCAGAATTATTTTTTTGAACATGTTCGTTTTATTTAGTATTGTTGTTGTGATTTGATATAGGGTGACTAGATTGTTAGCTATATATTTTGGAATGAAGATAATAAGTTTATTAGATATGTTTTGTGATCCATTATACATACTCTTGAATTCGAATTCTTAAGAGATCTTAAAACTATTTTTGTTTGATTCGATCATATTCAGAATTTATTTTTTTTTTAACATGTTTGTTTTATTAAGTATTGTTGTTGTGATTTGATATAGGGTGATTAGATTGTTTGTTATATATTGTGAAAGGAAAATAATCAGATTATAAGATACGTTTTGCGATCCATTATGCATACTCTTGAACTCGAATTCTCAAGAAATACTCTTACTGGATCTTAAACTATTTTTGTTTGATTTGATTGTCTTTCAATTTTATTTTATTGTTTTGGAAACAAATTAATTTAAACTAAGACGAGTATCTTTAACATTGCTGCGAGAGAGTTTTTTATTCTATACTTTTGTTGGACTACCTTGATGATGTTTTATAATTATGATTGAATGTTAGGCAGTTATGGCCTCCAAACTACCATCTGACAATGGTTTTTCTCCTACACCTGGAACTGGAAGCGAGCCTCCTATTCAGAGGAGCGATACATTAGAGGGTGATTAGATTGTTTGTTATATTTTTTTTTGAAGCCAAACAAGGGGGAGACACTCAGAGGTGCTAGCCCCACAAATGCATTAAATGAAACCTCTATTCATAAAAGCGGTCTGTGCGGCCGCATATGCGGTCGCATATGCCTAAGCGGCCTCCTTAGCGCACCGATTACCTGAAGCCCCGCTTTATGTGTCATTTGCGCATATATGGCCCGCATATGCAGGCTGTGCGGGCGCATATGCGCTCCATGGGCCCGCTTAAGGTCCAGTTGGATAATCAAATCCGAATCTTAAGATCCAAATCTTGTATTATTTTGATTCCATATATTAAATTAGATTCAAGAATCCATGTAGCCGACCCTACTTATAGTGGGAGAAGGCTTAGTACATTTTTATATATTAAATTAGATTATGTAATACTATCTTTGATGATTTTGATATTTAGTCGTACTATTTTGAGCCCTACGTGAAAATCATTTTTCTTAGATCTTCTGTCGGACCACGTTTATTCATAAATTCAGTTTATTTGTAGTCACTTTTGTAGATATTTATTTATTTTTAAATAAAAAATAGCAAACCGTGTAGAACCGCATATACCCCGCATATGCCCCCGCATACTGCTTAATCGCTATTCAGTGACCTGTCCGAACGCATATGCATACCGCTTTCCTGAACCTTCAATGAAACAGAGAACTAATACAAAACAGTCAATAGGAAAGCCAGGAGTCTAACAAACCCGACACCTGGATACAAATATTCTCCTTATAAATCCGTTGTCCTGTAACAAACCCGACACCTGGATACAAATATTCTCCTTACAAATCCGTTGTCCAGATAACAACAGGGCATTCCTGGTCAACCAGATGGCCCAGACAATGGCCACCGGACGAAGCAGGATTCTTCTCGGACGATGCCTGGCCGCCACCATGGTCTCGAAAGAAGAAAGGTTCCTCGTATCGACCCAATCCAGATCCGGGTCCACCCAAATTGGCGTCGTCACCTGACAAAGGAAGAATATGTGTTCAACAGTCTCAATGCGGGTCCCACACAAAGGGCAACTGTCTGAAACCGTCCCAAGCAGCCTAGCACAGCGGTCACGAGTCATCAATCTCTTCCTTCTAAGCAACCACAAGAAAAAGCCTATTCTCTCGGGAAGGCCAAGTCCCCAAAAGAACATGCAGTCTCTTGCAATCTCAGCCGATTGCGATGGAGGAGGACGGCAAATAGCCATATAAGCATTTCTGACCGAGAAACCATTCCCACGCCACACCCAGTGATCCCGATCTCCAGAGGGGCTGTCGAAGATCCTCAGGGAGTCAAGCAGAAGTAAGAGATCCTCCAAACGATGATCTGAAAAATTAGAACGAAACAACGGCATCTGGTTGCCATCTGTCCAGCAGGAAGCAACACACACCTCCTGATCCGCAACCAAGGCAAATAAACGGGGGAAACGGTCACAAAGCGCACCACCATCCGTCCAATCATCCTTCCAAAAGGCAAAAGACTCCTCGTTTCCTAGAATTGGTCTGAATAGTGTCCGAAAACGGGGGATGACCGCCAAAATCCCCTTCCAAAAAGGCGAAGGGCACGACCCACGACCGCTGCTCTCAGGCGCAGAGCCAGAGACGTTGTAGATCTGACGAATAAGCGTAGTGCAAAGGTCCTCAGTGCTCCCCCAGATCCTGCTCACCCATTTCAGCAAGAGAGCTCCATTCAACGCATCAAGACGCCTAATTCCGAGTCCGCCCTCACTCTTCGGGAGAAAGATAGTCTCTCAGTCGACTAGGTGGATGTCGGGGGCCTCTTGATCGCTCTTGGCCCAAAGAAAACGGCGCATCAAGCCCTCCAATCTCCTTCTAATACCAGCCGGCATGAGTCTCGTAGAGGCGAAGTAAATCGGAATGGCCGAGAGTACCGCCTTCAGAAGAACCAGACGACCTCCCTTGGAAAGAATCGAGGACTTCCACCCCGCGAGCCTCCTCTCCAGCTTCTCAACAAGTGGTAACCAGTCTGCTAGTTTCATCCTACCAACGATCAGAGGAATGCCCAGGTAGTGTAGGGGAAGCTGGGCACAAGTTGTTCTCAGCACATCACTGCACAGGCCCGCCTCCTCGTCGGATAAGCCAAACGAAACCACCTTGGATTTGTTGGCGTTTTGAGCTAGCCCCGACATCTCTCCAAAGAGCTCGAGAGTGATCGCCATGCCACTGGCCTCACCGCGCCCCCCCCCCCCTCGACGAATAAAATGGTGTCATCAGCATACTGCAGCAGAGGGATCCGCAGGCCATCCCTCAAGTAACCACAAGTGAACCAGTTGTCCTGTACCCGGGTTACCATACAAGCAAGCACGTTCGAAGCAATGATGAAGAGTAAAGGAGCAAGTGGGCGGCCCTGACTGACGCCCCGCTGCAGCTGAAAAAAACCACCCTCAGGATGCCCATTCACAAGGACCGACAGCGACGCAGTAGTCACGCAACGCTTCATCCAAGAGATCCAGAGCTCAGGGAACCCCCTTCTATGCAACGCGGCCCAGAGAAAGTGCCAGTCTAAAGTATCATAAGCCTTCGCAAAATCCACCTTCCAAAGCAGAGCCTTCTTCTCTTGCCTCTTCCAATCAGCAATAATCTCAGAAGCCAAAATCAAGCTCTTCGCGATCTATATCCCAGGAACGAAGGCAAACTGAAAAGGGGAGTTAATATGCTCAAGCACCCTACTCAGTCTGATAGCGAAGACCTTCGCCACGATCAAATATAAAGCGTTGGACAACGTAATTGGACTAAAATCTTCAATCATGTATATTTAGGAAGGAAAACAGTTAGATTATTAGATATGATTTGCAATTCATTATGCATACTTGAACTCAAATTCTCAAGAAATACCTTTACTGGATCTTAAACTATTTTTGTTTGATTTGATTGTCTTTCAGTTTGATTTTATTGTTTTGGAAACAAATTAATTTAAACTAAGGCGGGTATCTTTAGCATTGCTTCGAGACTTATTTGATTCTATACTTTCATTAGACTACATTGATGGTATTTTATGTGATTGATTGTTAGGTAGTTATGGCCTCCAGACTACCATCTGACAGTGGTTCTTCTCCTGCGCCTAGAACTGGAAGTGAGCCTCCTATTCAGAGGAGCGATACATCAGAGTTTTCGGTTCCTCCCGGATCCAATGACCTGGGATGGAAGTATGCTTTTCTAGCGAATCCGGGTAGCCCTAGCATGGTTACTTGTCGATTATGCCAGAAGGTTGTGACAGGAGGGATCAATCGCATGAAGCAACATTTGGCTCATATTTGTTGGTGGAAAAGAGTTATATGTTTATTCCATAGAACCCTAGGCTCTCTTATATAGAGAGAGAATCCATGGGTAAATTACATAAGAGGTTACCAAGAAAATAAAAATAGCATAAACGATACACCGACTACATAATTATCTCTACACTCCCTCTCAAGATGGAGCATATATATCAATCATGCTCAGCTTGGAAGAACATTTCTGGAACGGTCCTCTGAGCAATGGCTTGGTGAAAATGTCGGTAGTCTGCTCCCCTGACTAGCATGTGAAGTAGAAATCAGGCCCTTTTGGATCATATCTCTAGTGTAGTGGCAGTCTACATTAGTATGTTTTGTTCTTTCATGATAGGCAGGATTATTGGTAATGAACAAAGCAGCTTGATTATCACACTGTAGCTGCATGGGTAGAGGTACATCTATATGCAAGTCTTCTAGTACAGCTCGAACCCACATCATCTTCGTGCTTGATTGTGCCATGGCCCTATATTCAGATTCAGCACTAGATCTAGCCACAACAGTTTGTTTCTTACTTTTCCAAGAAAGCAGAGAGTTGCCCACAAAAACTGCAAAGCCCGAAGTAGACTTTTGATCCTTAGAGCATCCTGCATAATCCGCATCCGCACATGCTGAAATAGATAAATCTGTGTCCTTTCTAAACAACAATCATGTGCCTGGAGACGACTTTAGATAACATAGTATCACATATATGGCATCCATATGTATCTGTCTTGGTTGTTCCATGAACTGGCTCACTCGACTTACTGCAAAGGCAATATCAGGTCGAGTTATAGTGATGTAAAGAAGCTTACCCGTCATTTCTCTATACCTTCTCTGGTCAACCTCCTCAGTATCATTATCATATAATTTCATGCTTGGATCCATAGGAGTACTCGAGGGTCTACATCCAACCATACCCATTTCAACAAGCAAATCTATAATATATTTCCTTCGGGTCATCACAAGACCATGTGCATTCCTGGCAAACTCCAGCTCCAGAAAGTATCGTAGAGTACCAAGATCCTTCGTAACAAACTGACGGTCCAAAAATGCTTTTGCCATCTCTATCCCCTGTGCACCATCTCCTGTAACCAGAATATCATCAACATATACCATGATGACAACCGTACCTCTAGGAGTCTTCTGGATGAACAACGAGTGATCCGCATTTGATCTCTTGAATCCTTGTTGTTCAATTAGATAGGAAAGCTTCTGAAACCACGCCCTTGGGCTCTGTTTAAGGCCATATATCGCCTTGTGAAGTCTACACACCATATGATTCTTCCCCTCAGCAGCAAACCCCGGGGGCTGCTGCATGTGGACTTCTTCCTGCAGATCGCCATACAAGAATGCATTCTTAATATCAAGTTGAAATAGGGGCCAGTCACGTACCATAGCAACAGACAGAAGAATACGAAAAGTGGAATGACGAGTAACTGGAGAGAAGGTATCCATATAATCCACGCCATATGTCTGAGTGAAGCCTCTCGCCACTAGCCTTGCCTTGTAACGGTCAAGACTACCATCTGTGTAGTACTTTACTGTGAATACCCAATTGCAGCTAACAACAGATGCACCTGAGGGAGCGGGAACCAAGCTCCATGTACCCCGTGACTGTAAGGCAGCCATTTCCTCTTCCATAGCAGAACGCCAGCAATCAATCTTCAATAAATCCTGATAATTCCGTGGTATCTCCACGGAAGACAAAGCCACAGCAAACCTCTGAAAGTCCCATGTGAGACGGTGAAAGGAAACCTGGGAAGTAAGGGGATATGATGCGCAAGTACGTTTCTGCTTCCGAATAGCAATAGGGACATCTAGATCATTATCCACTATACTCGTCGGTTCACATTCCTCCTACAAAGATGAATCCTGCACATGCAATCTATCCTACCCATCATTAGTAATAACATCTGAACATACCTGAGGCGCGCTGGATGATTGACGTGCAGCATGAGCAGGACCTGACCGACGTGTATAATATTTAGGTAATGGCAGGACAGGTGGTTTTGGTGGTGGTGGTGGTGAGGGTGGTGGTGATGATGGGGATGATGTTGGCGTGACAACCGGGACAGGAATGGACGGATGTGGACTCAGAATAGGAGGAACATAAACATCGTCATTAGATGTGGATGAGGCCAACCTGTCACCTGCAGGTGAGAAGTACATAACAGACTCAAAAAATGTAACATCAGCACTGACAAAGTATTTCATGTTTACAGGATCATAACAACGGTATCCCTTCTGAGTCCGAGAGTAACCCACAAATACACACTTGACAGCTCTAGGTGAGAGTCTGTCAAGTCCAGAAGACAACTGGTGAAAAAAAAGCAACAGCACCAAAGACACGAGGGGCAAGAAGGAATAATTCCTTGTCTGGAAAAATAACAGAAAGAAGAATTTTCTCACCAAGTACCGAGAACGGCATACGATTCACAAGGTAACATGCTGTAAGAACAGCATCTCTCCAAAAAGATACAGGCGCACAACTCTGGATAAGCAGGGTTCGAGTAAGATCAAGAAGATGATGATGCTTCAGGATTCGAGTAATATAAAGAAGATGACAATGTTTTCTCTTTGCGGCTCCATTTTGTTGAGATGTGTAAGCACATGTGGTTTGATGAATAATACCTTTTGACGAAAAGAAATGTGAGAGAGAACGAGTGTAAAATTCCAAAGCATTGGTCGTACGAACATATTTGACATGAGAGGAAAAAATATTTTGCACTTCAATTATAAGATTTCTAATAACATCTCCTGATTCAGATTTGTTCTTTAATAGAAATACCCACAACAAACGAGAGAAATCATCAACTACTATAAATAAAACATGTGTCCCTGGTGATCAGGAACACGACTCGGACTCCAAATATCGACATGAAATAATTCAAACAGAGAGCTATTGCTCCGACACTGACGACTAGGGAAGCTAGCTCGATGGTGCTTTCCCAACTGACAGGCTTTATACCAAAAGGAAGAACTTGGAGGAATCTGAGGCAAGAGATGACGCATCTTCTGAAGCGGGAGGTGACCAAAGCGTAGATGCCAAGTATACGGAGAGACTGATCCGGCTGAATAAGAGGAGACGCCTGCATAGGAATTCCAGACCAGACGATAGAGACCATCCTGCTCAGAGCCACAGCCAATCACCCTGCCCGTTAGTATGTCCTGAAATATAAGAGACGATGGGTTAAATATAACGTGACAATGCAAATCCTTTGTAATTTGACTAACAGACAGTAGGTTCATCGAAAAATCAGGGGCATGTAGAACATTATGTAAATGCATGGAAGGTGACAATGTAATCTCCCCCTGTCCAATAATGGGGGAATGAGTCCCATCGGCTATTACCACTGGCCGTCCTGGCAGAATCTCCCTGTATGACTCGAGTCTATCTTTATCGCGGGAAAGATGATGTGTTGCGTTGGAGTCCATAATCCAATCTGAAACATTTGAATTATGACATGATGTAAAAGCAGAAGCACTACCTGAGGTGCTAGCAGAGGCTGATGAAGAACCTCCTGGTGAATCTGTAGATGCGGGAAGCATAATATCGTACAATCTCGCCACGAGCTCCTCGAACCTGTGATCTGAAGTGGATGCCAACGGGGATGCAACATGCTCGGCTACTCGCGCCGATGCTGGAAACCCATGCTTAGAATAGCATGTATCTTCAGAGTGACCTGTGCGATGGCAAAAAGTGCATAGCTGGCGAAAACAACCACCTCGACCACGAGGTCCACGGCCACGGAATGAAGACTAGCCACCTCTCCCTCGGGACGCAGCCATCGTCGAAGGTGGTGGTGTAGAAGTATTGGAAGAGACAGATATGCAGCTAAGCCTCCGGTAGACTTCCTCCATAAGAGGAATGGTAGCATCAACAAGTATCTGTGATCGGGCAACATAATATTCGGGATCAAGAGCCGCAAGCAGTACCCCCACCATGGTAGCATTCCTAAAAAGTCTTCTGCTGCTCGGGGTGGACGTGAGAGGTATAATACTGTAGAGTTTCTCAAACATCCCCTGTAGGGATGTATACAAGGAATGTAGTGGCCGTCCATTCTGCTTCATGGTGAATATGTTATGCTGGAGCCGTAACATCTTCGTCTCATTTCGCACATACGAATAAGTCGTCGCCAGTATGTCCCACATCGCCTTAGCGGTGGGCTGATGGAGAACATCATGAGCAATCTCCATCGACAACATGCCTGAGAGCCAGGCCTTGGCATATGAATCATCAGCCTCCCATAAAGCATAGATCCCAGTCTTCGATGCCGGTTCTTCCTCGATAAGAATGTGCTTCTTACCGTTCGACTTCATGAGATTCATGAACTACATCGTCCAGAGCTCATAGTTCGTCACATCCATCTTGACTATTGGTGCGGGACCTTTGAACGCGTCTATGGAGGGCATATCGACTTTGTTTTCTGACATGTCGCGGGAGACGAAGAACTAAGATTCGTAGATCAAAAGACAAGTGTCTACATAAACTGTATAGGATTTGAGTGCATATATAGACTTTACATACTTAAATCCGTGGAGGGAGAGCCCGGCAGAAGAGGAGGCACCGGCGGTGGAGAGGGCCCGACAGTGGAGGGACCCGGCGGTGGAGAGGGTTCGACGGCGGAGGCGGTGGAGGGGCCTTGCGGCGCGGTGGGAGGAGGAGGAGGCAGTGGGAGAAGGCGGCGGCGCCGAGGAGGGGTAGAAGGAGGCGGCGGCGTCGAGAAGGGGGGGCGGCGGTGGGAAGGGTTAGGGTTTTAGGGTTTTGGCTTTGATACCATGTTGGTGGAAAAGAGTTATCTGTTTATTCCATAGAACCCTAGGCTCTCTTATATAGAGAGAGAACCCATGGGTAAATTACATAAGAGGTTACCAAGAAAATAAAAATAGCATAAACGATACACCGCCAATATTAAAGGCAATACGACATCTTGTCCCAAGGTGATTCTTGAGGTGAAAAAATAAAATTATGAACGAAATAGAGGAAATTAAAGTGAAGGAATGAGAAGACCGCGAGGATGAAAGACATCAAGGGCAAGTTTCCATCAAGATTATTTTTTTTGAAGCCGAAAGAGGGGGTAACACTCTAAGGTGTCCGCCCCAAACTTTATTAAAGATTAAGGATAAGAAACAAGAACAAAAAACAAAATTACAGAGTCCAATCCTCCACTAAACTTGTAGAGTGCACCAAAACATTTTCCCTATAGAATCTTTGACCAGAGAAGAGAAGCGCATTCCTTGCCAGCCAAATAGCCCAGACAACAGCAAGAGGTTGAAGCAGAGCCCGACGAGGACGATGTTTGCCCGCCACCACGGAGCTACAAAAAGAGGGCATGCTCGTCGTACAGACCCACTCGAGGCCGGCCTCACACCAGATTAGGGTCGTCTTCTGGCAACGAAAAAATAGATGGTCCAAAGATTCAATCTCAGCGTCACACAGGAGGCATCTATCGGAGACAACCCCCGAGAGCCTAGCGCAGCGGTCTCTCGTCATCAATCTTTTCCGCCTGAACAGCCAAAAAAAGAAGTCAATCCTCTCAGGGAGGCCGAGTCCCCAAAAGATCTTACAGTCCCTAACCAGATCCTCAGAACGCGAGGGGGGTGGCCTGCGAATCACACCATACGCCTTCTTGACAGAAAAGGGTCCTCCACGCCAGACCCAATGATCCATGTTCCCCATAGGCCCCCCGATATCACGCAAGGAGTCAAGCAAATCAAGAAACTCGTCGAGGCGTTGATCGGAGAAGTTAGAAGAGAACAGAGGCATCCAGTTACTATCCAACCAGCAAGTAGCAATGCTCGTCTCGCGGTCTGCCGCCAATGCAAAAAGATGAGGAAATCAAGAACATAAAGGCTCAGCATCCGTCCAGTCATCCATCCAGAAAGCAAAAGATTCCCCATTACCAAGCACCAGCCTAAAGAGGGCATGGAATCGGGGAAGAGTCCCCAGAATCCCCTTCCAGAATGTGAAGGTGACAAATCACAGCAGCAATTCAGAGGCGAGGAAACGTTTATACCATAGATCCGGCGAATAAGGGTGCAACACATATCATCATTGCCACCCCAAAGTCTGCTCACCCACTTCAATAATAGGGCTTCGTTCATCGCATCTAACCTTCGGACACCAAGACCACCTTCGCCTTTAGGGAGAGTGACCACATCCTAGTCTACAAGATGCATACCACCAGACGCCTGATCGTCTTTGCCCCATAAGAATCTACGCATCAATCTCTCAAGACGATTACGGATCCCCGTCGGCATAAGGCAAATGGACATGAAAAAAATCAGGATCGAAGATAAAACCGCCTTAAGTCGTACCAAACGGCATCGAACTTCCATCAAGATTAATTAACCCTTGGTTGAAGAAGAGATGGATGGGAAAAGGCATCGAACATCAGCAGAAGATGTGCTGGCAGAGAATCCCCGCAAATCCACAACCAAAGATACATTTGCCAAGGAGGAACGTGCACGTGTGAATTCATTCGTGGCAAATTACTCCTATGGCAATGACATTCCTTTCAATATTGTCAAAAGTGACTCCTTTCTTCTAATGTGCGAAGCAATTGGACAGTATGGAAGGCCGTACAAGCCTCCAACGTACTATGAGCTTACAGAAACTCTTTTGAAGGAACAAGTTAAGGAAACAACAAAGTTCCTGCAAGCGCATCGTGATAGTTGGAAGACTTCTGGATGTTCCATTATGATGGATGCATAGACTAATAGGAGAGAAAGGAACATAATGAATATTTACGTCAACTGCGAGCTTGGAACTAGTTTTCTGAATTCTATTGACTCGTCTGCAAATTCTCATACCATGGAGTACATTGCTTCCTTAGTGGATAAGTCCATTGAGGAAGTTGGGCCCGACAATGTAGTCCAAGTAGTGACAGACAATACATCTGCCAATATGGTTGTTGGCAGAATCTTGAGAACCAAGTACCTACGGATATTCTGGAGTTCTTCTGCAGCACATTGTATTGATCTAATGCTACAAGAGATCGACAAAGAGTCGAAGGTGAAAACTGTCATCACAAAAACAGGGACATTGACTGTCTTTCTATACAATCATGCAAAAAACATTGAGCTTGATGAGACAATTTACGTAAAAAGGTGAGATAGTGAGGCCAGGAACAACAAGATTTGCTTTCACATGTCTCATTTTGCAATTTGTGATAGAGAAGAAAGATAAGTTGAGACTTAAGTTTTCTTATGATGAACGGAGAGCTTGTAAATGGTACAATGACCTAAATATGACTATGTCGCTCCTGCATTTCCTCATCCTCCATGTCCCTCTCATCTTCAACCTTGCCAAGTCTATCCACTTCCTTTTGAGCATGGGTTCTTCTTGAAGCATGTTTTTTAGTAAGAACGAGGGGGAGCACTCCCAAGCTGGGAGTCACCACACCAAAATTTTCATTGATTTGCAAGAAGTTACATCAATTGGAGACCCAGAAATTGTACAAAGCATTACAGTGTACCACAACATTTTCATAGTAAAACCGCTGCCCCTTGAAAGTGGCATCATTCCTACCAAGCCAAATAGCCCAAAGCACCGCAAAAACCCTGGAGACATCACCGGAGGACCCGACCCCCACCGCACGAATAGATCCCCAAAAAAGATCCGCACAGGATGATTGCACCCATGGCAGCCCCAAAGATTCCCACACGTTTACCGACAGCCTGCATCCGAAGAAGATGTGGTTCGCATCTTCCACGCCATCCACGCACCTGTCACCACAGATGTCCCTCACACCCAGCAATCTACCCCTTATGACCTTGTCACACAGACGACCTCTCCTCAGGCACCACAGGAACACTTTAACCCGAGTAGGGATCTTTGCCGCCCAAATCATCTTCAAATCCGCGCATAGATCCTCGTCTCGCTCCACCACACCACCACACAATTTTCGGTACGCCATCTTAACCGAGAACTTACCCTCTGCCCACTCAAAACGATCCGACTCCCCTGACATCTCCCCGACCGGGGGAATCTCCGCAAGCAGCCGCAAAAACTCCTGCATCCTCTGCTCCGAGAGAACCGCAATGAACCTCGGTGCCCAAGTCCCAAAGTCCACCACCTCCGCCATCCGCGCCCCCTTGTCAATGGCCAGCGCCATCAACCTAGGGAAGAGGTTCGCCAACATCCCCTCTCCCGTCCAGTCATCATGCCAAAATCTGAAAAGGAGACCATTTCCCAACCTCGGCCGAAGGAAAGGCCTCATGCCCGGTAGCACCGCACGGATCCCGCTCCACAGCGAAGGCTCATGACATCTTCTTGTCGCCACCAGCTCGCCCGAGACCCCATAAATCTTCCGCAGCAGTCGCAACACCAGCAAGTCCGAAGAACCCCAGATGCACACCACCCATTTGGCAAGCAAGGCCATGTTCATACATTCCACATCCCTGACTCCCAGACCACCCTCTGAAACGGGTACAACAAGATGCCTCCAAGCCACCAAGTGCAACCCCTTCTTATCCAGCCTCCCACTAGACCAAAAAAAACTCATCAAGGCCTCCATCTTCTTTCTGACCCCAACAGGCATCAAACGAGTTGAGAAGAAAAAAATCGGAATGGCAGAAAGGACGTGCTTGAGTAAGGTAAGCTTCCCGCCCTTAAACAAGGTGATAGCCTTCCACCCCTCCAACCGCTCCTCCAAACTCCGAAGAACACAGTCCTAATCGGACTTCCTCAGTCTGCCGTCAACCAAAGGCAACCCCAAGTAGGTGATGCGTAAACAACCTAGAGGGCAACCCGCCCATTCAGCTAACCGGTTACTCTCGTCGTCCTGCATCCCAAGAGTTACCAGTACAGACTTCTGCCTGTTGATCTTCAAGCCAGAAAGACATCCAAACATGTCCACCAGGATAGCCGCATTGTGATTCTGCTCCTCCGTCCCCCCCAAGAAGATCAGTGTGTCGTCCGCATATTGCAACACCAGGACGGAGATGTCCCCCATTCTGAACCCCTCACACCAGCTCCCCTCAACCGCCCGTTGAAATAAGACCGCAAGACAATCCGCCACCAACACGAAAAGAAGGGGAGCAAGGGGGCAGCCCTGACGCACCCCCCTCTGCGGTTGGAACCAGCCACCCTCATGTCTGCCATTGACCAAACCAGAGCGGGAGCACGTAGTGACACACCTCTTAACCCAATCAACCCAAAGATGTGGGAATCCCGTTTTCTCTAACGTTGTCCACAAGAATTTCCAACTGACACAATCGTAGGCCTTGGCATAGTCTTCCAAATCGCACCTTTCTTCCTAGACCTCTTCCATTCACGGCTGACTTCCGATGCGGTCACGATACCATCTGTGATGCAACCTAATGAAGTGGTGACTTAATGGCAACCCTAAAACTTGAAAACTAATGGACTAAATGACGAAAACAACTAAGATGACGTGTGATACGCAAAAAATCAGCAACAATAGACAACTAAATCCTCGAGTTCTAGCACCGGTTTCTTCACAATTTCAGGGCAAATCAAATAGTTAATGACTAATGGAAATAAATAACGATATTGCAGTTTAGAACCTCAATAAATCACCAAACCGAACAGCAATATAACAGGCCACAACGCTAAGCTCATATGGTAGAATAATATGCAGAGAAAACGCTCGTACCACAACCGGCAAGGAGGAGAGCGCGGGCTTCAAATCTGGTCGTAAACGCGAGTAGCGGAACAGGCACGTCGGCGTTCTAGCAGGTGCGAGGCCGCGGGCGGCGGTGGTTTCACAGCGGCTGCGGCAGGGGGCTGACAGCGGCGGGGCGGAGTGGCGTTGGCGACGGGGCGCCACCGGGAAGGGGATTGCAGAGGTTGCGCACGGTGGAAGGGTAACGGGGATGCGGGTGGGCTGAGAGGGGGTTGGCGCGAGCGGCTGGAGGGGGGAACGGTGACTGTAGGGGAAAGGGCGGCGGGGGAGAGAGAGAGAGGCGGGATGCGGCGGCGAGGGAGGGGTTGTTCGCGGAGGTGGTGGCGGCGTGGGGAGGCGGGGCGAGGTGGCTGGCGCGCGGGAGGAGTGGCGGGCCGGTGATGGCGGGGGTGAGGGCTAACAGCGGAGGAGAAGGGGACGCACGCTGGGTGGGGTTGGTAGCGCGTGGGTGGGTGCGGAAGAGAGGTGGAGGGAAGGGGGAAAGGCGCGGGCGGAGATGGGTTGCGGGGACCGGAGAGGCGGCGGCGTGGGAAGAGAAGGGTTTAGGGTTCAAAGGAAGGGGGGCATGGGAAAAAGAGGTTCGAGAGAGGGGGGGCGGAAACGAGAGGGAGAGAGAGAGAGAGAATTAGAGATAGGAAAATAAATTTTTCATTCCAAAAACTAATTCAATCAGTCCCAAAGAGAGGTTCGAAAGAGGTCAAGTCCCCCCAAACAAAGCAACGGCCCTACTAAAAATAGGAAAAAAAACAGAAAAGGTGATAAGGCCTTGTATAATGAGCCTTTTACATAAGTAAATAAAATTAAATAAAATAAATGTTTGACTAAAGAAATTGATCACGTGGTATCATGTTGCATCAAGTCCCCCCTGCTGAGAAGAATCTCGCTCCGTCGAGATGGCATCGTGGTAGTTCTGAAGTATATCGGGGCGGAGTTGTTGGAGTTCATCCTCGTCAATCCAGATGCAATCTGTAAGAGGTTGTCCCTTCCATTTAACTAGATAGCGGCGGAAGAGACCACGTCTAGTCGTCATATCTCGGATGTCGGCAATATCTTCAATCTGATCGGCATCAGTCGCGGCTGGTAGTTGACGCATATCATCAGCGGGAACTGCTGGTGTGGTGGCATCTGTATGTTCATCTCCATGATATAAGAAGAGATCTGATACATTAAAGACTGGCGATGTCTGGACGTCTGGGGGCAGATCAAGTAAGTAAGCATTGGGGCCAATCTTTTTGAGGATTCGGAATGGACCAATCTTTCGTTCACTCAATTTTGGTGGACTCTCAAAGGAAACCTCTCTTTTTTTAGGTGGACCATCACTAATTCTCCAACTCTGAACTCGTTCTCTCTACGGTGTAGGTTGGCTCGGTCTTGGTATTTCTGGGTCATGGTTTGGAGTTTGGCTCGGATTTCGGTATGGATATGGTTAGATGTTCGACCAGATCCTCAGCAGCTGCACTACTTCTCCCTTGCATGGTTGTGGGTATTAGGTCTAGAAATCGGGTAAGTAGAAAGCCGTACACACTCTCAAATGGCGATTTTCCGGTGGACCTATTAGTGGAGCTGTTATACGCGAATTCAGCCTGGGGAAGAATTAGATCCCATTTGGACGGAGAGTCCCCTGCAAGACATCGCAATAAATTTCCTAATGATCTGTTAACTACTTCGGTTTGCCCATCTGTTTGTGGATGATAAGTGGTGCTGTATTGCAAACGAGTACCAAGACGAGACCAAAGCGTGCGCCAAAAATGACTCAAAAACCGGGTATCACGATCCGAAGTAAAAGAATGAGGAACACCATGCAATCGAACAACATCACGAAAAAACAAATCAGCGACATGAGATGCATCTGAGGTTTTTTTACATGCAATGAAATGTGCCATTTTAGAAAATCTGTCCACAACCGCAAAAATAGAGTCAACTTTCCGTACCGTGAGGGGCAAGCCTAGCACAAAATCCATAGTGATGTCTTCCCAGGGTCGCAGAGGAATCGGCAGAGGTGCATACAACCCAGTGTTCTGCCTGTGGCCTTTGAATCTTGACATGTTTGGCATATTTGTACGAATTTTGTAACATCCTTTCGCATGTACGGCACAATAAAATCGCTCTTGGAGAAGGGTCAAGGTCTTGTCCCTTCCAAAGTGTCCAGCTAAGCCACCGTTATGTAGTTCTGAAATTAAGGTTCTCGCGAAGGGAGGTGGCAGGGATGCACAGTCGATGGGCTTTGAACAGGAACCCCTCATGAAGAACATAAGTGGTTGTCGGATCCTGCCCAGTATCAACACATTCTGCATAAGCTTGTCCGAAGTCAGGATCATTGGGGTAGAGATCCTTGAGTGTGTCAAATCATGTTGTGCTCACGTCATTGTAGTCGGGCATGTGCTCGCCGGCCTCAACGTGTCGGCCACGCGGTTCAGGGTGCCAGCCTTGTGCTTGAGATGGAACGTGTATTCTTGGAGGAAACTAACCCACTTGGCATGGCGCTTGTTAAGGTTTTCTGTGGAATTCATATATCTTAAGGCTTCATGATCAGAGTTAAGGACAAATTCTCGTTGGATCAGGTAATACCTCCAATGCTTGAGGGCTTGCACCACGGCATAGAATTCGACATCATAAATGGAGTACCGTGATCGAGCTTCATTCAATTTCTCGATGTAGAATGCTACAGGTCGTCCTTCTTGACTTAAGACGGCACCAATCCCGACATGTGAGGCGTCGCAATCGACTACAAAAACCTTGGTGAAGTCAGGAAGTGCCAAAATAGGGCATGTGTCAATTGATGTTTTAGATTTTGAAAGCTGGTTTCTGCTTCAAGAGTCCAAGCGGGTACGCCTTTACGCGTGCATCTACCAACGGGGCTGCACAAGTGCTAAAGTTCCAGATGAAACGTCGGTAGAAAGAAGCCAATCCCAGAAAGCTGCGAATCTCAGTGAGGGTTTTGGGCACGGGCCAGCTCTGAATGGCCTGAATCTTGGAGGGATCAACCTTAAGTCCATCGGCAGTGACAATATATCCCAAGAAGAGTATCGTGTCAGACATGAAGGAGCATTTCTTGAGGTGGACATACAGTTGTTGGGCTCTCAGGTTTCCAGGACTTGTCGTAAGTGAGATAAGTGGTCGTTTTGTCAAGCTGTAGATCAATATTTCATCAAAGTACACAACCACAAACTTACCGATGAAGGGTCTCAGTACATGATTCATGGTTCGCATAAATGTGTGGGGTGCATTGGATAGGCCGAGGGGCATTACGGTCCATTCATAAAGGCCCTCTTTGATCTTAAAAGCAGTCTTCCACTCGTCTCCAAGGTTCGGAGCGAATCTGATGGTACCCACTGCGAAGATCCATTTTGGAAAATAGTTTGGCACCTGATAGCATGTCGAGCATATCATCAAGGCGCAGAATCGGAAAACGATACTTGATCGTGATCTTGTTGATAGCACGACTGTCCACGCACATCCTCCATGTGCCATCTTTTTTTGGGGTAAACAGAGCAGGAACCGCCACGGGGCTCATATTCTCTCGAACATACCCACGACGTAGAAGATCAGTGTCATGCTTGTTCATTTCTTCGTGTTCACTTGGGCTCATCCGATAATGGGGTAAGTGGGGTAGGCTGGCTCCAGGGACTAGGTCAATGTGATGTTGAATGTCTCGCAACGGGGGTAGTCCTTCAGGCAACTCTTCAGGCATAATGTCAGCAAACTCTTGGATGATGGGCTTTATCTCAGGCGGGACTTCGGATGTAGTTGTCTCTTGATTGTTCACTTCACGTCCTATTAATGCATAAATGGTGGAGTTCTCCTGAATTTCACGTTGGAATGTCTGGGCTTCCATCAACAATACAGGAGTCTCCTGCAATCGGTTGCGATGAACGAGGGCTTTGAACCCTTCGGTATATTCTCTCACACTCATGGTGCCTTGTTTCCATGATTGCAGTCACGCGTATAGATCTCGTTTGTAATCTTCAGGCACGAATTTGGTTTTCAGTTTGGCCTTCATCTTGCTCCAACTGCGGATCTTACTTTTCTCTTTTCGTTTGCATTCAGATTGCAAACGGTCCCACCATAGCTGAGCATGTCCCTTTAGTTTGATTGTGACAAATTGAACTTTCCGCTCACTAGGCATAGACTTCCACAAAAAGAAGTGTTCGGCTGTTTGGAGCCAATCCAAAAAGACATCAGGATCTCGTCCTCCGTCAAATTCCGGAACATCGAGACGGATGTCTCGATCCCATCCGTCATCGGACCTAGGTCCAGGTCGTGGCGGGAATTGATATCCACCCGTAGGTTGTGAAGTATATCCAGAGGTGAGGGGATCTTGAATCTTGGGAGTGAAAGGGGTGTCATCTCTCGGTCCTTCTTCTTCACTTTCTTGTGAAGAATAATCGCTAACATGTCCGTCGGAAGTAGAAGAGCTAGAATCACGGGACGTGTTACTCTGTGAGGGCGGTCTCCGGCTAGTACGCCGGCCTTTGTTTGGCGTCTCATTACTATGATTTTTCTCTAGCATTTGACAATTAAGGATGGCAATTTCTCCGCGCAGTTGTTCGAACATCCGTAGCATTTGAGCATTCAAAGATTCTAGTGTTAGCTCAGTGTGTGGGGTGTAGCCGGTTTTACAGGTAGACGGTTTTTCAGCCAAGGGAATCCTAGGTTTTCTGCTCTCTTTTGTTTTGGGATTTTGTTATTTGTTTTTGTTTTGCTTTTTTTGTCTCTCTTTTGTTGTTGTTTTTATGCAATGAAACAAATGGAATGCAGGTGAGATGCAGGATCGCTAGGCTCTGATACCAAATGGATGCAACCTAATGAAGTGGTGACTTAATGGCAACCCTAAAACTTGAAAACTAATGGACTAAATGACGAAGACAACTGTATCACAAAAAATCAGCAACAATAGACAACTAAATCCTCGAGTTCTAGCACCGGTTTCTTCACAATTTCAGGGCAAATCAAATAGTTAATGACTAATGGAAATAAATAACGATATTGCAGTTTAGAACCTCAATAAATCACCAAATCGAACATCAATATAACAGGCCACAACGCTAAGCTCATATGGTAGAATAATATGCAGAGAAAACGCCCATACCACAACCGGCAAGGAGGAGAGCGCGGGCTTCAGATCTGGCCGTAAACGCGAGTAGCGGAACAGGCACGTCGGCGTTCTAGCAGGTGCGGGGCCGCGGGCGGCGGTGGTTTCACAGCGGCTGCGGCAGGGGGCTGACAGCGGCGGGGCGGAGTGGCGTCGGCGACCGGGCGCCACCGGGAAGGGGATTGCAGAGGTTGCGCACGGTGGAAGGGTAACGGGGATGCGGGTGGGCTGAGAGGGGGTTGGCGCGAGCGGCTGAAGGGGGGAACGGTGACTGTAGGGGAAAGGGCGGCGGGGGAGAGAGAGATGCAGGATGCGGCAACGAGGGAGGGGTTGTTCGTGGAGGTAGCGGCGGCGTGGGGAGGCGGGGCGAGGTGGCTGGACGCGGGAGGAGTGACGGGCCGGTGAAGGCGGGGGTGAGGGCTAACAGCGGAGGAGGAGAAGGGGACGCGCGCTGGGTGGGGTTGGTAGCGCGTGGGTGGGTGCGGAAGAGAGGCGGAGGGAAGGGGGAAAGGCGCGGGCGGAGATGGGTTGCGGGGACCGGAGAGGCGGCGGCGTGGGAAGAGAAGGGTTTAGGGTTCGAAGGAAGGGGGGCACGGGAAAGAGAGGTTCGAGAGAGGGGGGGCGGAAACGAGAGGGAGAGAGAGAGAAATATAGATAGGAAAATAAATTTTTCATTCCAAAAACTAATTCAATCAGTCCCAAAGGGGGTGCCTTTGTAGAGGCCAAGTCCGCCCAAACAAAGCAACGACCCTACTAAAAATAGGAAAAAAAACAGAAAAGGTAATAAGGCCTTGTATAATGAGCCTTTTACATAAGTAAATAAAATTAAATAAAATAAATGTTCGACTAAAGAAATTGATCACGTGGTATCATGCTGCATCAATCTGCCATAATCGACCAGGAATGAACGCGGACTGTGCTGGAAGGACCATGTCTGATAGAACACCTCTAACCCTGCTCGCCAAAACCTTGGCCACAATGAGGTAGATGCCATTAGAAATCGAGATAGCCATGTAGTCTCCAATCCCCACTGGGGCCTCTTTCCTAGGCAGAAGAAAGATCAAGGCCCTGTTAACCTTCTCAAAACCCCTGTTGCCATTCCTGAATTCATTCAGAACCTCCAAAATTTCTCCCTTCAACAGCTTCCAGAACTCCCTGTAAAAAGAAATAGAGAAACTATCCGGGCCAGGAGCCTCATCCGCATTTAAATCCCAAACCGCTCTGCGAACCTTCACATCCGAAAATTCTGTCACCAGCGAGTCCGCCTGCTGACCAGTCAACGACCCCGACCCCCGACCCGTCCACCCCCATCCATCCCCCTCCCTCACTCTCCTTGAAGTACTGACAAAATGCTCCGGCAATGCAACACCAATGCTCCTCTCCTCCGAAACCCTTCGGCCCCCTACCTCCACCTCATGTAAGAAACTCCTTCTCCTCCTTCCAGAAGCAACCAAATGAAAGAAGCGAGTGTTGGCGTCGCCCTCCCTTAACCACTTCTGCCGCGATCTCTGCCTCCAATGGACCTCTTCTTTCATGTCCTCCTGATACACGACCTCCAACCAGGCTGCCCTCTCCTCCACCTCCTCTGGAGTCAACCCTCGGTCATCATCGAGCCCATCTAACCTGCTTATCCCTGCCTCCGCCTCGGCCCTGTTGGCCCTCCGCCTCCTGGCGACATCCTTCCCATACGACAGCAACAACTGCCTAAGAGCGTCCAGCTTTGCCGCAAAACGCGACACCGCCGAACCTATGACCGAGAACGCCCGCCATTGCTCGCACATCAGATCCCGAAAACCCTCCTCCAATAGCCACTTCTTCTCAAACCGGAAAGAGAACCGAGCCAAGCGCTCCTCCCCACAAACCAAAGGACCGGGGTATGGTCAGACAGCGTCCTCGGAAGAGCCCAAGCCCTCACCAATGGGAAAGCCTCCTCCGCCTCAACCGACAACAGGAACCTGTCGAGTCTGGACCTCGACCTCGTATTCCTCCAAGTGAACCTGCAACCGGCCGCATCCACAACTGACAAACCCAAAGAACGGACCACCTGCCTCATATCTGCAGACCCAGCATCCAAGCCACCTCCCCCCCTCGGCCTGTCCTCCGGGAACAAAGTGACGTTCAGGTCTCCACCAATGATCCAAGCTCCATCTCCCACCTCAGGCGCAACAGCGTCCAAGTCCGCAGCCAGTCTGCCATCCTCCTGCCGGCACGGGCCGTATACATTAGTGATGAACAGGCAAATACCATCCGCTCTACGCCGCAGCCTCACCGACAGGGTAAAAAGTGAGACGAATGTCCCCAGCAGGTCAAAAGAATCGGACCGCCAGTCAATAAGAAGCCCACCGGAAGCACCTGCAGCCTCTTTCACCACTACCTGAAACAGCTCCCCCCTACTCATCTCCCTCCGCAATTGATCGTCCATCCACTGCAGTTGTCTCCTGAAGGAAAAAGATATCTGCCCCAACCTCTCTCACCAAATTGTGCACCCCAAGCCTTTTGTCGGGCCGGCCCAAGCCCCTCACATTAAGAGATAGCAGCTTCATTTAAGTAACCGAGCATCCATCTTCGTCGGAGGAATAACCCCCAATCGGCGCGCCATTCCCCGATCAAGAGCAGCAAAGCGATTCCGCACCACAATAGGACTGATGTCCCCCACTCGGACAGCCTCAGCCGCAACCCCTGACGCCAACGCTGCCCTCAACGACGCCCTCGCCATCTTCCCCGGCCTTCTCCTCCCACCCCTCTCCCTCTCATAAGCCAAACCGAACCGCCGCCCCTGCTCCACCCCACCCGGGAGAGACCGCCTAGAACACTCTCCCCCAACCAGGACGCAGGCATCCAGAGCAGCGGAGGAGCCCCCACCACTCCCCCCAGCCCATCAGCGACCTCAACTCGAGCCAAGCACCCATGCCTCTCTTCCGACCCACCCGCCCCCACCTCCTCGCCCGGCAGGTCCACCCCACCCCCTACCTTATCACACCACTCTCCCGCATGCGGCTCCCCAACATGAAAAGCCCCCCTCGGCTCGGGCGAACCCCCAACCTCCTCCACCAGCCCCAGAGGCACAGCTGCCACCTCCCCCACGCATGAACCCCAATCCACACCAGCCACAGGACCCCAAGACATAGTATCCGACCTCGAAACTCCCACCGTGGAGATGGTGCCAAAGCGAACCATCAGCTTAGGAGGGAGAATCCTGCTGGAAGGCCGACCCTCGGCACATGACTGCCCCTTCTCCATGGACGGGGCCCCCTCCACCGGAGCCTGCGCAACACAAAGGCAAACCGACCTTCCACCTCCCGACGAAGCTTCGAGCACCGGGATGTCCCCCCTGCACCTCCCGGCCCCCTGCAAAGCCGCCCAGACATCAATAGCCACCAGCTCTAATAGAACCCTCCTGCCATCTAGCCTCACCTCCCACCATCCCAGCTTCTCAGCGCCAACCGGCCTCACCCGAAGGAGAACGTCCATAGATTGTCCCGAATGACAACCCGAGGACACGACAGAGTCGACGACAACAACATTCTGCAGCAAGCTCGAGATGTGGTCCTTCGTCCTCGCCCTCATCGGCAGCCCTCTGACCACGACTTTCTCCACCCAAGCCGGCGTTATCGCGACATCCGAGTCCCGTATCCTCCGCCAATTCATACGCAAAGCGTCAGCCGCCGACCCTTCCAACAAGCCACATTCCTCAGGCCCCTGAAGCCCCCTCGCCAACGCCCGCCACGGAGAGAGCCGTGCCACGTCACCCTTGAAAGCGGCCTTCGACACGAGCTCCACATCAGATGTCGCCAAGAAGAGGGCCCCCTCCCCAACTCCCTCAGCAACCAACATGCTGCCAGGGCTATACAGCAACGGGCAGGACCGCCTAGAATGGCCGAAACCACGGCACGAAAAACAACGAAGGGGCTCCCGGCACGCCCTCGCCCAATGGTCCAATCCACCACATCGGAAGCAGCCCCGGCCGAAAGGGGATAGCAGCGGAGGGCCCCGCACCTGCCCAGAAGACCTAGCGGCGTGCCGCCTACGCCGACCTTCAACCACGCACCACGCCTCAGCCAACCCGCCGCCCTCACAGGCAACCTCGCAAGCGACCTGCCCAGTCCCCCCTTCCAGACCGCCGTTCCCAGAGGATGAGGAGCCGCGCTCACCCCTCCCAACGAGCGCACCACGAGAGAAAACCTCCTCCAAGGGGTGACGGCCGCCAGCCACAGGTCGTTGGCGAGCAAGATCAAACCACCTGCGCAACCTGGGCCGCCGACGATCGAGATCGGAGGCCCCCCTCGCGCAGAGACGCTCCTCGCGCGTGAAGCCTCCCCGCAGCGATGAGACCACGCGCAGCATGAATATCCTTCCTTATGGAAGGTAGGTATTTTTCTGTGTGCAACCAAGTTTAACACTGCATGGGTAATAGCAAGATAAGACTTGGCAATCTCTCCAAAAATATGCAACCACGTTCGGAAACCCATCCTTGGTCGATTAAGACTACTCAAATTTCAAGTAGTCAGTCTTCGAATCTTCCCATAAATCGCAAAGCAAAGGTGTGTGGTCCGAATGCAAACGTGACAAGGATCTTACCGAGGCCAGTTGAAAATCACGTATGGTCTCCACCAAAACCAAAATACAATCTTTGTGAGACCTAGCTCTAGAACTCCTCCAGGTGCAATGACGGTCTAATGACGGTCTGAGGCATCCATTATCTCAAGTCGGAGATATGCAATCAAAGAGGTGAATACCCTGTATCCCGGATATTGCCCTCCTCTCAATCGAAGTCTATCATAGTAAGTGATATACTCGAGAAAGCATGCTATGACAAATGATGTCATGGTCGGTCTCAAAAAGATGTGCAGAACAAACCCTCTCGCCCTATGAAATTGATAAGAACCCCTGATCTGAGATATCTACTCCAGAACCCTTTAAAAGATTTGACAATAAAGGTCCAAAGGAGAATGCAACCAAAAACCAAGCAAGCAGTTTATCAAAATGGCTATTACGTATTTGTCTGAATCAGAAAAGAAAAAGGGAAAAGAAAACTCGCAATTCGAAAATAATGGTTTTATTTGAATGAGGAATTCATATTTCTATGGTTGGTTCCACACCCGCTAAAGTAAAAATAATGCGGGCACAACTCCTTCCTTCATATACATTTCTTCTATAAAGTCCTGCTCACCGATATAGTTTAACTCAAAAAGACCATGGTCTGTCAGTTTAAATTGTAAATCTAAAACCAACAGCAGGCACAGATGCAATTATATAATATCTTTGAATTTCATAGCACCCGTATTGTCTGAATGACAATACGAAAACAAAGTAGGTTTCAAATAAATCTCATTGCAATACTGCGTGGAAAATTAACAAGTGTAGAAAGGTTCATAACACTCACTTTTCCTAAACCTGACTAACATGGTAATACCAATCGCAAAATGAAACTTTTCCAGGCAGACTACTTGAAGTTTGACATAAAAAATTTCGCTTTTAGAGAGAGAAATACAATGAAAGTACGGTATTGAAATGTGACTTAAGGATGAAGCTCAAAAGTTCCAATTGTATATGAGTGGTAAAACATATCCAATAACCGTACTCACATTTGGGGAATAACTCAGAGAACTTCCCCACCTTCTTAAATTGCAAAATAAGCACAGGCAACAATGATATTCGCAGTGCCGCAGTAGATGTAGCAATGACCACCCACCTGGAACATATAAGAATATTAGATATAGTTACAGCTTATTGCGAACTGCTCCTATTGCACATTTTTTACGATGATTATACAGATGACAACTTAGAGCATCCGAACCACCACCCAGATCTGAAACTAAAGGATGTACAATTACAGGAAATTTTATTTCAGTTTGGGCAAATTAGCATCTAAAATTTTGGGGAAATAGATGTTCCCTTCAGGTATGTTTTAATTTTCAAGAAGGCAAATTGGCCAGTTGCAATCTGATTCAACTTGTCTCTCAGTTGATATTTAGTTTTTGAATAAAGAGTGGATTAGCCAGGTGGAGCACAATTCATCATTTGAGAGTACAACTTGAAGCACAACATAGTATACTGGACATAATTCATATGGAACAAAGCAGACCTGCGGTTAATTGCCTATCTGCAACATGTTTAATCATGGGTTTAGATAGGGTAGACATCCAAGAAATGCAGCCCCATCTTACTGAATATTAGATTTTCCATGATAATATATTGCAGATCCTCCATGAGATACTAAAGGGGACTGAGTTGGGGGTGTCACATTCTCGCCCACTAACTTTGCAAATTGCAATATCCTTTTCATGGCAGGCTTGGCAATATTCTCCTTGTAATAACGAGGTATCCACCTAATTCTTGCCGTTAATAACACCTTGATATTAAAAAAATTGATTCCTGCCACTCCAGAGATAGCAGAAGGAAAGGGCGATAGGGCTCAAGGCATGGTAATAAGTTTCATCCGAGCGCCTCTTGCTCTTGCAATCAACACACTACCACCATGCCTGGGATCTCCTCAGGCCGGTGGCATGTGGCGGTTTGGTTTGGATTGGCTTCTCATCGGGCTGGGTGTTTTGGAGATTCTGCAAAGATGGAGGCTGTTGTGATGCGGGAGGAAGAGGATGGTGATGGCAAGTGGAAAATGTTAGGCAACATGGACATGCGTAGCATTTTCCTATGATATCGGAGAAAGGTTGTTTAGATTTATCCTTCAGTGCAATTGTTATATGACATGTGGATCTTTTTATTAAATAACTACCCCTTGACTATGGCTTTGCTAATAAATAATCCAGTGAAATTCGTATTCGGTATTCAGTCAGAGGGGTTACTGAATAGAGAATAATCGGTATTCAGAATTATTTGATTTTATATTTTTTAAATTACTTTTATTTTAAAATGCTTTGTATACATATATTCTTATATATTTATACATGTATTATCACCAATCAACAAGAATCCAAGATAAAAGTATCCATTAACAACATACATATACAGAACTTCGACATTTTTGAAAATATCATGACAAATGGTAACTCTTGAGAATTTTAAAAAATAAAAATAAATAAATAAATCCAGCAATTAACCAGCAATCAGCCAGTCGGCTGAATATTCGAACCAACTATTCTGTTAGGACGACTATTGGTCGACTAAAGGTTATTCAGTTGGGGACCCCCCGCACCTCATAGTCGGACCGAATAGTTGGCCTAGTCTGCTAACTATTACAACACTGACTAAATCAACTTCATTCAAACTCATAGTATAATTAGCATGTGCTACTGCAAAAAATAAACCAATTTTAAAATTGGATAAGAGGCTCGATAAGGCATGAGTTCCAGTATCATAAGTGTTTCTTCACAGAAACACCCACGAATTTGATCAATCACTCTTCGGGCTTTGAAAACAAACATATGCATGTGTTGAGCTAATACTTTGACTTTTGTGCCTGATCTATTCGAGTTCTTGTTTATCATAAGGCCAATTACCCCCAATAATGGATGATGAGAAATTATATTATTTTTGTTCTAAAATTAAATTGTCGTTAATCTATTTAATAGAAATTATTGGGCAAATTGATGGAGATGTTACTCATAGAATAAATGCATGTTGGCTAAAGCAGTAGAGTCTCTATTGTTCTATGCGATAAGAAAATTCCTTTAAAAGTTAAAGGAAAATTTATAAATATTCATGAGACATGCTCTGCTTTATGGATCTAAATGTTGTCCTGTGAACCATAGACATGTACAGAGAATGACAGTAGCATAAATGAAAATGCTAAGGTGGATGGGTGGTCATACGTAAAGATCGAATTCAGAATGATACGATTAGAAGGAAAGTTGGTGTAGCTCCGATAGAGGACAAGATGAGAGAAAACCGCTTAAGATGGTTTGGTCATTTGCAAAGGAGGTCAGCCAATGCACCAAATAGAAGATGTGAGAGTTTAATGATGTTGAGCCGGCTAAGAGAGGACGTGGGAAACCCAAGAAGTCTTGGAATGGGACTATTTAAAGGAATCTTAATTTTTTATCTAAGCCCGAGAATAGATTAGAATGGAGGCAAAGAATCCATGTAGCTGACCCTACTTAATGCTGGAAAAGGCCTTGTTGTTGTATTATTTTATCAATGATTAATTTATTATTAATATTAATTTACATTTTTCTTTTTTTATTACTTTAGAACTTTTGATTATATTTACTTATCATATTTGTTTATTGTTGAAATCTGAAGAAGCGGAAGCAGAAACGATAAAACAAACATAAAAACACAAAGATTTACGTGGAACCCTACTCCCTAAGGAGCGTGATGAAACCACGGGAGAAGCCCTCAAAGGGGCGGATATTCTATTGGAATTTCTCAATGAGTACAGGGGATGTGGCGATCCTTATATAGGTGCTCAAGGGAGAATATTCTATAGGATATTCTCCATAGAATATTCTCTTAATAAATAGCCACAAAGAATATTCTCTAACACTCCCCCTCAAGCTGGAGCTGAGAAAGCTTCAGCTTGCAACAACAAGAAAATGTATACATCACATCTTCACCCAATACATCACAAGAAGAATATGCCTGCTGCTGGTAGAAGACCTCGCTCGAGGACGGGCCTGCGGTTTTCAGGACATCGGAACGTATCTCTGTCATGCATGTAGAACCGTTGCGATATCAGGTCACCGGAACGTATCTCTGTCGTGCCTGCAGGTCACCGGAACGTATCTCTGTCGTGCCTGGAGAAGAATCGCTGCAGAAGTCCAGTGCAGAATAGTAGTCGGGTCACAAAAGAAGAAGTATGCGCCCTGTCGAAGAAGTTGATGCTCGGTGAAGACGGATGATCTGTAAAAAGCTGGAGTGATGATCTGTCAGTCGTAGACATGCAGAAGTCATGAAGAATGTCATTTATGACTCCCCCTTTCTCCCACACTTGATAGAATATGAGCATGGATCAAGTTGGGAGAAACCAAAACATGCATTTCAATTTTTTTCTTCAATTTTCTTCTTCTTTTTCCTTTTCTCTTTTTTTTCTTCTTTTTTTTTCTTTTTTTTCTTTTTTTTAAAGGGTTTTTTTCTCGGCCCCCTTGGGCCCAAAGCCAACCTCCTCATTTTTTTAAACTTTGCAAACTCTCCTTTTTTTCTCTTCCTTTTTTTAATAATAAACAACTCCCCTTTTTTTATACAACACACCAAGCCCGCTGGGCCCATATCATTTCTTTTAATAAAGTGACGCCCCCTGGATCTAACCCTATTTAGGGTTTCGAAGAAGGGACGCCGTCCCCATTGAGTTGCCAAGGGAGAAGGGTGCGGCAGCATCTGCGCCGCCAGGAGATGCGTCGCACGAAGAGCGCCGAGGTGGAAATTGCAGATCGCGGAGGATCTTGAGCTACATCGAGATACGGAGGGGAGAGGGCCGCCTGGGCTCGATTGGGAAGAAGGTTCGTCGCCTGGGGCGGTCCGTTGCAGGTGGGAGCAGCAGGGGTTGCCGCCTGTTGTTTGGTTGAGAATCGCTGGAGGGTGCCGCAGCAGGGGCTGTCGCTGGAACGTGCGCAGGGAGTATCGGGCGCTGGAGATTTCACTGTCGTGATCGATCTGTACGCGTGCGCTGGAGTATCGAGGTGCTGCCGATGATGGCGGCTGGCGCCACTGATGATTGCACCTGGGCAGGGGGGTGCGCCTGAACAATCTTGTGACGCGTCGCCTGACGCGAAGGGAGAAGGAGGTTCTGCACCTGGAGGTTGCGCAGCCGCCAAAGGCGTGGAATCGCCTGGGGTCGAAGGATCGCCTGGGAGAGAGACTGAGAGGAGAGGAAGCCCTACGATGGGGTCCTGTGTGCCGCCGCCTGCTGGAGCGGCATGTGCTGCCGTGTGGAGAGGAGGTGCCGCCTGATGGAGAGGACCTCGGAGATGGGTTGTGCGTCACCGGAGATGCGTGGGTTGTGGTTGGAAGGAGCAGTGCCAAGAGGAAGGGGCCACTGCTTAGGCTATGAAGAGAAGCACAAGGGCTTCGAAACTCGACGCAGAGATTGAAGAAAACTGTTGATCGAAGATTGTAACTGGATCTGCTGCGCGCATAGTTGCTGGTGCGACGAGCAGGGCTAGGGTTTTGGAAAGCCCTTCAACTTGAAGTATGATCTTCGTAACATAAATTAGGGTTTCAAACTAGAAACCCTATAACTTTGAACAAATCATTTCATAATATTGGATCTCTAAAATCGATCGAATCTCGAACATAAATAAAGAGAAAAAATTTCCGAGAATCGATCCCGCTCTGATACCATGTTGAAATCTGAAGAAGCGGAAGCGGAAACGATAAAACAAACATAAGAACACAAAGATTTACGTGGAACCCTACTCCCTAAGGAGCGGGATGAAACCACGGGAGAAGCCCTCAAAGGGGCGGATATTCTATTGGAATTTCTCAATGAGTACAGGGGGTGTGGTGATCCTTATATAGGTGCTCAAGGGAGAATATTCTATAGGATATTCTCCATAGAATATTCTCTTAATAAATAGCCATAAAGAATATTCTCTAACATTTATGATAGTAGCAGAAATGAAAATGCTAGATGTGTGGTCATACATGAAAAGATCGGATTCAGAATGATGTGATCAGAAGGAAAGCTGGTGTAGCTTTGATAGGGTATAAGATGAGAGAAAACCGCTTAAAATGGTTTGGCCATTTGTAAATGATGTCGGTCGATGCACCAGTTAGAAGATGTGAGAATTGGGATGCTGAGTCGGTTAAGAGAGGGTGAGGATAGCTCAATAAATGTTGGAAGGAGACTAGCCGAAGGGATCTTAGTTATTTGGAGTTAAGCCCAAGAATGACCCAAAATAGATCCGAATGGAGGCAAAAAATCCATGTAATCGACCCTACTTAATTGTGGGAAAAGGCTTTGTTGTTGTATCATATTTGTTTATATTTTTGTACTATTTTATATGTATATATATAGATATTGGTGCTAGCATTGTGGATCATGGGGCCACCACCGTCAGGAGTACAAGATGCGCAAGGAACGACATCCTCCAGGAGACTATGTATGAGCTGCTAAGATAGAGGAGACCCCGCTGCACCGATCGAATCTTTCACCCGATGCGATGCAATGTCCTCGCAAGGTATCAATTGTTGAGGTTGCCCCTTTGCATCTATAGGAGCCTTCTGTTGATGAGAAGTTGGGTCTGACTCCTCACTTTCTTCCTACCATCTCAGTTTCATGTGATGTGCTCCTGAAGGTTGTTGGAAATTGCTTCCGACACTTGTTCTCGGTGGATTTTGTCAGGGATATTGATGCAGACGGGATTTTTGCAACAGTGAAAATTTAAATTTCGATGGTCGTATTTTATTTGGTAGAGAAGGAATTGGAGGGATTGAGAGGAGAAAACTCGTCGGAGAACGAGGGATCTTTGAGAAGAGAAGCGCGGAGATCGCGTGGGGGAGAAGAGAGACGAGAGAGAGAGATAAAAATCTCAATTTTAATTGCAATCTGACCTGTCTTAAAACAATAGACTATCACCCTTTATATAGGAGGGATGAGATTACAAAAATAGTACCAAAATCAAAATTTAAATCAAACTTATCCTAATTTGACTCTAACCGACTAACTAATAAATTCAAATATTTAATTGACTCTAACTAACTAAATTGAGATCACGCGTGATCTCTTTATTTAAAATAAAAATGCGACGACTTAATTATTTGTAAATAAAATGAGACTCTAATTATCAGACGAAATTAAATAAATAAGACCCTATTTATTCGTTGCACGCTGCATCAGTTCTCCTCCGCTTGAAAAATTCGTCTCCCGACGAATTGCTTGATATGCAGGCTTGAAGGTTGATAAATTTAATTCAGCGTTCTCGGTCATCCCAAAGACGAACTGGTGTGGAGCAAACGGCAGAATCCATGCGTGCGCAGTGTGAATGTTGGAGCCAGTAGCTTCATGACAGAATAACATGTGTAGCGCGAATGCGGGCGCCCATCCAGGTTTTGTCCCCTTGATATGGTGCTTAAAAAACTGATGTGGCATCTTCATGTCGGACATCTCGGCCTTTGGAGATCCCATAGCAAAGCAATAGCACAAATAAAATAGAGGAGGGGATGTGGCCAATGAATTAAGCCATGGGACCTTTAAATAGGTGAAACCCATAGTCCTAATCCTAATTGGGTAAGGAAGCCTCCCAGATTTCTTTCTTTCAGCACTCCCCTTTAAATATTTCTACAGCAAGGGGGTGGGTTGCATATTTCGTACCCCTTCATTTAAACATAGTATGTAAGAGGCTTTCTTTATTATGGCCTTCCAATAAAAGTTTTTATGAAGAGGGATTTTCCTGCAACTTTTCCCATTCATTTCCCTTATTTCCAGGGATCCGATTGAGGATAAATCCCTAACTCTTGTTAGAGTTTCTCCCTTCAGAGCTAATAGGCGACAGCAACAAGAACGATGGAGGCGGCGTCCTCGAGATCGTGCCAAGGCGGTGCATGCGGCTGATGCGGATCGCGATGGCGTCGCGGCAGTTTGCGGTGGCGGTCGAGGTGCAAATGGTTGTGGCTGGGTAGGCAGTGGGGGTGTAAAGGCTGCGGCGGGAGGGGTTAGCGATAGCGGTGGGGCAAGGGGTTTCGTCGAGGATGCGGGGATGGCGAGGAGAGGGGATAGCGGTGGTGATGGGGCAGGGGAGCTCACTGGGGCTACGGGGATGGCAAGGAGGGGGGTTGGTGGTGGTTGCGGGTGTGCCAAGGTGGTGGCGGGAGGGAGAGTCAAAGTCGGTTGGGTCACCGAAGGTGCAGGGAGGGCGAGGCTAGGTCGTAACAGGGCTTGGGGGGTGCCGGAGGTGTGGGGGTCGCGGGAGGGGCCGCTGGGGTTGGGGACAGCACCGTAGGAGGTGCTGGAATGACAGCGGATATGGCGGGGAGGGCCGTTGAGACTGGGGGCGAGCCGCAAAGGGAGCGGGGGTGGTGGGAGAGGGCGCAGGGGCTGAGGGTTGTGTCGCAGGGGGTACGAGGATGGTGGAGGGGGTCCGCAAGAGGGTTGTGGATGAGCCGTAGGTCGATTTCTGTGGTGTTTGCAAGTCTGAAATTACCTGGACAGCGAGCAAATCATCATCGATGGTGAGTTTTTCTTCGTCAAAAATCTGGACAGCAGCTTCGGTAGACGGGGAACTTCGATTTGGCGGCATTTTCTTCTAGTTGGCATGTCAATGCCTCGATATTCCGCGGCTCTCGTATCTGTGACGCCAAAGCTTGCATATCGGCACAAACTTGGAGCATATTAGATAGTGCTTGTCTAACCTCGGTACACCATGCACGATCATTGGAGCGAGATCCTTTGGACTTTTCGCGTGAACGACGGGAGGGATCGCCAGATCGTGAGGACGATCTAGATGCCATGCTCTGATACCAATTGATGCAGAGGGGATTTTTGCAATGGTGAAAAATTAATTTTGATGGTGGTATTTTATTTGGTAGAGAAGGAATTGGAGGGATTGCGAGGAGAAAACTCGTCGGAGAACGAGGGATCTTGGAGAAGAGAAGCGCGGAGATCGCGTGGGGGAGAAGAGAGACGAGAGAGAGAGAGAGAGATAAAAATCTCAATTTTAATTGCAATCTGACCTGTCTTAAAACAATAGACTATCACCCATTTATATAGGAGGGATGAGATTACAAAAATAGAAACCAAAATCAAAATTTAAATCAAACTTATCCTAATTTGACTCTAACCGACTAACTAATAAATTCGAATCTCTAATTGACTCTAACTAACTAAATTGAGATCACACGTGATCTCTTTATTTAAAATAAAAATGCGACGACTCGATTATTTGTAAATAAAATGAGATTCTAATTATCAGACGAAATTAAATAAATAAGATCCTATTTATTCGTTGCACGCTGCATCAAGCAATTGATGCGAATGGAAATTTACAACGGTGGAAAATATTTGGTGGAGAAATTAGAGAGGATGAAGAAGAGAAAACTCGTCGGAAAAACGAGGGATTTTGGAGAAAGAATTGCGAAGATCGCGTCGAAGGAGAGATAGAGAGAGAGAGAGAGATAAACTCAATTTTCATATAATCTGAACTATCTTAAAACAATAGACTATCACCCCTTTATATATGAGGGATGAGATTACAAAAATGGAAACCAAAATCAAAATTTAAATCAAACTTATCCTAATTTGACTCTAACCGACTAACTAATAAATTCAAATCTCTAATTGACTCTAACTAACTAAATTAAGATCACACGTGATCTCTTTATTTAAAATAAAAATGCGACGACTCAATTATTTATAAATAAAATAAGACTCTAATTATCAGATGAAATTAAATAAATAAGATCATATTTATTCGTTGCACGATGCATCAGATATTGTCCTTTTGGATCCCGAGTAAGCATGTGTGCAGCATCATTCACATGTGTAGGAGGTCGTGCCATTGCCTCTAGATGTGTCTGTTAAGGTGTTCTGTGGAGACAGTCACATTTTTAAGTTGGTGATGTGCAGATGGAGGTGCATCATTTGTTCTACGTTGTTAGTATGTCCTTTACTTCACATCTCATGAAATCTTTATGAGCTACGATTGAGGATGTAGAGAAGGTGGTTGAGCTTGTTTCGAATAAGCTCTCGTCATGTATGGCCATTGATGATGTGGTCACACTGGAGAGTTGCTCCTCCGGGATGATCTTTAAGGTTGTCCATGTGGTTGGAAGGACTTCTTTCCATCTTCAGATGGCTAAGTGTTTGCCTTGACTCGATGTTCATGGATCGTCATCAATGGATGTAGGCACCTCCCCAATGGCTACCACATGGTTCGAGGATGATATCCCTGATGCATGCCGGGGACAACTATTGGTGTGAATGAGGCGAATCCAAGTGGTTGTAGACCTGCTCTTATGCTCGAAGTGTCTGGGTGTACTCAGGCTATGGATCTTAGTTTCCTTTCGGATTCAAACTTAGTTATGTCAGCAACCAAGGTGTACTCGGGTGACCAGGTTAGCTTTGTCAACAAGCGCAGTAAGGCAATTTCTTTGTCACCACCCTTTTGTTGGTCATGTCCACGTCACAGCCCCCGTCTCCGATGGGGAGCATAAATCTTTGTTTCCTATGGGTGCCATCCCAGGACTTTATGGGGCATGGTCCAAGGGTCAAAAGAGGTCGGCGGACGGCTTTTCTTGGTATTCCATGCCGCTTGCCTTATCCATTTGTAAGGCCGATCGCACGAGGGTCTTCATATGCTAGTGTCGTCAAGGCCCTATCTCCTCAAGGGCCCCTACTGCCACTCTGTAAATACAACCATTGCCAAACTATGTGGAGGGCGGGCTGATGATTTTGAGGCCCCTGTTGAGCAACCTAGTGACAAGGTTGAGGGTGTGGAGAAGCTTGCGGTGATGGCAAGCTTTGTTTGGGTGAAGTAGGCGATGGCATCCCACTTTATCGCTGAATGAAGCTCGCCTCTTGGAATGTCAGAGGCATGAGGCAGCCAGTCCAGATAAGAGGCTTGCAGCATGGATGACAGGAGACGAAGATGGAAGCATGATATATATCTATTTTTGTTTGTGGGTGATCTTGTATGCACGATTATGTTAGCTGTGTGTGCCCAAAAACAGCTGCACATACAAGACAGCCAGATGCAATTCCCATCCATTCCATTCCATTTTCCCCTGACGGAATGAATGTTTCTCTTCTCATCCCATGTCCGGTGAGGCAAAGGCAAGTCCACATAAAAGGAAGAAATACATCTTACTCGTCACGTCTGCCTTGCAGTGGGTGGGACAGTTATGAAGGTAAGATCAGGAAAGAGATCCTATAGAGGAAGCAAAACCAACAAAGACATAAATACGCATTGGACAAAGCTTATAGTTCTCCGATCCAAGGCAACGATTTCCCCAAGCGGGAATGTTCCATCTCTAAATCGATCGCTGTCCAATTAAACATCGCGAGATGTCTTCCAAGTCGCCCCTAGACAATTTTACACATGATACGAATATATGTTGCACATTGGCACACATGCGGACGTGCGTGCGCGAGTGAATGGGCAGTGGGAGGAACTACCATGTCATCTAGGTTTACCTAAATCGTCGAGATCAAATGTTTGTGCAAGTAAATGGAGTGATAAGCTGTTGGAATCGAGCGGTGGCTCACCAGGGAAGGCCCGTGATGTCGTGGTAGCCATCAAGCAGAGAAATGATGCCGCGAACGGGGGCGTAGAAGGGGCTCTCGTCAACGCCTGCACCTACTGCTCCTTCGGGCAACGCATCGGAGGAGAAGGAGCGGAGGGAGGAGATGGAGATGGAGATGGAGATGGGAGGAAGCGGGTGGAGATTGCGAAGGATGGGGGAGGACGAGGCCGTGGGAGGTCGAGGGAAGGAGGCGGAAAGGCGGCGGAGGAGCCTTGCGTGAAACATGGTTGAGGGGAGAGTGGTAGTGAGGTTTGTTTTTCCGCAGGTGGACTTGACTTTCTCTCTCGCTCCCTCTCTGTTTTACCTCTTTGTTTGGCAGTATTTTAATTTAAAATAGAATGGAATTATCTCCCCTTATTTAACTATTTATCTATTTTTATACACATATATAATAGACCGTGCACTGTGCATGTAGGGAAGAGGATCCTCCACAGCAGAGAGGATTGCAGCAGAGGTGCTGTAATCCCCTTTAAATTTTGTTTGTGATTTTGATTTTAAAATCCAACTTTATAGATTGAATCTTATATTAATGTTCTGCATATCTTCCAAATTTCGCTTAAATCCGAGATTATTTTCTATTTTATCTTAATAGTCAAACATTCGGATTTTTTTAAATGGAGTTTAAGTTGCTTAGATCTTGACTGAATGTTTGACCTTAAGATAAAATATCAAATAATCACGGATTTAAGCGAAATTTGAAGGATGTGTAGAGTATTAATATAAAATTCAATCTATAAGATTGGATTTTAGAATCAAAATCGTAAAAAAAGAGATTACAGCACCTCTGCTGTAATCCCCTCTACAGCAGAGGATCTTCTTCCGCATGGTAGATATGTTAGATTTGTTTGTATGTGACCAAGCCACTGGTGGATAGGTTTTTAATAGAAAGGATTTTGTAACAATTTTAAAACATTGATTAGCATGAGTATGCACTGGTGCAGCATGCCTTCACTGCACTGCTCGTGTATCAATAATATGCCGCAAGATTGGATCACGATAGTCTCGGCGACCGAGTGTCGGTTAAGGCGTCTCTCAAAGAGTTGAGGCAGGTGCTGAATGCACCATTGACATGAGGAAGCTAGGGCCTTGTCTACTTCCTACTGATGATGGTGGATGATTTCTCGAGCTCAGGTATAATATAATAAAGGAATCGAGTATGGTTGATCTTGTGGTTTCATAGTCTCGCTACCCTTCCATTGTAACTTTCTGTAAGATGGAATTTTGATCTGACTTTTTGGGATGTCAGTTTAGTTTGCCTTACGAACTTATCTTCTGAAATGCTCACAACTTTCAGAACCATCTGAAAGTGATCACTATATATGCTCTAAGGCGAATGAAAAAATGAAACATGGCATATGAACAAGACTAAAAAATCAGAGAATAGCATCTTCAGAGAACCATTAAGCATTAAGCAATAACAATCTGGAACATGGATGGTTGGATTTACCTTTGACTGCGGAGCTACCTTTTGGATATCGTTGCTATGTTGTTGTATTAAGAATCTGGTAAATATCATCATGATTTAGCCATATTCATCGATATACACTTCTATGTACTTCTAAAACGAGTAGTCATTAACGCCTATCAGGATACGAACTGTGCAGGAGCAACACCCATGGAAGAGTTTGAATAACAAGCAAGCCCTCTCCCTGGATGTCATTTGGTGCTAACAATCAAGATTGATGATTACCCTAGTTGTGATTACATTTTTGTTGTTCGTTTAAAGATTCAAATACATACATGTATGTGGGAAAAAAATGGGGCTGGCCCCGCATCATTTTTTCATATTTTTTTTATTTTTTGAAAAAAATATCATCATGTATATTCATCCATATATCCTTCCAATATGTCATTCGAATTTCGTCAGAAACAGAGACTCATATGCCCTT
The DNA here is from genome assembly GCA_037367405.1 of Ottelia alismoides. Taxonomy (NCBI): domain Eukaryota; kingdom Viridiplantae; phylum Streptophyta; class Magnoliopsida; order Alismatales; family Hydrocharitaceae; genus Ottelia; species Ottelia alismoides. The sequence continues at coordinate 796,641 of JAZKJV010001277.1, forward strand.
CATCTAAAACATGTAATTTTAGCGGTCTAAGCATTATTGTAATCGACTTGATCTAGATCGAAGGTATAGGAGTCTTCATTTCTGACGAAATTCGAATGGCATGTTGGAGCAGTGGCGGACCTAGGATTACAGACTAGGCAGAGCACACCGATAAATAATAATACATAAATAAATAAGATGCAATAAAAAATAAATCAGTAAACATCCATGTGCGTGGAGATATATAAAGAATTGTGCATTTAGTTTTTGTATTTTGAAAATACATTTCTATAAGAAAAGCACCTAAGGAACATCCATAACATTAAAGTACGGATGGTAAAATGATTTAGTTCTAATTGCATTAGTCACTTTTGGTAAAAAAATATGTTTTTTTTTGGGATAAACATACATATGTACCTACGAAGTACGGATATATTGTATTATTGTTACATGTGTTGGAGTTGGAGACTTGGGGTGTGAGACCAAATCTTGTCATAATAAAAAATAGATGCATAGTTGTCCACGAATGATTGAGAGTGTAACGGTGCAAATAGTACGATGGATCCGTGGGGGAGCAGGGCCACGACACGTCCGAGAGATAGGCGAGACTGCAAGGGAGCCAGGGATACCGAGACGTGCTCCTAGTCCTTGCATGACACATCCGGGTCTAAAGAAAGGAAGGATCCTTGTCTATTTTTAAATATGAATATAATGTGGTACGGATATTGATGGGTATTAAAATTATTTTATCATATCCTTAAAATATGGATAATGATGTAAAATGGGTACTAATATCATACAGATAATATTTGAAATAAACAATAGATTAACTTAAATATAAATGAATTTGATGGAAAACATGTGAGATAGATATACTAAATGAGCTTGTATCAAAAAAAATTATGCCAAATATGGTGAAAGGTATATATTTATGTTATATATGGTTTAAAATAAATTTACAACTATATTTACATGTTAAAATGGATATACGATTACGGATAAGGATATTTGCAAATATCAAAGTGATACCCATATATGTATCCATTCTAAAACGAATACGGATACAGATGTCAAAACTTTATACAACGGATATGATGACGGATCGGATACAAATATGTATGTATCCGTTGGCATCCTTAGATGGAGGGCACAATTCCAAATCTAAATTCATGAATAATTAGGGGCACAGAGGAGCGGATTTTCAATTCCTAATTCTCGGGTGACGGGGGGCACAAATGCACATTGCTACTTTTTATATTAATATTTAATGGGATAAAATAGGAAAAAATGAGAAGTTGGAGTGGCATGTGACCAACTTATCCAATACGTGTGTCCACCCATGTATTGGAGGGATATATAGATGAATATACATGGTGATATTTTACAAAAAAAATAAAAAAATTTACGGAAAATAGCGTGGTCCCATCGAACCCTATATATGTGTTATTATTTTCAACGTTTTGTTGAATGCTTGCAATAGAATAATCACATTTATATCACTTTACTTGGTCATGCCCGATTTTTATTCTATATTTATTGCAACATGATAAGATTTGAATGTTGGCAGCAATGGAAACATAATTCCATTGAGGAATTCATGATAACGTTGTATTTAACATTAATGTAATTAGGTTTTAAAGTAGTAAATCCATGCAATTATATTGGGAAACAAATTAATTTCAAGTGAGAAATCAATTGTATTGGAGGGAAGCTGGGACTTTCCAAATTTGTAACAATGGGAGTTTATGGTGGAGTTTTACTACCACATATAGTAGTTCTAAAATTTTGGTGGACTTATATATGAGTTCACACCCCAAGCTCTTGTAGCAATAGTAGAGAGAAGGAACGAAGGACCACACGCGTGCACGTGCGCTCCACTTTGTCTCCAGCTCGTGCTTGAAAGAGTCAATTCAGATCTAGATCTCGAAACTTTTGTTGTGGATTTTATTTTGCGGGTTATTTAAATTAGTCACATAGATTATTTGTAATTAGACTGTTGTGAGAATTCCACTTAACCCAACATATAGCCTCCATTTCGGAATCTGGAAAGATGCACGTTGAGGAGCATTCTTGGAAACTGAAAGGTAATGCACTAGGTCTTCTTAAACCCAAACCGAAAGGCGATGTTCTTCAATTCTCTCGACTGCAATTCTCTGAGGTACTTTGGAAGTGAAAGCGAGATATTATGCATCGTGCATCACAGAAGCTTGGAGATCGCATCGTATATGATCTAGGTTAACTAGTCATACTAGTCGTAAGGGGCAATGAAAATTAAAATATTCGATGAAACCACACGACATGGGAGTAATTCACGTGTCGTTTCATTAAGATCACACATGAGTAGTAGGGTTACCTCTTGAAGCATGAGTGCGATCCACGTGTCTCTAATGAAGAGACACCCTATCTCAAGTCGGATGCAATGTAGAGATCACTTGTGGGCGCGTAGATGAGACATGGGTTTCCCATAACCCAATGCGACGAGCCGAGCAGGGAACCTCCCAATTTCGTCTCACATAATCTGATGTCTCCTTCACGAGCACGAGGTGATAAAGAAGACAGAGATCCACAAGCCGTCAATTCGACAACGCGACGAAGGTGGAGCTCTCAACAAAACCCTAGGTGGACGACCACCAAGAGTTGAGAGAGAGAGCACATGTAGAGAGAGAGAGAGTTGTTGCAACTTTTGCTTCAACTTAATTGTGTAAAGAAAATGATGAGGGTTAGCCTTTCTTTTATACAAAATTAGATGGCTATGATGCAATCCTTATTGAATCAATAGCCAAGATTTTGTTGCAATAATTTGCAACATAATTAATTTAAAAAAATAAGTTGAAGACATTCTTCAATAAATTTAATTCAGTTAAAATCACAGTCTTGCGAATAAAAAGAAAGAAGAGATATACCTTCCAAGAGTGAGGAAAGGAGAAAATCTCCTTCCTCAATAAGATGGTAAATGTCCCCCTTGAATTGGAGAGAGATTTTCTCTCTCCAATCTCCTTTTAATGTAATATTATTTCTTTAAATATTTATTCATAGGATTAGTTGTCAACAAAATATCACCAAATAATTTGTAAATTATTTGTGATAATTACAAACAAACCATGATTAATTACGAATCATATTCATCCATCTAAAACTAAATGTAAATCACATTTATATTTAATTGCTCAATGTGATTTCAATTCACATTATTATTTAAATTTGCAAATCTTATTTACAATTAATTATCTCTATGATATTATGGATCACATCCACAATATCTATGATTATTGTGGATAGTGATATCCACGTTTATCTTAATTGTGATAATTAAACCTAATTTAATTATCTCATATACATCTCTACACTTGTTTAAATAATGTGAATCACATCTATGTTATTAATTATAATTAAATTCAATTTAATCATTGATTTTCCAATGTCCGGATAATGTCGCAATGGAATTATTCTTGAACTCTTTTAAGAAAAATGTGCCTCCTCCGCGAATACTTGGAGATAAAGATATGATGACTATTTATTCCATATATAGTGACTTGGATACCGAGATCTAATCTCATATACAAATCTAGAAGATATCTCAGAGATGTTTGATTAAGCCCTAGAATATATTTAATCTTCTCACTGCACCTGAATCATATTCATACCAATGTCCAACATTTTGACTAAGATTAGATAACTAATCTATTTAGTTGAATCACTAAAAACCAAACATGTTTCTTCACTCTCTCGGAATGGAAGTGTCATGGTTATACAATTAATTCCCACATCGATCTAATAACAATTAATCCGTATGACTAACTTAATCGACCCGTAAAGTGAAACCCTCATCAAAAGTATCTAGATCCGAGATTCAAATTAACTCTCCTGAGCATGAGCCGGAGACGGAGCGAAGCACGCACGCACACGTGTGTACTCCTCCATTCCTCCTCTCTACTATTGTTACAAAGCTTGGGGTGTGAACTCGTATATAAGTTCACCAAAGTTTTAGAACTACTAGATGTTTTACTAAAACTCCACCCTGAACTCCCTATGTTTCAAATTTGGGAATTCCTAACTTCTCTCGAACACAATTTGGTTTCCCACTTGAAATCAATTTGTTTCCCAATGTAATTGCATAGGTCTGTCACTTTAAAACCTATTTATATTAAATTAAATACAACAATCCCCACGCATTCATCAATTTGAAAAAGAGATTCAAAGAGAATCAAAAGATATCTTTCGGTTGCCACAATTTGCTTTCAGGAAAGGTATCTTCCAGTTTGAAACTCAACTTAAGTTTACTACTTTCACCTTAATAGGAACGAAGTGAACTACGTATTGAACGTCAGACCTTACTATTAAAGTATACGATGGAAACAACAAAGTGTTCTTCTTGGTATAATCTTCAGGATTAGTGCTCTTAAAGTCCATGTACCCTTATCCCATTTTATGAGTGTGTTCATGAAAAAACTCTCTTCCTTTAACCATGATCCACAAGAACACTCGCATAGGTAGCATTATCCAAGGATGTATTGTTATCATCATGCTCAAAGGCTTGAACCCATTCAGAGCCTACGCTCTTCCTAAACTTGCAGCTTAAACGACACTCAGGCTTATAGGGATAAGACAACATAAGCATTGAAATAAGAGTGCCAACCAGTTCAAAAAAACTTGTTATTACCACATTGAACCTACTTTGTAGGATCTCCACTCAGGTAGGTTAGGTTGCTACTGTCGAGGAACTCCCAATGGGTCTCAATCCCATCCCAAATCTAGACTTTATGACTAACGATCTATCAAGTATCTTAGTCAAACGGATATGTCGTGTTGTATTTGGATCCAAAAAAATCCACAACCAACCCACCTCGAGACACCAAATCCCTTAACATCTTAAGTTTGATTTGAATGTGTCTCCTTATTTTCTGATTGAACTTTAAACTCTTGATCTTGGCAATTTTGATCATGTTGTCATAGTGTACCAAGATCGTAAGGACCGACTTGCCTACCATGGGAATTTTAGAAAGAAGTTCCCTCAGCCATTTAGACGCAATTCCAATCATATCCAAAGCACACAACTTTGCCTCAAAGCTCGACTGAGCTAGAATAGTTTGCTTCACAGACCTCCAGGAGAATGCTCTGCATCCAAGGGTAAAGACATACCTGATGAATCTCTGATTGATCATCACTATATCCTTATTTATCCCATAGCATAAGCACCTTAATCCAAATCTTTATTAATTACACACTATTAACAACAAACCATCATCATGTAAATAACCCTAATTTCTGTATAAAATTAACCCCTTTATTTTATTTATTTTACTTATCTTATTTCCTATTAGAAACCCCAAAAAATAGATTAATTATTGTAAAGATTTATTTTGAGCTTTAAAAGAAACCAAAATAAAATAAATGAACTAAGCCTTCTCCCACTATAAGTAGGGTCGGCTACATGGATTCTTGCTCAAATCCATGTTGAAAGATTCGGCTATTTTTTACGCTGGTCGTCGACTACCTAACGAAACCCCTGCAAGAGTGGGATTTGAACCAAAACGATAAAAAAATCACAAAACCATTCAAAAAAGAGTGTTTTTATGCACTAAAAATATTCCCAAAATGTATATGTTATTTATTTGATCTCTTTTGACCTTTTGTCCAACTTAAAACTTGTAGACCTCATCAAGATCTACAATTTTCATGTTTTGACTTTTTGCTAATTTTACTTCCTTTTATTTCTTTTGTATTTTCTCCTTCTTTTCTTATTTGGAATAATCTGATTAGGCCACGTGGCGCCCTCTAGGACACCCACGTGGCTGCTCCTCTTCGCACCACCCGACCCTCCCCTTGGCCATCTGATGATCCTCTACCCGCCTCCATCTCAACCTCCCATTTTTGCCCTTCTCTCCACCCTTAGATCTCACCCCAGATACAATCTGGACCACTCCCTTCCGTTCACCACAGTCGTATGATCGCCTCCCATCTAGTGGTCCATCACATTCCACGTCACACCTTCTCCCAGTCGTAGGATCTTTTCCCTACTATATCTCAACACACCTCATCGCAGCTTTCTCAATCCTTGGATCTCATCCCAGATGTGATCTCCAGTCGTCTCTTCTCGCCTCTTCCTTAGCCACTGGATGACACCCCGTCCAATGGCTCTTCTCCCTCCACGTCACACGTTCCCTCCTAACCGTAGGATGGAGCCCATCATCCTATCATGGTCGTTCCCTCGCACCTTGTTACCCATTGTTGGATCATATCTTTGATCTGATCCAACCCGCTCCCTCGCACCTTCATCGCAGTCGTTGGATTGCAAGATCCAACAACTAGGACTGCATCTTCTACCTCTTTCATCCCCGTCGTTAGTCGTTACGCATGCTGACCCACGCTCCCTCTTCCTATTTTGACGGTCACCTCAGCCTCCATCTTCACTCGATAACAGCCCTCCCACGTATCCCTCTCTCCTCTACCTCATGTACACCCATCAACAACCTCGCCCTTCTCTCAAACGCCTCTCACCGGCAATTACAAAACACCCCACGCCACCACACGTAACATCAGAGATCCTCCTATTTAAAGCCTCCTCCGCCTCCATTTCTCCTTGTCCACTATTCAAGTGTCTAAGCCTAGCCCCTCTCTGCCTCCTTGTGACAGACATAGGTCGGATTGAGGGGCCACGATGGGAGCTTCGCCCAGGTGTTGACCCATGGTCAACTTGGGCATGTCACGGTAGCTCTGCCACTGTTGAGATCCGAGGTATGGCTGCCATCGACGTGCGATATTTCGAGCTGATTTCTGCTGCTCAACCCCATTCGCTTCCTCTGCCCAAGTTCGTTATCTGACCAGGTACTTATTCTCCCTTCCTTATCTCTGATTTCCCTTTATTTTTCATGCCGCTTATAACTCACCCCATCATCACCTGACCACTTCTCGAGCTTCACCTCACATTCTCCACCTTTGTGCTACTCTCCGATCACCTTTCCCTTTCTTTAGAACCTCGATCACCTCCGCCTCATTTCAGCTCTGGTCCACCGAAGGTAAAACCTTTCCATCCACTCCTCCACCTCATTTGGACCTTACTTCGCTCACCTCCCGCACGCAAACACGCTTCAGCTATCACTGACCCCCTGCAGATCTTTTCGTTAATGGTCGAAGCTTTATCAATTGCTCCATTCTAGAGCATGGTCTTCGACGACCTAACACCATCTCCATGATTTTAGGATCGTTTGAGCCTAGCCACCCTCCATGGAGCTTCACCAATCCACTACGGAGCCTCCCAGGGCTGCAAATGAAGTGGGTGGAGCAAGGAGGAGATCTGGTGGGCTCGTCGGAGACCCACCATCGTCGTTGCACGAGGGGCGAAGGAAGGAGAGGACCGCGCTCCGGATACCGTTCGATCTATATAATCAAACGACCCATATCTCACCTCAGCCTCCATCCCACACCTACTGGCTCGGTGGGATCGAGCAGCCTTATGAAGCATTAGGACACAACATGTGTCCCGGACCTGCAGCAGACCCATGCCTACCTTCCGAGCCTAGCCCGCGCACGTGCAGAGCATGTGCGGGCTGGGTAAATTACACTCATGTCCCACGACTTTTTCTGGAATTAAAAAATGGTCCAGCCCAGGCATACATGCCTCATATGTTGCGCTCGGATAAATTGCATGGATACCCTATCAACTTCTGGATATTAAAAATATACCCCTAGGAAGGACCTTTTTGAAAATTACATGAATTTTATCTACGTGTTTTTATTACAATCATGCCCTTGCACAATTTTCTTCATGACTCGAGCATTTGAACTCCAAATTGAACGATTTCAATTTCATTGTGCTATTATTTTGTTGCTCTTCATAATGGCACACTTATTTATCTGATATGATGCATACTTTAAGATGTTAAATTTTAGATGCCCATTATCTCATTTGCTCATCTTGATAATGTCATTATTGTAGTTATGATGCATCTATGTATTCCAATTTGATAATGAAATTGATACATCCTTAATTGCTCAATAATTGACTATTTCAGGGTATATTTGTTCTTGCATCATTACATAGCATCTTATTGTCATCTTGCATCTTTTTACATTGCTGAGAAAATCAAAAAGAAAAATGTCACATAGCTCATCATTCATTGCATTACATCTTAATCGCACTTTCATGCATCAACCAATTTCTTTGTGTTCTGTATCTCATTTATTTTGCAATAAAAAAGTAAAAAAATGCATCTCTCATTTTGTGTGATCTTGCATCATATCTTTGCATCACATTTATTTACATCATATTGTTCTGTCTCTACAGAGTCTTTGCATCATTTTGATCTGCATATTGTTTGTGCATTGTTTCTGCACCAGAAGACCTAGATCATTGAATTTATTCACTCAAAATTTACTCTTTAATTTCTGATAAATAGAGGAGGAGGCTCGTATCCATGTGTTCTAACTTGGTAGACTTGCCAAGTAAAATAATTATCCACCAATTTAAAAGGGTGGTATTCTGTATGATATCCGACCTCCTATACTACGATATTAAAAATGACAAATTAATTAGCCGATTTCACGATCCATCAGATGGTGTTGTTGCCGAGGGCCACAACTCATCGTTATTTATTTATTTATTGGGTTTTATTGTATTATTTTTTAGTTGATTATTTTCAAAAATATAGGTCTTCTTTTTGTGTTTGTTTGCATCATTTTTGCTGATTATTTTTCTTGGTATTTTTTATGACATTTTATTGTGGCAGGGCATGTGGAGATGAAGGATGCTCGATCTACATGGAGGCATTGAGTTGGGAGCTCCTGCTGCAAGGAGTCATAAAGCAAAATTTCTGAAGATCTTGAGGATTTTAGTTAGCAAATCATTCCATCTTCATGTTGTATATAAGTGTAATAACTGCATTTCCAACGACCCTCGTTTGAGGGCTCGCGTGTGCAGCATTGGACCTAGACTTTGCATATGTATGTAGATCATGTTTCATCCCGGTTCGGATGGGGCTTCACTTGATTGTTCGAACTCGGGGTTAGGCATGCGACTCTTCAAGCTTCCTTCATTTCAAATATATTGTTCTTGATCGTAGGTTAGGACACATGAATAAGAGTCGAGGAGATCCACTTCATCTCCATAACTCGTTGAAACACACATTAACATCGATTGACTTAGCCAAAATTAAATCAAATCTTTCTGCTAACAGACTCATGTTTAGGGTGCGGTTTCTTCGACTTGCATGCATGCAGCATAAATTTAAAAATAGTATTTCACGTACATGAAGATTGCTGGAGGCACTGTAAGTCTTCTCTCAAACATGCATCAAGGTTTTCACGAATGCATTGGCTTTTCTCGATCTTCCTCTGATTTATCACTTAGGATATTAAAGGAAATTGGGAATGGCTGAGTAGATGTTGATTGCTTGAATTGTGCTCTCACATTAATATAGTGATAATCTTAAGCTGAAATTGGGATTGTAATGGAAGTTGACCAAAATAAATGGAATAAAATGAACCTTGGTTTACGAGAGAGCAATACCCTCATTATACACAGCTTTTGATTGAATGTTGAGAGGTGGGAACAAATCCCTAGGTTAGTACCCAATGCCTACCTTTAAGCCATGCGTAATGAACTTGAATTTTGGATGACCACTAACTAAAACGTATAAGATAAATACGGTTGAACCTTCACGTCCATTATGTGTATGTTGGTGAAATTATGGGTATCATTGCTTGCTTGGTTGAGCCTGATTTGTGTATTCTACCCAACCCTCCTGTATCCACCCCCTCCCCCAATCTTTGCAGATCCGGTCATCTCTGCAAAATCCACTTCCCCATCTAACCCTACCACCGGTTCCCCATCCTTAATTCAACATCCAAATACTTAGGCTACTCTTCAGGCAAAGTATAGGGGGAACTTGTACATTCTATGAGTATTTATCGTGGGTCCCTTTTATCCTTGTTGCATATCTTCTACTTAGGTTAGTGGCATCCTAAGTATAGGGGGATTCGCGTCAAATATTTGCTTCCCTCTTCTTGTTCTTCTTATACTTAGGTTATTTTAACCTTAGTATAGGGGTAGCATCCGAGTCAGTTCTGCTATATCATCTTGTATTTTAATGTGAGTTATGGCTTCATATCACTTTGTGCTAGAGGAAATAGCAAAAGTTAGGTATAGGGCTATATCGTATATATTGTATATATACTTTAGCCATAGCTTGTATTTTGAAAAATTTGAAATCATTTGGGGCAAAGATATAGGTATTTTTGAACTAATTTTCGTAAAAATTTTATAAATGCTTTGAAAAAAATTTCTAACTGTATGACACTATTTTGAAAAATATTTGACATTAGTTTGAAAAATGGGGTTATACTCATTTTGAAAATTGTTTGAAAAATATTTTGAAAATCTTTGTATTATGTGACATGGTTTGGAAAATATTTTCAAAAATCTTTTAAAAAATGAGGGACTAACTGGCTTGTTTTTGTAAATATAATTAACCTTATTCAAAAATTCCATAAAAACTGAAAAATCAAAAACTTTTCTTGATCAACGATTCTGACTACTTAGCTTAAAAATGAGTAGCTACTCCTCAGTGAGGGAACCGCGGTCTCCCTTAGGAGAGTGGATGGTCAAAAGATAATGTGAATGTCACCGTCTTGAAGTAAGTCATCTAATGGTCCGTGCTTACACCCATACAGGCTGGAAGTGGATGCAACTATTCATACGAGCTTAGACCAGTCATTATTTCTCTTAAGATTAAAAAAATCCATAAAAATTGCAAAATTAAAAAAAAAAACACAAAACTCACTAACTTTGGAGTTAGTGTATTCCAGACACATTCACTATCACTCAAGGCTTAAGGATTGGAGGACACTTGGTTTTTGAGAACTTGAGAGTCTGAGCTAACCAACCTTGGTCATTAGGGGTTGGAACTTAATAATACCCACCCCCTAGTTTGAAAGATCTTAGCGCTAGATTGTACTCTTCATCTCTACCTTCTAAAGAATATGATCAACATATCATTTTCACAACTGCATGATTGATGAGATGAGTTGAGATTTCACTTGAGGGACTAGGACTGGAGATTTGAGTTTAGAACTGATCTAATGATGCTCAAGGATGGGATAAAGTTAATGAAAACTTCAAGAAACCCGAGTGCCAGCAAAACCCTAGCCAGTATGTGAACAAGTTCGCATGTTATCTTTCGGTATTGACACATGTGCCAGGGTGTGATAAAACTAAATAACTATTGATCAGTGTACGCCAACTCTTGATAAAAAGCAGTGGATCTAACCAAATAGAAAAAAAAGAAAAGAAATAAATATTGAAAGAAAATCTCTCTAAATACAAAGTCAAATACAAGGAGCTTCAATCAAAGGAGAGTGCTCCCGACCATTTCAAAGTGTCCACTTGGATCAAAGCTAATTAAGACCAAGGAGTCGGGATAGCACCCAAAAAGGGCTCTGCATCATATAGTGATACAAGTCTGGGTGTCGAAGGTATCTTAGATACTCAAAAGAGACACATCACGGTGTACTCCTAGGAAAACAAGTGCAGACCACTCCGAGATCTCTTGACAGACACATCGATCAACAAACCAAAAGTATATGTGTTGAGTAAGAAGGCACCTGAGAGGATCCTTGTTCCAATGTGAGGGAGAGAAGAAACTACACAATCCTATGCCTTCAGTATCTGGCTTCCCATGTACACTTTCAAGTCTGACAAACTAATGAGATGGTGGATTGAATGCAAGAAAAGACTTATTCCCTCGTATTGAGGATTAGGTCTAGAAGTGAGTCTCGTGGATTGGGACCTTGGGAGACATCACGAGTTGACTCTCATGATGCAGTACACTAAATGTCATATACTTATATTATTTGTACAAATTGAGAGTCTGAAATTTAGGGAAGTTGGATTCCTTTTGGCTATAGCGTGGTTAAGCCCAAAATTAGGATCACTCAAAATAAGGGTCTTTGATCAGTTAAGCCTTGAAAATTCACATGCACTGTTAGGAATTAATCCGACTCCTTCATTCTTTAGATGATGGAGGACTAGTATAGTTTAAGTATAGGGGTGTGATGAATCTCTTATTGATCATCACTATACTCTTTATTTATCCTCAGAGCATAAGCACCTCAATCCAAATCTTCATTAATTCCACACTATTAACAATAAACCCTCTTCATGTAAATAATCATGATTTCTGTATAAAATTACCCTTTTATTTTTCTTTATTTTCCTTATTTTATTTCATATTGAAAACTTCAAAAAAATAGATTATGTATTGTATAGATTTGTTTTGAGCTTTAAAAGAAACTAAAAAGATAAAAAAATCACAAAATCATTAAAAAACAGTGTTTTTATGCACTAAAAATATTTCCAAAATTTATATATTGTTTATTTAATCTCTTTTGACTTTTTATCCAACATGAAACTTGTAGAACTCATCAAGATCTGCAATTTTCGTGTTTTGACTTTTTGCTAATTTTGCTTCATTTTATTTCTTTTGTATTTAATCCTTCTTTTCATATTTCTGAATAATCTGATTGGGCCACATGGTGCCCTCTGGGCCACCCACATGACCGCTCCTCTTCGAGCCACCCAACCCTCCCCTTGGTCGCATGATGCTCCTTTGCCTGCCTCCATCTTAGCCTCCCATTTCTGCCCTTCTCTCCACCCTTACATCTCGCCCCAGATGCAATCTGGACCACCCCCCTTCCGCTTTCACCAAAGCTGTATGAATTCCTCCATCCAACAGTCCAACACCTTCCACATCACACCTCTCCTAGACATAGGATCTTTCCCCTACTCCATCTCAACCACACCTCGCCACAGCTCTCTCAACCCTTAAATCTCATCCCAGATGTGTTCTCTAGCCGTCTCTTCCCACCTCTTCCTCAGCCAATAGATGACACCTCATCCAATGGCCCCGCTCCCTCCACGTCAGATGTTCCCTCCTAACCATAGGATGGATCCCATCATCCTATCATGATCGTTCCCTCGTGCCTCGCTACCCACCGTTGGAGCTTTATAGGCTGCTCCGTTCTAGAGCATGGTCTTCGATGACCCTCACCGGAGCTTCTTCAATCCACTATGGAGCCTCCCTGAGTTGCAGATGAAGTGGTAGATCAGGGAGGAGATATGGTGGGCTCGTCAGAGACCCGCCATCGCCATTGTATGAGGGTGATGAATCTCGTATTCATCATGCTAAAATTCACTAATTAAACCCCTGTCTTAATTAAACAAACAAATTCTACTAATAATTCATCCATTTTATCTTGTATTATATTATACATTCTTAACCTATAATTAATTGTATTTAATTACTATAATTTTCTTTGTAATTATTTTATCATCAAAAACCCATAAAAATGAAGTCAACAATTGTCTAGAAGTTCCTAACCCTTAAAAAGACTAAAAAAATACAAAAACAACTCAAAACCCAAAAAGGAGGTGTTTTTAACCCCTTAAAAATACCCCCAAAATACTTTTTATATAAATGACATCTTTTAACTTTTTGTCCAACATGAAACTTGTAGATATCATTGAGATCTACAACTTTATGTTTTGACTTATTCCTAATTTTGCCTCTAACTATTTATTTTCTATTTTTCTTTGTTTTTTACATTTTCTGAATTTCTGATTGGGTCATGTGGCGCCCTCTGGGCCGCCAACGTGGCCCACTCCTCCTTCCGCCACCCGGCACCCTCCCAAGCCATCAGATCCTCATCTATCCGCCTTCATCTCAGCCTTCCATTCCCGCTTCGCCCACAGCCATCATATCTACCCTAAGATATGATCATCACCATTCATCTCCACCTCATTCGTAGCCATTCGATTCCATCCCTCATCCTACGGCTACCCTTACACAACGTCACCCCTCTTTCTTCCACCATCAGATCAGCCCTACAATCTAATCCCTACCGTTCACTCCCGCTTCGTTTCCAACTGTCTGATCAGACTCCACGATCAGATCCTCACCACTACCCTACGCCTCCACGTGAATCGTTGGATCACTAGATCCAACGGCTCACTAACTACTCCCCCTCTCACCGCTGGATCAGATCCTCTGATTTGATCATAGCCCTCTGTTCGCTCCCTCATCGAAGCTGTTGGATCGTGAGATCCAACAGCTGGAACATCATCTTCCTCCTCAACGCCTTCTGCTCCCAGGCATTATGCCTCGCCGTCCCGTCTTGCCCTTCCAATTCTAGCCACTCCCTCCGACCCTCTACACTCGACCTAATGGCTCCCTCGCACAACCCTACACTCCGTCTCCCTCGTGTAACCCCCATCAACCCTCGCCATCACTCCCAGCCTTCAAAATACCCATTCAAACACTCGCCCGCACCTCCGGTAACCGACCACATCCGTCTATAAAAGCCCCTCACTCGTCGCACTTCCAACCCATCCACCACTTCACTGGGGTTCGCCCTAGCCTCCTCCGCCCTCCGGTGACAGCGGAGGGCGGCCTTATCAAGGCGATGATGGTCGCCATCCCCAGGTGAGATCCATGGTCACCTGACCATGCTGCGGGTGCCACCACGCTCCGCCGAGCTTCGAGGCCCGGCTGACCTTGCCGGACGCGGAGCGCCTCCGAGGGGCTCCGCCCAAGCCGCTGCCTCCACCCAGCACCTTGCTCAGGCAAGGTGATTTTTCTTCCTTTTCTCTACTCTTTATCATAATTATCCCATCATATCCGATCACTTCCACCCTTCACTGACCGTCCTACCATCTCCGCCAAACCACCCTCATCCACGTCGACCCACCTTCCCTTCTCCAGAACCTCCTCCACCCTGATCACCTTCTTCTCCGCTCCGCCAGGAGTGAAGCTCACGTCCACCGCCTCTCGTCGCCTCCACGACCTCCATTCACTCACAACCACTCCCACACTTTAGGCATGTTGCTTCGGCTATACTCTAACGCCTGCAGGTACAAAAATCATCAATGACCGGAGTTTGCAGTCCCTCACCGATCTCTAACCCGACCTCCGACGATGCACCACCGCCTCTCCTCTCCAATAGTCGCCGCACCTCCACCTTGGCTTCAGGATCTAAGCTAACCCTTCAACGAGCTTCCCCGATCTTCAGAGGTCCTCGTGGGGCATGGTGGATCTTCACATGGCTCACCGGAGTCCTACCTCCTCCGGTGACTCGCGACTGATGAAGACGGTACAGGTGACGTCCGATCATCTGGATCGGACGGACCAGATGATGACACATGGACAATCGGACCTCCAGGATTGGGTCTACCGAGACCAGGATCGAGACTCCATCACATGCCACGTGGCCCGAGCCGACTACGCCTCCTGAGCCTAGCCCCCTCACGTGCACCGCACGAGTGGCTGGGTGATTTACAGATCAGGTCCTGGTTGTTTTGAAAATTTCACTTTGGTCCCCAGGCGCATGCCTTTCATGTACGTGCCTGGGTATTTTTCAAGGAGGCCCTTGCATATTTCAGATATTGCAGATATGCCCCTACGCGTATGAAAAAATAACAAGAAGGCCCAGACGATTTTGCTTTATTACAAATAGGTCCCTCCAGAGACCTATTTATAATATTTATCCGTTTATTTCTTGTATTTTTATTACCTTTATGCCCCTGCATTGTTTTTAGCATAACTTGAGCATCTAGATCCAAATTGCATGATTTTAGTGTCGTTTTGATCCTTGTTTCTTCATCTATGTTATGGCATATTTAATTTTCTCATCTGACACCATTTTTAAATGAAATGAATTTTTAATGTTAGATGCCGACTCTTGTTCCAATGCCTTGTCATAAGATAGATGTTTTCTCATGAGGTTATGCTCAAAATGACCCTGATTTCAATCTACTTTCTGTTACTCAATTTATTGATCTTTCTAGGGTATATTTGCAGTAGTCACTTGCATACATTTAACTTTTCATTACTTTCATGTACACTCCTACATTTGCATTGAAAAATAACTAAAAAATTTGCATGCATCATATATCTGCATTGTTCTGCATTTTACCTTATGCATCTGAATGAAGACCAGAAATTGAGAAATAATTCACACTTGCTCTTAATTGATCGAAATTAGATAAATAGATAGAGTAGCTCATGTCCCTGTGTTCGACCTTGGTAGATTTGCCAAGTAAAAATAATCTACAACATTCAAAATGTGTGGTTTTTGATGAACCATTTTCATCACCTGTACTACGCTAAAATACGACAATTAAAGTGTTGAAAATGACGTTCATCAAATGGTGCCCTTGCTAGGGAAATGTCTCACCTTTATTTATTTATTTATTTATTTTTGTTTTATTTTTGGTGTTGAATATTTTCAAGATTCACAGGTCTTCCTTTCATGCATTATTTTTGCATCATTTCTGCTGATTATTTTCCTCTCTATTTTTCTAACATTTCTCTTTTGTGGCAGGGCCCGTGATAATCGAGGACGCTTGATCTCCATGGAGGCGTGGAGTTGGGAGTTCCTGCTGAAGAGACCGCAAAAAATTTGGTGGAGAAATTTTAGGAATTTTTATCACTCTGCTTGCATTTGCATCTTGTAAAAAAATTGTTGCATGTGCATTATTTTAGTAGTCCTCTTTAGAGGTCTTGCATGTTGTAAAAAAAAGAAAAAAAGAGAGTAGATCACTAGATGATCTACCCCCCCGACGAGCCGCAAAATCGGCCCTTTAAGAGTGCGTTTTTAACAACTCAACATGTCGATGCAGTCGGGCCGATTTTGGTCGTCAAAAGATCAACTCATTTAAAGATATACAATAATAAATCAAAATGAGATGATCGTAATTTATTTTACTTGGCAAGAAACCAAGGTCGAACTCAGGGACACGAGCCTCTCTCATATTAATCGGATTTCTATTTGTTTAACTAAGCGTAGAGTTGAAGTAATTATAGGTCAAAATCATGCAGACATGACAAGATAATGCATTAAAAAAATAAACATGCATTTTTTTAAAACATTTTTTTATCATGCAAATAAATGGACATGCAAAGCGATGAAAATGTAGTAGAAATATGCCCTAGGTTAATAATGATGAGCAAAAGTAAATATGAGTCAATTTCAGATTTGCTTAAAATGTCAAGCTTGATCGATAATGTTAACAAGGCATAAGTTACTAATAAGGGACACATGGCAAATACAATAATACATAAAAATTCAAGTGTCCAAAATGCAAAACTTAATATGCCATTAAGAAGTACATCAAACAAGCTTTCAAATGAGACTGAAATCAACTGAAACGGAAACATGATGCTCAAGATATGCATAAAGGAACGCAAGGGCATAACTGAAAAGAAAACATAAAAAGTGTCTACAAACAGGTCCCTGGGAGGGACTAAAATGCAATTAAAATAAAGACGAGTCCTTCCCTGTAAATTGTCCACAAGCACAGGGGCATTTTTGCAAATGCTGGAAGTCGCTAGGGCAAAGATGCAAAATGCCCAATATGCACGTGGACTGCACATGATCTGGACCTGCTTGCAAATATGGAGAAGTCTGTGGGCTCCTCTGCAAATTTCCCAGGTACGCACGTGCCAGGCACGTGCGGCCCAGGCTCGGATGAAGGCTTGGGACCAGCAGAGGTTCGGAGGCGCTTCGGCATAGGCTCGGTACTGGTCGAAGCTCCAGCAGGCTCGGTGGAGGCTAGGGAGAGTCCAAGCCTGAGGCTCAGACGATAGGCTCGGGGAAGCTCTGGATGATGACACGTGGCTGCATCACGGTCCGTTGGATCGAACAGATCCAACAGCTGAAGAAGTCGATGACGTGGCCGCTTCTGGATCGTTGGATGGTCGCCGGGGGTGGACCATCCAACGGTGGCTGCTCTTCTCCCTCGGCCGAAGGCTGGTGGCGCGTTCTGGGCTCCGGCGAAGGACTCCCTCCTCCGCCGCTTGTTCTCCGTCGACATGGACCTCCCCGAAGCTCGATGGATGACCGTCGAGGAAGCCCGGAGCTCGGGGAAGACGCAGAAGCCTCTGGCGTTGCTCGCCGAGGCTCGGAGAACAGCTACGGCGTCGATGAAGTTAGCTCCGGCAGAGCTCCGGCCATTGATCAGATTGGAGACCTGCAGCATTAGTAAAGCGTAGCCGAAGCATAGATGTGTTTGCGTGAGGTGAAGTGAAGTGGGACCTCAACAGGGGGCGAAGAACTTGGGGGAGCTCGAAGCTCCTCCGCCGTGAGGGCGGAGGAGATGGGTCGGAGATGGCTTTAGGTCTGAAGGAGGGAGGAGATGATCGGAAAGTGGCGCGAGAACGGGGGTTTGACGGTGAAGATTTTGAAGGTGTTAATGGAAGGCGATAATTACTGGAGGAGCCTAATTAAAGCAACGAAATTAAACAAAAAAAATCAAAGGAGGAAGAGAGAGCTTAGATTGGGCGGAGCGGGGCCTGTGCTTGAGCTCCGAGAGGAGCTCAGGGTCATCGCAACATACTGGGCGGCCGTCCCAGCGAGCTCGGGCGGGCCTGAGGGCGCCGCGACATCGCCATAGTCGGCGATGGATCTCACCGGGGGCGACGGTCGTCGTCGCTCAATCCAGCCACCTCCCCCTGTCACTGGGAGGTGGCGGAGGGCTGGGCCGTGCCCCGCGTAAAGGTGGATGCCTGTGAACGGTGGGAGGGGCGGGGTATTTGAAGAAGGTTATGGCGGAAGTGGTGGTGGAGACGAGGGTTTCAAGGAGGAAATGGAGCGAGTGGAGATAGCTCCGTGGGTGGAGGTGGTGCTCGCGAGGGTCACGGTTGACTGGGTAACGTCGTGGGGTAACTGGCGATGCAAGATGGAGGCTGGTGAAGGCGAGAAAAATGGAAGGGGGAGAGGTTTGCGTGCGCTGGATCGTGAGAGAGAGAAGGCGATCGGAAGGTTGATGAAGACCGCTGGCCGTTGGATCTGGAGATCCAACGGCAAGCATTTAGGCGCGGAAGGACGGTGTAGATCAGATCCAAGGCGTTGTGATCGGCGGGCCATGAAGCTGCCACGTGTCGCCTTGCAGTTCACGCGCCAGCGGACGGTAGAGATGAGTTGTGGGGGATGATCAAGCGGTATAGGAATGAAGCGGACGCAGCGGCTCAGATGCGATCGATGGGAGAACATCAAAGGGTATCGGTGGCGACACGTGGCACGCTCTGGTGAGAGCGCTCTCGTGCGGTGTAGATTAAGTGTGGGTCTGATCTGATCGCTATGGGCGAGCAGCTGGCGTGGAGGGATGGGGGCCGTTGGATCTCAGGAGGAGATCTGACGGCCCAGATCACAGGCGGGTTTGACAAGGCGAGCGGGCCACGTGGCTCACCCAGATTGGGCCACGTGGCCCAATCAGATTATTGCAGACTTCAAGATAAAATATGAAGGCCAAGATGGACGAATTTGAGAAAACTCAAAACATGAAAGTTGTAGATCTTGACGAGATCTACAAGTTTCATGTTGGCCAAAACTGAAGATGAAATCAAACAAGGGCCCGAATCATTTTTGAGGGTATTTTTAATTCTAAAAATACCACGAATTTTTGCTTTGTCATTTTTTTGTGATTTTTAATTTATTTAGGACTCTATTAATTATAGGACATTAACAAGGTTTTATTGACAAAACTTTAAGCAAGGGGGTTAATTATGGAAAATAAAGATGATGAAACTGAGGTTCATCACCCCCCCACACACATACACTTGCACATATACACTCAACCCTTCCCCCTTTCTCTCTCTCTGTAGATTTTACATCCCCCCTCATCTGCCTCCTAGCCATTTTTGAAAACTACAATCCTCCCCCCCTACCCCCTTGTATCTTAGTGTAATTACTCTTCCAAACACATACCCCACCTTAACTTAGATACTTTACTTAGGCTATTTGTAGCCTAAGTATAGGAGGGACCTGCCTATTCATTCATCCCTCGCGTTGTCTTCTTATACTTGGGTCAATTTTTGACCTAAGTATAGGGGGACCCTCCTCCTCGGTTCTGCTATATCACCCTATATTTAACCGAGCCATGGCTTCATATCACTTGTGCTATGAGGACATAACAAAAGTTAAGTATAGGGGGATATACTGTATATTACTGCATATTTAACTTTAGCCATGGCTCGTATTTTTAAATGATTTTTTGAAAATTCTTTTTTGAGCTTGGTTTTAGTGATCCTATGAACTGAGTTTTATAAAAACCCTGTAAATATATTTTCTTAAAAATCGAGGAATTAATCTTTGTGTAGATAACCCCTTTAAAAAAACTCCATAAAAAATTGAAAAATTAAAACCTTTCTTTGAATTAGACTTTAACTACTAGGCTTAATAGATACTTTCAGTGAGGGAACTTTGGTCTCCCTTAGCAGAGTGGGTGGTTTAGAGGATAATGTATATGGCTCCATCCTCAAGTAGCACGGGTCCGTCTAAAGGTCAGTACTTACACCCATACTGGCTGAGAGTATATACTTTTATTCATATGAGCCTGGGTCAGTCATTATCCCAAAGAATTATAAAAATTATAAAAATCTGCAAAAACTAAAAATCACACACAAATATTCACTAATTAAGGAGTTGGTGTGTTCCGGACACATTCACACTCACTCAAGGCTTGAGGATTTTGAGGATACTTGATTTCTATGATCTTGAGAGTCTAAGCTAACATGCCTTAGTCTTTAGGGTTTTTAAACTTAATTATCCACACTTACCTAGTTTGAAAGATTTGAGTGCTATATTGCACTCTTCATCTCTACCTTCAAAAGAATATGATCAGCTCAATCACTTTCACAACTGCATGATTGATGAGATGAGTTGAGATATCACTTGAGGAACTAGGACTAGAGATTTGAGTTTAGACCCAATCTAATGATATTCGAGGATGGGATAAAGTTAATGAAGGCTTCAGAACACCTGAGTGTCAGCAAAACCCTAGCCAGTATGTGAACAAGTTCATATGCTATCTCTTTGATATCTACCTATGTGCCAGGGTGTAATGAAACTTAATGATAATTGTTGATCAGTGTGCGCCAAATTTTGGTAAAAGCAGTAGAGCTAGCCAACAAAAGAAAAGAAAAAGAAATGTCAAAGAAAAGTTCTATCATCCAAAATCATATTACAAAAAGAGCTTCCACCGATGGCGAGCGCTCCCAAACATTTTCAAAGTGTCCACTTGGATCAAGCGTTAATTAGGACCAAGGAGTCGTACTGACACCATAAAAGGGCTCTGCATCATAAGCGATACAAGTTTGGGTGTCGAAGGTATCTTAGATACTCAAAAGAGACACACCCCATTGTACTCCCAGAAAAAAAGTACAGACGACTTCGAACTCTCTTGATAGACACATTGATCAACAAGCTAAAAATCTACTTGTGTTGAGTAAAAAGACACTGTAGAGGCCTCTTGTTCCAATGTGAGGGAGAGAAAAATAAACACAAACCCATTCCCTCTGTCATCTGGCTGTCCATCTACATTTCAAGTCCGACGAACTAATGAGACAGTTGACTGAAGCAAGAATAGACTTATTCCCTAGTGTTGAGGATGAGGTCTAGATGAGAGTCTTTGGGACTGGAACTTCGAGTGACGCCTCGACTCGACTCTCATGAATGCAGTACACTAAATTTCATATCCTTAATTATATGTACAAAAAGAGAGTCTGATAAATAGAGAAGTTGGATTCCTTCTGACTAAATCTTGGATAAGCCCATAATTTTAGGATCACTTAAATTAAGGATCTTCGAAAGATTGAGCCTTGAAATCTTCACTTGCACTGTTAGGAATTAATCTGACTCCTCCACTCTTTAAATGCTCGAGGAAGAGCATGGGTTAAGTATATGGGTATGATGAATCTTGTATTCATCATGTTAAAATTCACTAATTAAACCCCTGGCTTAATTAAACAAATAAAAACCACTAATAATTCATCCATTTTATCTTGTATTATATTATACATTCTTAACCTATAATTAATTGTATTTAATTACTATTATTTGTTTTGTAATTATTTTATCATTAAAAAACCCATAAAAATGAAGTCAACAATTGTCTATAAGTTCCTAACCCTTAAAAAGACTAATAAAATACAAAAAACAACTCAAAACCCAAAAAACCAGATGTTTTTAACCCCTTAAAAATACCCCCCAAAATACTTTTTGTATAAATGACTTCTTTTGGCTTTTTGTCCAACATGAAACTTGTAAATCTCATCGAGATCTATAACTTTCATGTTTTGACTATTTTTTCCTAATTTTGCCTCTAACTATTTCTTTTATATTTTCCTTTGTTTTTTACAATTTTTGAATTTCTGATTGGGCCACGTGGAGCCCTCTAGGCCGCCCACGTGGCCCGCTCCTCCTTCTGCCACCCGGCACCCTCCCAGGCCGTTAGATCCTCGTCCACCCGCCTTCATCTTAGCCTTCCATTCTCGCTTCACCTACAGCCATCAGATCTACCCTAAGATCTGGTCATCACCATTCATCTCCGCCTCATTCGTAGCCATTCGATTCCATCCCTCATCCTACGACTACCCTTACACCACGTCACCCCTCTTTCTTCCACCATCAGATCAACCCTACAATCTAATCCCTATCGTTCACTCCCGCTTCATTTCCAGCCGTCTGATCAGACTCCATGATCAGATCTCACTGCTACCCTGCGCCTCCACATGGACTGTTGGATCACTGGATCCAACGGCTCACCGACCGCTTCCCCTCTCACCGCTGGATCAGATCCTCTGATCTGATCATAGCCCTCCGTCCGCGCCCTCATCGAAGCCGTTGGATCATGAGATCCAACGGCTGGAATATCATCTTCCTCCTCAATGCATCCCGCTCCCAAGTGTTATGCCTCGCTAGGGATGAGCATGGGCCGGACTGGGTCGGGCCCTTGAGGGTCCATGCCCAAGCTCATTTAAAAACTTCGGGCCTTGGGTCGGGCCTAGGCCCACAAAATTTTCTTTGGTTCGACCCAAGCCCAGGCCCGGTCCAATTCCTATGGGCGGGACTTAGGCCGGGCCGACCCATCTCCACCCATTATCGATTATTAACTTTGAGTTTTTGTTTAGTCAATCTCAATTCAAGTTAGACGAGCCAAAATTGTTTAAAACATATGCCATAATAATTGTAAAATAACTAAAACTCAATTCTACCGGAGATGATTTCTTATTTTTTACAAGTGCACTCAATGTTAGATACCACAAACGTCTCTCTTACAGAAATTGAAAGAGTGAACCAAACTTACATGGTTAACAACAACAAGTGCATCAAGCACTGCATGTTAAAAATGGGCATAATGCTCATATTGGGTAAGGATTCAATAATAGAAAATATTCTGATGGAAAAAATAAACACTAACAAATTCAAGAATAACCACTAGAATCTAAATCATAGACTAATTAAGGAAAACTAATTCCGAATTAGAATAATATGATCATCAACTCATATGTCCCATACACGACTTTCTTGATTTATAAATATTGTATAAAGACAGGATACATGAACAGAGTGTGCATGCAATAGGTGAGAGTTTATAAGCGTATAGGATATGGAAAGGGTTCAGACCCTCTTCGGATCGGGCCCTTGGGCCGGGTCGGGTTGGGTCGAGCCAAGCTCGAGCTTGGCCCAAAAAATTTTGGGCCTAAATGTTGGGCCCAAGCCCAGCCCACTGTTCGTTTAGGCTTGGGCCGGGCCGGCTTTTTGGGCCGGGCTGGCCCAGCCCAATGCTCATCCCTACACCTCGCCACCCCGTCTCGCCCTTCCATTTCTAGCCACTTCCTCCGACCCTTTCCCCTCGACCTAACGGCTCCCTCGCACAGCCCTTCGCTCAGTCTCCCTCGCGTAACCCCCATCAACCCTCGCCATCACTCCCAACCTTCAAGATACCCATTCAAACACTCGCCTGCACCTCCGGTAACCGACCACCTCCGCCTATAAAAGCCCCTCACCCATCGCACTTCCAACCCATCCACCACTTCACGAGGGTTCGCCCTAGCCTCCTCCACCCTCCGGTGACAGCCGAGGGCGACCTTGTCAAGGCGACGATGGTCGACATCCCCAGGTGAGATCCATGGTCACCTGACCATGCTGTGGGCACCACCACGCTTTGCCGAGCTTCGAGACCTGGCTGACCTCGCCAGGCGATGATCGGAGCGCCTCCAAGGTGGTCAGCCCAAGCCGCTGCCTCCACCAAGCACCTTGTTTAGGCGAGGTGATTTTTCTTCCTTTTCTCTACTCTTTCTCATAATTATCACATCATCTCCGATCACTTCCACCCTCCACTGACCATCCTACCATCTCCACCACACCACCCTCATCCACGCCGACCCACCTTCCCTTCTCCAGAGCCTCCTCCACACTGATCACCTTCTTCCCCGCTCTGTCGGAAATGAAGCTCACCGCCACCGCCTCCGGTCGCCTCCACGGCCTCCATTCACTCACAACCACTCCCGCACTTCACGCATGTTGCTTTGGCTATACTCTAATGCCTACAAGTACAAAAATCATCAATGGCCGGAGTTTGTAGTCCCTTGTCGATCTCCAGCCCGACCTCCGATGACGCACCACCGCCTCTCCTCTCCAGTAGTTACCGTACCTCCACCTTGGATCCAGGATCTACGCTAACCCTTCAGCGAGCTTCCCCGACCTTCAGAGGGCCTTGCAGAGAACGGTGGAGCTTCACATGGCTCACTGGAGTCCCGCCTCCTCCGGTGACTCGTGACGGATGAAGACAGTACATGTGTCGTCCGATCGTCTGGATCAGATGGACCAGATGATGATACATGGACAATCGAACCTCCAGGCTCGGATCTACCAAGCCCAAGACTAATCCTCCATCAGATGCCACGTGGCCCGAGCCGACTACGCCTCCTGAGCCTAGACCCCTCACGTGTACCGTACGTGGGGTTGGGTAATTTACAGATCATGCCCTGGTTGGTTTGAACATTGCTCTTTGGTCCCCATGCACGTGCCCCTTACGTACGTACCTGGGTATTTTTCTAGGAGGCCCTCGCATGTTTCAAAAATTGTAGATATACTCCTACACGCATGGAAAAATTACAAGAATGCCCAGACGGTTTTGCTTTATTGCAAATATTTATCCTTTTATTTCTTGCATTTTTATTACATTCATGCCCCTGTATTATTTTTAGCATAACTTGAGCATCGTAGATCCAAATTGCATGATTTTAGTGTCATTTTGATCCTTATTTCTTCATCTATGTTATGGCATATTTAATTTTCTCATATGACATTATTTTTAAATGAAATGAATTTTTAATGTTAGATGATGACTCTTGTTCCAATGCCTTGTCATAATATACATGTTTTCTCATGATGTTATGCTCAAATGACCCTGATTTCAATCTACTTTCCGCTAATCAATTTATTGATCTTTCTAGGGTATATTTGTTGTAGTCAATTGCATACATTTAACTTTGCATTACTTTCATGCACACTCCTTTATTTGCATTGAAAATAACTAAAAAAATTGCATGCATCATATGTCTACATTGTTCTGCATTTTACCTTGTGCATCTGCATGAAGACCTGTAATTGAGAAATAATTCACAGTTGCTCTTAATTGATCGAAATTCGATATTAGATAGAGCAGCTCGTGTCTGTGTTCGACCTTGGTAGACTTGCCAAGTAAAATAATCCACAACATTCAAAGTGTGTGGTTTTTGCTGAACCATTTTCTTCACCTGTACTACGTTAAAATATGATAATTAAAGTGGTGAAAATGACGTTCATCACAGGGGCAGAGGAAGGAGAGGACTATGCTCTAGATATCATTCGATCTATATGATCGGACGGCCCAGATCTCATCTCAGCCTCCGTCCCATACCTACTGGCTTGATGGGACCGAGATGTCGTACGAAGCATCGAGACATGACATGTGTCCCGAACTTGCAGGCGACCTAGACCCACCTTCCGAGCATAGCCTGCATGCGTGCGGACCTCACATGAGTTGGGTAAATTGCACTCATGCCCCATGACTTTTTTGGAATTGCAAAATGGTCCAGCCCAAGCGTGTGTGCATTACATGCTGTGCCTAGGAAAATTGCATGGATACCCCCACCAACTTCTGGATATTACAAAAATACCCCTACAAAGGACCTTTTTGCAAAATTCATGCATTTTGTCTACATGTTTTTATTGCAATTATACCCTTGCACTATTTATGTATTTCAATTTGATAATGAAATTGATCCATCCTTAATTGCTCGATAATTCGACTATTTCATGGCATATTTGTTCTTGCTCACTCGGGAGACAAACAACTTAGATATTAATTTAGAAAATTAGATTTAAGTTTTCTCCCACTCAGGTAAATTGACCCCGAGATACCTTGTAATTAATCCATTTTTTTCTTTTCTCTCGATTATTTATTTGCTCATTTTGTATATATTTTATTGTTATCTCTCTAATATAAAATTCTTTTTCCTTGCGAGAGGGCCTGATGAAGTTGGAGTGCATCGGAGGTCGACGAACGTGACGCGCGTCGACTGCTGAAGAGAAAGGAATTTAAATTTATTTTGAGAGCATTTTCATTTGTGTAAATTTTTGTAATTATGTTGTTGTAATAATTTAGGTAATTTGCTCTTTGCAGCGGATCTTATTTGAGAGCTCGCGCTTGTATCAAGACTGGACATTTGAGCCGTTCGTGGTCATGTGGTTGATTGACATAGAATATGACTTGCACTCACGGCTCTTAGAGCATTTTACTAGAATATTTTTAATGCTTGTGCTCATAATCTTTAGGGTCACACATCACATTTAATGAGACACACTTAGACCACATAGTTATTAGTCCAAATTAAATTGTTCATCACTCGCTAATAGAACTGCCTGTTTAGGAACGGTTTTCTCATTTGCATCTCATATAGTATAAAATTTCAATTCTACGTAGCATCCAGCATGTAGAGGGCGAGGATCGTTTTAAATCTTTTGAACTGGGCATGCATCATTGATTTTACTATTTGCATCGGTTTTTCCCGACTCCCTTCCCCTTGGTTTTGAAACTTAGGTTAAAAGGAAATCAGGACTGATCATTAGGCGTGCCATGTTTGGTGGATTAATCAAGTGATGACTGAACTTAAAATCAGGACTGCTGATCAGAGTTGACCAAAAAATTGACTAAAATTAACACTTGTTTTTGAGAGAGCAAAACCCTCATTGTATGTTTGTGCTATTGTCATTGTTGAGAGGTGAGGACGCTTCCCTAGGATAGTGTCAAAAACATACTTTTAAGCCTTGCGTAATTAGACATATATCTTTATTTATCACCTAATTAAAATTAAAAAGATAAATGGTCAAGCTCGTGCGACCATCACTGTGTTGAGTAGTTGAACTCAGGGCTTGCTCTTGTGTTTATCTGCTTGTGTGTTATTCGATGCACTTGAACACTTTCTTCCTCGATCCGCTTCATTCTTCCATCCCTCTTTAAATCTGTCAGAATATTGGTCATCATATCTAGGTCACTCTTGTTCGATCATATTTCGATCATATCCACCCTCTTATTCATCCTCATACCCTCACCCCAACCGTGAAGTCAGAACTCTGACTGACTTCCCCCACTTCTTCATACTTCTCACCTATCCTGCATTCTTACACCCCTTACCCACATACACCCTGGATTGACTCACCATATTCTCGTCTGCTTGCTGGAATCAAGGAACAAATCGAAGAGCAAGCCATTGCTGAGATGAATGATTTGCATAATCAGTTGCCCCCACAGACCTCATTCTCACCTCGAGTTGGGACCAAACAATAATTGACCTATACATATCCCGACTTGACCTCAGGGTACAACATGGTTGACCAAATAGACCGAATGGAGTGGCATGCACTACATGATCTTCCTAACTTGATCGACCTTAGTGATCAAGCTCACATTGATCGGCCTTCATACCACCCATTCGGAGAGCCGACATATACAGGGGATTGGATTAATGAGACCAATTTATACACCCCCTGTCTACTGACTCCACCTTATGAGGCTCTGACCAACATCTGCCAACATCATTACACGCCTGAGTCAAGGTGTGTTGAGTATAAGATCTCGAGTTCTTAGCAGTATCCTCCAACCGAGTAGACTTCTCTCATGATATGTCATGAGAACTTATTGGAGGATTGCATTTCTCGACCGATCAAGCATCCATGTATGAAAGTGGATCATGAATTTTGCAGATTGAATTTTGAAAACATGGAAGATACCAGATTGATCACACATCATGTACAACTGGAGTCCCTTCTAACTCCCTCTTCTATTAACCTCTTTCCCTCCAAACTAGAGTCTGTACATTCTCTTATTCCTCCTTCACCTATCAAAAAGACCAAAAAATTGAAAAATTTGAAAATGCCATAAAAATTGAAAATAGAAAAACCTAAAAAAATTGGACCATGCAGTTAGGGAAGCGATTGATAGAGAATTGATTTTTGAGCTTCCCTTAATAATGGCCATTTAACACTTTCCCAACCTCAAAAGATTTGTGAGAAGTAAATTGATGTCTAAAAGATCCGGCAATAAGAGGACAAGGACTGAGAGACACATAGTATCTATGGCCACCTCTTTGGTGATAGGAGAAAAACCAAGAGCCGTAGAGTGAAGCGGTTGCCTAGGGTCGATTGTGAAATCAAAGACACTACCTTCACCCATGTAAGAATCGATGATGACTCACCAATAAATATCCTCCCAACCTCCGTGTTTATCAAGCTCAAACTCGTATCTGCCAAGAAATCAAGAGAGATCATTCAGTTGGTTGATCAGTCCATTAAACGGTCGAGAGGAACCATTTTAGTCATCATTACTTTCCAAGGTGCTCTACTCTAGATAGACTTCACGGTCATTGGCATTGAGAACTGAGGAGAGTTTACCCAGCCTCCGATCATTTTCGGGAAGCTGTTCTTAGCTTTGGCTAAGGCAACTATAGATTGCGAGACTCGGGAGATCGATTTCACTGCATTGGGATCACTCCGACCTCATCCAATCTTTGAGGACACACAATATTCTAAGGTAACCCATAAAGTTGCAGACAACTGTGACCTCCCGAGAGACAGTTGAGTGTCGTCTCTCTACTACACATGACATACCGACTGTTCAGACGACCATTGGTTCAGAGACTCCCTACACCTCCACATCACCCACTACTTGCATCACCACCACCGTGACAGCTTCTAGAGAGGACTCTCAACCAAAAGCCGCCCCTGAGTCGGACACGATCATTTCTGATTTCCTTGACTATTTTAGATGATCTGACGCATGAGCCGACCAATGCCAAGCCAACTAAGAACACTATGCCATACCAGAGATATGTACTGATCCTGCAGGAGTATTACAATGCATATGTGACTCATTTGATAATGAACCTCTAGTCAGCACCTCAGACACACTACATCCAGGACCTACACCAAAAGAGACATCTGGGATCAAATTGACCAATATCGATTCATCGGTTGCTCCATCCTCTAGCCGGTCATCTGGTAAGAAGAAGAAGAGTATTGTTTCCTCGAGGTGTTCCCCCAAACTCCTCAAGACATATCACTCTCCGCTTCCTCTTGATGCTTCAGGTTCTAGAAAACCGGCTAAGAAAGTTGCCTTCGACATGCCATAGAAGGATTTTTCTGAGTCCTCATCAGTTCTGGATGAGGTGATCTATATGAGTGAGCTCAGTTCGGCTGTTCTTAAGCCATATATGAGCAAGCAGTCGTGTGTCGACCCTGATTGGATGTTTCTGATGTGAAAACCCCGAATACTGAACATGGACTAAAATACAAATCTTGACCGAGTTTGGGTTTAATTGCAAAACATAAACTTGTCCAGTGATCAAAAAATTCTAGTAAGGAGTCCATTACGTATTTCTTGTCGAGGTCTTTCCAACAAATCCAAGAACGTGAAAATCCGAGTTTCAGAGCCTGAGTTACGACTATTTTAGTGAGGAGGAATCCAGTTCTTATTCTGATCCAAACCCGGATCCAAATCCAGGTCGGACCCCATAAAATAAACCCCCCTCCCCCAAAACGCCCCATACCCAGCGCCAACCCTCTTCCTCCTTCCTCTCCCTCACCAGATCTCCGTTAGAGATTGCCGGAACGTCCCGGATCGACGACCCAAGATCGCCTAAGCATAGAGGAGAGCAAGGTCACCCTCGGGGATGGCTTCGTAGAGGAGAGTGAGGTCACCCTCGGGGACGGCTTCATCTCACGATCGGAGTGCCAACCGCGACGTTCTTCGCGGGAGGAGATGACAAGGTGATGGGAAAAATCTGGGGTATGATGTCCCCACCCTTCTTGTTGTCGGATCCATACATTTTCGTCGAACTTGCATGCTTGAAACCCCATAAAGCTGTAGGGATTCTCTTCGCATGTTTGGATAGGGCGTGTATGCAGAAAATATCATCTTAGCAAAGTTAGATGAACTATAAGATCCGAACATGATTAATTGGGTACAAAGTAATCGTTCTACAATGGTGTCATTTATGATTTCTATTTTTCAAGACAAAACAGTGTTGCGGATGTTCATCGTATCAAGAAATTTTCTAACGTGGTGTTGGGAATGGGGAGGATGGTTGTACCTTTTCTGTTTCTCCCTCATCTTTTTTTATCCCCCTCCATTAGGAAATTAATTGTCCACCAAGAAATAGATTTGGCGTGCACTTATAAAATAATCATAAGGACCATGAGGTGCTTGCCAATGCCTAATGCTGCTAATACCTTACTTGTTTGGGGAGGAACATCATGAGCGTGTGATTCCCCTCCATGTAGATGTGGTTGGGAGGTTTGGTGCTTGCTCGGACATGCATATACATGATGCATTTTTATATCCGTTGAATTGGATAGTTTGGATATCAACTTCCTATGTTGCTCTCCAGGTCGATTGAACATAGAATGGAATGGCGAACAATGGGTATGCGCTTGGTATAAGCATTAAGTACTGCTATTCTTGATGTTGAATGGTTGTTCATGGGTTTGATTATTAGTTTGAGAAAGAGAAGTTAAGATTAATGATGGAGATGGTCGAATATAAATTCTAAAATGGGGTCATGAGGTTTTCTCATTAAGATATTAATAGATCTATATAAGAGTGATATTGACCTATATGCGGTTAGATTGAAATTTTAAATATACATACATGGATGCATATATAGAGGGGAGATATGTGTGTGTGTGTGTGTATATATATATATATATATATATATATATATATATATATATATATATATATATATATATATAGGGAAAAATGTGTATGCCCCCTAGGGGGAGCTAACTTAGCTCCCCCCGTCCCTTTTTGCCATAATTTTTTTATTTTTTTTGAAATCTAAAACCGTGTAAATTCATTATTAAATCCCTATATTATGCTATTAAAATTTCGTGAGAAACAGAGACTCCTACGACCTCCATCCAAACGGGGTCGATTTAAAAAATCCTGTTACCGTTAAAAAATGACTGTCTGGATGGAGGCCGTAGGAGTCTCTGTTTCGCACGAAATTTTAATGACATAATATAGGGATATAGTGATGAAATTCCACGGAAGAAAAATTCAAAAAAAAATAAAAAAACCGGGCGAAATGGGGCGGGGGGAGCCAAGTTAGCTCCCCCCAGGGGGCAGCCCCATTTATCCCATATATATATATATATATATATATATATATATATATATATATATATATATATATATATATATATGGGATAAATGGGGCTGCCCCCTGGGGGGAGCTAACTTGGCTCCTCCCGCCCCATTTCGCCCGGTTTTTTTATTTTTTTTTGAAATTTTCTTCCGTGGAATTTCATCACTATATCCCTATATTTTGTCATTAAAATTTCGTGCGAAACAGAGACTCCTACGGCCTCCATCCAGACAGTCATTTTTTAACGGTAACAGGATTTTTTAAATCGACCCTGTTTGGATGGAGGTCGTAGGAGTCTCTGTTTCGCACGAAATTTTAATAGCATAATATAGGGATTTAATAATGAATTTACACGGTTTTAGATTTCAAAAAAAATACAAAAATTATGTCAAAAAGGGGCGGGGGGAGCTAAGTTAGCTCCCCCTAGGGGGCATACACATTTTTCCCTATATATATATAGGGTAAAATGTGTATGCCCCCTAGGGGGAGCTAACTTAGCTCCCCCCACCCCTTTTTCACAAATTTTTTTTATTTTTTTTGAAATCTAAAACCGTGTAAATTCATTATTAAATACCTATATTATGTCATTCAAATTTCATGTGAAACAGAGACTCCTACGACCTCCATCCAAACGGGGTCGATTTAAAAAATCCTGTTACCGTTAAAAAAATGACTGTCTGGATGGAGGCCGTAGGAGTCTCTATTTCACACGAAATTTTTATGACATAATATAGGGATATAGTGATGAATATTCACGGAAAAAAATTTCAAAAAAAAATAAAAAATTTGAAGAAAATAGGGCGGGGGGAGCTAAGTTAGCTCCCCCTAGGGGGCAGCCCCATTTTCCTCATATATATATATATATATATATATATATATATATATATATATATATATGGATATTATGTTGTATGTGGGAACTGGTTTGGAATGGTGCACCACAACACCTTTGACCATTGTTGTAATGGTAGAAATAGTTGCAAAAGCTCTGGAGAGAAACAAATTGCCCAGAGCTATCTTTACATCATTTGTGACAGTGCTGAAGTTGGTGTGGTAATAGCTCGTGACAAACGAATTACCGGAATCTCAAAGTAACCCCTCTCTTTGCGCAATCAGTTGCTTCTCTTCTTCGCAGTGGCGCACCATCTGGTTGGGCTACGATATTCTATTTTATTGTTATTGCTTTCGATACAGGAGGCCTCCGTCTTAGTTGGAAAGTAATTTGTCAAACAATCAATGAACACTATGGCTTCTAGCTATTGATCAATTGGCAAAGAGAGGAGTAGTTGAACTATTTATTTATTTCTCTACAAAATCCATCATCTTTTGGTTGGGATTTTCTAAGTTTCAACATGACTCTTCTTGTGTAGCCTCCTATTTATTTGTCTTATGGGTCAATTAATGAGGATGCTTGAGTAAATATTACTCCTTAAATTGGTGCCACTAACTATATATCTAGATCTGGATATTACATTTATGTTTAGCAGATGCTTCTCCTATTGAGTTATATTTTCTGTGATGCAACAAATTGATCTTAAATGGTGTGTGGGTAGCGGAGTAGTTGCTGCCAAGGGAGGGGCATGCACCCTTGGCGTCCCGGGTAGAAGCCTAGATGACTGCGATCCCAACTGCTATCATAGCTGCGATGGTTGGAGGACATGTTACTTGGCACACCGAGGTGCTAATTTGACGGTGTTGGCCTCAGCTCTTGCGTGCTTTAGCCCTATGCTCGAGTGTGGGCCAAGTAGTCATGATTGGTCGGCTAGTTTTTTGCTTGTCACTTAGAGTTAACACTCGTGTACACGCCAATGTAGGCCACATTGGTCGGTATTCCAAGTGGGAGTTCTAAGAGGGGAGTTTCGGGAAATGTGGTTAATGAAGTTGGGAATGTGACGTGAATCTCTTGTATATAAGGAGGATTGGGTTAGTCGCGACGATTTGCGGGTTGGAATCTTATTTGTGAATATGAAGTAAAACTGTGAATTGGGGGCTAAGCAAACGTGTTTGGAATTTAGTTAGGATGCAGTGTACCCCATCGCATGCCTACGGAGGCACCCCAACCATAAGGGTATTCTTTTTGCCTTAGAGCCACAGTGTGAGGTCTCATATAGACCAAGACCATAGACTATCCACAAAATTTGATTACTCATATCCATATCTAATAATAGTAACTAGAATGTAATTCTTTGTGAGATCAGGTTACCCAGTTTCTTTCTCTTTTGCACACATTTAAATTATATCCTGCATTTCTTTTTGTATAGTTTTGTTTAAATCGTATTGGGCAACTTTGCTCATAACGTACCTACGTGTGGATCCGTAGGTTCGCAGCAATGATTTGTTGGAGGTACCATCCTTTTTGTGTAGCTTTACCTTTTTTATGGTACAGTATTGTTAGTTCCTTTTATTGTTTCATGTACTTGTACCTTCTACTTTTTGAGAGACATGGCATGTAATATATATTTTGTGGACATGGAAATGAAATGTACGGAAATGGACAATGAAATGCAATGGAGTTGGTGAATGGAAATACACATGGTTGTGAACAGGTTGAATGCAATGCAAGTAAAAAATTTAAATTCCTATGCATGTTGCTATTTTCTCCTGCTTTGTGAATGTCAAATATTCGAATGTGGAATGTATGTGCGTGGATTAGTTTGCTGAGTACCCGGATCCTAGAGGGGGACAAATGTCAGAACTTGGTATTAGAGAAATGGTACTCCATTCCATTTCACACATATCATTTATCATTGATATTCGAATACTGGATAGTGTTGGAAGTCGTATGACCCAACATGAGTCCACATGAGAATAGCATGTTTACAT
This sequence comes from Ottelia alismoides, assembly GCA_037367405.1. NCBI lineage: Eukaryota > Viridiplantae > Streptophyta > Magnoliopsida > Alismatales > Hydrocharitaceae > Ottelia > Ottelia alismoides. The sequence continues at coordinate 830,963 of JAZKJV010001277.1, forward strand.
CCATGTCGATATGTCTCTCTTAAGTCAAGCAGACAATCAATGTTACGAGTTCTAGTGCACTGCCACAAGGCCAACTGAATGCAGTGACACAAGAGCATGCCCATGCTTCTGGATCAGTTGTCAGAGGTATGATTTCGGTAATGGGATTGCCTTACATGCACTGTTTGATTCAGGGGAGACACATTTCTTTCTGACATATTGTATGTTGCCCACATTCGGAAAGTCTGTTATGGAGGTTGCTTCCCTGTACTACATCCAGGGCCAGGCGGCCAATTGTTTATCATCATCCAGACAGTGGAGGATGTATACATAAAGATAGGTGGGCATGAGATGCTTACATTCCTGTTGTTGATACAGTTAGAGGACTTCGACGTCATTTTGGGAATGGGCTGGTTAGAGAGGCGCCACACATGCCTGGATTATTTTGGGAAGACAGTGGTCTTTCATTTACCTGGAGTGCCTCCATTTCAATTTGATGGGCGTATGCATGAGGGTGGGATCGAGTGCATCTCCGCCTTGAGGGTGCACTAGCTTCTCATGCATGGTTGTGTAGACTACCTTGCCTACGTGGTAGACTCAACAACGCAGGATCAGATGCTTGAGGATGTTAGAGTTGTGTGTGAGTTTTCATACGTGTTTCCAGGATGACTTACCTGGGCTACCACCAGTGAGGGAGATAGAGTTTGAGATCATGATATTGCCAGACACACAACCGATCTCTATCCCTCCATATAGGTTGGCACCTGCTGAGCTCAAGGAGCTCAAAGTGCAGTTGCAGGAACTGTTGGAGAAGGGATTCATCCACCCCAGTACATCACCATGGGGAGAATTAGTCCTTTTTATGAAAATGAAGGATGGATTCCTAAGGCTATGCATAGACTACAAGCAGTTGAACAAGAGAACGATCAAGAACCGTTACCCATATCCCAGGATAGATGATCTATTTGACCAGTTGCAGGGAGCAGTAGTGTTTTCTAAGATTCACCTATGGTCGGGTTACCATCAGTCGAGGATTAAAGAGGCCGATGTAAAGAAGTCTGCATTCCGTACTAAATATGGCCACTATGAGTTCTTAGTGATGCCAGTTGGACTCACTAATGCATCTGCCGCATTCATGGATTTGATGAACCGGGTCTTCTTTCCGCATTTGGACAGATTCGTGATCGTGTTCATTGATAATATTCTAGTCTACTCGCATGATGAATACGAGCATGAGTCTCATCTTCGCATTGTGCTAGAGACTCTTCGAGAGCACCAGTTATATGCTAAATACAACAAGTGTGAGTTTTGGCTTTATGAGGTGGCTTTTCTTGGCCATGTGGTTTCGGGGGTGGGGGTGTCAGTTGACCCTGCCAAGATAGAGGCAGTGGTGTCTTGGGAGAGGCCAGGACGGTTACAGAGATTCACAGTTTCCTTGGTCTTATCGGGTACTACAGGAGATTTGTTAGAGGGTTCTCCCAGTTGGCCCTACCCCTCATCCGGCCGATGCAGAAGGATGTGCCATTCGTCTGGAGTGACATTTGCGAGTTGAGCTTCTGAACGCTCAAAGAGCGATTGACTTCTGCACCCATCCTCACTCTTCCTTCGGTTACCTTGGTCTTCACCGTGTACACATATGCTTCCAAGGAGGGCTTGGGTGCAATGTTGATGCAGCATGGGCAGGTTGTGGCGTACGCCTCACAACAGCTGAAGAACTAGGAATGCAACTATCCCACTCATGATTTGAGTTGGCGGCTGTAGTCTTTACATTAAAGATATGGCACAACTATTTGTATGGGGTGACATTTGAGATCTTCACGGACCACAAGAGCCTCAAGTACATTTTTGATCAAAAGGGACTGAAATGAGGCAAAGGCGGTGGATGGAATTGCTAAAAGATTATGATTGTACCATCTCCTACCATCCTAGTAAGGGGAATGTGGTAGCAGATGCCTTGAGTAGATGACCATACACTGAGGGTTCGGCATCCTAGTTGCAGACTTGGGATGTGCTCACTACACTTAGTGAGTGGTATCCATTTGAGGGCACATCCAATGCAGTGACAATGCCAACAAAGTATAGCAGCTTGTGGGACAGGATTGTTTAGGGCCAACAGACAGATCCAAGGATCTAGGAGTTGTACCACATGTGTTTGAAGGATGAATTCGACGGATTTCAAGTCCGTAAATCCATCGTATGGAACGGGGACTGTATGTGTGTCGCAGATGTTAAGGAGCTGAGAAGAGAGATCCTGGATGAGGTGTATAGCTCGAGACTTTCCATACATCTAGGTGGCACCAAGATGTACAAGGACCACCGCCAAAACTTTTGGTGGGAAGGCAAGAAGAAGGATGTAGCCGAACATGTTAACAGATGTCTTACTTTCTAGATGGTGAAGGTAGAGCACCAGAGGCCTCCTGGTTTACTGCAACCTCTTCTCATCCTGATATGGAAATGGGAGAGCATCTCCATGGATTTTGTCACATCATTGCTGTGCACCCCTGGAGGGCATGATGCGATATGGGTCATCATTGATCGGTTGACCAAGTCAGCCCATTTAATCCCGATCAACATGACATATACACCAGTACAACTAGCCAAGTTATATATTCAGCGCATCATTCGGTTGCATGTGATACTCAAGGAAGTAGTGTCAGACAGAGATTCGTTTCACATCACACTACTGGGGAGAATTCATGAGAGCCTTGAGGACTAAGTTATGCATGAGTTCAGCTTATCACCCACACACAGATGGGCAGTCCGAGAGGATCATTCAGACCTTGGAGGATTTGCTGCAGGCTTGTGTGGTTGAATGGAAGTGATCCTATAAGGATCACCTCCCACTTGTTGAGTTTACATATGACAACAGTTACCACGCCAACATAGGAATGGCATCATTTGAGGCATTGTACAAGAGGCGGTGCACCACTCCTTTGTGTTGGAAGCAGGTGGGTGACAACACTATGTTCACCTTACATATCATTGAGGAGACCTGCGGTGTGGTGGAGACTGCTAGGAGGAAATTGCTCACCGCTTAGAGCCGTCAGAAGAGTTACACCGACCAATGACATAGAGACCTTGAGTTTCAGGTATGTTATCCTACATTCATGCCGTAAGAGGTATACTTCTTAGCCAATCTTATGTGACTAAGCATTTCTCATGATCACAGGTCGCTGACTTCATGTTCTTACGCGTGTCCCCAATGAGGGGCATACATCGCTTCGGTGCAAAGGGCAAGCTAGCACCACGTTTTGTGGGACCATTCGAGATTTTGGCCCATGTTGGGAAAGTAGCCTACAGGGTGGCCCTTCCCCCGCATCTCGAGGGCATCCACAACGTGTTTCACATGTCGAATCTGTAGAAGTACATCCAAGATTCCTGACACGTGATCAACTACAAGGACTTGACGGTGGAGTCAAAGCTCTCCTTCTCAGAAGAGTCGGTACAGATTTTGGACCGCGCGATCAAGAGGCTGAGGCGGAAGGAGATCCCTTTGGTCAAGGTTCTGTGGCAAAGTCAAGACATCGAGGAAGCAACATGAGAACCTGAGGCAGACATAAGGGAGAAATACCCTCATCTATTCACAGGTATGGAATTGAAATCATAGTCAAGTTCCCTTTGAGATTTTTATGGGTTTCGCTCTCTTTGAGATTTTTATGGGCTCATTTCTCTGGGAGACTTGGATACAATGGAGTTCGGATGTTGAAATCAACTAGAATCATCCTAAGTCTCGGGGACGAGACTTCCTTTGAGATTTTTATTATGTGAAAACCCTGAATACTGAACATGTACTAAAATGCAAATCTTGATTGAGTATGGACTTAATTGCAAAATCTACATTTGTCGAATGATAAAAAAAATTTGAGTAATGAGTCCATTGCGTATCCCTCGTCGAGACCTTTCCAAAAGAATCCAAGAACGTAAAAATCCGAGTTCGGGAGCTCAAATTACAACTACTTTAGCGAGGAGGGATCCAGTTCTTATTCGGATCCGAACCCGGATCCGAATACAGGTCGGACCCCATAAAATAAACCCTCCCTCCCCCAAAACGTCCCATACCCAACTCCAGCCCCCTTCCTCCTCCCTCTCCCTCACCAGAGCTCTACTGGAGATCGTTGTAACGTCCCAGATTGACAACCCAAGATTGCCTAAGCATAGAGGAGAGCGATGTCTCCCTCGGGGACGTCTTCATCTCACGATCGGAGCGCCGACCGCGACGTTCTTCGCAGGAGGATATTATGAGATGATGGAAAAAATCCGAGGTATGACGTCCCCACCCTCCTTGCTGCCAGATCCACACATTTTCGTCGAACTTGCATCCTTGAAACCCCATAGAGCTGTAGGGATTCTCTTCGCATGTTTGGATAGGGCGTGTTTGCAGAAAATATTATCTTCGCAAAGTTAGATGAACTATAAGATCTGAACATGATTAATTGGGTAAAAAGTAATCGTTCTACAATGGTGTGATTTATGATTTTAGTTCTTCAGGATAAAATAGTGTTGCATATGTTCATCGTATCAAGAAATTTTCTAGCGTGGTGCTGGGGATGTGGAGGATGGCTGCATCTTTTATGTTTCTCCCTCATCTTTTTTATCCCCCCTCCATTAGGAAATTATTTGTCCACCAAGAAATAGATTTAGCATGCGCACTTATGAAATAATCGTAAGGACCGTGAGGTGCTTGCCAATGCCTAATGCTGCTAATACCTTACCTGTTTGGGGAGGAACATCATGAGCACGTGATTCCCCTCCATGTAGATGTGGTTTGGAGGTTTGGTGCTTGTTGGGACATGCATATACCTGATGCATTTTTATATCCAATGAATTGGATAGTTTGGATATCAATTTCCTGTCTTGCTCTACAGGTCAATTGAACATAGAATGGAATGGCGAATAATGGGTATGCGCTTGTTATAAGCATTAAATACTGCTATTCTTGGTCGTGAATGGTTGTTCATGAGTTTGATTATTAGTTTGAGAAAGGAAAATTAAGAGTAATGATAGAGATGACCGAATATAAATTCTAAAATAGGGTCATGAGGTTTTTCCATTAAAATATTAATAGATATATATAAGATTGATATTGACCTATTTGTAGTTAGATTGATGTTTTAAATACACATACATAGACGTGTATACATAGGGGAGATATATATGGTGGATATTATGTTGTATGTGGGAACTTGTTTGTAAAGGTGTGGCAGAAATAGTTGCAGAAGCTATGGAGAGAAACAAATTGCCCAGAGCTATCTTTACATCATTTGTGACAGTGCTGAAATTGGTGTGGTAATAGCTCATGACAAACGAATATCACTAGTATTATTTACCCGAATCTCAAAGTAACCCCTCTCTTTGTGCAATCAGTTGCTTCTCTTCTTCGTAGTGGCGCACCATCTGGTTGGGCTACGAAATTATGTTTTCTTGTTATTGCTTTCGATACATGAGACCTCCATCTTAGCTGGAAAGTGATTTGTCAAACAAACAATGAACACTGTGGCTTATAGCTATTGATCAATGGTCAAAGAGAGGAGTAGTTGAACTATTTATTTATTTCTCTACAAAATTCATCATCTTTTGATTGGGATTTTCTTTCAAGTTTCAACATGACTCTTCTTGTGTGGCCTCCCGTTTGTTTGTCTTATGGGTCAATTAACGAGGATGCTTGAGTAAATATTACTCCTTAAACTGGTGTCGCTAACTATATATCCAGATCCAGATATTACATCTATGTTTAACAGATGCTTCTCCTTTTGAGTTATATTGTCCATGATGCAGCAAATTGATCTTAAATGGTGTGTGGATAGTGGAGTAGTTGCTGCCAAGGGAGGGGCATGCACCCTTGGAGCCCCGGGTAGAAGCTTAGATGACCGTGATCCCAACTGCTATTGTAGTTGCAATGGTTGGGGGACGTGTTGCTTGGTACACCGAGGTGCTAATCTGACGGTGTTTGTCTAGGCACTTGCATGCTTTAGCCCGGTGCTCGAACGCGGGCCAAGTAGTCATGATTGGTCGGTTAGTGCTTCGCTTGTCACTTAGAGTTAACACTCATGTACAGGCCAATGTAAGCCACATTGGTCGATATTCCGAGTGGGTGCGCTAAGAGGGGAGTTCCGAGAAATGTGATTAATGAAGTTGGGAATGTGACGTGAATCTCCAATGCATAAGAAGGATTGGGTTAGTCACGATGATTTGCGGATTGGAATCTTATTTGTGAATCTGAAGTGAAACTGTGAATTGGGGCTAAGTGGACGTGTTGGGAACTTAGTTAGGATGCATTGTACCCTATCGCATGCCTACGGAGGCACCCCAACCCTAAGGCATTCTTTTTGTCTTAAAGTCACAGTGTGAGGTCTCATATAGACCAAGACCATAGACTATCCACGAAGCTTGATTACTCATATCCATATCTAATAATAATAACTAGAATGTAATTCTGTGTGAGATCAGGTTACCAGTTTCTTTCTCTTTTGCACACATTTAAATTATATCTTGCATTTCTTTTTGAATAGTTTTGTTTAAATCGTACTGGGCAACTTTGCTCATAACGTACCTATGTGTGGATCCGCAGGTTCGCAACAGTGATTTGTTAGAGGCACCATCCTTTTTGTGCAGCTTCACCCTTTTTATGTTCCTTTTATTGTTTCATGTACTTATACCTTCTACTTTTTGAGAGACATGACATGTAATGTATATTTTATGGACATGAAAATGGAATGTATGGAAATGGATAATGGAATGCAATGGAATTGGTGAATAGAATTACACATGATTGTGAACAGGTTGAATGCAATGCAAGCAAAAATTTTAAATTCCTATGCATGTTGCTATTTTCTCCCGCTTTTGTGAATGTCAAATATTCAAATGTGGAATGTATGTGCGTGGATCGGTTTGCTGAGTGCCCGGATCCTAGAGGGGGACATGCATCACACCTACCCCTTACTATTATTCCTCTGAGGATGATTATGACAACGACACATATGTATACTACCCACCCCCTTGCTCCCCCAATAAGGTCAGTCACAAACCTTCTTGATCCTTGTATATTCTCACTCATCCTTGTATAGTTTTTTTTCTTTTATTTCCCTCCCTCCCCCGTGATTCGCATCACTCGCCCTATTTCCGTATTGTTTTCATTTTGTGTCTATACTTAGGATGACTAGATCCTAAGTATAAGGGGTGAGTGACCTGAGTTGCTCCGTCTCTTCTTTTTATTTTCTTTTTGTATATTCTTTCCCACCCTCATTGGTCCCCAAATCTTGTGTTCTCTCCAATACTTAGGCTGACTAGAGCCTAAGTATAGGGGGGCGATGCCCGTTGTGTATTCTCCAATGCTCTTATATTCCTTTTCTCTTCTATTCTTTTCACCCACTTATGCTTAGTACGAGCTATGGCTTTTTGTCGCCCATTGCCATGAGGACATAGCACATGTTAAGTATAGGAGAGTTTGTATATATTACATATATACTCTACCTATAGCTCGTACTTTGACTTGTTTGTAATTAAAATAAGGGGTTATGGTAAATTGTTGTAAATAAGAGGTATAAAAACTTTTTCATAAAAAACACTTTTTGAAAAAAACAACAAAAACAAAAATCTCCTTTTTCAAAAAATCTCTCCCTCCTTGTTGTTTTTTGAAATTACACTTTTAAAAAAACAAAAATATTAAAAAAATCTCTTTTCAAAAGAAAAACTTTTCAAATTTTTTCTTCCTCTTTCTTTTCAAAACAAAAAACATTTTTTCAAAAAGAGTGTCCATTCTTATTTACCTTTATTTTTTTAAAAAAAACTTTTGAAAGAAAAAAATTCTTTCTTGTTTTCTTTTCTTTTTCAAAAAAACTAACTAATGAGTTGGTTTAGTCACTGACACGTACACACACACGACTGGTGAAGTTCAAGAACACATGATTTATGAGGTCTTGAGATTTCCAGTTAACCAACCTTAGTCATTAGGGTCTTTAACTTAATTATTCACATTTCCCTAGTTTGAAAGATTTGTGTGCTTTATTGCACGCTTAGTCTTTACCTTAAGACTATGATCAACACCTCATATACACGACTGCAGTTGTGATGAGATGAGTTGAAAATTCACTTGAAGAACTGGGATGAGGGATTTGGGTTTGGACATGATTTTATGATGCTCGAGGATAGGAAAAAATCAATGAAGGCTTCATGAAACCTGAGTGTCAGCATCTTAAGTCAGTATGAGAACATGGTTCTTGTACTATCTCTTGACATTTACCTATGTGCCAGGGTGTGATGAAATCTAAAAAATGTTGACCAGTGTACGACAACTCTTGGTAAAAGCAGGGGAGCTAGCCAAAAGCAATGAAAAGAAAGAAAGAAAGAAATGTTGAAAGAAAAGCTCTCACCATACAAAGTCAACTATCAAAGAGCTTCCACCAAAGGCGAGTGCTCCCAACCATTTCAAAGTGTCCATTTGGACCACCGCTATTAGGACCAGAAGTCGAGCTAGCACCCAAAAAGGGCTCTGCATCGTATAGTGATACAAGTTTGGGTGTCGAAGGTATCTTAGATACTCAAAAGAGACACACCCTGGTGTACTCCTAGGAAAACAAGTGCAGACGACTCTGAATTCTCTTGACAGACACACTGATCAACAACCAAAAAGATACATGTGTTGAGTTAATAAGGCACTCGAGAGGATCCTTGTTCCAATAAGAGGGAGAGAAGAAATGACACAATCCTATGCCCTCCATCAACTGGCCTTCCAACTACACTTTTAAGTCTGTTAACTAAAGAGATGATGGATTGGATGCAAGAAATGGTTTATTCTTTAGTATTGAGGACCGGGTTCTTAGGAGAGTCTCTTGGACTAGAACCTTGGGTGAAGTTGAGACTCTACTCTTGTAACGTAGTCCACACTTAATGTCATATCCTATTATATATGTATACAGAGAGAGTCCGATGATTAGAGAAGTTGGATACCTTTTGATTAGAGCTTGGTTCAACTTAGAATTTTAGGATTACCAAAACTGAGAGTTCTTCAACGGATCAAGTCTTGTATTCACATGCACATTCAGAGGTTAATCCAACTTATTTATTCTTTATTTTCTCAAGGACAAGCGAAGTTTAAGTATAGGGGGTGATGAATCTACGATTCATTATCTCAATATATTGATCTTAGCAAAATCCATGAGTAAAATTTTAAATAAATGTTCATAATAAATTGATAAAATAACTTTTGTAAATAAAATACACTAATTATTATATATTAATTATATAATAAATTAATAATAAAAAACTGTAAAATAAAGCTTTTTTTACATGTAAATAGCTCAAACTTCATGTATGTTTAATAATTTCATTTCAACTCCTTTTCGGTTAATTCTTTCTCCACAATGCATATAAAAATACAAAATTATAAAATTAATTTTATCTCAAATAAATACTCCTAGATTCCAAAGAGAAAAAGCCTTAAAGTCCAAGTTCCCAACCAAATTCCCACTCTGTATGAACTCCAAATTCACCAAACTCACTTTTAAAGTTTAAGTTAGAAAATTATCTATCCAATGAAAGTGGTTTCATTAAAATCGGAGCTCATTTGCAAAATAGGGGTTTTGGGACCTAGGTGTACATTGTGTATATTGTAAATATTTTTTCTTTCTTCATTCTTTATTTTATTTTTCTTAACTACTAAAAATCTAAAAAAATCATTTTTGTGTTTTATTTTATTTCTAGTATTTTATTTTTATTTTGTAAATATCTTTCATTAAAAAATACAAAAAATAGAAAAGTAAAAAAATATGTACATATTGTTTGTTTTATTTTATAAATTCTCCACTACCTTTTCTCTATATTTTATTTTATTTTTTATTAGCCAACTCTCATTTTATTTATTTTCCTTTCTCTACTCTAATTTCTTATTCTACCACCAACTCCCATTAACTCCATTTTCTTCATCTAACCTCACATTCAACATCATTTCTTCCACCATTTTTTTAACCTCCATCTCCTTTCTCTTTTTATTCTTCTCTTCATCCTCATTTTCCCTCATTCACCATTCTACGAGAGAGAGGTTCGAGCCCCATTTAGGCCGTGAGGTGACAGCTCCTCCTTAGACGTTGAGTGACGACGACTTACCGGCGAGATCCACGGTTAGTCTCTGCGTAGTGAGCTTCCCGTCAAGCTCGCATAGCTTCTCTGATTTTTTTTAACCAAATCGGATCGAGGACATGATAGAGTCCAACATAGCTGCTCTGCCTTTCGGCGGAAATTCAGGTAAGTATTCCCTCCCATTTTCTTTATTATTTTATTTTATCTAACATTTTTTTCCTTGTTGTTTCACCACACAATCATTTTCATATCACCACCACATCATCACCTCCATCACACCATCACCATCACCACCATCATTTTCTCATCTTTGTTTCATTCCCTGTTTGAAAAAAAAATAAAAATCACAGTAGCAAAATACAAAAAAACCATTTAAAAAAACAAGCAGGTGCCTCCTCCACCGACGGCCACCGCATTTGCAGATCCCACTGCCACACTCCTTCTCCTCGCCACCTATGGCCGCCCTCAGCTGCCACCTCCCCCCTGGTCGCTCACCAGCCTGCAACCACGACTTCCCTCTACTGCTCCCACCAGTCCAACCGCCGCTCGCCTGCATCCAACTGCTGCCAGCGACGACCGCCTCCCCGCGCCCACGTACGCACCTCCTTCCTTGCCGCCAGCCACACAACCCTCTATGCCAACGACGAACTCCTCCCTCCTCGCCTCGCCGCCCACGGATACTCTCTAGCCATTACTCCAGGTCTAGCCCAACCATGCCGCCCAGCCACTCTCAATACCTGTCGTCGGCCACGCTTCACCACTACGCTTCCCGCGTGGGCCGCGACCTCTGCCAAAGCCGCCAACGGCCCCAAGCTTCCAACCCTAACTGCCTTTCAAAGTGGAACAACGGTTTCCTTCTTTTTATTTTTTTATTTTGTAAAAGTGCATAGTTTTCCCGCCAGTTTTCTATTATTGCAAAAACATCCCTGCACTTAGTTTGCTTGTAAATTTTGTTTTCTAAAATTGCATGGATACCCCTATGTTTGTATGCTAATTTGGACATATTTCTTGCATCATTTATTTTAATGAAAAATGTCATGTTGTTGAGCAACTAATTCTCTATCATTTGGATATTTATTTGGATTTTTGAGCTATGGGTAGTTAATTAAAATTGTATTAGCAACAAAATTACTTATTTTACCCATTGTGAGTTCTTAACTTCATATTTAATTCACGATTGTCCAAAAATTCCTAAAAATCATATATAATACTTTGAAATATGCTTTATTTACTTCCAAATTTAATCTAAAATGGACCTGTTCTGTGCCTTCAATAAATTATAGAGTGATTTTAGTAAATGATTTTTAGTTAAACCCACACACATTATTTTTGCGAAATTCCAACTCTTCTATATTGTTCATATAAGTACCTTATTAAGATAATCCGCTCTTTGACTAATTGATAATGTGGATTTATTAAGAATTAAATACTCACTGTCACTCTATTTTCATGAAAAAATCATAAAAATTCATATATTCTCGAAAAATCCAAAAAAACACTTAGCCTCATTTCATCATTAGCCTCATTTCATCATGTTTTAGTTCCAGTAAAATTTTCATAATTTTACATTTTGTTTGTGTGAAAAATTACGTGAAAACCCATAAAAAGTGTGTATTTTTATTGTTGCATTTTAACCCTTAAATTTCCAAAAAATGTGCTTTGCATTCATAACTGGATTATGTTTCTAGAAAAAAATATAATTTGGCTAAATTAGATTAATTTCATACTAAAATTAATTTGGCTAAGTTGTGTGTTTTCTTAAACTTAATTCATCTACATTCGCATTCATTTTGCATATAAATAAAATACAAAAAAATCCGCATTGGAAACCTAGACCTAAATGTTCTGAATTAATCTAAAGTTGTTCCTTTGCCTCCCTATGTTCGACCTCAGACTTGCACGAGATATAAATTTAAACCGAGTCCTCTTCACGGAGACATTTGATTTGATTCTGATTAATTTGTTGAGTGTCATGCTACAACGAATACCTAATATACCCACTCAGGCCCGATTCATCAATCATTACATAACATCTTATTGTCATCTTGCATCTTTGTACATTGCTAAAAAAATCAAAAAGAAAAATAGCACATAGCTCATCATCCATTGCATTACATCTTAATCGCACTTTCATGCATCACCCCATTTCTTTGCATTCTGTATCTCATTTATTTTGCATGCTATAAAAAAGTAAAAAAAATACATCTCTCATTTTGCACGGTCTTGCATCATATCTTTGCATCGCATTTATTTACATCATATTATTTTGTCTTTGCAAAGTCTTTGTATCATTCACTATCTGCATATTATTTGTGCATTTTGTTATGTGCATTTGTATATGCATAAGAAGAACTAGATCATTGAATTTATTCACTCAAAAGTTACTCTTTAATTTCCGATAAATCGACGAGGAGGCTCATGTCCATATGTTCGACCTTGGTAGGCTTGCCAATTGAAATAATGATCCACCTATTCAAAAGGGTGGTATTCTGCATGATATCTGAAGTCGTCTCCTATATTATGATGTTAAAAACGAGTACGCGATTTTGTGGCCCATCAATACTCAGTAACAAAATTACTCTCAGACTCCTCTATTTTCCCTATCCAACTGGCATCACTATATTTTTTAGTACAAATGGATGTTCACCATAATACAAACTAAGATAAATAGTTCCCTTCAAGTACTTCCATACTCGATCCAGAACCTCCCAGTGACAAATGTCAGGACAACTAGTGTATCTACTCAGCTTTACAACTGAGAATGAAATACCATGTCTCGTGCAATTCGCAAGATACATTAAGCTTCCTATCACTTGTGAATACCTTAATTGAGATACAAGTACTCCTCTCTTGTTCTAGTAAACATTAAGCTTCCTATCCCCCTATGCTTTACCTTTGCTAGTCCCTTAGCAAATGCTTATTTGAAAGAATAAGTGAATAAAAGAAAAAAAGAAAGGAAAATAAAAAAATTAGGACAATTTTGAGTATTAAACTTATCTTCATAAAGATGTAGTATGGAGCTCTGTCAGACTTTTGGATTATTAGTGTGGCAAAACCTTAATGGGAAATGGATTTAAAACCCAACAACCTTCAAGTTCCACAAGACTCCTATTCAGGTTGCCTTAACAGTCAGGTCAGAACAAGTCTACATACACAAATTCTTATGACTATGCTTGTACGGTGTAAGTGAAAAATGGAACCCATCTTAAAAGTAGCAAAGAAACAACCTCTCTCAACACGGTAACTCTAGTCTCCCCGTCTAGCAACTCTTTCCTCGAGAAGCGGGGATATTCCCTTCTAGGTTCAAGTACAACTAGCTCAAGAAGAGGAGATGGAGAAAAGAATGGATGGCAACTAATGTAGCTACCTATCCTTGGATGTATGACCAGTGTAGTCAAGTCATCCAGCTGCAAGCTTACAAAAATTTGACTTTGAAGCTCTTATTTTTTTCCGATACTTGTATATACACTCCGACAAGCATTTTACTTTTCAATCAGGGCTATCCACTTTTGGAGATTGTGCATCCTTCTTCTTCTTCTTCTACATTTTGAAAATATATACAAGGCACAACATGTACATAAGGAGTTTTTCCTCTTGAGCTAGTAGACTATCCCTCTTTTGAAATATTATTGTAACCCCACAGCTTCTTGTCTTTAGACCTCAATGCTACTAGATCAGGTTGAGATGCACTACCCTCCTAGAGGAAGACATATATTCCCACTAGTTGTTACATACCCGTGTGCTACCCCAAGCCAAAAAATTCTGCCTCCTCACTACCTCCTCCATGAAGAGCTACGTGTAGAGTGCTTGTCCAAGATAAGCCATGGTCTAGAAGAATCATGTGTGTGTTGTTAAATATTCTACTTAGACTAATCAAGACTGCATGTGAACATAATCTTATGGACTCAAAGAATTAAGCTGCTAGGACCTGAAAAGTCTTAATTCCATTTTTGATAAAGTTCCTCTGAATTTAACTGGATTAAGGTCTAACTAAGCTCCACTCTTTAATTTTATTCCAGACTTAGTTTAAATGTTAATATTATCCTGAAAAAAGTACATGCAAATACAAGAAATATATAAATCATTTTTTATTTGATTTTTTAAGAGAAAAAGGATTAGTAAAATATATACAACAATTTTATAATATTTTTTTGAGTTTTTTTGAGTGTTTTTATGTTTTTTTATTAAGGTGAAAGGTGGCCAGAGTCTATATACACACACACGTAGATTTTACGCATTTATATACATATCCCAAAAATAATCACATTTTTAAAAGTACGAGTTATGTCTAAAGTATATATAATATACGACACCCCTATACTTAGCTCGAATTATGTCCTCATAGTGATCAAAGAGCTGCAAAGGAAGACATAACTCGTGCTAAGTATAGAAAAGTGAAAAGAACACTATACAACAACGACTCAAAGAATCAAATAGAAGTCGGTGATCCCCCCTATATTAGGATTAATTAATCCTAAGTATAGAAGATTGTACAAGAGGGAAAAACCGAGGAAAAGAATTAATAGACTCAATGGCTCGTCTTGCCCCCTATAATTTAGGGTAGAATAGCCCTAAGTATAGAATATCAACAAACCGGGAGACAATCGAGAGACCAGAAGAACAAAACACAAAGAGATGATATGAACAACATCACTCCCTCTATACTTAGGGTAGAGTATCCCTAAGTATAAGCAACAAGAGGAGTGATGAACATGATGAATATAAACAACACAAATCATTAACCCCCTATACTTAGGATAAAGCACATCCTAAGTATAGCATATACACACACGGAAAGGGGTGAATGATAAAACAGAAGAAGAAATAATGCAGCGAAAGGATATACAAAAGGTAATCAACTCATGTATCAGATGCGTGAGATGGAATCAAAGGATCATCGTCTGATACCACAGATATAGAATCAATGACAGACAAGAATGCATCATGATCTAGATATGGCTTCAACAACTGCCCGTTCACAACAAATGGTTGTGCATCAGATGACAACCCAGATATGGCAATACTCCCATTATCACGCACAGCTCTTACAATGAACGATCCTGACCATCTGCTTTTCAATTTTCCTGGAAACAACGTTAACTTAGCATCAAACAACCAAACTTTCTGATCAGGATAGAAAGTCTTCCTTCAAATGTGTTTATCATGCCAACACTTGACTTTCTCCTTATACATAAGTGAGTTATCATATGCAGAGCCTCGGAATTTCAGTAATCTATTCAAATCCAACTTCTTGTTCTTTCCCTCCTTCTCATAATCAAGATTGCATACACGGAGTGCCCATAAAGATTTGTGAATTAATTCCACTGGCAGGTTGATAGGCTTTCCATACACCAGTCTATAGGGAGACATGCCCAAAGGAGACTTGTACGCCGTCCGATAAGCCCACAGAATTGAATCAGGCATCTGAGACCAGTTCTTCCTATCTGGACGTACAAGTTTTTGCAATATCGTCTTGATCTCCATATTTGAAATTTCTGCCAAGCCATTAGTCTGGGGATGGTAAGGAGACGCAACTCTGTGCTCAATGACGTACTCCTTCACAAGCTTCTCTACTTCTCTATTAATGAAATGGCTTCCCCCATCTGAAATCAGTATTTTAGGGGATCCCAATCGTACAATAATGTGGTCCTTGAGAAAGGAACGCACTGTACGACTATCAGTGGCTCGGGTGGGGATAGCCTCCACCCATCGACTACCATAATCCATGGCGAGCAAGATGTACTGAAATCCCTGACTGACACGAAATGGACCCATGAAGTCTATTCCCCAAGAATCAAAAACATCAGAAATCTATATGTATATTAGGGGCATGGTATCTTTGAAACCAACAGTTCCTCCCATTTTCAGACAATAAGTACAACCTCGAACATACTCTGTAGCATCCTTAAACAATGTGGGCCACCATAGGTCACTCTGCAAAACCTTTGTTGTCGTACGTTTCCCCGAATGATGCCCACCAGATTCTAGTTTGTGATAGTGCTCAAGTACACTGGTCTGTTCCTCATGAGGAATGCACCTTCTCCAGATACAATCCACATCCTCGCGAAATAGGTACGGATCCTCCCATTGGTAATAATGAATCTTTGATAGAAATTTGTCTACCTTGCACTTCGACCAATCTTGTGGAAATTTCTTAGAGATAAGATAGTTCACAATATCAGAATACCATGTGAGTGAGTCCACAAACAAAATGGCCTCATCTGGAAAGGTTTCAGAAATAGGGATCATGTTCTTCTCAAAGGTCTCTGCATCTGTGATACAGGAAAGGTGATATGCCACAATATTTTTCACTCTAGGTTTATCTCGAATCTCTAAATCAAACTCCTGGAGAAGAAGGGTCCATCTGATAAGGCATGGTTTGGCATCCTTATTTTTCTGTAAGTATTGTATGGCAGTGTGATCCGTGTATACAATAACACGGGAATCGAGGAGGTAAGATCTGATCTTATCTAACCCAAACACAACTGCTAACATCTCCTTCTTTGTAACTGTATAATTTCGTTGTGCTTCATCCAGAGTCTTGCTAGCATAATGTATAGTAAATGGGTATCCCATCCTCTCCGTCCTAAAACAGCTCCAACTGCGAAATCTGAGGCATCTGTCATGATATCAAAAGGAAGAGACCAATCAGGTGGTTGTAGGACATGAGCACTAGTAACCATATCTTTCATCTGATTGAATGCAAGGAGGACTTTCTCGTCGACAACAAAGTCACTCTCCCTGTACCGAAGCTCAGTCAAAGGTCCGACAATCTTGCTGAAGTCCTTTATGAATCACCTATAGAATCCTACGTATCCCAGAAATGACATTAATTGTTTCAAATTCTATGGTGGCTCTAACTTAGAAATCACATCAATCTTAGCTGTGTCAACCTCCATACCATGTTTGGAGATGAAATGGCCCAATACAATCCCATTAGTCACCATAAAGTGACTCTTCTCCCAAGAGAGCACTAGGTTTACCTCACAACAATATTGAAGAACTTGGTCTAAATGAGCAAGACACGTGTCAAAACTATCCCTGTAGACCGAGAAATCGTCCATGAAGACCTCAAGGAAACTACCCACAATGTCAGCAAAAACGACCAACATACACCTTTGGAATGTTGCGGGAGCGTTACACAATCCAAAGGGCATCCGTCTAAAGGCATAGGTGCCAAACAAACAAGTAAAAGTAGTTTTCTTCTGATCTTAAGGAGCGATAGCAACATAGTTATATCCCGAGTAGCCATCCAAGAAATAAAAGAACTCTTTCCCTGCCAACCTCTCAATAATCTGATCAATAAAGGGCAGCTGAAATTGATCCTTCTTGGTAGCTGAGTTCAGAATCTCCTCACCACAGTCATTCTTTAGGATAGTAATCCCGGATTTCTTCGGGACCACATGTAAAGGGCTGACCCACTTGGAATCTGAACTAGGATATATAAAGTCATCATCATACCATTTTTTAATCTCCTTCATGACAACCTCCCTTAGATTTAGATTTAGACGACGGTGACATTCACAGGAGGGTTTACATTCATCCTCTAGGTAGATATGATGTGAGTACAAAGTTGGGTTAATCCCACAGAGTTCCGAGATATTCCATCAAAGATGCCTCTCTTCTGTGAATAACTCATGAAATTCAATGAATGGCTCAAATACTTGTACCTCAGAACTCTCAGAAGGAGGCATATCATCAGTAATTTCAGAAAAGTGTGTCAAAAGAATATCAGAAGGTGTCTCCAAAAACTCAGATTGATCCTCAGAAATCAGCTCAAACTGTCCATCAGCAGCTAACTCAATTGGATCACCAAAGGAACTCATGTCGACATGCTTTCCATAGAGTTCTTTTGGGAAATGAACTCTTGGGTATCTATGAAGTCAGTGAAAAGATCTGTCTCTTAGAATTTAGTAAGTAAATCACAGTCCTCTAGCTCTGATATAACCTTCTCTGTCTCATCTGCTGCTGGTGGCGATGATGGTCTAGGATCAGAGATTGTCTAAATTTTCACCTTGTCACTGTGAGAGTGAAAGATGATCTCTCTAATACCGTAATCAACTGTTGCTTCGGTCATTTGGAGAAATGATCGACCTAGTATGATCGGTGTATGGAGTAACAGTGCAGACGTGTCTATATCCATGACAACAAAATCAACAGGGAATTTCATTCCCTGCATTGTTACAATAATGTCATCTAAAATGCTTCTTGGCCTCTTAATAGATCTTTCGGTAAACTGAAGGATCATCCTGGTTGTTTTAAGAGGCCCTAACCCAAATTCAGTTAATAAAGAGGATGGCATGAGATTAATGGAGGAACCGCTATCGAGAAGAGTACGGTCAAATATATGAGAACGGATGTGAGGTGCTCCCTTGTCTTTCTTTTTGGGTGGGAGATTGCTGATGGCATGAACTGTGGCCATGGTCAAGATGTGTTTTGCTGTTTGCTTTCGTCTGTTCTACCTTGGTTGATATTTTTGTTTACATGACTCTTTCATTCCCTTTTTAATTGCAAGCATGTATTACATGGCCTTAAGGAGTGGCATCTCTAAAAAGATGTTATGTAAGATCTCAACCACTCCAGCATCAGATAGGGTTGTTTTTAATTATTGGATTTTTTAGTTTTTAGAGTAGAAGGAAATGGCATGGAATCAAAATAAATATTCAAACATTCATTTCCATTATTCAAAGTGGAAACCTCATTTACAAAAGGACAACCGGAATCAGTATGTACAATGTTGTCCAAAATAGGTGAAGGAAAAACTGAATTCAAAATAGAACGGGATGTTGCTGCTGGTGAAGATGAAGAATCCGTGACTGGTATATTCCCCCTTGTTGCTAGTGATCTACATCTTCCTGGTGAATGTGAATGTGGTGGTAAAAGTGATGAAACTCCAGACTCGGGTGTTACTTCACTAGGCCTCTCGACTGCTGGTGAAGGAGATGATGCGGAAGATGATGCTCTCTCAGTTGTTTGATCTCCCAACCCCAACTGATGCTTAGGTGGTTGCAATCTCCTACCGCTCCTGAGATGAATGGCGTCAGATAAATATGTAAAATTGAGGGCCATACCTTTCTCGGGTGTGGGTGGACTATTGCCTACCTGCTCCTTGCGTCTGAAATTGTTGGGGTTGGCTTCAACCTGTGCTGGGATCAGTGTCTTGGTGGTCGTCAGGTCGTCGATATGCTAAGTCATTTCGTTCATGTTCTTCATGAGAAGTGCAAGTTGGTTCAGTGCTGGATTCACCGAAGGGGCCTCGGGGTGCTCAATGACTGGTTGTCGCTGAGACTGATAGTGCGGAGGTAGTTGGTATCCATATGGATTCTGGTAATGAGGAGGAGGATATCAACATTGTCGATAATATGCAGTCCACTGTTGGTTAGGAAGAGGGAAATATACAGGTTGTTGTTGTTGCTGGCCTGGTCTCCAGTTTTGGAATTGTGGTGGATACTGATAGTGAGGCTGGAACTGTTGGTGTTGATATTGTTGCTGCCTCCATGAAATTGGTGGGTGGGTCTCTGACCATGCTGTGAACCCAATTGGCCTTGCCCTGACGAGCAGGGTTGGTTTTGCTCACGGTCGAACCAGATGTCGTTCACCTCCTGAATGACGGGTGGAGGTGGAGACTGTTGCTCAGGATTGTAGGCTACTTCCTGTTGGTATGGAACTATCTGTTGTGAATGCTGTTGGACCTGATCAAGGGTCTGCACGTAGTAGACTCGCTGAACTGTGGATGGTCCTCCGCTACTCTGCTGGGTGGAAGAAGTCTGCTCCCTCGTAGAGGTATCAGCTGCTGCACTCGCACTGTGGACTGCGCTGATCGTATTCACAAGAAGCTCCAGGTGCCTTGTTATCTCATCCAACATATCCAGGTTTTTAGTCATTTGTTTGATTACTTGAAGCTTTTCAAGCTCCTTGGATCGTTTCTCAATTATGTCTCCTTTGGATAGGTGGTTTCCAATGATGGTTAGGTTAGAGCTGTCCACCCTATCCACTTCATGTGATGCCTTCATATTGACAGCCTTGTGGGGTACTGAAGGGGAGGTGACGGGGTGCTTCTGAAAAGCACGTGAAAAAGAAAGAGCTGTTGAGCTCTCCGCCATCTCCTCAAAATTTTGATAAAGGACATCCTCGTCCTTGTTGAAGTGCCCCCCACAAGCAGCATCTACCAGCTTCTGATTCTCTATGCTTAAACCCCAAAGAAGTTTTGCATAAGGCTTGTCTTTGGAATATCGTAATGGGGGCACTTCTCCATCAAATATTTAAATCTCTCCCACGCCTCGTGAATAGGCTCATAGGACATCTGGGAGAAGTTAGCAATCAAGGATTGCATTTGGCTGAGTCATCCGAGCGCGTAATATTTATTCAGAAATATGGATCTCAACTCTTACCAAGTAGTGACAACCTTTCCCAAGTGGTTTAGCCAATATAAAGCATTGTCCATCAGACTGAATGGGAAGGCAGTCATCTTTACTACCTCTAATGGGACATTTGGGTAGTGTATTGTTCCACAAATGCGATCGAACAGTTGGAGGTGTACATAAGCTCTTCATTAATATTTCCGTGGAATATTGGGAGAAGAGGCAAAATAGTTGACTTAAGCTCAAAATGCCCATGAATCGGAGGGATTTGAATCTAAGAATTTATCTGTCCTGTCCCTAGATTATGAGCATCCTTTACTGTAATCTTAGCCACAGGTTCTATAATAGGGTCTTCTCCCCCATTTCCACCTCCAGGGTTTCTATTATCCTCCTTTCTCCTACCTGGCATGTCCTGTCTCAACTCGAGAATCATATCTCTCAATGCGATCTGAAAGTCAGTCTGCTTTGTTAACTAGGCTTAAATCGACTGAATAGAGGCTAACATGTTGTTGTTGATCTCGTTCTGCTCTGACATGGTTCCCTTTCCTCTTGGTGGCATCAAGTGTCCGGTGTCTAACTTTGAAAAAGTGCATGACACTCGATTAGTCCTCAGAACTGATGGAGTCTCATATATTAGTTCGAGATTAGAGCCAATCTCAAATAGTGGGTCAATGGATGATGTGAAGGGTGAAGTGGAGAAAGAGGAATATTCGGGAAGTGAGTCTCCCTGAATAGAAGGTGAACGGATTGGAGGTAGAATGAGTTTACAAAGTCCGAATGAGAAGTACTCAGGTCTGACATCTTTGAAATCAATAGGCAGGATGCGAGAGCATGAAGGTCAATGCAAGAGAGAAAATGAGTGGAAGGCACAAATTGCGCAGAAGGATCTCTAGCACTAGCAATTAAAACACAATACAAGCCCCCAATTCACCAACTCAATGCAATGTGAAGACTGTGAAGACTCGGTCGATTATCTTGTCAATCTTTAGAGTTTTGTGAGAATACAATATCAGAAAGAGTTAACGAGCTGTTAGGTGCATGTCTTTCCCTACTGACTGGCCCGATTCATATGACTAGTTGCACCCACTTTCAGCCAGTATAGGAGTAAGTACGGACTGTAAAAATACAGCTACCCGTTACATGAGGACGAAGCCTTTCACGGGATCCTCTAAACCTCTCACTCTGCTTAGGAAATTCATACAGTTTACCGATTATTCATATATTCTCACTGAAAAGTGGCTAATCATTTTTGGAGAACCCATAGTCTATCTGGAACTCCAAGTGTGACTCTATCCTATTGTAGTCCCTCTCTCACTTTGCAAATAAATCAAACAATGAGGGGGTTACTCTCCTCCAAAAAAGAAATTTTCATTTACGTTTATTTCAGGGTCAACTTTTCTTCAGTAGCCCCGATTTTAATTAATTCTCACTTGATTTGAATATATTCAATGAATCGCCTACTGAGTGTCCAATTTCCTTCTTAATTTATGTGAGTGAAAACAAGGGAGGAAATCAGAAAAGCCAATGCGCGATTAAATATAATGATGTCTGCAGGGATTAGAGATGTGTACCTTGTCGCCAGCATTCTACATGTAGGGTAATCCACGCATAATTTAAATACAGAAAAATAAACTAACTTGTATGATGCAAGTGAACCGTCCTAAAAATAGATTCTATTAACATGCGATAACCAATTAAGTTTGACTAAGTCCAATTACACTCTATTCTATAGGTGCAGAAATTCTCATTTTGGATTTTGGGATCTAATTAATTACCTAGCTCAAGCAAGTTAATAAAGAAATCAATAGGTATCTCATGAAATCCGCGTGAAACAAAGGAAAATAAGGCGATGAAAATAGAACCAGTGAGGTCCCCCAAGTGCACCGACGCTTGCTGAAACAGACCCCGCAACAAATGAATGTAATTTTACAAGAGTTTTTAATGACTAAAATGCTAAAATAAATTTAAATCTAACGCTCCAAATGATGATCTTCTTAGAATCTTCTTTTCCTCCTTTTACACTCTCCTATGGCTTCGAGAAGAGTCAAGCCGTCTCCGCTTCACTAGAGTGCATTGACGCTCCTAAGAAAGCAACTCCAGCTCGTCGGGCCCTACCAAGAAAGAGGAAAGAAAGAATGTGTAAGAGACACAAGTATAAAAATATGAGCAAGAGAAAAATGGAATAGACACAATGAATATGAATAATGAATAGGTGTAGAAAAATACATGTCAAATGAAAAACCTAACTACCCTCACTGTGCCTCCCCATCAACGGTGCATTTTATTGGTCGAGATTTTTGGGTTTTTATTTAAGAGAATAAATGTGATATCGTTGCAACCTAAATAATCCCACAATAAAAAATTTTATTTATTCTCAAGCCAAAATTAATTTAAAAAATGTAGCAAGCGAAAATTGTTATTTAATTAACCTGTATAGCAACATGATCGAACTCAAGGAGGCCACAAATCCCGAGGATTATTCTAATAAAAAAATCAATTAAAAGATAGAGGAAGTTCAAATGCCAACTATCTTGATTTTTTATATTATATATTTTTTTATTTTCTTTTTTTAATTTTTATTAGTTTTTAGTTTTGCATTTTTTAATTTTCAAAATAATTAAATTTTCAATGCAAATCTATACACGAAAGAAATACAACTTTTTAGATTTTCAAATATGATAAAAATGATAAAAAACGTCTAAAGAAAATATTTTTGTATTTTAAATATCTTTACTATTTTTAGTGATTTTTGGGAATTTTTTTGGATTTTTAAGATTTTTAAAATGAATAAAAATAGAAGAAAAATCAAACAATGAGAATACAAGAATATGTTTCAATTTAAAAATATCAAATAAAATAAAAAACTATTGATTTTATTTTTCCTAAAAATTATGACATTATCTATAAATAGAAAGTGAAATCACAATTTTTGGAATTTCCAACAATTTTCTGTGATTTTTTAATATTTTTTGTAATTTACATTTTTTTGGATTTTAAAAACAATTAATGCGTGAAATTTGCACAGAGAATAGAATATCAAAAAAGGAAACTACTCTATTTTTTAAAAAAATTTTGACGCAATATTTGATTTTTTTAATGATTTTTCTAATTATAAATAGTGAAAAATGCAATGCTTTTGATTTTTTGAGAATTTATTGAGCATGACAAATATTTATTATAATAAGGAAAGCATGCAAGCAGAAGTCTGAAAACACAAGGTCTCAAAAGTAATTATTCCAAATTTTTACATTAAAATATAACAAATATAAAAATATGGAGGTAAAAATACAATTTTACCCACTGCATGCGTGCGTTACACGTAACTGAATGGATGTAGGGGCTTCTCTACAGTTTTGCAAAATCATGGGGGCTTCGTTGCTATTTTCCCAAAAAATTAGATTTGGAATCGAGCTCTTCATTCTCCTTGGAATCAAAAGGGGGCGCCACCCCTCCCTTCTCTGATTGAGGACAGTGATCTTCTCCTCTACGCAGGCAGAGGTCAACTGCATGGTGGACGACGGAGATGGAAACAACGACGACGTTCGGGCTTCGGTGGACGGCGGAGTGCTGAAGAATGCAGAGGAGGTTGACCAGCGGCTCGTGTTCGAGCGACGATGAAGATCGGTGGAGCGACGCGACATGGGTCGATCGTCGATGTGGGTCCTCTTCGTATTTGAGCGTCAGTGATGGTGGCGTGGTGATCCGAGGGGTTACGGGTGAAGTATCCTTAGCGTTGTCATCTCCAACGTGTGAAGGCGACGACAGTGGGGGTTCTTGAGGGTGGTCTGTAGTGGTCGCGAAGGCGGGGGAGGATCTCCTGCGACGTTGAGGATTCCTCTAGGTGGGGTAGCCATGCCGCCGTGGTCTTCGGGTGGAGTTGGCAAAGGCGGCAGCGTTCTGGCTTCTTTGGACGAAGGGTCTCACCAGTGGTCGCATGTGGGCAGGGCGCGACGGGGACTCTAGGCGATGGTTGTGGTGGGGATGCTCCAAGAGAAGAAGGAGCTGCACGAGGGGGCGACACATGCCCCTAGTGGTGCGGCTGGCAGAGGGTCAACTCCAGGTGGTGGATGGGTTGGTCGACGGCTGCTTGGCATGGGCGGCAACGAACCTTCCCCAGCATTTTTTTGTAAAGTAGCAAATGATTTTTTTTCTTTTTTTGTATTTTTTTCATTTTGTAAAACAACAGATATATATTTTATTTTTTACCTGCAATAAAATCTAATATAAAAACAAATCGACTCGATCACGACGGCTCGGTCCACAAAAAATCAAACATAGATTAGGTGAATGGATGCGAATCCGACGAGGTGGACGAATGGATCTGGATCTCCAGCCACCGTGCGTGGTCGGAGGTGCGTGTTTGCGTTAGGTAGAACGTGCAGCGATGAAATTGAGAATGATATGATGATCGATATCGGATAGAAATCAAGTTGATGCCGAACAATGATTAACGATCAGAAACTATGATTTAAGATTTAACAATGAAATCAAAGCAATAAAATTAACCTAAGATTATTTAGATGAAAAATCAAAAAATAAAGTGGATCTCATAGTGGAGTGGATGATTGTCGTGATGGCCTCGAAAGGCCGACTTGCTGTCACCGGACGGCTCGGAGGCTAGGCACCTTTCTACCACGAGGTTGCTCTTGGAGAATAGGCTCCTCTCCCAACAGATTGATCAAGTGGAAATGGGGGAAGAGGAGCCAAATAAATAAAAAAAATTGAATTTCAAAAATTAAATCAATGGAGAGAAAAAGGAAGGATGTTAATGGTGGAATTGAATTAATAAAATTAATAAATAAAATAATTTTCTAAAATAAATTAATTAAAATAGAAATAAATATCAATAACTTAATAAGCCACCTTAATGGTGGGTTAATTAAGGATTTAATTAAATTATATACATATGATATATTATTTACATAAATAAATAAATTGTTTTCATCACTTTATTAATTAAATAATAAAGGTCAATTATTTATTTTTTGTGGTGGTTATTTAAGGAAATTAATTATATACATTTAATATATACATATGGCACATTATATACACAATTAGATAGGGAAATTATGTTATTTTATGTTTTATTTTTTATTTTTACTTTTATTTTAAATAATCATTAAATAAATATGTACAATTATTTACAAATTAATTATGTATAAAAATAAATTTGATAAATATATACAATAAATAAATAGTAAAATTGCAAAAATCACCCTAGAAAATCGTTTTTCAAACTGCAACTCCAAAAATTATGAAACCACTACCATTTTAAAGATAGTTTATTTTAGAATATGATGGAAGTAAATTTAATTCAATTCGAGTTCATATGGAGCCGGAATTGGTCTTTTAATTATCACTTTACAGTTGTTTTTCCAAATGTGATTATTTTTATTCTATACATGATTTTATTTTATAATTATTTTTATTATTTAGAAAATATTTTTATTTACAACTTTAGAAAATTATTTAATTTGAGGTCAATCTATGGACAAATAAAATAGTATAAGTTTTATAAAAATATACACAGAATAAATGAAAGTATTTGCAAAATATTTTTTTCGGATTTTCTGAATTAAAGACTTTATCTCCCCCTACTTTATACCTGGTTGATCATGCCAAGTCTTGACATTCTCTTAAGGCTCGGGTCAGCCTGTATTTATTGCGTATATATAGTCTTTTATTTTCATTATTTTTCCTTTATTTATTTATTCATTTAAGGTTAAAATAGTAATAAATATACGATATTTACACAGATGCAAGTTAGTAAGAATATGGATTTAGTAATATATACATGTGTTTTATAAGGGATTTTAAGCTAAAATAAATAAATAAAGATGATGAAATGCAGATTCATCAGATGAATAGTTCCCTTCAAGTACTTCCACACTCGATCCATAACCTTCCAGTGGGTACTATCAGGACAATTAGTGTATCTACTCAGCTTTACAAATGAGAATGAAATACCATGTCTCGTGCAATTTTCAAGATACATTAAGCTTCCTATCACTTGTGAATACCTTAGTTGAGCTACAAGTACTCCACTCTTGTTCTTGATAATCATTTTAAATGAGTCAAAAGGAGTGCTTACTTTTTTGCAATCTTGATATCCAATTTTCTCAAATATCTTCTCAACATAGTGAGATTGAGAAAGTAGAATCTCATCAACTGACCTTGTCAGTGTGAGTGCCAAGACCACATTAGTAAGATCCATATTCTTCATCTTGAACTTGCTACTTAATAATGCTTTAGCCTCATTAATAATCCTCAAGTTGATCCAAATAATAATGTGTCACCAATATACATGCACAAGACAATTAGCTCTTACCTACCCTCGCACAAGTCAGTCCATTTGCATCTTGAAATCACAAGTTTTTGCTTGGAATATAGGATACGGCTCCCTCGGCTATCGGTGTATGCTTAGAAGACCATGTAGTCATTGTTTACACACTGCCGAAAACTAGTGACCATACACAATAGAGTGTGTAAACCAATCCGATGTACTCCCAGGAAGATCAATCACTTAGGTCCCTACATTACTGATAGAAAGGAACCTACGAACTAATGCTGCTAAAGAAGGCTCATGGATATTGGCATGGTGGCAGAACAATGAGTGTACACTCACCACCTTTCACCTTGGAATAGACACACTTTTCAGATTCATGAACTTTAAAGCCACATGATAAAATAGTTTTTTCAAATTCTTCATGCCACTGCTTCGATGCTTGTTTCAATCCATAAAGGGATTTAGCAAGCATGCAAACTTTTCCCTCATTCTCATGAATCACAAGCCCATCAGGTTGATCCATATAGATTTCCTCTTCAAGATCTCTATGCAAGAAGGCGATCTTCATATCCATCTGGTGGATAGAGAGATCATGTACATATGCCAATGTTATAAACACCCAGATGTGGTCATCTTAATCACTGGGGAATATGTATCAAAATAATCGATACATTCCTTTCACCTAAATCCCTTAGCAACTTATCTTTTATACTTTTTGATTGATCTGTCAGGCCTAAGCTTTCTCTTAAACACCTACTTGCACCCAATGGTAGAGCACCCTTTGGGTAAATCAACCGATTCTCAAGTTCCATTATCAATAATAGAATCCATCTCAGATTTGATGGCTTCCTTCCATTATTTTTTATCGGATGAAGCTACGGCTTCCTTTAAACTTGGTGGATCACCCTTGATCTAATAGACAACAAGGTCACTACACAGATCCTTGCTATCTGTGGTCGTTTACTTCTCCTTGGTTAAATTTCTTCTAAATGGTCATTGGGTTCAATTTAAGTCTCTACCCCCACATTCATTATCCTTTCCACTTGATCCGGAAGAGATCTTGATGTGGAGGCAACATCATTGGCCAGATTCATAGGATTTTCAGTCTTCATAGTGAAGACATCTTCAAAGAAGATAACATCACATAGTTCAACAATGGTGTTTATATCTATGCCAGGTATCTTGGATTGAATTACCAAGAACCTATATTCATATTTATTTTCCAAATAACCTAAAAAGATCGCATTACAATTTTAGGACCCAACTTCTTTCTCTTTGTATTATGCGGCTAAAACCTTAGCAAGGCAACCTCATAAATTGAGATACCTTAAGCTTGGTTTTTCATCCCAAGATTCAAAAGGACATTCTTCTATATGTCTTGGAGGGAACCTATTCAAGATATGGCAAGCCGTATTCAAGGCCTCTCCCTACATATAGGTTGGAAGTCCAAAAGTCTTTTTGAGAGGATTGATCATGTCAATTAAGGTCCTAATTTTCCATTCTGCTATCCCATTTGATTGTGGTGAATATGGAGTAGTAACTTCATGAACTATGCCCAAGAGTTTACATTTTTCATTGATAATCGACCCACAAGACTAGGGTTAAGTAATGAAATTATGCAATTAATAGTGAAGTTGTCACCCAACAATCAGGCTAGAAATCGAGAAAAGTTATTCAACCACAAAAAAATCAAGCAAGTAAAATAAAGTGGTCTAATCAACTTTTATTAACTGGTATAGCGACCAAGATCGAACACAAGGAGGCAACTGTTATTAAACGAGGGCCAATCAATTCCATGAAAAGTTAAAGAAAGGAAAGAGGCAACTCAAAGCAAACTACTCTAGGATTTTTGTGATTTTTTATCTTTTTAATTTTTTTATGGATTTTTTATTTTTTTATGAATTTTTTACATTATCTGATTTTTAAGTTTTGAATGTTTTTTAATATTGCGTTTTTTTATATTTTTTAATGTTCCAAACAAAGCATAAACAAAAATAATGAAATAAAGGATACACTCTCTTTTTGTATTTTTCAAATAAAGGAAAAATGCCCAGAAAATAAAATAAAAATCTTTTTGTGTTTTTGACAATTTTATACTATTTTTTGTAATTTTTTAGAGATTTTATCTATTTTTTTAGAATTTTCAAAATGATTAAAAATAGGTTATAAAGCAAATAGTGCACAACCAGGAGTATTTTTCAAATTTAAAATATAAAATATGGTCGAAACTCTTGTTGTTAATTTTATGAAAAAGACTAAGTGAATATCTACAAATAGAGACCAAGAACACAATTTTGGGGTTTTAAAAGATTTTATATGATTTTTTATGGTGTTTTTAGGGTTTTGCAAAATTTGAGTTTTATAAATCAAATAAGATGAAATTTATAAAGAAAATCAAATAAGTCAAAATAAAGCTAACTTTATTTTTTGGAATTTTTAAAGGTATTTTCGAATTTTTATGATTTTCTAGGGCAAACAAGGAATTTTGATTTGTTTTTAAATTTTTAATAGTAGCAAATAAAAGAAAACACAAAACCAAAATTACTACCTAAAGAAAACACCAACACAGACTTAAAATAATTTTATAAGTTTTTTTGGATTAAGGTTGTTATTTATAATAAAAAGAAAACATTGCAAATAATAAAAACAATGAATAAGGACCTTTTTGCTATTTTAGAAACCTTAAACACCTTAAGTTAATGAAAAACCAATGCTCGAGGTCAACATGACAATTATTCCACTTAAATATCCCCTTAAATAACGCATGGCGGGGGCATTCAAGTAATTTTAGACAAAACCCAGGGCTCAGGTGCAACTTTCCCAAGTATATCAAGCTTTAAAAAACCACCCATAAGGACCGATTTGCAATTAAGAGAAAGGTTCTTTGCAATCAGTAACCTATAAAATAATCCAAGGACAAATCATGCAATTAAACTATGAACACGTGCTGTACACACGCCTCATAGGGACAGATTTGCAAATAATAAAAACCTTCTCTTCATTTGATAATAGGTCCACAGAATTTAGGGAATATAGTGCAAAATCTCCAACAACTATCTGCTGATGTTGAGCGGACTAATATGTAAATATAGGAAAGCTTAAGGGTTCTTTTGCAAAATGTCCAACAAAATTCTGCCACAGGAAATATTTACAATATAGAAAAAGAAATGCAAAATAAGGAGGGGCTTAATGTAATGTTTACATATAATCGTGCATTAACCAATGAACAGGAGCAATCCAATTACGATGTCCGAATCAAAGGATATCCTTTCGTCGATGAGCAGTGCTGAAGCAATCCTTAGATGGATCAAATGGTCCGGGCGTCTCGAGAGGGAACGGTGGAGATTATACTTGAAAGGAGACCGGATCCAAATGGCTGGGAGACCGTCGGAATTAACTGATGAAGAACTCACCTCCAGCGATCTTCGATCGGCAAATACGTACGACTCAGGCATTCCCCGAAGCTGCTCTGATGGGTGAAAGGTTGCTGTTGGCCGTCTACAGTTGTGGAGGCTCAAAATGGGTCCAAGATTGAGTGAGTTCCCCTAGAGAGGCATGGTAAATTGGAGCATCCTGGAGCGTGTTCATCTCGTCAATCAGACCTCCAGATGAGGTCTCGGACTCCATTTCATGCACATGAAACACGCTGGGTTGAGAACAAAATGCCTCGACCTGTTAAATGGTGAAATGGAAGTGGCTATGTGCCGGGGCTTAACTCTCCGACAAGGCGACAAAGGAGGAGAGTCGGTGGCTTATTCCTGGGTGAAACGAGGTGAATGAAGTGCTGCGGAGTGTGAGGAAGGTGAAGGAGGTTCTGATGAAGGTGGAAGGGAGCTCGAAATGACGAAATGGAGCTACGATCGAGGTGATCGGAGCTAGAAATGGGTGATTCTTCTACAGATCTAAAAAGCATATAAAACGAAAAGAAGACCTAAAGATATAAGTTACTTGGTGGATGAAGTCGCCTAGGTTGGAGGCCAGGAACCTCCGAGGGTCATGGCCTCAATGGCTTGACGGGGCTAGAGGTTGAACTTCTTGTGACGGAGCATGACATTGAAGCCACCAGACCTAGGACTAACTCAACTCCAAAACTTGTCTACATGATGATCCTCACGTGCTGTCACTCACAGGAAGACGGCAGAGCCTTATAGGAAGAGGAGGAGTGGCTAAAAGGTACTGAAAAGAAGTTGATCCATGAACTTTTATATGTGGGGTAGGGTTCGAGAAGATTCTACTGTTATCACGCGAACTGAGACACAAATTCTTGAGATGATCATCGGGTGGATTAGGGATTCACGCCTTCCAATCGGGGCATTTAGTCGAGGAAAATGTTGATCAGATTGGGTCAGGAAAATGGGAGAAATGCGGGTCAGACCCGATTCGAGGAGGAAAAGTAAGGGCAACCAGTTGACCTCGATCAACAAAATCGAGGTGGACCAATCAAAAGAGGCGGAAGATACAAACAAAATAGGCTAAATAAGAAAATAAGGAAAATAAATAAAGATAAATATAAATAAATTAGCAAATAATCGTAAAATAGAAAATGATTAAAATGAAAAATGTTAGTTATTTTACAGACTATTTTTAATGATTTTTTAACAATTTTAATAATATATATACAATATTCTATACAATATTCATTAATGTGTATATGTACAATATACATATATATTATATACATATTTTTTTATTTTTACATAAATATCTTATGTCTTATATTCTATTTATTTAGAACATGTTTTAATGAGTATAAGTACATTTTTATTGGATTTTTACGAATTAAATATAAGGGTTAATGAATTAGTAATTTGTACAATATATACACTTGGTTCTTTTGCACAATGAAGAGTTGGTTTTATTTTTATTTATTTTGTAATTTCTAAATTTTATTTTATTTTTTTTATAATTTTTCAGAATATTTATAAGAATAATATACAATTTATAGATGAAATAAATAAATAAATACTGGTATAGGGACTATATAACTGTACAAAACAATCAAAAAGATGTCTTTTAAACCGTAATTCCAAAAATAATGAAACCAACCTCATTTTAAAGATAATTAAATTTAGAGCACAATAAAGTGATTTTGAAAGAATTTGAGTTCATATGGAGCTGGTATTGATCTTTCAATAACTACTTTACGACTTTTTATGAGTGATGTTATTTTAATTCTATAAACAATTTAATTTTGCAATTATTTTTATTATTTAGAATATATTGTTAGTTGCAAGTTTTATTAGGGAAATAAATTATTTTGATATTTTTTATCGATGAATAAAATAATGCAAGGTTTATACAGAATGAACAGTGATAGATATATATCAAATAAATATAGAATAAATATTAAATATTATTTACAAGATTTTTTGGATTATCTGAATATTAATAAATAAAGACCCTATCCCCCCTACTTTATTCCTTGTTGATCAGGTCAATTCTTAACCTTTTCTTGGGGATCCGGTCAGTCTGTACTTATTACATAATTATAGCCTTGTTTTATTTCTTTCCTTTTTCTTTTCTTTTTTATTCTTTTATTTTGAATAAATAAGTGCTAATTACGTAATATTAACAAAAGCATGCACAATGCTAATTTATTGGATTTAATATATAGTTACCGGTGTTTAGCTAAGGAAATTAGGCTAAAATAAAAGAATAAAAGCGATGAATTGTGGATTCATCGTTCCCCTATACTTTGCCTTTGCTAGTCCCTTAGCAAACACTTATTTGAAGAATACGTGGAAAAAAATGAAAAAAAGGAAAAGGAAGAAAAGTGAATTAATGTTGCTTATTAAACTTATCTCCATAAAATTAAGGTATGGAGCTCGGTCAGACCTTTGGTTTATTAGTTTGGTGGAACTTTATTGGAAACGGGTTTAAGACTAAAAAACCTTCAAGTTCCACTATTTTATGGTCAGATTGCCTCAACAGTCAGGTCAGAACAAGTCTACATATGCAAAGTCTAAAGACTATGAATCTCTACTTGTACTGTGTCAGTGATATATAGCTCCCCTCAAAAGTGACAAAGAAACAACCTCCCTCAACAAGGTAACTCTAGTCCCCCAATCTAGCAACTCTTTCCTCGAGGAGTGGGGCATTCCCTTCTAAGTTCGAGTACAACCAGCTCAAGAAGAGGCAGGAAGAAGAGAGTGGATTGTGGCCAGTGTAGCCACGTATCCCGTGGAGCTTTACCAGTGTAGCCAAGTCTCCAGATGCAAGCTTCCATGAGATGAGACAATGTATCACATAAGATAATATATCACATAAGGTTTGCTTATTCAACTATATACATTCCGGCAATCATTTATTTTTAATCAAGCATGTCCCCTTTTTGGAGTTTTTGCATTTTTTAACATATATACAACATATACAACATGTAAATAAGGAGTTTTTCTTCTTAAGCCGGTAGACTATCCCTCTTTTGAAGCATTATTGCAACCCACAACATCCTACCATTAGACCTCAATGCTACTAGACCATGTTGAGGCGCACATCCCTCCCTAGACGGGGACAAGTGTTTCCTCTAGTTGTTGCACACCCATGTGCTACTCCAAGCCAAAGGATTCTGCATCCTCACCACTTCGTGTTGAGCTACGTGTAAGGTACGTGTTCAAGTCAAGCCATCGTCTATGAGAGTCAATGCATGCGTTGTTAAGTGTTCTACTTAGACCAATCAAGATGACATGTGAACATAGACTTGTGGACTCAAAGAATTAAGTCACCAGACCTGAAGAGTCTCAAACCCAAATCCTATATGGTTCCTCTGAAGTTAAGTGGATTAAGGTTTTAACCAAGATCCATTCTTCAATTTTATTCCAGACTAGTTTAAATGTCAACAATGATTTTGAAGAATTCATATGCACATGCAAAAACAAGTATTTACAGAAACTTCTTTTTGTGGAAAATTTCCAAGATATGCAAACTTTTATGAATTTTTTTGAATTTTTAGATATTTTTTAAAAATAAAAGAAAAGAAAGTGTTTAAAACCATTTGCAAAGCTTTGTACATATTTACACAGGTTTTATACAAAAAATATATACAAGATTTATACACATTATTTAGTGGATTTTATTTACAAGATCAAACTAACTTCGTTAAGGAGATTTATTTACAAAGAATTAGGGGTAGATTAGGGTTTTTAATGTACACGTATATACATAAATAATTTTTATACCCCATAAATTATATTCCACATGACAAAGTATTTTCCAAACATTTTACAAAATTTTACAAATTATTTTTTCAAAAAACATTTTTACAAACATTTTACAAAAAATTTACAAACAATTTTAAAATCTATTTTTACAAATATTTTTATTTTCACATATTTTACAAACATTTTTACAATATAATTAATTCTGATATAAAAATACTTTACAAACATTTTACAAACAAAATAATTTTACCAACATTTTTGCAAAAAAAATAATTTTCAAAGACTTTTGCTAGTATTTTACAAATCATTTTAGAAAAACATTTATAAACATTTTTCGAAACATTTTTATTCCAATTTTATAAATACTAGCCATATTATTAACACAGAAAAGTACGAGTTATGTCTAAAGTGTATATACAATATATACGACACCCCCTATACTTAGATCGAACTATGTACTCATAGTGATCAAAGAACGCCATAGGAAGACATAACTCGTGCTAAGTATATAAAAGTGAAAAGAATACTATACTACAATGACTCAAAAGAATCAAATGAATAGAGGTCGGTGATCCTCCCTATACTTTGGATCGAATAATCCTAAACAAGCATGGGGTGTGAAACAAAAACGCAAGAAACAAGTAACAAATCAGGATGAAACACGTATATACAAAGTGGATAGTGTTGAGGTGCCTCTCAACAAGTGCTAGAGTTTACGCCCCTAGTTGGGCGCAAAGGCTGGGACAACTCAATATCGAGGTTCAGGACGGTATC
Source organism: Ottelia alismoides (assembly GCA_037367405.1). Lineage (NCBI taxonomy): Eukaryota > Viridiplantae > Streptophyta > Magnoliopsida > Alismatales > Hydrocharitaceae > Ottelia > Ottelia alismoides. Next base: position 865,594 of record JAZKJV010001277.1, read on the forward strand.
TGTAATGCGAATGCCATACTGTCGTTGTAGTCTCGATGTGAGAATAACAACGAAATTAACATAGTAAATGATGACACCCAAATAATCAATCAGGCGGGTGACTGCTACCAGGAAAATAGATGAGAAAATAAAATTAGGATTCGGTAGCACAAATGAAATCATCAGCTCAAGATCAAGATGAAGTGAAAAGGTAGAGTCGAAGAAATCGAACATGGAGAACGAAGGACCAGTCATGGAATCCTCCACGTCAATCACCATCTCAAAAGGTATGGACGGTCATGATCAAGAGACTGACTAAGAAAAATGATATGCGATGCATATAATGGAGAAAAATTAGATAGATCATCGAATATCTCAAAGAACAGCTCATCCTCGTGAGGGTCATCGAGGAGAGACAACTCAAACTTAGAAGAAGTTAAAGACTTGGTCTCATGATACGACAGATCATATGCACTCTTAGGAAGTGAATCGAGTATAAAGAACAATGGGCATCCTCCCGCAGATATCCCTCAGGGAGTAATGCAAACTCATCAGTAAACAAGGAGGAATCAGAGTCATACTAGGAATATGAGCTGCTGTCGAATACCCACTCCAGGTACCAAAGAGACTCATCAGCTGTGAACAACCTCTGAACATTTTGGAAATATGAGATAGTACTGCAAAACGATGCGGATTCAGTAGAAATCTCTAGATATGATCCTCGAACTGTAGCAATGTTGGCACTTGGGTCCTCCAAAAATGTATCAATCTCATCAAACGAGAGGACATAAGGCTCAAAGACAGGATTGACTATATATGGCATCTCAAAACAATGTCCCTCATCGAGCTTTGTCTGCTAGGATGGATCAAGATATCCATCTGAAGTTGAGAAGATCCTATGAAGAGTAGAAGCTGACTAATCTAGATATGGTAACTGAAATGGTTGGAGTGTCGACTGAAACAACGTGGGCTCCTCCTCCATTTCTTTGAATACAAGCAGATCTGGTATCCAAGACTCCTGAACTGAAAAGTGCAAAATTGGCTCAAACTCTGGCTAGAAGACCAACAGGAACTCGAGTAGTGTCTGGGTCTAGAAACTCACGGTGGAAATCACCTCATCCATCATCTGAACAACAGTAAATTCCACATCCTTTAGATGGTGTGTAATCTCTAGATCAGCATGAAGTATATCACACCTAACTAGTACTGCATCTCCCTCGTGTGTCTTCTCAATGAAATCATCTCGTGAAGATGGGATGTCTGAAGGCTCTCCAAAGATGGTCCAACATGAATCCATGTCGAGACTGTGGTGTCAACCACCACATGAGGCATCAACCGGTGCATCTACTATGCGGTCATTGATGAATATGGGATTCATCACATTAAAAGATGAAAATAAAGCTTCGTTCCTGAGTAATTAGCCGCATTTCATCATTCATTCTGCATTTTTACCATTCATGCACTTAGAATTAATATCTGCATTTTAGCACGCATAATTGCATTCATAACCATCTTCATATTTTCATCTAACTTCGTGCATTTTTAGTCAAATCCTGTTAACTTCGATAGGCCTCAAACCAACTTCATTGTCTACATATTACTAATAAGATTAAAGGAAAAAATACAAAAAAACAACTAACTCTTAATTGGCCCATGAGACAAAACCCTAATATCAGAATATGCAGACTAAAACGTGCATATCTTCCTCATACAGTGTCTGATTTTGGTCTACATTCAAAGACCTTCAAAACAAAATCAATTTCATAAAAATCGGAGCTCATATGTGAAAGTTGGGTCTTGAGCCTCTTTTGCGCATTGTGTATTTTAGCGGTTTTTGACCTGATATTTTATGTACATACTTAATCCTTTTTCTTTTATTTCTTTTTCATTTAGATTCTTTGATGAAAGTTTTATTAAAATTCATAAAAATCCAAATCCAAAATAAGATTGAAATAAAAAAACTGACCGAGTCTGAGTGTCCCTTGTGAGTCTGTACAAATATCTCCTCTTTTCATTTTATTTTATTTAAAATACAAAAAAATAGAGTAATGTCTAAATATGTGTCCTTTATTTATCATAATTTTCTCGATTTTTAACTTATTTAAAATTGATAAAAAATTATAAAACCCAAAAATCAAGGTGTTCTATGTACATAGAGTACCACTAAAAATATCACTATATACAAATGACCTATTTTGGTTTTGGTCTCTTCATGGAAATTGTAGATCTCATCAAGACAAGCAACTTTTGTAAATAAAATGTTTTGATCCGATTATTTACTATTTCTCTCCTATTTATCTATAGATTTTATTTCTCAAATTTTGTCACTCATTTTCACATTGGTATTTGTAAAAAAATAATTAAAAATTAATTAATTAAATTTCAAAAAAACTTGTCACGTGTCTCCACCACACATGCCCAGCACGTGCTTCTTCTTCCTCCTTTGTGCTCTGCATGGCAACCGCATCTCACCGGCTGCTCCGCCTTTCTCTCCTCCCAATGGCCGAGTCACCAAATCCTCGCCCCTATCCCTTCAAACTAACCATCACCCACCATCTACGAGGAGGAGAGCCCTAGCTTCGCTCCAGGTTCGGTGACAACACTCTTGGTGCTTGTAGGCGACGACCACGTATAGAACCTCGGCATTATCCAAGGTTCCATTGGGACCTCGAAGAAGCTTCAACAACCGCCTATGTTACACGAGTTTCTGGAGCTTGTTGGCTCCATTGAGGCGATGAAGGAGCTCCGATGAGCTCCATGTTTCCAGGCGAAACCCCCAGGTGAAATTCTTCCTCCTTTTTCTTGCGTCTTCTTCTTCTTCTTCTATTTTGCTTCCTCTATTTCCTCTGTTTCCTATCTTTTCCACTGTTCTCTATTTCTCTTCCTTCCTCCTCCGATTCTTTCTTGTCATTCGCTTCAATCTTCTCCGATCCATCGTCTTCACCTCGATCATTTCTTGACCCTCCTCCTCGCCGATCTCGATCTGCCTCTCCACGATCACCTTCTAACCCATAGCAACTAGCCACCACATGTTCCCTTACATGACTTCCCCTGCTGTAAATGCCATCTCCAGCTCAGCTGCATCACAGTCGTGTCTCTCATCTCCTCGTTCATTGGCCCTTGTGCCCAGCACCGCCTCTGCACAGGGCCACGCACCTCGCTTCTTCGCCGACTCCACGTGACCACCTGCACCAGCACTCCACCACGACCGCAGCTACCAGGGGTGAGCCCGGCTGTTCGTCGCTGCTTCGAACCGCCTCACCGACACCAGCAGGCAGCACCATCTCTGCCGGAGCCCCGTCACCACATATCGGTCGCTTCGCCCAGTCCTCTTCAGCAGATCTCCTCGCTGGGCGTTTGTCTCCCACCTCCGTTCGTGCATACACTGACAACATGGTCCACCGCCACACACCCCGCTTCTTCGCCGACTCTGCGTGGACACCTACACCAGCACTCCACCGCGACCGCAGCCGCCAAGGGCGATCCCGGCTGTTCGCCCCTACTTCGAACCACCTCACTGACACTAGCAGGCTGCACCATCTCTGTCGAAGCCCCACCACCATGTGTCGACCGCTTCACCCAGTCCTCTCCAACAGATTTCCTCGCTGAGCGTGTGTCGTCCACCTCTGTTTGCGCATACACCGACACTAAGGTCCAACGCCACCGCCTCTCCCTACGTTTCTCTGCCTCGTTAAAGAAATTGTATTGAGAAGTAATTTGTATGGAGTTCGAGACGCATTCATTTGCGTCAAAGGTCCAAAATGCGTAACTGCTCAAGATATCATCTCACCGCCGTCTATGGAAATAGTTGACACTACACAACATATAGCTAACCTCACAGAACCCGTTGAGTTGCGTATTGAATTACAAATCAAGAGAGATCGTGGATATCGTATAAAATCCACAAATCACTCTCAAGATGGAAGTTATCCTATAGATGCTGTATCCATGCCTGTTCGAAATGTGAATCATAGTATTTATTCCTATGGGAATGGGAATGAAAAACAAGGTTTATCGTTGGATGAACTGCATTGCTGATATTGACCCCAAAAAAGAAACGGTAGGTACAGCTAGTCCATGAACAACCAACCATCGCACTGTAAAAATTGGATAGGTTCGATCTATGGTCATTGGGGGCCTCCTAAAAGGATTTACTAAATTCATCGAGTTGTTCCAAAGAATCAAAACGGCCAGTTATTAATGGAATCCCTTGTCGGCTCTCTGTGAAATACTCATTTGCGGCTGGATCACCTCCTTTTCAGGGAGAGCTAATGCTTGTTGGGTATTTTGGTTTGACACTGCTTCACACCCAAAAAGAAGCGAGCTACGTCTGAGCTAAGCTTGGATACGGAAGTCTTCTTTCGTTTCTCGACGGTGAAGTAAGACCAAGCCCATGAGCTTATTATCCTAGGTTGGAACAAGTTGATAGGACCCCCTTTGACCGCCCATCCCTTACCCCCCTCCTCACGTGTAGAGCACGTGAATGCAGAAGAAATTTATGCTCGAGCCCCTGAAGATCTAGTAAATCCCAAGAAGACCCCCGCCTCCCTGTTCACGTGAGGCACACGTGTTGACGTGGGGAAATTGTGCTAGATACCCCTCCACTTCAAGATAATCACACGGAATAAAGTCATACGCCTCATGTGCATGACTTTGGAGTTTTTGCACCTCTGCCCCTACTTTTCCAGGAGCGACATTTATACACCTGCTAGGGGTAATTTGCGGAAGAGGCCCACCGATTTTCAGAAACTACAAATCGATCATCTTCAGGGGTATATTTGCAAGAGTTTTATTTCTTTTATTTCTAGTTTAGTCCATGAACTTCGGATATTCATATATTGAGCATATGTGATCAGATTTTTACGTTGTTGAGTCGTTTTGTTCCTTATTTGATCCTCTATCATATTGAATACTGGGATTTGAGACATTATTTGGTATTTGATTAATTGATGTTCTAATTTTTTATATTGAGCATCTTTATCTCTTTTCATTAATTTTGTTGCTCAATATATTCTACAGTGAAGTAGAAATTTATTTCATGAATTTAATTGGATAATTATTTGTGGTAATTATTGGGATCTGTGCTAATTAATTGATTGCTTGGCCTGCTCTTGCGCATCCTTCATCACTTGCATTTACATTTCACATCATTTAAAAATCAACAAAAACACTGCATCTATTTATTTCTTGTGTCACGTCGCATTGCATAGCATAACATTATTTTCTCTGCATTAAATTTATTTTGAAAAACTCATGCATCATGCTTTCTTCTCATAACTAATTACATATTCTTAATTAAAAATCCATAAAAAGTGAAAAAGCGAATAATAACAAAAAATACCTCTATGAAAACCTGATTCTAGATCGCCTATCAATCAACCTAAGGAGAAGGTTGCCTCCTAGAGTTCGACCTTGGACTAACCAAGTAAAAAAATTAATTGACTGCTTACTTTTAATTGACACATTAATCTATGTGGTCATTTCGATCAATCCTGAATTACCTGCCTGCGACAAAAATTTCAACGTTAATTCCAACCAATTAACATATGGTAATTCATAGTTCTTCAATACATATATACTTTACCCATAGCTCGTACTTTCATGTATTTTTGTATACATATTATGCAATAGTTACCTGATGGGTAAAAGTCCAAAAAGAAGAAGAAAATTCTTTACTCTTGCATATCATCCTTGCATTCATACAAAAAAAGACAAGAAAATCATCTTGCATCTCATATACATTTGCATTTCATGTGCATATGTAGCAGATGCAAAGTGGAAAGTTATTGGGTTCTGAACTGAGTTATGAATAAAAGTAGACAGTGGTCTTGACTTGACCTTAATCTACCTAATTTCCAAAGGAACTTCATCGAGAAAGAGGATTTTAGAAGCTTCAGGTCTTTGACTTAATTCTTCGAGTTCCGCATGATAATAGCAGACTTTGACTCTTAGTGTCTAACCTGGTCTCCTAATTCTGGGTATAACTTCTGAATAGGGAATTAATCTGTACTCTTGCACTATGCAATTAGCTCAACTCAGACGGGGTGTTGGAAGAATGTGTGAGTCTCTTTTCTGGTAGCCTGGACATCTAAAGACCGGAGTACATGTTGACATAAAGCTTTGGATAATGGATGGATGGTTGGGCATACTTTTTTCTAAGACCCCAAAATATTTATGGGAAAAAAATTCCATATCCGTGGGGGCACAATAAGATCCATTTAGAGTTACCAAAAATCCATACCAAAAAGAAGCCAACTACCAAATAAATATTTGACCAAAAAGGTCCAAGCTTCAAGAAAACCTGCAGATCTTGGTGGAGACTTGGCTAAACTGGCCGGTTTCACAAGGAGAGGTGACTGCACTGGTCACCCTATTTCTTTTCCCCATCTTCTAATTTCTCCCTCTTTTCGATTGTGAACACAACGCGACAGACCTTAGTAGGAAATACCTGACTCCCCGAGGACGAGTTATTGGAGGAGAGGTTTGCATGGTAGTCCGACAATCTTGATGGGAAGAGCTAACACCTTTCACACACATGAGACAATTGTTCAATGTTCACGGGGTATGCTTTGGGAGAAGGATTGATCTAAGATGACTTCTGAGCCAGAACTGTTAGAATGATATGTATAACTCGAGGGCTGTTGATTGTAAAATCCTAATTCTCATAGGAGTTCGCCACACTATTAATCCAAAGGTCGGGTCAGCTCCATTTTTATCTTTTGTTTATGACTTTGGTATGGAACCCAAAATCATTTCACTTTTGCATTTCATTTTAGTTGCTCAGGGACGAGCAAGGTTTAAGCATAGGGAGTTGATGAATATGTGATTCATCACATTAAAATATGAAAATAGACCTTCGTTATCGAGTAATTAACTACATTTCATCATTCATTCTGCATTTTTACCATTCATGCACTTAGAATAAATATCTGCATTTTATCATGCATAATTGCATTCATAATTATCTTCACATTTTCACATATATTCATGCATTTTTAATTAAATACGGTTAACTCTGATAGACCACAAACCAACTTCATTGGGTACATATTACTAACAAGATTAAAGGACAATACAAAAAAATACCAACTCAAATAATTGGCCCCTCAGTCAAAATCCTAATATCAGAATATACAGACTAAAACAAACATATCTTCCTCATACAGTGCCCGATTTTGGTGTACTCACTTTTAAAGTAATATACATTCAAAGACCTTCAAAACAAAATCAATTTCATAAAAATCGGAGCTCATTTGTGAAAGTTGGGTTTGGGGCCTCTTTTGTGCATTGTGCATTTTAGCAGTTTTTAACCTGATATTTTATGTATATACTTAACCCTTTTTATTTTATTTCTTTTTCATTTATATTCTTTGAATAAAGTTTTATTAAAATTCACAAAAATCCAAATCCAAAATAAGACTGAAATCAAAGAATGAGTATGAGTGTCCCTTGTGAGTCTACACAAATATCTCCACCTTTTCATTTTATTTTATTTAGAATACAAAAAATAGAGTAATGTGTAAATATGTGTCCTTTATTTTATCATAATTTTCTCAATTTTTTTATCTTATTTAAAAATGACAAAAAATACATAACCCAAAAATCAAGGTGATCTATGTACATAGAGTGCCACAAAAAATCTCACTTTGTACAGATGACTAATATTGGTTTTGGTCTCTTCATGAGAGTTGTAGTCTCATCGAGATGAGCAACTTTCGTGAAGAAAATATTTCGATTTAAGGTTATTTTATATTTCTTTCTATTTATCTTTAGATTTTATTTCTCGAATTTTCTAGAGCTGACATGTAGATGCTCCTGAAACTGCTACGTGTCACCCATTTTTCGCATTATTATTTATAAAAAATTAATTTAAAAATTAATTTATTAAATTTCAAAAAAAAAACTTGTCACGTGCTGGTCACGTGTCTCATCCGCACGTGCTAGGCACGTGCCTCTTCCTCCTCCTTTGTGCTCTGCATCGCAACCGCATCTCATCGGCTGCTCTGCCTTTCTCTCCTCCCAACGATCGAGCCACCAAATCCTCGCCCCCATCCCTTAAAACAAACTTATCTCTCCCGATGATCTCGCACCCTCCTTGCCCTCCTCTTCTTATCGTCATTGACCTTCTAACCTCATGCCCTCTATTCCACTCCTATTTAAACTTATCATCGGCTACCCAAACCAACATCCGCCATCTACGAGGAGGAGAGCCCTATAGCTTCGCTCCAGGTTCGATGACAACACTCCTATTGCTTGTAGGCGAAGACCGGCATCTATATCCTCGGTGTGATCCAAGGTACCATTTGGGACCTTGAAGCAACTTCAACAACCTGCTCTGCTACACGAGCTTCTGGAGCTTTCCGGCTCCATTGAGGCGATGACGGAGATCCGCTGAGCTCCCTCTTTCCAAGCGAAACCCCCATGTGAAATTCTTCCTCCTTTTTCTTGTGTCTTCTTCTTCTATTTTGCTTATGTATTTCCTTTGTTTCTCATCTTTTCCCATGTTCTCTGTCTCTCTTCCTTCCTCCTCCGATTCTTTCTTGTCATTCGCTTCAATCTTCTCCGATCCATCATCTTCACCTCGATCATTTCCCGACCCTACTCCTCGCCGATCTCGATCTCCCTCTCCACCGCAGCAACTAGCCACTACATGTTCCCTTCCACGACTTCCCCCTGTCGCAAACGCCATCTCCAGCCTAGCCGCGTCACAGTCGCGGCTCTCGCCTCCCTGCTCATTGGCCCTTACGCCCAGCACCGCCTCTACGCAGGGCCACACACCCTGCTTCTTCGTCAACTCCGCGTTACCACCTGCACTAGCACTCCACCGTGACCTCAGCCTCGAAGGGCGAGCCCGACTATTTGCTCCTGCTTCAAACCACCTCACCGACACCAGCAGGCCGCACCATCTCCGCCGGAGCCCTACCACCACATGTCAGCCGCTTCGCCCAGACCTCTCCAGTACTGGGCATGTGTCTCCCACCTCCTTTTGTGCATACACCGACACCAAGGTCTACCGCCATGCACCCTGCCTTTTCGCCGACTCCGCGTAGCCATCTGCACCAGCATTCTACTGCGACCACAGCCGCTAATGGCAAGCCCAGATGTTCGCCCCTGCTTCGAACCGCCTCGCCGACATCAGCAGGCTACACCATCTCTACCGGAGCACCGCTACCATGCGTCGGCCACTTCGCACAGTCCTCTCCAGCAGATCTCCTCTCTGGGCATGTGTCGCCCACCTCCGTTCGTGCATACACCGACACCAAGGTCCACCGCCACCGCCTCTCCCTGTGCTTCGCCGCCTCATCGATCGCCCATCCCTTACCCCCTCCTCATGTGCAGAGCACATGAGGGTGGGGGAATTTTATGCCTGATCCCCCGAAGATTCAACAAATACCAAAAAGACCCCTGTCTCCCTCTTCACGTGAGGCACACATGCAGATGCAGGGAAATTACGCCAGATACCCCTCAACTTCTGGATAATCACAAGTAATAATGTCACGTGCCTCACGTGCATGACTTTAGAGTTTTTTACACCTCTGCCCCCTACTCTTCCAGGAATGACACTTATACCCCGCCAGGGGGTAATTTGCGGAAGGGGCTAATCAGTTTTCAGAAACTACAAATCGATCATCTTCACGGGAATACATGCAAGAGTTTTATTTATTTTATTTCCAGCTCAGTCCATGAACTTCGGATATTTATATCTTGAGCATATGTGATCGGATTTTCACGTTCTTGGTGTCGTTTTGTTCCTTATTTGGTCCTCTATCATATTGAACACTGGGATTTTATACCTGAGACATTATTTGGTATTGATTAGTTGATGTTCTAATTTGCCCATATTGAGCATCTTTATTTCTTTTCATTAGTTTTCTTGCTCAATAAATTTTGCATCGAAGTAGGAATTTATTTCAGGAATTTAATTTATATTTAATTGGATAATTACTTGCGATAATTATTGGTATCTGTGCTAATTAATTGATTGCTTGGCTTGGTCCTGCGCATCCTTGATCACTTGCATTTACATTTCACATCATTTAAAAATCAACAAAAACATTGCATCCATTTATTTCTTGTGTCACCTCACATTGCATAGCATGGCATTATTTTCTCTACATTAAAATTATTTTGCAAAACTCATGCATCATGCTTTCTTCTCACAATTAATTACATCTTCTTAATTAAAAATCCATAAACATGAAAAAGAGAATAATAATAATAAAATGCCTCTCTGAAAACTTAATTCTAGATCGTCTATCAATCAACCTAAGGAGAAAGTTGCCTCCCTGAGTTCGAACTTTTGCTTACCAAATAAAAAAAATTAATTGACTACCTACTTTTGATTGACACATTAATCTATGTGGTCATTTTAATCAATCCTAAATTGCCAGCCTGCGACGAAAATTTCAACATTAATTCTAACAATTAACATAGGGTAATTCACGGTTCTTTAAATGGCGTCGTTGCCGGGGAGGCACGACTTAGGTTGTTTTTAGAAATTTAGTTTTAGGTTTTCCACCCTCGGGTAGTCTGACCCTCGATCTTTCTTGTTTTTATTTCTCCATTTTTCTTTTTTCTTGCCAACATTTTTATTTATTTTTGTATATTTTTATGCGAACATTTCTCTAATATTTGATCTTTCATTTTTCCTGTGAGGTACTCGATGACTTGGAGCGGCTTTGTTGGAAGTAGACACAACTCAAAGCAACCGATCACACTAAGAATTTAATTTTTGGAGAGAGAGTGTTCTTCTTTAATTTGCAATTAAATTGCTCATTTCCAGCGGTTCTTGATCGGGTTCTTCCGTGTGTAAAAAAATGACTGGACTTTTTCTATGGTGTGTCAGACCTATTTCATTCTCCGGTGAGGGTGGGCCCAACTTGAGTGGTAAAATTAGGATAGGCACACAGTAGTATAATTTCAAACTTGTGTGTGCCCTTTGTAATTTAAGACCACACATTCACTTTGATCATACGTACTAACGAATCTCAATTTATCACCTTTATTTTATCATTTTGGCCTTAAAAACCCTAGCTAATTGATGAATCCATATTTCATCATCTTTATTTTATTATTTTGGCACCAAAAACCCTAGCAAATGCCTGAAAATACCCTTAAATAGAGCATTTTAGCATTCATGCGTGTGCATCCAAACAGTGTATAAATTACTGTAATTAAGGCCAAAATTATAGAATAAATAAAGAAAAGAAAAAGAATAAAATATTGTAAATATTTTATGACCCAAAACCCCCGAGACCTAGGCATCTTGATGAATAGGTCGACAAGGAATAAAGTAGGGGGAGATAAGGTCAGAAACACAGATACAATACCTATACTTCCTATTCATTCTTTAATTCATTTTGGGACCTATTTTTGGTTCCACTTTTTATACATCAAATAAAGAAACTTTGTACATGAAAGTTGTAGATAATTTAATAAAAAAAAATACAAAATTGATTTCACAGAAAAATAATGTACAGATAAAAAGTTATGGTCTGAATAAAAATCCAGAATCCCAACTTCCCAGACCCGTATCTCACAAACGACAACTCCAAATGCAGTGTACTCACCTTTAATTGTATATAGAAGAAAATAAGCTATTTATTGGCGGTGGTTTCGCATTTGGTGGAGCTACGGTTTAAAAGTTGAGTTTTGGACCCTAATTGTATACTTGTAATGAATAAAATATTCAATTTATTACTTATTCATTATTTTTATATTTTTATAATTTTGTAAATATTACTTATAATATATATGTGCATTAAAATTGAAATAAAATGCAAAGAAAAATAAAAATAAATATACTTGTATAAAGACTACATAGGTATTATACATACACTTATACCTATATACAATACACTTGTATTTTATTAAACATACAAAGTAAATCAGAAAAATAAAATAAAAATATATATGTGTATATAAACGTATTTCATAATTTTATAAAATCATAAATAAAAATAATAATATTAAAAATACCTAAAATAAAAATAGAATACTAAAATACATAGGTATTATACCTATATAGGGTTAAAAAGGTAACTTGTAAATATAACTCCTAAAAATAATTAAAAATCAAAATAAAATACTACATAAAATTTTAAGTATTTTTTATTTTATAACTTTTGATTAATTCGGCTATTTAGTATTTTAAATAGAATTAATAAAATATTTTTTTCAGGGTTTTTCCTGGTTGGTCCACGTGGACCAACCAGGAGGCCAGGACTGTTGACCTAGGTCAACAGTCTGACCTACACCCTGTAGCTCGTGTCAGACCCGCTGTTGACCCCATTTTCACCATTTTTTCGAGGAGCGTGCTTTCATCCTTTGAGCTCGAGTTCTTCTGCAATCTTTTTCCCCTACTACCCATCTTGCTCGCCCAAGGATCTTCTTGGGCTGAGGGCCTCTGAATCAAGCTGGGTGCCTCGTTCTTGCCACCCTCTTCGTCAACCATACTTATGCTTCCCCTTGACCTTCTTTTGAATTTCGAACCGCATTGTACCAAGTTTTTTGTCCACCTGAAGGTCGAGAGAGAAGCTGGGGGTGACAGCATCAGCTCTCCATCGTCCTAAGCGGAGGAAGAATCACATATCAGGCGTGTTCCAGCACCTCCGACAGCCGCCGTCGAGGTACCCTTCCCTCGCCCTTTCTGGGCTCGAGGTCGTGTCACTCCCTTAGTTTTTCGCCGTCATTTTATCCCTTGCATTCCCAGCTTCATTTCCCCCCATCGATTCATCCCGCTCGTGCATCGATTCGCCAAATCGATCATCGCCGGAGATATCTCCGGCCGCCGCTACTACTCGTGCCAACCATCTCCGCGTATTTCCACTGCTCGCGCCACGTGATCAGGGCATTTTGCCCCCGATTACATAACCCATCCTTTTTGCAGGTCCCTGCGGACAGAGAGACTCCACCTGGAGTCGATTTTTGAAGGTATCGAGCTACCTGGAGCCACCGTTCTTCCTCAAGCTTGCGGCGGCGCATCGGAGCTTCCCCGCCCATTTTGGCCCTGCCGCGAGCTCGAGGGACCTTCCAGGAATCGCTGGCGTGCTTCTGAGGCGAAGGAGGAGGCTGGAGGAGTGCCCATTTGACGATCGAAGCTCGGGCCACCACCTGTTCGTCCCTGTTCTTGGAGAGGGACCCTGCACCGTCGGATTGTGAGCCCGCTCCAGACGAAGCAGCTACCGTAGGATCAACGCTGCCCCGAGCCGTTGATGCACTCCTGATGGTCTAATCCAGAGCGTAGAATCTGAACCGTCATCGCGCGTCCTCGTTGCGCCACGTGGCGTAAGTGCCGCGCCATCAGCCGTCCGCTCGCGCCTAAGTTGGGTATTTTGCGCTTTAAACCCAACTGGTTTTTGTATTTTATAATAGAAACTCAAACATTCATCTGTAGCGTTATTAGTTTTGTAATCTTTGCGTTTCGGCCCCGAACTTTCACGTATTTACAAATAGCCCCCTCGCCACGTCACCTCACGTGACTAGTTCACGTGAGGGGGTGGGCATTTTGCAAGGCTACCCTCGGTTGTTTGCTTATTGTGTTTTAGTACCAAAACTGTGGCGTTAAGTGTTGTATTTTTGGATATTTTGCAAGTAGGCCCCTAGGGTTTCGTAATATTACAATTCAGTCCTCACCAGGCGCGTGCAAGTCACGCGCCGTGGTGGGAAAATTGCTAAGAGGCCCAGGCGGTTTTTGTAATTGCTTTTTGATGCTATAGATTAAATATTCAGTGTATATTTTTGTGGAAAATTGCATGTATGCCCCTGGATGTTTGATATATTGCACATATACCCCTGCCAGGACTGTTTAATGTTTGGATGTTTGCTCTAATTATTTAACCTATCATTTTAAGTCCAAAAATTCCACAAAAATAGACTTAAGCTCCTGGACATGTGTACTTTGACGCCACATTTTAGTTTTTGATTTTATCTTATTTTTATATTTATTAAAAATCAAAAACTTGCTTTTTGTGTACTGTCTAGCTTAGAAAATACCAAAAAAATATTAAAACACCTCTAAAAATTCCAAAAAAATTACCTAGTGTCTATTTTATCCTATTTCAGTGTCAGTCCAAAAATCATTAAAAATCTCAAAAGAAAAACACTAAAAATTCAAAAACACTCAAAACTTCAAAAAAATATATAAAATAGTAGAAAACTCCAAAAATCAAAAGCTCAGTTTCTGTTTGTTCCTTATTTTGTCCTTTTTATTTGAAAAATAGTGTGAAAATTTTGAGCTACTGGTTGCTATTTTTAACTTGCATTTTAGTCACAGCCAGCCCTATTTCCACTGTTTTGCCTTAATTCAGTAATTAAAAATACCAAAAACACCTTGAAAAATCCCCAAAAATAACAAAAACAGTAGAAAACCATAAAAATATCAAAAATATTTTATTCCTGAATTTTTGAGTATTTTTTGCACCATTTTAGAAATATTTTAGCTTGCCTTTTATTATATTGTCTTTATTCTCCAATATTGAAAAAGAAAATAAAAAAATTAAAAAATATAAAATATAAAATTATAAAAATCGGAAAATTAAAAATCAAAATACAAAATTAAAAATTAAATTAAAAATAAAAAAAATTAAAAATTAAAAAACCCACAAAATTACTCTGTTTGCTTGCTTAGTGTAGACACTTCACACACACACACTTGAGCACATTTGCTTGAACTACCCTGCTTGCTCCCTGTGTTCGAACTCTCTGCATACTTGACACTATACACCATTTGTGCAGAGTTAAAAATAAATTTTAACTCCACATTAGTTCTAATTTGTTGATCTTTAGTGTGGGTTAATTGTTGACTTTAGTCCGAATTTAGTGTGGTCACCACACCGACTGAGTTCACGCTTTGTGCTGAACTTAAGACCACCTATTTTTGGCTAAATCACTAATGCATGCAAATAACATTATTTTGTACATATCAACATTCATTATTTATTACATTTATTGTGTAAATAATATTGTTTTTAATGCCAAAATTATAGAATAAAGAGAAGAAAAGAAAAATAATAAAATACCAAAGGTATTTTATGACCCTAAACCTGAGACCAAGTCAAAAATGGAGTTGGTCAACAAGGAATAAAGTAGGGGGAGATAAAGGCCAAAAATACAATAAAAGTCACATTTATTTATTCATCAACAATTCTTTTTTGACACCCATTTATTCAGTATTATTTATTCATCAAATAAAGAAACTTTGTACATGAAATTTGTCGATAAAAATATATAGAATAATATAAAATTGAGTTTGTATAAAAATAATGCACAGTGTTCATTTTATACACAAATTAAAAAAGCTAAAATCTTTACTTCACATACCCATATCTTCCAAACAAAAACTCAAAATGTATCAAAATCACCACTAATTGTATATAACTTTTAATAAGATATTTAGTAAGATGGTTTCATATTTTTTAGAGTTAAGGTGTGAAAGTTTGGTTTTGGACCCTCAATATAGTATACCCGAATAAAATATTCAAATTATTCACTCTATTATTTTATAATTTTATATTTTTATAATTTTGTACATATTATTTATAACATATATACATATTTATAACAAAATAAAACCATAAATAAACCATTAAAAAATAAGTATATAAAATACATAGGTAAAATACCTATAATTATCAGTGTATATAAGTAAAAGTGGATCTTATTCTTTTATTATTTATTCTTCTATATTTTTATACTCGTGTAAATAGTATTTATAGTTTACTAAAAATATAAACACAAAATAAAACCAAAGAAAATACATAAAAACAAAATGATATACAAAATACATAGATACAATACTACATTTATACCTATATTATTTAAACCACCATTTATTTAAGTATACAAATAACATCATAAAAAATCTAATAAAAATATATTTGTGTACATAAGAATAAGTTATAAATAAAAAATAAGGGAATGAAATAATGAAATAAAATATACAAAATAAAAATAAAATAGCCAAAAACATAGATGAATATACCTATAAATACACCCTTAAAAATTTACTTGTAATAAATAACACCAAAAATAAATAAAATCATAATAAAATACTACATAAAATAATTTTATAATAAAAAGTAATAACATCATTTACGCTTTTTAATTAATTATTTTGTAAATAAATACACTATTTTGTCTTTTAGTGGTTTGCACGGACCAATGGGGTCGCTCCATTCGTTGACCACCAGTCAACTCTCCATCCCTTCTTCTGACCATTGTCAGAACCTCGAGTGGTCCCCTTTCTCACAATTTCCCTAGCTGATCCGCTGCTCCATCATCCTCGAGCCCTTCAGCAATTATGATGCCTGATCTCCCGTGATCCACGCCCCGAGTTTTGATTCCTTGCACATAACGTCAATTATTTCCAATCCGCCCATCAATAAGGGTCCATACTTGTCTTTGAATAATAGCCTCTGACCTTCCTCCTCTTCTTTGGTCATATTCCAACCCCTAAAGCCCCGAAGCTTCGGTTCAGCACGTATCCTCGTGACAGGGGGAGTCCCCTGAGGCTCCACGATGGCTGAAGGAGGGCAGAGGTGCACTCACGACGGCCGTTCGACCACCCTGCTCCCTGGCGTCGAACCCAGGTATAAGAGCTGTGTTCCTTTACATTATAGGAAGATTTTATTCCTGTGATTTGTTTTCTGTATTTAATTTTGTATTTTAGTTAGTGAATTAGCGTTAATAGCTCCGACGATCCCCATTCAATGTCTCTGCCAGTTTTCCGACCCGCTTCCACTTCTATTTCTTTTCCCTCCATTTCCCCATCACGTTTCACCTTCCTCTCACCCAGATCAGCCACTGATCTGGCCTAACGGTGCTCTACTTCCTTTACCTCACCGGAGTAGCCGCCGCCTCGCCCTGCTTTGCTTCCATACCCCTCTAATAGGGCTGGGGCATTTTGCCCTTGACCCCCTTTTTATCCTGTGCAAGTCCGAAGATCATTGAGTCGCTGGGGAACGATTTTTCTCCTCACCTGAGATACCTAGGGTCGTCATCTTCTCTAACCCCGCTGAAGAGCTCTGGCGGTCCCCAACCCTTGTTGAGCCCACCAGCTGATATGCGAGACCGCCGGGCACCTTTTCGAGCCATTAACATCATGCGAGGAGGTCGGGAGCATGCGCTCCATCCGATCGAAGCTCAGAGATAGGGGAGTTCTTCCCTATTCGTCGAGGCTTCATCTTCGCCATCCGATCGTGCCCGACCTCTAGATTATCCAAGAGCTGTTGGATGCAGTGAGCCAAATCCGTCAAATCACATGGGGTGATCTAATCTCATCCGTCCAAGGCCGAACGATCACCGCGCACCGAGGAGACGACACGTGGATAAGTAGTGCCTATCAATCGTTGGATCTACGCGTAGGGATGCAAACGGTTACGGATATATCCGTATCCGACCCATCACTGTATCCAATTTATATAGATTTTGACATCCGTATTTGTATCCGTTTTAAAACAATACGGATATGGATGTTGTTTTGATATCCGCAAACATCCGTATCCCTATCCGTATATCCGTTTTTGTATATAAATATAGCCATGGATTTATTTTTAACCATTTATAACATAATTTTATACCTTGTTTTACCATATTTGTATAATTTTTATGATACAAACATATTTAGTAAATTTATATCATGTGTTTTCTATCCAATTTATATATATTTAAGTCGATTCTATAGAGTATTTCTAACATTACTCGCATGCGATCAATATCTGTTTTACATCTGTATATGCTTTTTAAGGATATGGTAAGATAATTTTAATATCCGTCAATATCCATGTCCGCATCCGTATTCGTATTCAAAAACGGATAAGGATACGGTAATACATATATTCGCATTCATATCTGTCCGTTTGCATCCCCATCCGCGCTCCTATGGGGTAAATTGAAGATCATTCTTATATCTTTTTGTATTTATTAATTAATATTGTAAATAAAATATGTAGTTTAAAAATGGAAATTTTGCATTCGAGGCCCCTGTGCTTATTGATAATTGCTTCTGGGTCCATTCCACGTCATCTCATGTGTCGTCCAACGTGAGGTGGCCAAATTGCATGTAACCCCTAGTGATTTTTGTAATTGCAGAATAGTTCAATAAATTTAAAATTACATGGTATACTTTTGGCATATTTGCAGATGAACCCATGATCTTTATTTTGATTGCAAATATGCCCTTTCTAGGACATTTATTTTTATGCATTTCATTTATTTATTAAATATAGCTATTGTGATCCTAAATTGTGCAAAAATAGAGTTAGATGCCTGGTAGATTGTATTTCATGCCTTATTTTTATTTTGCATTTTTAGGAATTTTGACCATTTATTAAAAATCAAAATGAGCATGTTTTTGTTCTGTTTAGAATATAAAATACCAACAAAATATAAAAACGTATTGAAAACTTCCAAAAAATTTATTTGTTGTCTATTTTATCATGTATTAACTTCAGTCCAAAAATACCTAAAAATAGAAAAAGAAAAAGGCAAAAAATTGAAAACCCCAAAAACCTTTATAAAAATCTAAAAAATCTCAAAAAATCGAAAAATATATTTTTCTATTTTATAATTTTCTACATAGAATTATATATATTTGAAAATTTATTTGGATACTTTTGGACCTTTATTCCTATTTTTATTATTCAAATTAATCTCGACCTATTATTAAATCGCTGATTTGGGATTTTTTTAACTTTAATATTACTTAAAAATTAGATAAAAGGCTAGAAAAATCATAAAAATACTAAAAAAATATTAAAACCCAAAAATATTTAGTTATACAATTTTTTGTTATTTTTAGTTATATTTATATCTCTATTATCTGTTATTGTATATATACTCTATATATAGCTATTTTATATTTCCAAAGGAAAAGAAAAAGAAATTAAAAATATAAAAATATAAAAAGAAAATACAAAAAGGTATAAAATTAAAAACAAAATATAAAAATATAAAATGAAATAAAAAAATATAATTAAAAACCCATAAAAATAATAAAATGGACAATAGAAAAGGACAAATTTTTGCGCATCATTTCGCACAATCTACCATTTGCTCTTTGAGTTTGACCTCTACACATGCTTACACCTATACACATTTGTTGAAGAGTTATAATAACTTTTAACTCCATATTTTTGTTCTTTATTGCTTGATTCATATTGTGTGTTAATTATTGAGCAATCGAGATTTCGTCCGAGGTCGCTTCGACGACTGTTGATCCGCCTTGTGAATTGACAAGACTTTGGAGAAATCTCAGTTATTAAATGGCGTCATTGCCAGGGAGCAATGCCACATAGATTGAGATTATTTATTTGTTCATGCTCTCTTATCTATTTGCAAAAAATACTTTGTACTATAGTTTTCAAAATTATTTTCAAATAAGTTTGAGGGATATATGCATCCTTAAATAAATAAATATATATAATAAAAATTATAGAAATACACATAAATCTTTATCAACTGTATATACATATCAACAAATAACTAAAATCTAATCCATAAATTCTACGAACCCTCCATTCTTGTAAATAAAAAGAGGCACGCCCGTATAAATAGATGCACATTTTCTTATTTTATGAATTCCAAATTCTTTTGAAAATTACATCATAAATATTTTCTGCATTGTACTTAGCATTTGCATAGCATTCACATTTTTTTCGGGCTGAGTTTGAATAATTGAACTAGTCTGAGTAAAGTTGAAGATTGGAGCTTGGTTGGACTTACTACACCTAACTTCACTGGAACCTTATGGGAACTAGATTTAAGGTACTTCAGGTCTATTCAGACTTAATTCTTGGAGACTCAGGGCTGGATTCAAGACACCTCAACTGACTAACTAGAACTTTCGAGACACATGCACAATTCTTGTCAGTCATGACCAAACTTGGACACTTGCACCTTTCACTTGGCTCAACTCAGTTCGAGTGGTGAGAGGATTGCATTTGTCGGTTTGAGATGCACACAAGTGGAAACATTCGTCCTCGTCTAGGGAGGGAAGTACATCCCAACCCATCCAGTAGCTATGAGGTCTAACAACCAATGAGTGTGGGTTGTAATAATGCTTCAAAAGGGATAATCTTCTGGCTCAAGAGGAAAAACTCCTTATATAAATGTTGTTGTATATAGTGTTTCAAAAAAATCTGCAAAAAAGTGGACAAGCCTGATTGAAAATAAAATGTCTGTCGGAGTGTACATATTTGTTTAGTCAATAAGCAAGCTTGAAATTCAAAGTCATATCATGTGAGCATGCAACTAGATGACTTGACTACACTGGTCATGCATCTAGGGATAGGTAGCTAGACTGGCTACCGTAAATTCTTCTCTTCACCCCCTCCTCTTGAGCTGGTTGTCAATTGAACTTAGAAGGGAATACCCCGCTCCTGGAGGAAAGAGTTGCTGGATTGGGGGAGCATCGGGTTGTCATTATGGAGAAGTCAGTTCTTTTGTCATTTCAGTTGGGGATAACCACTATCACTTACACTGTACAAGTCAGCTTCATAGTCATAAGGGTTTGCATATGATGTAGGCTAGTTCTGACAAGGCTATTGAGGTTGTTTGAACCAAGTTCTATGACTCTCAAAGACTATTGTGTTGTAAATTTGATTCCCGACCAGCCACACACATTCTCACGCCAAGGTCTGACTTGAGCTCTAAACTTTGATTTTGCGAAGACAAATTTTATAATTAAATTCAATTCAATTTATTCTTTCTTTTTCTTTTCTTCATTAGTATTTTTGTACTTATTGCATAAGTGTTTACTAGGGGACTAGCAAAGGCAAGTATAGAGGGTGATGAATCTCCATTTCATCACCTTTATTCTATCATTTTGGTCTTAAAAACCCTAGCTAAGGCATGTAAATAACATTATTTTGTACATATTAGCATTCATTATTTATTACATTTATTGTGTAAATAATATTATTTTTAATGCCAAAATTATAGAATAAAGAGAAGAAAAGAAAAAGAATAAACTACCAAAGGTATTTTATGACCCTAAACCCCGAGACCAAGTCAAGAATTGAGTTTGCCGACAAGGAATAAAGTAGGGGGAGATAAGGGCCAAAAATACAATAAAAATCACATTTATTTATTCATCAACAATTCATTTTCAACACCCAATTTATTATTTATTATTTATTCATCAAATAAAGAAAATTTGTACATGAAATTTGTAGATAATAATATATAGAAAAATATAAAATTGAGAGGGAAGGAGAGTTCAACTCAGGAGAGGTTCCTAGGTCCCTAGAGAGCTAGTCGGCCAGATACTCAGGGCACTAGCTTCAGCTTCTTCTGACGGTATTCCCTTTCGCATATACCCTCTGATGCAGACTATGCTGGTTGCCCAAAGAACTGAAAGTGTCGCACACTGCCGGAATTTCACCAAGCTCAAAAAAGCCGAGGCGATTCAGCACGATCTGTGGGAATCCCGTTGTACAAAAAATAATAACAATGGTCATTTTATATACAAAATAAAAAAGTTAAAATCTCAAATTCACAGACCCATATCTTCCAAATAAAAACTCAAAATGTATCAAAACCACCTCTAAATGTATATAACTTTTAATAAGCTATTTAGTAAGGTGGTTGAAGGATATGGGAAAAATCCTCAAGCGCATCACGAAAGTGTGATCGTCGTATCGAATACGACGAAGAACGACTAGTCGTACTAGTTGTTCGGTGCGGCGGAATTTAAAATTTTTCATGCGATGAAACCACATGATCCAAGAACGATTCTCAGATCGTTTCATCTATAACCACAACAAGTATAATGCAATACCTCTTGAAGCATGGTTGATCGAGTCTCTACGAAAAGAGACCTCCTATCTCAAGTCCGATCGTCGGAGAAGAAGATTGCGAGCGCAGAGATGAGTCGCGTTGTCCTCGCAATCCAATGAGTTGATCCAAGCACGGTGAGCTCCTGATCTCGTCGTACGAGATCGAACGTCTCCTTCATGAGCGTAGCACTCCAAAAAGATGGAGAACCGCAAAACGTCGAAGCGGCGGCGTGGTGGCGTAGGCGACGACGGCTATCTCCCTTAGGGTTTGGTGGACGGCCACCAAAAGAGAGAGGGAGAGGGTTGGCATGTGAGGAGAAAAGAGAGAGAGATATGTGCTACCAATATCATGTACAAGAGAGAATATCATGCCTCTCTATTTATAGGGTTTTAGGATCCATGGATCTCAATCCATGGGACATATAAAATCAATGGATGAGATTGATTTATGTCAATTCAATGGTCAAGATTGTTGTTGGTAAAAACCAACAACTTATGATTTAATTTAGATCAAATATATTTGATAAATCAAATATACATCAATCCTAAAATTATAAGGAGATGATTTCAATGGAGATCATGTCTCCCCAAGTAATAGGGTGGACGACCACCAATTCCATATATGACTTGGTAGCCGCCCACCACAGACCAAGTGGGGACAATCCCACGGATTTTTATGAGATTGCATATATCCTTGAAATTCTCCATTATTTAATCCAACTTTTGTTGGGATTTATTCTCCAAAATAATTCACAATTAATTTTGGGAATATTGCAATCTTGTCATTGGAAAATTGTGAATCACATTCACAACCCAAAACAAAATATAATTTACATTTTCAATTAATTAGACAATGTGTATTCAATACACATTAATAATTAATCAACAAATATAAATTATAATTAGCTCTCTCTAATACATTATAAATCACATCTATAATATATTATGAATAATTAGATATTGCTATCCACATTATTCTTATCCATAATAATTAAATCACATTTAATTATATTGGATAATTCCTCATACATCATGGTAAGTAAATCACATTTAATTATCAAATTCTCAATGCTTAGATCTTATGGAATTATTCTTGAACCCTTCAAGAATAATACTATTTCTCCTTAGATACTTGGAGATAAGGACAGGCGATTGTATTGTTCCACGTATAGTGACTTGGATATTGAGATTACATCTTAAATCCAGATCCCATGGATCTCTCATAGATGCTTGATTAAATCAAGACCGTAAACCTAATCTTCTCATTGCATCTGAATCTCATTCAGATCAATGTCAGTACATGACTAAGATCAGGTCACTTCTCTACTGAGCGGAGTCACTAAAATCCAGACCTGTTTCATCACTCCCTCGGAATGGAAGCGTCATGGTTATACAATCGTTTATGATCAAATCACCCTCAGGTATTCGCAATACCTGTACATCCTGTATACTGGAAGACTCATGATCATCCTGAAGATATAGATCACTTTTACACTGTCATCTTCATGGTCTGATCACTAAGTTTCTCAATCTTGGTCCTTGGGATTTGGTACAGATCACATGCTTTCACAAAGCATATATCTTACCTTCAAATTCATGTCATGCTTCCAAAGCATGACGACCATGCATGAAATTTGATTAGTCCCAATACCTCATGAGTGAGCTCATGTCTCCTGGTTCACAAGTGAACCTGTATGATCCCTTTGAGAGATCGTATTACTCATATGCCCTTCCATGTACACCAGCTCGCCGGTGTATAGACCTTGGTTAGGTCATCAACCTATTGGTCTGCCAAATGTACATACTCAGACATATAGAAACACATCTCTCTCTGGTCAGAGGATGTGTGCCTATGATGTGACAATATTCATCATAGGTCTTTGGTTATCTCGATCTCGTTAAGTCAACCCATTGACTCAACTAATTTGATACCTCCGAAACACTATTCCCATACAGAGGACCTGCATCAAGAGGTCGATCAGATATCAACCTAATGAGAAAGGATTGCCATCTCCTACTCAGGCTGGAGATCATCACTTGACAATCATTTAATGATGCTTGATGAGTCCTCTATCTAACTCCTTATACATTCATCCAAGCATCAGCCTCTATGATTAATCAATGAATCAACAGCTGTATGATTATCAAGTTGTCCATGCTACATAACCCATATTGTACAGGGGGACCTTATAGTGCATTCATTCAATCAATTTCAAAAATGGAGTGAAACATAATCAATAACTTTTATTGATAAATCATTTATTACAATAACATTTATTGCAGGAATGGTTCGCCTCAGGCTCACATTGCTAACAATCTCCCACTAGCCCTCAGAACCATTCGGGAATAATCCTTAAACCCATACTCATTACATGCTGGTCAAAAAACTTCTGTGTCAGATGTTTGGTAAGAGGATCAACAACGTTGTCGGCAGAGGCCACCTTGGTGATGATGATGTCACCACGTTTTTGAATCTCCTGAATGATGTGGTATTTCCTTTCTACGTGCTTCATCTTCTGATGCCATATGGGTTCCTTCGCCTGGGCAATGGCTCCCGTGTTATCACAGAGTAGTGGGATGGGAGTATCAAAGGAAACTACGCCAAGATCCAGCACAAACTTGCGCAACCACACCGCCTCCTTTGCAGCATCCGATGCGGCAATGTATTTAGCTTCTGTTGTTGAATCTGCTGTAGTGTCCTGCTTCTTGCTTCTCCAGCTCACAGCACCACCATTCAACAGGAATACAAACCCTGATGTCGACTTTCGATCATCAATATCCGATTGGAAGTCAGAATCTGTATATCCCAAGACTTGGAGATCACCATCTCCATAGACCAAGATGTAATCTTGCATCCGTCTTAGATATTTAAATATGTTCTTACTGCATTCCAGTCTTATTCTCCATAGTAGGATTGGTAAGGACTTACCACTCCCACTGCATGGCAGATATCTGGCCTAGTACACATCATGGCATACATTAAGCTTCCTACAGCTGATGCATAAGGACATCCAGCCATGGCTTTCTTTTCCTCAACCGTTTGAGGATCCATTCCTTTAGACAGGTGGATACCATGTCTTAAGGGTAGGAATACTTTCTTGGAGCTATCCATACAGAATAGTTCAAGAATCTTCTTAATGTATCCATGTTGTGACAATCCCAATATCTTCTTCTCTCGGTTTTTGAACAACTTCAGACCCAAGATGTAAGAGGCTTCTCCAAGATCTTTCATCTCAAAGGTATGGGACAACCAAATCTTCACACTGGTCATCATCCCTGTATCATTCCCAATGATAAGGATGTCGTCTACATAAAGCACGATGAACACAATGGCGCTCTCACTAAGCTTCTTGTATACACAAGATTCATCAGGATTCTGCACAAAATCATAACTCTTTATGGTTTCGTCAAATCTGATGTTCCAACTACGAGAAGCTTGCTTGAGCCCATAGATGGATTTCTTCAGCTTGCATACTTTGCCATCCTCAGTCATGAAGCCCTGGGGCTGCTACATGTAGATATCCTCCTCGAGGTATCCATTTAGGAAAGATGTCTTGACGTCCATCTGCCAGATGTCGTAGTCAAGATATGCAGCTATAGCTAGCAATGTCCTGATGGATTTAAGCATAACCACAGGAGAGAATGTCTCATCATAATCGATGCCTTCTCTCTGTATGTAGCCCTTGGCTACGAGTCGTGCCTTGAAAGTCTCTACTTTCCCATCAGGTCCCCTCTTTCTCTTGAAGATCCATTTACACCCAATGGGTTTTACCCCTTTAGGTGGATCCTCTAGGGTCCATACACCATTCTTCTGCATGGAGTCAATTTCTGACTTCATTACTAGCATCCATCTGTCCATGTCATGATCCGCGAGTGCTTCATCAAATGAAGTAGGATCAATGTCATTTTCACTTGACGCATGGAATCCATACCTTTCAGGTGGTGCAACCACCCTCGAACTCCTTCGAAGAGGTATGGGTGTTTCATCTTTATTTACTTCTTCAGTTTCTGGTCTAAGAAGCTCAGAATCCTAAGGGATTCTATGAGCTCCTCTGATTCACTTTTGTCTTGACCTTTAAGGAAATCATCCTCCAGAAATTTCACATCTCTAGAGACAAAAACCTTTTGGGTCTCAGGGTCATAGAGCTGGTATCCAATACCATCTCTAACATACCCTAATGAAGTAACACTCATGAGTGAGAGATTCCATCTTACTTGCGTCCACGTTCTTCGCATGAACCAAGCAACCCCAAACCCTCAAGTGATTAACACTAGGTTTGATTCCATACCAGAGCTCATGAGGAGTCTTAGGTACAGATTTGCTGGGAATCTTATTCAGGATATATATTGCAGTCTCTACTACATATCTGATGAATCTCCATTTCATCACCTTTATTCTATCATTTTGGCCTCAAAAACCCCAGCAAATGCATGTAAATAACATCAAATTGTACATAATAGCATTCATGATTCATTGTATTAATTACACATTAAATAAGGTTTTTAATGCCAAAATTATAGAATAAAGAGAAGAAAAGAAAAAAGGAATAAAATATTACAAATATTTTATGACCCAAACCCCGAGACCAAGGCCAGCATGGTATTGGTCGACAAGGAATAACATAGGGGGAGATAAGAGCCAGTGTACAATAAATACCTCATTTATTCATGCATTTATTTATGCATTTTTGACACCTATTTTGTACATAACTATTTATTCCTCAAATAAAGAAACCTTGTTCATGAAAGTTGTAGATAATAATGTAAACAAAATTACAAAATTGAGTTTGTGTAAAAATAATACTCAGTGTACATTTTATACACAGAATAAAAAGCCAAAATCTCAACTTCACAGACCCATGTCTTGCAAATAAAAATTCCAAATCACCCAAACTCACCTTTAATTGTATATAGCTTTCCCTAAACTATTTAATAAAATTGGTTTCATAATTTTTGGAGTCCATATGCAAAAGTTAGGTTTTTGGCCCTCCTTGTACATAGTACCTGAATAAAGTATTAAATTTATTCATTATTCATTATTATAACAAAATTACATTTTTAGAATTTTGTAAATAATGTTTAAAATGCTTACACATATTAAAAGTAAAGGAAAACCCAAAAATAATTTGTAAAATAAAATAAGTCTACAAAAGTCATAGACAAAATACCTATACTATATACCTTTATATAAATAAAAAGAATTTTGTTTCTTCGTTCTTTTATTCTTTTATATTGTTATAATAATGTATACATTATGCATAACTCATTAAAAATGTAAATCCAAAATAAAATCTAGAAAATACATTAAATAAATTAAGTATACAAAACACATAGGTAAAATACCTATAAGGATACCTACATATACCTATACTTATTTTTTTAAAAATGGAAATAAACTCATAAAAATTAAATAAAAATACCTTTGTACTCACAAAAATAAATTATAAATGTATAAAATAAGCCAATAAAATAATAAAATATAATAAACAAATAAAAAATTAAAAGATGCAAAATACATGTAAATACATACATATACACATTATTCAAATAAAGCTATAATAAAATACTTCGAAAAATTCAATAAAAATCATAAATAAATACTAGATGAAATAATACACATTTTTTATTTTTTGAGAAAAAATAATAAAATCGTTTACTATGTCAAATAAATTAATTTCTAATAAGATGCCTTATTTTGGCGTTTAGCGGCCGACGTGGACCAATGGGACGCCATCCCTCGTTGACCGCCTGGTCAACTGTCCCATTTAAGCTCTGGCGCGCCTGAACCGTCTTTTCTCCGATTTTCATCCCTTTTTTACGGTCATCTCATCCATCGACCGAGCTCGCTTCCTTCACAAGAATTGATCTCTGATCATCCATGATGCCCGCCAAACTCTTAGATCAATCAGATACTCATTGGATTGAGAAATAATCGCCGGTCAATAAGGCTACTTGCCAATGTCTATAAATAAGTAGCTCCGCCTCCTTCCTCGAATTTGGCCAATTTCATTCCAACCTAAAGCCTTGATCTTGTTCCTGGACCGTTCCTCGTGACAGGGGGAGTGCTCCAGCGCCTCGACTCGGTCAGAGGAAGGAGAATTTTGTCGCGGCGGAGCTCCGGCGTCCGCCCTGCTCCCTGGTGGCCCCCAGGTATAAGAGCTGTCCCTTTTATGCTTTTTAGTTAGGTTTTAATGCTAGCTTTTAATTCCAGTCGTTAGATTAGACTTTAGTTAATCCCCGTAGCGTAAAATTCCAAATGCGAAGTTCGCCGGAGCTCCGCTCCGGCGACTTCTTCACCGTGAAATCAACTGTCTCCGACTGCCACGTACACCCCATTCCAATCCCCATCACATTCTCCATCTGTTCATCGCCTTTGACCAACCGAGGACCTCTAGTCTTCGCGAATCGGGGCTCCATCTCTGCCGTTCGTTGGAGCCCCTCCGCCCCACTCCATTTTGCGGCGAAGCTTCAAAACCCCGGGTCGAGGAAGTAGCCCTCTCGCCCCCGGTTCTTCCTCTGCAGGTCAAACAAAGAATAGAGCCCATCTGGGCTCAGATCGAACCAGGAAGAGGTTCCTGGAGGTCCCCTACTTCTCCGACCTCGTCCGAGCGACTCGGACCTCCAGGAGCCATGATAGGACCTTCAGGAGTTGCGAAAGGTCGCCAGCTACGAGCAGAGCGCGTCAGAGGCGAGGAAGGTGCCCGGTGGACCCTGAGCTGCTCGATCGAAGCTCGCCGGGGGCGAGCTTCTTCCCTGTTCTTCCATGCATCTTCAGCACCGTCAGATCAAAGGAGTCGGCCCAGATTGAACCAGCACCGTCAGATGAAGCACCGCATCGACCGTCCGATCAGCGAGGCTGATCTAATCTCCGCCGTCATCTGCGAATCATCATCGGCCGACAGGAGCATGACGCGTGGCAAGTGGAAGCAGTCCAACCGTCGGATCACACGCTTATTAGGGGTAAATTTCAGATTCAACCCCCGCCTCTTTGTATTTAGAGTTTAATACCAAAAATAAAACGTCACGTTGTAAATAACTTGTAAAATTTGCAGAGCGCCCCCTGATGTTTATGTATTTACATTTTAGTCCCTCTGCACCTCACGTGCAGACCCCATGTGAGGCACGTGAAATTTGCATGTAAACCCTGCCGGGTTTTGGTATTTGTCAAATGGCCTTGAAAATAAAAATAAATGTTTATTCCTGTTGTAATTTTTGCATGTATGCCCCTGAGAGATATTTTAATTGCAAAAATACCCCTGCCAGGCCATTCATTTTTGTATGCCGTGTCTATTTATTTTGTGCTTCATATTTCTTTGAAAAATTTTGCAAAAATAGACATAAGCTCCTGTTAGTGTACCCTTGCACGCTATATTTTTAGTTTTTAATTTTGTTGCATTTCTGCATTTATTAAAAATAAAAAACATGCATTTTATTTACTGCCTAGCTTATAAAATACCAAAAAAATATTAAAACGCCTAGAAAATCCCAAAAAAATAGCTATGGTGTATTTTGACCTATTTCAGTGTTAGTCCAAAAATCCCTAAAAATCTCAAAAGAAAAATCTTAAAAATTCAAAAATACCCAAAAACTTCAAAAAAATATATAAAATCAAAGAAAAATCAGAAAAATATGAACTCAGTCCCTATTTCTGCTATATTTTATTATCTTTATTAGAAAAATAGTGTAGAAAAATTTTGAGGCTGTTTGCTATTTTTAATTCCTATTTGTCTTACAGCCAGACCCTATTCCACTGTTTGCTCTTATTTTGCTATTTAAAAATACTAAAAATGCCTTGAAAATTGCCCAAAAATCCCAAAAATAGTAAAAAATCATGAAAATCCCAAAAAGATTTCATTCCTGAATTTTTGACTATTTTTTAGTATTTTTATAAATATTATAACGTCCCTTTATATATATCCCCCTATTCTAAAGAAAATAAAAAAATATATACAATATATATATGTATCCATATATATATATTTATTAATATACAAAATCCTAAAATTAAAAAAAATATATATTATCATTATTGTTTATACATATATATATAATGTATGCATTATAACTATATACTCAACCTCTATGAGTATACATATATTTATATATTTATTATTTGTATATATATATATTTATATATATTACCTAATTATATCCTTAATATATATATATATATATATATATATAAAATTCAAAAACCCACAAAAATAGGTTTCACACTTGGATGACTCTGTGATAGATGCACATTGTAGGCTTATGCATTTTTTTGTATTGCTCTCTGTGGTTCGACCTCTACATGCTTGTTCCCTATACATTTTATGGTAGAGTAATAAAGATTAATTCACATTTCTTTTTGAGCTTAATTGTTTTATTCTTTTATTGTGGGTTAATTGCTGATCAACCCATATTTAGTGAGCGGTCGCCTCAACGACACTTGATACATATATTATTGTGACCCTCGCTGAATGTGCAGTTATCAGATGGCGCCGTTGCCGGGGAGCAATGAGCATAGCCTAATTTATTTTGTCATTCTTGTGTATATTCTTGATTCATCATTGATTATTTTGTGAGCAGCTATTCTTATTGACATTAATCACCATGCTTCATTGATTTATTTTTTGTGATTATTTTATCTGCTCTATTTTGATTGATTGAGCTATTCTAATGTGATCTTTTTGTGTCTTTGATGCGAGGGCCCGCCACGCGAGGATGGCTTCTTAGGAGGTCAAGGCAGCCAAGCTTGGAGGAGGATGGTCTTCTTCTCATGACCATCTGGAGAGAGCACCAAGGAAGCAAAGAGATGGGCATTAGTTAGAGCTAGAACACTTAGGATTATTTTTATAATTTATGGTGAGAGAGAGAAAATTTTGGCATGTAATTAAGCATGACTCTACTCTTCACAATGAAGTCCAGTGCCCGGGTGATTGTTCACCTGGGGGCCTCATCGCGGCTTTTCGAGTTTTCATCGCCTTCTTTTCTTTGTTTTCCGAAGTTTTGAGCTTTCCGCCTTTATTTTACTTTGTTTTGTGTGCTTGGAGCCCCTAGATGTAGGTTGCTTGACTCGGTACTAGGTCCACACATTAATAAGAATGCATGTTCCTATAGTCTACTTCGTATGGATCTAGTCAAATTCAAACAAGCCGCTCGTTTGTCTCTTAGCCCTTGTGCCGCAGCGAGCCCTGTAAAGCGCTTTCTCCTACCCTCAAGTGTGTTGAGCAGAGGAGGGGTGAGCCAAGACCGGACCCTTCGGGCTAGAGATGAATGAACGACTTATGGTTCTTCACGTTAATAGCAACTAATGTTTAGGGCGATTTTGTGCCTTGCATACCGACATGTAGATAGGTTTAAAAATTCTGTTTTGCATACCGCATGGAGAGAACTGGGATGCACTGTAAGTCTTCTAACTCAGCATGCATCATTCGGTTCAATGGTGAGATTTCCATCATGGAACCACTTGCACGGCTTTTCCGCTATCTCCCTCTGATTTTGAGCACCTAGGACTTAAATGAAAATATACAAAGACGTTAGGCGCTGGTATGAAACAGACTCAAAAAAAGTGAAAACCCAAAAATAAAACAAGGGGACTGCTAAATAAACTTTGACCTTAATTAAAATCTGTAATGGACTATCATTGTACCGGGTTCATAAAGCCCTCATTGTTTTCAGGTACCTTGGAGGGGGACCAAAACCCTACTCCCTTGAGCGAGTACGACCCCCTAAGGATTAAAGCCAAAAACCCAGTCTGCAACTGCCTTGTGTATCGCCTGGATTTCCGAAGTAATGGCGCTTCTATCGTACGTAGGCGAGTAGGGCTTGGTCGCCAATGATGACTCCCTATTGTGTGGAGCATCGACCCTGTCCGAAGTATTGAGCATAGGCCACGCCTTCACGGGGGTGTCTGTCTCATTGTCCTGCGTCCGAGTAGGTTCTTGCACGCTCACGGGTGATTCCGTTGCGAGCGAGAACCGAAGTATTGGTTTTGCCTATCGGCTTCCTCTCTCTTTTCTTTGGCTGAGTAGGGATCCAGGAAGGGTTACAAGGACTCCAAAAAGTACAGACTACAGGTTACACAGGAGGAAGACAAGTACGTGATACTCTTCCGGCAGTACTCTCTCTCCTATAGGGTAGCGTACTAAGGACTTGTTATAAGATATGCCTGAAATCACAACTCTAAAAATGAAAAGATAATAAATAGCCGAGCTTTCATGGCTTCACATGGCGTGAGTTGGTGAACCCGATTTTGTATTGTGTTTGTATGGATCTAGATTAAGGTTCAAAGATCAAGTCCCGCGCATTTACGCACATTTTGTTGTTTCTCCCTTTGACCACCCTGCTCAACCGAGCCTCTCTACTGTTTTACGCTCCTTTTATTCCTCGTTGACCATCGTATCTTTCATCCAACATCCGATCGTCTCTTGTACCTCGCGAAGTTGATCCATGAATGGTTTCCGTCAGGACCATGCCGACACCCACATCGATTCCATGGACTCAACTCCGCCAATAAGTTCGAGGAGATTCCCGAGAACCCGACCCAGACTTTGCGGATCGATCCCCAGACTCCTCGTTTTCTACCTTTCTCTTGGCCACCCAATAAACTGGGATCACTTTTGTCCCACTTCCGCCGTTGTGAATGGAAGTCGATTACAGTCTACATCCTTTTCCATTCACAACATGCTGGGGTTGACCAGAATTCCAGCTTCATCACGGCAGTTGAACATTAACTGCAAGTGATCTGATTCGGACCATCTCATTATGCAGATAGAAGACAGTGCGAGCCCTGGAGACTACTCCGGAGTTCATCTCATCCGACTCAGACCCTGACATGGATCCAGGAGGAAAGGGCAAGGGTCAGCAGCCACCCCAACCAGAGGGACAGGCGCCAGATCAGAATCAAGTCAATGCACAGTTACTGGCATCTATCCAAGCCATCCAGCAGCAGCTGACCGAGCATGCCCTCACACAGACAGCCTTCCAGGACATGTTGAATGATATGATGAACCGTGTGATGAATCTAGTATTCATCATGCTAAAATCAGTCATTTAGGCTCTGTCCCCCATCATCCACCTGTAATTATTCATTAATAGATCATTATTAGCCATCATGCATGTGTAAATAATATCTGCATTTCATCATGCATAATTGCATTAAAAATCCCTTGTGTAAATTAGCCCAAAAAGCCGCTAACTTCTCACATTTTTAGTTAATTCATCCTAACTCCAATTGACCTAAAACCACCTCCAATGTGTAGATATCACTAATCTTATTAAATAAAAAATACAAAAAAATTACTGACTCCAATAAGTGTCAAATAATCTCAAAGTCAAATTTCACATCTGACGGACTAAAACGAGCATATCTCCCTCATACAGTGTCCGATTTTGGTCTACTCACTTTTAAAGTACTCCATTTTCAAATACCTTCAAAACAAGACCAATTTCATAAAATTCGGAGCACATATGTGAAAGTTGGGTTTTGGGCCTCTTTTGCGCATTTTAACTTCTTGCTAATTTTGACCTGCGATTTTATGTGCTTATTTAACTCTTTTAATTTTGTTTCTTTTTCATTTATGTTCTTTGATGAAAGTTTTATTAAGCGACGTGAAAATCCAAATCCAGATCGAAACTGAAATCAAAGAAACTGACCAAGTCCGAGTGTCCGTTGTCGGTCTGTACAAAAGTTGTCCGTTTCTTACTTTTATTTTATTTTCCTAAGTTCTTATCCTTTAAAAATCCAAAAAAATTAGATTAATGTGTAAATAATTTTCTTCTTATTTATCATATTTTTTCTAGATTTTTTATCCCCTCTAAAACCACCAAAAAAATTACATATCTCAAAATTGCGGTTTTTCGTACACATGGAAAGCCACCAAAAATACCACTTCTCACAGGTGACCTCTTTTGCTCCCGGGCCCTTCATGAAAGTTGTAGATCTCGACGAGACGAACAACTTTCATGAATAAAATTTCTCGATCCGAGGTCATCTTCTATCTCTTTTTCCCACTTTAAAAACTGAAATTTTTTTGGTGCCACGTGGCAGCTCCAGGGCGTGCCACGTGGCACCCCGCTGTTTCCTCTCTCCAGCCGCACCCCGGGTCACGTGCCAAGCACGTGACCCTCCTTCATCTTCTCCATCCAGCCGTTTCGCCCCCCCCCCCCAGCCGTTCCTCCTCCATAACGCCTGCCGCCGCCTCCTCCTCGTCTCCAGCCGTTACCTTCGCCCTCCTATAAAGAACCCCATCGCTGGCCTTGCAAAGTATCCGCCATCTTCAAGGTGCCGGTGACAGCGGCCTATCCTCGCCGGCGCGATCCAGAGGTTTCTGACCTCTGTGCTGCTCCTCAGCAGCTGAGCTTCTCTGCACCCTCCGCCCGCAGCTGAGGCGACGACGGAGTCGAGGCATCCTCCTCCAACTTCTGGCGACCCTCCCCCAAGCACGCCCCCTATTTTTGTTTTTCTCCCTTGCTGACCGTGCAGGACGCACCTCCACCCCCACGCAGCTCTTACTCCCGACGCAACCGCCCTCCGCCGATCAGCCCTCCTCCACCAGACGGCGCTCGCCCCTCGCGCGTCAACCTGTGCGCACCCCCTCCCCCCCCCTTCCGCTCCGAGCGCCCGCGCAGCCACCAACCTGCTGACAGCCTTCCTCCAGCGCCTCCAGGCGCGCGTCACCGGCTGCGCAACCATCTCCTTCACGCGCGCGCAACGCCACGTGCGCGGCCTCCGCCACCGACCTCGCCATCCACGGCCGCGTCGCCCTCCGGCCACTCCGCAGGCGGCGGCGCTGCCCCAGGCGTTTCCCCCAACGTTGCGGCCGCGCCTCCAGCCCTCCTTGCCGCCACCGTCCTCGCCAGCTGCCGTTGGATCATACCCCAGATCCAATGGCCGAGCGCCTGCCACGCGCCCCGCCCCCGAGCCAGCCTCCAAGTCTGAAGGCTCGGGCACCCGAGCCTCTAGGCCCGGCCCGAACCACAGGCTCGGAACCCGAGCCTCTCCTTCGGCACCCGAGCCTCCAGCTTCGTCCCCGAGCCTCCGCAAGCACGTGCGGCGCACGTGCTTTTGGTGTAAATTGCAACCATACCCCTGGGACTTTCAGAAATTACAGAAATACCCCCGCCAGGGGTAAATTACGTCCAGGCCCCTCCGGGTTTTATTAATTACAGATAAGTCCTCCCAGGGACCTTTTTGCAAAGATAACTTTATTTTATTTACATTTTAGTCCCTGAAATTTCATTTTATCATATCTTTGTCATATGGACTCCGATTTTAGCATATAATATGTCGTTTCGAAGCTCTTTTCATGCTCTATCATTTAGCATAGTTTGTGAAAAGATCTGAGTTTGTTTATTAATAATTATTATTTGAGGATCTCGGTTGACATATGCAGGCTTCGTCTTGATTTATTTGTATCTTTTTGAACTGAGAAGATCATTGACGTTAATTGCAGAGGGTTAAGTACAAGGATCTGAAAATTATTTTATCACTTTATTCTATTCTGGATATTTTTGAGAAATTACCCTTTTGCAGCAGATTCGACATTAAATAGTGTGATTAAACTCAAATTAATTAAGAATTAAATCAGAGAAAATGTCAAGATAAATTGAGAACTATTTTTTTATTTCAGGCTTATTTGGAATCTTACCTGCATTTATTCGATCTGTGACTATTTTTGAGAAAACTGATAAATTTATTTGGATTAAAATTTTCATCACCGATCCTGCGCTTAATATCTTTCTCTGAGATTTTTAACATTGCATTATCATTTTGTCTTTTCATCTTTTGACACAAAAATTAATCAAATATTAATTAATTATTTAATTTGATTCAAGACCACGCAACTAAAAATCACTGTTCCCTGTGTTCGACCTTGGTAAACTTGCCAAGTAAAAATAGTCCACAACATTCAAAGATTGTGATTTTTGATGGACCGATTTTCACCTTCTATACTACAATTCATCGATATTAGAGAGGTGGATTTCGCGTTCATCAAATGGCGCCGTTGCCGGGGAACGGCGAATTTTTAGGGTTTTGAATCATTTTTTTAATTAATTTTTGTGAAGTCAGTTTTTGTGACATTTTTTTTCTCTTTTGCAATTTTTCATTATTTTTTTTCTTTTTTCTTCTTCTGATACTAACCGCAATCTCTCTCTTTGCAGAATACTGGAGCGGAATTTACAGATATAAATCAAGGAACTGCGAAGAAAACGAATTTGTATTTTTGTGAAGGAGAGTAGCATAGATTTAATTTTCCGTAATTTTCACATGGTCCCTCTCTCCTTGTACCCTGTCAATTTGTAATATTCAGGACTAGACTCTCTGTGGCTTGGCGTAGAATTTAGGAGCACATACGGTAGATTAGAATTATTTGATTGTGCTCGTAATCTTTAGGCCACACTCTCACTAATTAAACGCACTGTAGATCGTTCAACATTAGCAAAATTTCAATCAATTCTTCCCGCTAATAGAACTATTTGTTTAGGGCGTTTTTTCATCCGTGCATATCATTTAGTTTAAATTTTAATTCCTTGTACTGCATCCCGCATGAAGAACGCGAGGAGTCACTGTAAGTCTTTCTCTTAAGCATGCATCATTGATTTACGTTTGCATTGGCTTTTCCGATTCTCCTTCTCAAGTTTTACAACTTAAGGATTCAAAGGAATTGGGACTGCTCGTTAGGCGTGAATTTTTGTGCTCACATAAACCACAGTGATAACCTTAACTTAAAATTGGGACTGCTAATCAAGGTGATTGTAAATAAATTGACATAAAATTAATCTGTATTTGGTGGAGAGGAACCCACTCATTGTTTGTAAGGACCAGAATGCACACTTAAGAAAGAGCCCAAAACCGAAGTAATTCATTCAGACTACTGAGTTTATATAATTAGCTACTTTTCAGTGAGGGTCTCGGGTAGCCGTTTACGGTCCGACTTCCCTTAGCAGAGTAGGTGGTTTAGAGGACACCGCGGAAGGCTCCGTCCTCAAGTAACACGGGTAGCCGTTTACGGTCTGTACTTACACCTATACTGGCTGAAAGTAGGAGCAACTAGTTGTATGAACTCGGGACAGTCTTTGTGAAATATTTTAGCACCTAACAGCTCCGCTTAATCTGCAAGATTGTTTTGTCATTAAATTAAAATTGAAAAGATAAGCGGCCAAACCCTAACGTGCCTTCACCAGTGTTGAGTGGGTGAATCAACGTGTTTGTTTTGTGTTTGATTTGTGGGCGTCAAAGAACTTGCAATTGCAAGCAAATCGTGGTTCGCTGATCAGTCCATCCCTCTTGACAAGATGTCGGCACAGTGGTCTTCTTTCCCGATCTCCACGACCATGTCCCGATATTCTTCTTCCCCTCAGCCATCATTCTCTTCCCGCCCATACATCCCACCCTATGACCTCTCTTCTTCTTGGAATAGTCCTCTCTCACATTCTGACAATTTTATGGACACGAGAGAGAGACCAGAATCGAGGATGAACAATAGAGTGACCGCTGTTGATAGAAGAACACAATTTCCGGTCACTAGGATCTCACAACCTCTTGAACCATCCTCTACTCAGGATGAATATCCTCTTGAGTATGATCAATTTTCCTTCGACACTCCACGAGAAAACCAAACTCAAGGAAATTCAACTCATGACCAGCCCATAATGTTTATGAACAATCAATACTCTCCCTCGAGGATACATGCCCGAATCACGATACATGGAGACTGATTATACAATCACTAGTCATGAGATGTTTGAGGATGAGATTACTCGGATTAATCATAGAGCAGACACTTTAACTATGAGAATATATGATCTCATCCAGTCAATGCAAAATTCAGAAGAAGTGAGGCCACCACCATGCGAACCACTAGATCATCACAATCAGACACAACCACTGACCTCTGACCCCCCGACTGACCATATTACAGAAAATACCAAAAAAATTGAAAAATTCGAAAATCCAAAAATATTGGACAATTCTGAAATGGAAGCATTTTGCAAGAGTCTGATCTTAGAGCTTCCATTAATCAAAGCCATAGAATATGTGCCCGATCTTAAGAGATTTGTGAAGAGTCGACTGATACCCAAAAAGACGGGCAAGAAACGATCCAGGACTGATTATCATGTCATATCTATGGCTAGTTCTTTGGTGATGAATCATAAACTCAAAAGCCGCAAAGTCAAGCGGTTGACTCGGGTCACATGTGAAATTGAGGATTCTATATTCACTCATGTTCGGTTAGACGACGACTCTACATTAAACATCCTCCCCAAGTCCGTCTTTGACCAACTCAAACTCGGACAACTCAAAAAGACTAGGGTAATCGTTCAATTACCCGATCGATCTACCAAAAGACCGCGGGGGATCGTTTCTGTCGTCGTAAATTTCCGAGGGGAAAAACACAAAGTGGACTTTATTGTCCTTGACATTGAGCACCCCGGAAGGATGTCAGAGTCTCCTATTATTTTAGGAAAGCTGTTCTTAGCCTCCGCTAAGGCGATCGTCAATTGCGAGACTCAGGAAATCAAGTTCCTGAACTCGGACCACAATGAACACGAACCCAATGACACATCCGGCTCTCAGGAAAACCAACTTGAAACCAACAGTTATGATCAGGATATTTCACACTATCAGACATCTCCGCATAATACACTCATACAAACCTTAAGAGAGCCACCTATGGGACTGACTGTTGGACAAACTTCGGATTCTCACCACCCTATCACTGCTCCTAAGAAAAATTCAAGATTTTGGAGCTTCTGAAGAATTGGACCACATTTTTGAAGATCACCACGATTATTTGAGTGGTCCAATCTTTGAGTCGGCAGTAATTCATGAGATACTTGAACCATATAAGGAACCGACTCTGGAAACATCCGATGTCACCAAAATTCATGATCATACGAAGGTGACATCAGCGCCCCCAGCCTTAAACCACAGAAACACCAGGAACAATCTCCCTCGACCGAAGCGGTGCATGACCCTTCAAGAAGTGGTCGACTTTTATGGGGATTCATCTGATGAGGAACTAACGAATGCCACATCGGTTACTCAAGACAGGGAGATGAAGACTGTCCAACTTCCTCTCAATACTTCTCAAGGAAACAAACCGATCAAGAAAGTCACCTTTGACCTTAGACATCAGGTGATTTCTGAAGAATCCTCGTCCGATCCTGATGTGGTTCATCAGATAAGTGCAATAGGTACAGCTCTGATCCAAGGGCACTTACCACTGATCGATAAAAGTTGGAGATCCTCTACAGAAAACTACTATTCTCTTGAGGACGACTCCGACGATGGCTGGTCTTCTTCATCGGCCCCCTCTTCATCACACTCCACATCTCCATACTATCTCCCTCCACACTCCCGTAAGAAGGTCCGTCGCAACCTCCTTGATCTTGTACATCCGCAAATCTACCCGGTCCCCCATCTGTATTTATCCGATTATACTTAGGCTGACCTGAGCCTAAGTATAGGGGGACGGCTACCATTGTTTATACTTCACTTCTCTTCTTTTGTTTTTTATCCTTCTGTATTTAGTACGAGCTATGTCAACATTTCACTTTGTGCCATGGGGACATAGCACAAGCTAAGTATAGGGGGGTGTATTTGTATATATTTTATCTACTTTATCCATAGCTCATACTTTAATCGTTTTTATCTAACATCGGGGATGGGTACAAGTAGTGTGTATAATACCTGTTTTCCAAAAAAAAAACACCAAAAAATCAAAAAAAAAATAATAAAAAAAAACAAAAAAAAGAAAAAAAAGAGAAGAAAAAAACTTTTTGCATAAAAAATCATCACTCACGGTCTTGCATTTCATCAAGCATTTCATGCATTCCTTGGTCGATATATTCCTGACACATTCACCATCACTCAAGGCTTGAGGATTTTTGAGGACACTTGATTCCTGAGATCTTGAGATTCTGAGTTAGCCTGCCTTAGTCATTAGAGTTTTTAGAACTTAATAATCCACACTTCCCTAGTTTGAAAGATTTGAGCGCTATATTGCACTCTTCATCTCTGCCTTCAAAAAGAATATGATCAGCACAACCACTCCCACAACTGCATGATTGATGAGATGAGTTGAGATATCACTTGAAGAACTAGGACTAGAGATTTGAGTTTAGATCCGATCTGATGATATTCGAGGATGGGATAAAGTTAACGAGGGCTTCAGAAAACCTGAGTGTCAGCAAAAACATAGCCAGTATGTGAACAAGTTCATATGCTATCTTTTTGATATTGACCTAAGTGCCAGGGTGTGATGAAACTTAATGAAAATTGTTGATCAGTGTGCGCCAACTTTTGGTAAAAGCAGTGGAGCTAGCCAAAAAAAAAAGAAGAGAAAAAAGAAATGTCAAAGAAAAGCTCTATCATCCAAAGTCAAATTCCAAATGAGCTTCCACCAATGGCAAGCGCTCCCAAAATTTTCAAAGTGTCCACTTGGACCAAACACTAATTAGGACCAAGGAGTCGGGCTGACACCATAAAAGGGCTCTGCATCGTAAGCGATACAAGTCTGGGTGTCGAAGGTATCTTAGATACTCAAAAGAGACACACCCCGGTGTACTCCCAGAAAAACAAGTGCAGACGACTCCAAATTCTCTTGACGGACACATTGATCAACAAAATAAAATATACTTGTGTTGAGTAATATAAGGCACTCGAGAGGCACCTTGTTCCAATGAAAGGGAGAGAAAATCAGACACAATCCTATGCCCTCCATCAACTGGCCGTCCATCTACACTTTCAAGTCTGACAAACTAATGAGACGGTTGACTGAAGCAAGAATAGACTTATTCCCTAGGGTTGAGGGTCAGGTCTAGAGGAGAGTCTCTTGGATTGGAACTTTGAGTGATGCCCCGACTCGACTCTCATGAAATGCAGTACACTTAAAATCATATCCTTATATTATATGTACAAACAGAGAGTCTGAAGATTAGAGAAGTTGGGTTCCTTTTGATTAAAGCTTGGGTGAGCTCAGAATTTTAGGATCACTCAAATTAAGGGTCTTCTCTGAATTAAGCCTTGAAAATTCACATACACAGTCAGGGATGTATTCAACTAAGTCATTCATTCATGCTCGGGGACGAGCATGGTCTAAGTATAGGGGTATGATGAATCTCGTATTCATCATGCTAAAATCAGTCATTTAGGCTCCGTCCCCCATCATCCACTTGCAATTATTCATTAATAGATCATTATTAGCCATCATGCATGTGTAAATAATATCTGCATTTCATCATGCATAATTGCATTAAAAATCCCTTGTGTAAATTAGCCCAAAAAGCCGCTAACTTCTCACATTTTTAGTTAATTCATCCTAACTCCAATTGACCTAAAACCACCTCCATTGTGTAGATATCACTAATCTTATTAAATAAAAAATACAAAAAAATACTGACTCCAATAAGTGTCAAATAATCTCAAAGTCAAATTTCACATCTGACGGACTAAAATGAGCATATCTCCCTCATACAGTGTCCGATTTTTGTCTACTCACTTTTAAAGTACTCCATTTTCAAATACCTTCAAAACAAGACCAATTTCATAAAATTCGGAGCACATATGTGAAAGTTGGGTTTTGGGCCTCTTTTGCGCATTTTAACTTCTTGCTAATTTTGACCTGCGATTTTATGTGCTTATTTAACTCTTTTAATTTTGTTTCTTTTTCATTTATGTTCTTTGATGAAAGTTTTATTAAGCGATGTGAAAATCCAAATCCAGATCGAAACTGAAATCAAAGAAACTGACCAAGTCCGAGTGTCCGTTGTCGGTCTGTACAAAAGTTGTCCGTTTCTTACTTTTATTTTATTTTCCTAAGTTCTTATCCTTTAAAAATCCAAAAAAATTAGATTAATGTGTAAATAATTTTCTTCTTATTTATCGTATTTTTTCTAGATTTTTTATCCCCTCTAAAACCACCAAAAAAATTACATATCTCAAAATTGCGGTTTTTCGTACACATGGAAAGCCACCAAAAATACCACTTCTCACAGGTGACCTCTTTTGCTCCCGGGCCCTTCATGAAAGTTGTAGATCTCGACGAGACGAACAACTTTCATGAAGAAAATTTTTCGATCCAAGGTCATCTTCTATCTCTTTTTCCCACTTTAAAATCTGAAATTTTTTTGGTGCCACGTGGCAGCTCCAGGGCGTGCCACGTGGCACCCCGCTGTTTCCTCTCTCCAGCCGCACCCCGGGTCACATGCCAAGCACGTGACCCTCCTTCATCTTCTCCATCCAGCCGTTTCGCCCCCCCCAGCCGTTCCTCCTCCATAACGCCTGCCGCCGCCTCCTCCTCGTCTCCAGCCGTTACCTTCGCCCTCCTATAAAGAACCCCATCGCTGGCCTTGCAAAGTATCCGCCATCTTCAAGGTGCCGGTGACAGCGGCCTATCCTCGCCGGCGCGATCCAGAGGTTTCTGACCTCTGTGCTGCTCCTCAGCAGCTGAGCTTCTCTGCACCCTCCGCCCGCAACTGAGGCGACGACGGAGTCGAGGCATCCTCCTCCAACTTCTGGCGACCCTCCCCCAAGCACGCCCCCTATTTTTGTTTTTCTCCCTTGCTGACCGTGAAGGACGCACCTCCACCCCCACGCAGCTCTTACTCCCGACGCAACCGCCCTCCGCCGATCAGCCCTCCTTCACCAGACGGCGCTCGCCCCTCGCGCGTCAACCTGTGCGCACCCCCTCCCCCCCCTTTCCGCTCTGAGCGCCCGCGCAGCCACCAACCTGCTGACAGCCTTCCTCCAGCGCCTCCAGGCGCGCGTCACCGGCTGCG
This sequence comes from Ottelia alismoides, assembly GCA_037367405.1. Taxonomy (NCBI): domain Eukaryota; kingdom Viridiplantae; phylum Streptophyta; class Magnoliopsida; order Alismatales; family Hydrocharitaceae; genus Ottelia; species Ottelia alismoides. The sequence continues at coordinate 908,118 of JAZKJV010001277.1, forward strand.
CAACCATCTCCTTCACGCGCGCGCGACGCCACGTGCGCGGCCTCCGCCACCGACCTCGCCATCCACGGCCGCGTCGCCCTCCGGCCACTCCGCAGGCGGCGGTGCTGCCCCAGGCGTTTCCCCCAACGTTGCGGCCGCGCCTCCAGCCCTCCTTGCCGCCACCGTCCTCGCCAGCTGCCGTTGGATCATACCCCAGATCCAACGGCCGAGGGCCTGCCACGCGCCCCGCCCCTGAGCCAGCCTCCAAGTCTGAAGGTTCGGGCACCCGAGCCTCTAGGCCTGGCCCGAACCACAGGCTCGGAACCCGAGCCTCTCCTTCGGCACCCGAGCCTCCAGCTTCGTCCCCGAGCCTCCGCAAGCACGTGCGGCGCACATGCTTTTGGTGTAAATTGCAGCCATACCCCTGGGACTTTCAGAAATTACAGAAATACCCCCGCCAGGGGTAAATTACATCCAGGCCCCTCCGGGTTTTATTAATTACAGATAAGTCCTCCCAGGGACCTTTTTGCAAAGACACCTTTATTTTATTTACATTTTAGTCCCTGAAATTTCATTTTATCATATCTTTGTCATACGGACTCCGATTTTAGCATATAATATGTCGTTTCGAAGCTCTTTTCATGCTCTATCATTTAGCATAGTTTGTGAAAAGATCTGAGTTTGTTTATTAATAATTATTATTTGAGGATCTCTGTTGACATATGCAGGCTTCGTCTTGATTTATTTGTATCTTTTTGAACTGAGAAGATCATTGACGTTAATTGCAGAGGGTTAAGTACAAGGATCTGAAAATTATTTTATCACTTTATTCTATTCTGGATATTTTTGAGAAATTACCCTTTTGCAGCAGATTCGGCTCATTCGACATTAAATAGTGTGATTAAACTCAAATTAATTAAGAATTAAATCAGAGAAAATGTCGAGATAAATTGAGAACTATTTTTTATTTCAGGCTTATTTGGAATCTTACCTGCATTTATTCGATCTGTGACTATTTTTGAGAAAACTGATAAATTTATTTGGATTAAAATTTTCATCACCGATCCTGCGCTTAATATCTTTCTCTGAGATTTTTAACATTGCATTATCATTTTGTCTTTTCATCTTTTGACACAAAAATTAATCAAACATTAATTAATTATTTAATTTGATTCAAGACCACGCAACTAAAAATCACTGTTCCCTGTGTTCGACCTTGGTAAACTTGCCAAGTAAAAATAGTCCACAACATTCAAAGATTGTGATTTTTGATCGACCGATTTTCACCTCCTATACTACAATTCATCGATATTAAAGAGGTGGATTTCGCGTTCATCACGGTGACGATGGAGGAGGAGGCAGAGGCAGAGGAGGCAGGGGAGGAGGAGGTGGAGGTGGTGGTCCTCCTGATGATGACCTTGAATTACCACCACCAAAGCCAACACTTAAGGAAACATACAATCCGGGAGACAGCCAGATGACCGAATGGATCCTCATTCCACCGGTACACGCTTACTTTGAGCTGAAGCCCCAGTTCATAGCCCTTCTCCCTGCATTCCATGGAAACACCAATGAAGAGCCGTACATTCACCTGCAGCAATTTTCCCGCATTTGCCGTACTACACAGTATCCCAATGTCCCTCTGGACATTGTAAAGATGATGGCTTTCCCCTTCAGCCTACAGGATAAGGCCCTCTATTGGGTCAATCATTTGGGAAAGGTCGTGACGACCTGGGAGGAGTTGATGTCCGCCTTCCTGCACAAGTATTACCCTCTCGGTCGGCTCAACCAGATGCGAGCCCGTATCAGTAATTTATCCCAAGGAGTCCATGAGTCAGTACACGAAGCTTGGGAGAGATTTACTGACCTGCAGGAGAAATGTCCCCACCATGAGATCCCTAAGACTAGCTTGGTCCAGCATTTCTTTGGGGGACTGAACATTGAAAGCCAAAGGCTCGTGGACGCAGCATGTGGGGGCTCCCATTTTAATAAGGATGAAGATGTCGTCTGACAGATATTTGAAGAAATGGCCGAAGGAGAGGCCGCCTTCTCTTCATCCAAGGCGTATCAGAAGCAACCCCAGATCCTCCAGAAGCAAGTGCACATGGCTGCATCCAAGGAAGCAGAGAGAGATGAAAGCTCCAACCTCAGCATCATCGGGGGCCATCTCTCTAAGGTAGATATCATTGAGAAGCGATCACAGGACCTCGAGAAACTCGCTGTGATCGAGAAGAGGACCCAGAACTTGGACAAGCTAGATCAGATCAACAAGTACCTTGAACTGTTGGTCGGCACTATCAACTCTGTTCAGTCGGCGACACCATCAGACGCTCCCGCTGAGAAGAAGGACGAGCAGCAACCGCAGCATCAGCCTCAGCCGAGCCAGCAGCCACCGGCAGTCCAGCACGTGTACTACGTGCAGGCGCCCGACCAGGGCCCGCCGCAACAGCAGATGGTCGTGTACCAACCAGAGTTTCTTTCTGTACCTGATCCAGTCTTCCCTCCACCACCCCTTATTCAAGAAGTGAATGGGGGTATGGACTAATGATGCACAACCGACCCGTCCTCAGGGACAACCCCAGGGTCAGCCATTCGCCAATCGGCAGTACCACCACCCTCAGGGTGGTCGTTTTGGGCAAGTCTCTCAGCCTCACCAACAGCACCAGCAGCCTCCCCAGTTTGCACATCAATGGAGGCAGAATTTTCCTTACGAGCAGCAACTGCAGTACCGCCACCCACAACCGTATCACTAGTACGCGGCTGCCCCCTCTCAACAATAACAACAGTATCCTCCTCCCTCATACAACAACTTCAACTTCCTGCACCACCTCAGAACCACCAGCAACAGCCTCCCCACCCATCTACCCAATAGCAGCATGGTCTGCACGCTGAATCTTCTGAAGTGCCCCCTGCAAACCCCACCATGGACTGTCTGGCCCAACTCGTCAAAGGGCTAGCGGAAATGACAAAGCGGCTTGACGACCTGACCGCCACCAGAACTACCATTCCGGCGCAGGTCAAAGCCAACTCCAATAATTTCAAAAAGAAAGAGCAGGTAGAATGTGATGTCCTGTCCGTGTCTAGTAATGATATTACTGCTTATTCTAATGCTGTTACTCTCAGGAGCGGTAGGGCCTTGCCTCCGGCTGCTAGCAAAAGTGGGGCGAATAAAGAAACAGGTGGATCGTCATCTTCCGCATCAGCCGTGCTAGCTCCAGGGGCGGGTGAGGAGGAAGAAGAAGGAGAAGCCAACCTAGCCGTCATGCCATGTCATCAGCAACCTCAGCAGAAAATACAAAAAAATCAGCAAAAACAAAAACAAAAACAAAAAAAAGAAGCTTGTAGCCGAAGAGAAGCCACGCCAGCATTGGAGGAGCCGCCAGCAGCAGCCGATCCCTCGCCAGCCGATGGAGCAGACGCTACCCTTTTTGATCGCCCAACAGTACCAGCATGCCAAGATCCTGCTTGTACTCCTTTTTGTAGTTCGGATGTACAACCTTCTGTGGGCGATGATTTTGATGTAAATAAGAACTCGCATTTTCCTGCCAGTGGTGTAAATATTCCTTTTCCTCATGCAATACAAAAATCCAAAAAAATTGCAAAAAAAATGCCAGCTATGAAGAAAGGACTGAAAGAGGCATGTACTAACATGCATCGCCCAACGCAAGATAACAGACGCCAGCAAGTCGAGCGGCATGTCCTCACCTTGGCCACGGTAGCAGCTACCAGCAATCTCCCCCAGAAAAAGCAAGACACCGGAGCACCTCTGATCAGTTGTGAGATTTTTGACCAGGTCTTCAAGCGCACTCTCTTGGATAGTGGATCTTCCATCAACCTTCTGCCCTCGTCCATAATGCAAGAATTCGGACTGGGACCGCTCAAGCAGACACACATGATCCTTCAGTTCGCTGACCGATCCGTCAAGCGGCCCCGAGGTCTTTTGGAAGACGTGGTAGTTAAAGTGCAGGAAATGAAATTCCCAGCTGACTTTGTAGTCCTTGATATGGACTCACCTGCACCCCTGCTTCAGACCCCTATCATCCTTGGCAGACCATTCCTTCGTACTTCAGGTGCTGTGGTTGATTACGGGTCTGGGAAGATCACTTTCAGCTCGAACACCCAGCAAATCACAATAAACATGAACAAAGAGCAGAATGCCACAACTGATGAGAGCCAGGCGGCATCAGAAGCAGACTGTGATTTTATTGCAGAGATCAGAGACTCAGCTTTATCATTGGATGATTCATGGACCCGAGAAATCCTCACTCTTGAGGAGGACTTGGAAAGCGCAATCAGCATATGTTCCGATGATTCTTGGGAGACAGATTCTCAGATGCAGGCGCATCTTCTTGAGCATTTACTCCAGACCGAACATGATCAGCTTAGCGCAGAACCGTTCGGTGCATCACCTGGAACTCCACAAGATGATGAGGATGGTAAGTATCGCAAGGAAGTACATCCCACCACCAGCATGGTATCTGAAGTGACAGATAAAGTGGACAGATCAAAACCAGAACTCAAGCCACTCTCTGCAGGCCTGAAGTATGCTTTCCTTGCGGGTGAAGAACAAATATATCCGGTCATTATCAGCAGCAGACTGAATCCGGAGCAGGAATCTCGACTTCTCGAGGTTCTAGAAAAGAACCGCAAGGCACTTGGTTGGAGCGTATCAGACCTCCGAGGGATAAATCCAGCCTTGTGCTCACACCACATCTATTTAGAAGAAGATGCCAAGCCGTCCCGCGAATTCCAACGAAGGCTGAACCCTAACCTTCGGGACGTCGTAATGAAGGAGATAACGAAATGGTGTGACACAGGCTTTATCTATCGCATCTCTGATTCGAAATAGGTAAGCCCACTGCATGTAGTTCCTAAGAAATCAGGGCTTACTGTGGTTACAAATGACAAAGGAGAGGAAATTTCAACTCGGGTACCAACATCCTGGCGGGTGTGTGTTGACTACCACCGTCTCAATGCAGCAACTAAGAAGGACCACTTTCCCTTGCCATTCATTGATCAGGTTTTGGAAAGATTAGCAGGCAAGGAGTTCTTTTGCTTTCTGGATGGGTATTCCGGGTACAACCAAGTGCCGATCGCCCCTGAAGGCCAAGAGAAGACTAACTTCACTTGCCCGTTCGGCACCTATGCCTTCAAGAGAATGCCCTTTGGTTTGTGCAATGCACCTGCAACCTTCCAAAGATGCATGTTAGCAGTCTTCGCCGAGATGGTCGACAGTTTTCTCGAGGTGTTCATGGACGACTTCTCTGTTTATGGTGATAGTTTCGATTCTTGTCTTGAGCACCTAGACAGAGTACTTCAGAAGTGCCGAGAAGTCAATCTAGTACTTTCATGGGAAAAGAGCCACTTTATGGTCACAAAAGGTATTGTGCTGGGCCACGTCATTTCCAAATGTGGCATGGAAGTCGACCCAGCAAAGGTGGATGCCATTTCAAATCTTCAGCCACCTCAGTCAGTGAAGAATGTGAGGTCATTCCTGGGGCATGTGGGATTCTACATGCGATTCATCAAGGATTTCAGCCGCATTGCCCGACCTCTGACAGAACTCTTGTGCAAGGAGACTGAGTTTATTGTTGATCAGCCGGTTCTCCTTGCCTTCAATCAGTTGAAGGAGCTTATCACTCAGGCTCCAATCTTACAGCCACCCGACTGGACTCTTCCTTTTGAAATAATGACCGATGCGTCAGACTTTGCAGTCGGAGCTGTTCTTGGGCAAAGAAAAGACAGAGCTCCCTATGCCATTCACTATGCCAGCAGAACACTAGACGAAGCACAGAGAAATTATACAGTGATAGAGAAAGAATTGCTGGCTGTGGTTTTCGCCTTAGAGAAGTTCAGATCCTATTTGTTGGGATCAAAAGTCACCATCTTTACAGACCACTCTGCTATCCGGTACCTTCAGCAGAAGAAGGATGCCAAGCTGAGACTGATTCCTTGGATCCTTCTCCTCCAGGAATTTGATCTGGAAATCAAGGACAAGCATGGAGTTCAGAATGTGGTAGCAGATCATCTCTCCAGAATAGAGCAGCATGAACCTCCTCTGAGCAATGCACCTATCACAGAAACCTTCCCTGACGAAGCCATCTTAGCTGTGGATTCTCTTCCTTGGTATGCTGATATAGTCAATTACCTCGCCTCTGGGGTAATACCTTCGGATTGGATGAAGAACCAAAAGAACAAATTCATGTCGACCATCCGCTTCTACCAATGGGAAGATTCTCTTTTATTCAGAGAAGGAGCAGATTGTATTTGGCGCAGGTGCATCCCTCAGACGGAGCAGTCTAGTGTCCTCGAGCATTGTCACTCGCTCGAATCTGGTGGACACCACTCTGGAGATCGGACGACAGCCAAAGTACTTCAGTGTGGCTTCTGGTGGCCCACTTTATCCAAGGATGCAGCTGAATTTGTTAAGCGATGTACTGACTGTTAGAGAATGAAAGGTACACTTAGTGCCAACGATTCAATGCCCCTGAAAATCATTCAGATAGCAGATGTTTTCGATGCATGGGGCATTGACTTCATTGGACCTTTCCCTAACAGTCAAGGGTTTGAGCATATCCTTCTTGCCGTCGACTACATGAGTCGTTGGGTTGAAGCTATCCCCGCTCGAGCCGCCGACAACCTAACAATATGCCAGTTTCTGAAGAAGAACATCATTTCGCGGTTTGAGATACCGAAAATCCTCATCTCAGACGGGGGTAGCCACTTCATTAACAAAGAGGTCAAGAAGTTAACGAAGGAGTACGGCATCGACCATCGTGTCGCATCTCCTTATCATCCTCAGACCAATGGCATGGCGGAGCTATCGAACAGAGAAATCAAGACTATCCTGCAGAAACTTGTTAGGCCAAACAAGAAGGACTGGTCTCAACTCTTGGACTCGGTCCTATGGGCTTACCGAACCGCCTACAAGTCTCCTTTGGGCATGTCGCAGTATCATCTTGTATATAGAAAACCGTGCCATCTGCCCGTGGAATTAATTCACAAGTCTCTTTGGGCAATCAACAGTTGCAATTTGGACTCACGCAAAAGTGGTCAGAAGAGAAAAGACGATCTGAACATGCTCTTGGAATTCTGAGACTATGCATACGATAACACCTTGATGTACAAGGAGAAGGTGAAACGCTGGCATGACCGGCACATCAGCCGAAAGACCTTTGACGTTGGACAAAAAGTGTGGTTATTTGATGCAAAGTTGCGGATATTTCCAGGCAAATTAAAGAGTAAGTGGACAGGGCCATTTCGAGTTTGTGAAGTGCGTGATAATGGAAGCATTGCTATATCAGAATTGTCCCTTGACGCACAACCCTTCGTCGTCAACGGCCAACTCCTAAAGCCTTACTTAGAACCAGATGCATTCTTGGCCGTTGTTGACTCAATCCAGCTCGTACAACATGATGACACTTCCACAACCGCTGCAGCATCAGAAGATTCAGACGATGTACTCCAAGAACTATTTATCTGATTTTCTTCTTTGTTTTTATTCTTTTCTTCTTTTCTTTTCTATTTTCTCCGTGTATCTAAAAGGTGCTGCCCTTGTAGACAGTTTTCTATACTTAGGACGTACTTGGTCCTAAGTATAGGGGGGATGTGCACCCCGAGTTTTTCATTTCATTCCGATCCTCTCCATTGTCTCTTCTTCTTGTCTATACTTAGGATTATCTTACCCTAAGTATAGGGGGAGACAATCTGTGTATTCCCACCCTTGACCCTCCTTGCTTTTTGTACAGTCAGCTATACTTAGGATTATTTGATCCTAAGTATAGGGGGGACGGTCAACTTCTCATTCATTCATTTCATTCATATTTATTCTTTAGACTTGTCTATACTCAGTACGAGTTATGTCTCTGCTTTTCTCTTCGATCTATGAGGACATAGCTCAAGCTAAGTATAGGGGGTCGTATATACCATGTATATACTATAAGCCATAACTCATACTGAAAAATAAAACATCAATTCAATCTAAAAAGCAATAAGTAACTCTATAATAATAAACGATGATTGTGAGCTCCTCAGGCTCTTTGTACTTATACTGATTATTAAGTCAGGAAAAAGGTTTTGTGAAAGAAAGCTTCTTTGAAAAACCTTGTGAAAATTGTTTGAAAATAGTGTGTACAAGTATTCAACTTTTGAAAAATCAGTTTTGTGTGTAAAATTTATTTCCTTTGTGTGAAATCAAAATGTGTGAAAATCAGTGTGCAAATGATTGTAAAAATTTGATTGTCAAAATTGTTTTGGAAAACCTATCTATGATGTGTAAAACCTTTGTAAAATCCTTTTCAAATACGTGTACATGTTTGCGAAATTATTTTGGACTAGAGCTTTCAAAACTCTTGTGAAAAATGATTCTTGAATAAGTCTGAGGAGTCTACACAAAAATCTCTCATTTGTAAATAAGGAATAATCACAAATAAAACTGATAAAAACCTTATTATATAACAAATACAGTTTCTCTTCTTTTGTACATACTGATTAATAAATTAGATACCTATACAGTATGATTTGAAAAATAGTGTGACCAGTTTTGAAAAATTTGATGTGAAATGATTTCAACCTGTGTGAAACTGTTTGGATTGTAAAATTTTTCTTTGTGTGAAAGAAAGGATTTGAAAAACCTATGTGCAAATATTTTGAAAAATGCTTGTCAAAACTATTGTGAAAATTGTATATATATATGGTGAAAAATCTTTGCAAAAATAGTTTTCAAATGTGTGTAAATGATTGCAAAAATTATCGTGAACTAGAGTTTGCCAAATTATTTTCAAAATCTAAATCTTAGAAACAAGGTCACTATTATAAATACTTGTAAATCATAAATAAGACATATACGATTCTTTCTGTACAATTCTAAATAAACTACTTCACTCAAACTTGTAAAGTTTTTATAAATTCATACATTTTGTAAATAAAGTGGCGAGCTGTGTAAATAATTATACGTACCCTTTGATTTTATTTGCAAAAATTCTTTGTATAAAAATATTCTTTGATTCGTTTAAATTTTTTGTGAAAAAATTGCATCATTCATTGTGCATAGCATAAGCATACCATTCATATTCTTTTTGAGTGAGCTTGATGATTGAATCAGTCTAATAAAGTCTCGAATTGGAGCTCGGTTAGACCTTACCGCACCTAACTGCACTGGAACCTTACGGGAACTAGGTTTAAGGTACTTCAGGTCTATGCAGACTTAATTCTTTGAGAAATCAGGGCTAGGTTCAAGTCACCTTAGTGGACTAACTAGAACTTTTCGAGACACACGTACGACTCTTGCCGACCATGACCTAACTTGGACACTTGCACCCTTCACTTGGCTCAACTCAGTTGGAGTGGTGAGGGGGTTGGATTTGCCAGTTTGAGACGCACACGGGTGGAAACATTCGTCCTCGTCTAGGGAGGGAAGTGCACCCCAACCTGGTCCAATAGCCATGAGGTCTAGAGACAGGAGATTGTGGGTTGCGATAAAGCTTCAAAAGAGGGATAGTCTACTGGCTCAAAAGGAAAAACTCCTTATGTAAATGCTGCTGTGAATAGTATGTTGAAAAAAAAATGGTCAGGCCTGTACAAAAATAAAATGCCTGCAAAGTATGTACAAAGTCAATAAGCAAGCTTGAGTTCCAAAGACAAATATGTGAGCCTGCAGCTGGATGACTTGACTACACTGGTCTTGCATCCCAAGATAGGTAGCTACACTGGCTACCGTCCATTCTTCTCTTCACCCCCTCCTCTTGAGCTGGTTGCCACTTGAACTTAGAAGGGAATACCCTGCTCCTCGAGGAAAGAGCTGTTGGACTAGGGAATCATTGGGTTGTCATTCTGGAGAAGTCAGTTCCTTTGTCATTTCAGTTGGGGAGAGCCACCATCACTTACACTGTACAAGTCAGCTTCATAGTTATAAGGGTTTGCATATGATGTAGACTGGTTCTGACCAGGCTATTGAGGTGGGTTGAACCGAGTTCTGTGACTATCGAAGGCTGTTGTATTCTATAACTGGTTCCCAACTAGGTTCCACACACATCTACACCCAAGGTCTGACAGGAGCTCCAAATTCAGATTTTGTAAAGACATGCATGGCACTGAAAGCACCCCTATTCACTCTATCCTTCTTTAATTCTCCTTTTTATTTTCTTTATTCTTTTTGTACTTATTGCATAAGTGTTTGCTAGGGACTAGCAAAGGCAAGTATAGGGGGGTGATGAATCTCCATTTCATCACCTTTATTCTATCATTTTAGCCTAAAAAACCCCAGCAAATGCATGTAAATAACATCAAATTGTACATAATAACATTCATGATTCATTGTATTAATTACACATTAAATAAGGTTTTTAATGCCAAAATTATAGAATAAAGAGAAGAAAAGAAAAAAGGAATAAAATATTACAAATATTTTATGACCCAAACCCCGAGACCAAGGCCAACATGGTATTGGTCGACAAGGAATAACGTAGGGGGAGATAAGGGCCAGTGTACAATAAATACCTCATTTATTCATGCATTTATTTATGCATTTTTGACACCTATTTAGTACATAACTATTTATTCCTCAAATAAAGAAACCTTGTTCATGAAAGTTGTAGATAATAATGTAAATAAAATTACAAAATTGAGTTTGTGTAAAAATAATACTCAGTGTACATTTTATACACAGAATAAAAAGCCAAAATCTCAACTTCACAGACCCATATCTTGCAAATAAAAATTCCAAATCACCCAAACTCACCTTTAATTGTATATAGCTTTCACTAAACTATTTAATAAATTTGGTTTCATAATTTTTGGAGTCCATATGCAAAAGTTAGGTTTTTGGCCCTCCTTGTACATAGTACCAGAATAAAGTATTACATTTATTCATTATTCATTATTATAACAAAATTATATTTTTATAATTTTGTAAATAATTTTTAAAATGCATACACATATTAAAAGTAAAGGAAAACCCAAAAATAATTTGTAAAATAAAATAAATCTACAAAAGTCATAGACAAAATACCTATACTATATACATTTATATAAATAAAAAGGATTTTGTTTCTTGGTTCTTTTATTCTTTTATATTGTTATAATAATGTATACACTATGCATAACTCATGAAAAATGTAAATTCAAAATAAAAATCAAGAAAATACATTAAATAAATTAAGTATACAAAACACATAGGTAAAATACCTATAAGGATACCTACATATACCTATACCTATTTATTTAAAAATGGAAATAAACTCATAAAAATTAAATAAAAATACCTTTGTACTCAAAAAAATAAATTATAAATTTATAAAATAAGCCAATAAAATAATAAAATAAAATAAACAAATAAAAAATTAAAAGATGCAAAATACATGTAAATACATACATATACACATTATTCAAATAAAGCTATAATAAAATACTTTGAAAAATTCAATAAAAATCATAATTAAATACTAGATGAAATAATACACATTTTTTATTTTTTGAGAAAAAAATAATAAAATCGTTTACTATGTCAAATAAATCAATTTCTAATAAGATGCCTTATTTTGGCGTTTAGCGGCCGACGTGGACCAATGGGACGCCAACCCTCGTTGACCGCCTGGTCAACTGTCCCATCCAAGCTCTGGCACATCTGAACCGTCTTTTCCCTGATTTTCATCCCTTTTTTACGGCCATCTCGTCCATCGATCGAGCTTGCTTCCTTCACAAGAATTGATCTCTGATCATCCATGATGCCCACCAAACTCTTAGATCAATCAGATACTCATTGGATTAAGAAATAATCGCCGGTCAATAAGGCTACTTGCCAATGTCTATAAATAAGTAGCTCCGCCTCCTTCCTCGAATTTGGCCAATTTCATTCCAACCTAAAGCCTTGATCTTGTTCCTGGACCGTTCCTCGTGACAGGGGGAGTGCTCCAGCGCCTCGACTCGGCCGGAGGAAGGAGAATTTTGTCGCGGCGGAGCTCCGGCGTCCGCCCTGCTCCCTGGTGGCCCCCAGGTATAAGAGCTGTCCCTTTTATGCTTTTTAGTTAGGTTTTAATGCTAGATTTTAATTCCAGTCGTTAGATTAGACTTTAGTTAATCCCCGTAGCGTAAAATTCCAAATTCGATGTTCGCCGAGCTCCGCTCCGGCGACTTCTTCACCGTGAAATCAACTGTCTCCGACCGCCACGTACACCCCATTCCAATCCCCATCACATTCTCCATCTGTTCATCGCCTTTGACCAACCGAGGACCTCTAGTCTTCGCGAATCGGGGCTCCACCTCCGCCGTTCGTCGGAGCCCCTCCGCCCCACTCCATTTTGCGGCGAAGCTTCAAAACCCCGGGTCGAGGAGGTAGCCCTCTCGCCCCCGGTTCTTCCTCTGTAGGTCAAACGAAGAATAGAGCCCATCTGGGCTCAGATCGAACTAGGAAGAGGTTCCTGGAGGTCCCCTACTTCTCCGACCTCGTCCGAGCGACTCGGACCTCCAGGAGTCATGATAGGACCTTCAGGAGTTGCGGAAGGTCGCCAGCTACGAGCAGAGCACGTCAGAGGCGAGGAAGGTGCCCGGAGGAGCCCGAGCTGCTCGATCGAAGCTCGCCGGGGGCGAGCTTCTTCCCTGTTCTTCCAGGCATCTTCAGCACCGTCATATCAAAGGAGTCGGCCCAGATTGAACAAGCACCGTCAGATGAAGCGCCACATCGACCGTCCGATCAGCGAGGCTGATCTAATCTCCGTCGTCATCTGCGAATCGTCATCGGCCGACAGGAGCATGACGCGTGGCAAGTGGAAGCAGTCCAACCGTCGGATCGCACGCTTATTAGTAGTAAATTTCAGATTCAACCCCTGCCTTTTTATATTTATAGTTTAATACCAAAAATAAAACGTCACGCTGTAAATAACTTGTAAAATTTGCAGAGCTCCCCCTGATGTTTATGTATTTACATTTTAGTCCCTCTACGCCTCATGTGCAGACCCCATGTGAGGCGCGTGAAATTTGCATGTAAACCTTGCCGGGTTTTGGTATTTGTCAAATGGCCCTGAAAATAAAAATAAATGTTTATTACTGTTGTAATTTTTGCATGTATGCCCCTGAGAGATATTTTAATTGCAAAAATACCCCTGCCAGGCCATTCATTTTTATATGCTATGTCTATTTATTTTGTGCTTCATATTTCTTTGAAAAATTTTGCAAAAATAGACATAAGCTCCTGTTAGTGTACCCTTGCACGCTATATTTTTAGTTTTTAATTTTGTTGCATTTCTGCATTTATTAAAAATAAAAAACATGCATTTTATTTACTGTCTAGCTTATAGAATACCAAAAAAATATTAAAACACCTAGAAAAATCCCAAAAAAATTAGCTATGGTGTATTTTGACCTATTTCAGTGTCAATCCAAAAATCCCTAAAAATCTCAAAAGAAAAATCTTAAAAATTTAAAAATACCCAAAAACTTCAAAAAAATATATAAAATCAAAGAAAAATCAGAAAAATATGAACTCAGTCCCTATTTCTGCTATATTTTATTATCTTTATTAGAAAAATAGTGTGGAAAAATTTTGAGGCTGTTTGCTATTTTTAATTCCTATTTTTCTTACAGCCAGACCCTATTCCACTGTTTGCTCTTATTTTGCTATTTAAAAATACTAAAAATGCCTTGAAAATTGCCCAAAAATCCCAAAAACAGTAAAAAATCATGAAAATCCCAAAAAGAGTTCTCTCCTGAATTTTTGACTATTTTTTAGTATTTTTATAAATATTATAACATCCCTTTATATATATATCCCCCTATTCTAAAGAAAATAAAAAAAATATACAATATATATATATATATCTATGTATCCATATATATATATATATATATATTTATTAATATACAAAATCCTAAAATTAAAAAAATATTATCATTATTGTTTATACATATATATATAATGTATGCATTATAACTATATACTCAACCTCTATGAGTATACATATATTTATATATTTATTATTTGTATATATATATATATATTTATATATATATTACCTAATTATATCCTTAAAAATATATATATATATATATAATATATATATATATATATAAAATTCAAAAACCCACAAAAATAGGTTTCACACTTGGATGACTCTGTGATAGATGCACATTGTAGGCTTATGCATTTTTTTGTATTGCTCTCTGTGGTTCGACCTCTACAAGCTTGTTCCCTATACATTTTATGGTAGAGTAATAAAGATTAATTCACATTTCTTTTTGAGCTTAATTGTTTTATTCTTTTATTGTGGGTTAATTGTTGATCAACCCATATTTAGTGAGCGGTCGCCTCAGCGACACTTGATACATATATTATTGTGACCCTCGCTGAATGTGAGGTTATCAATATCCCCAGAAACTGAGTGGTAAATGTACTTTACTCATCATTGAACGGACCATATCCATGATGGTCATGTTGCGTCTTTCAGCAACACCATTAAGTTGGGGAGTTCCAGGAGTAGTGAGATTGGAGACAATTCCATTCTCTTTAAGGTATTCCTTTAATTCATCTGAGAGGTACTCGCCACCTCGATCAGATCGAATCCGTTTAATCTTCCTATCGGTTTGGTTCTCAACCAAAGCCTTGAATTCTTTGAACTTTTCAAAGGTTTCAGATTTATGACGTAACAAGAAGACAAACCCGTATCACGAATGGTCATCAATAAATGTCAAATAATATCGATATCCATTTCGAGTCGTGGTATTGAAGGGACCACATATATCGGTATGTATTAGGTCAATAATACCTTTGCATCTAGTAACCTTGTTACGGAAAGGCATCCTAGTCATTTTACCTCAAATACAATGTTCACAGGTAGGTAAAGACTGAACCTGTAGAAAATCAAAAGGTCCATCCTTTATCAATCTATGGATCCTATCAACAGATAAATGACCAAGCCTTTGATGCCAAATCATGTTTGAATGATTTTTATTATTCCTGGATCTTTTAGGGTTTTTATTAGTGGTTGTAACATTCATGACATGCTCATTAATGCACAATTCATAGAGTCCACCAGAAGTCAAAATACCATCTGCAATATATTTATCATAATGATTTATCACTAACTTATTACAGAATAGGAATGAATATCCACTTCTAACTAGCTTAGATACAGATATCAAATTCATCCTGACTTCAGGTATATAAAGATACTCTTTAAGTACTAGGACTCTACCACTAGATAATGATAGCCGGCAAGTCCCGACGGCAACTACTGCAACACTTGCATCAGATCCCATCTGGATGACTATCTCCCCTTCTTCAAGTTTTCTAGTTTCCGAAAACAAATGCAACAAATTGCATACATGAACAGAAGCACCATAATCAATTACCCAACTTCCTTCTCGTCTAACGAGAAAGCCGGTTTCAATGATAAAAGTAGGTTTCATACCTGCTGGGGCTTTACCTTTGTCGACCGACTTCAGGTTATCCGGGCAATTACGCCTCCAGTGCCCCACCTTTTTGCAGTGGTGACAGACGTCGGTTTTCTTTGACGCCATTAGAGTGGATGCATTGGAAGATGAGCCAACACTTTATCCCTTCTTCTTTCTCTTCTGAGCTGGGCCCTTCCGAGAACCATGCTTCCGACCGCGCTTCCCTCTGACCTGTGCAACCATTGCACTGCCAGCGGGACCATCTTTCTTCATCACATCTTCTGCAGACTTTAATGCAGCAAGAAGCCCATCATTTGTCAACTCCAGCTTGTTCATGTGGAATGACACTACAAAGTTATTGAAAGACTTGGGCGATGATAACATGATGAAATCAGATTGCATGTCTGTATCCATGGTTGCCCCCAGAGTCTCCATCTCCGATAAGTACCCAAACATTTTGAGTACATGTTCACGGACCGAAGTCCCTTCCTACATCTTGCAGCGAACGAGTTCTTTCATAACGTTTTACCACTGGGTGCACTTAATGTCACCAAACATATCTTTCAGATTTTGCATTATCTCCTGGCAATTACTCATCTCCACATGTTGTTTCTGAAGAACATTGGAGAGAGAACCTAAGATGTAGCATCTAGCCAAAACATGATCTTCATCATACTTATCATTGTATGCTTTTTCTTCCTTTGATTTAGGGTTTTCATGCTTGTCTTCTGAGAGCACATAACTTATGCGCTCAGCCGAGAGTACAAGCTCCAAATTACGGATCCAATCCGAGTAATTCGGTCCGGTCAACTGGTTGACCTCCAGAAGCCTGCTTAGTGGGTTCATGGACTTCATTTTCTGAAATTAAGAATGCACTATATTAGAACATATAATCATACATTCAATTTAATTTTATTTGATCAAGGCATTTTAAATCAAATTAGTCTTGCTATGTCAACTATGAAAGTTTATTCCCTTAATCACTTTCAAAGTAAGAGATATACTTACCGCTATATCTCAAGCAAGAACTGGGATCTCCTCTTTATCTTTGTCATATCCCAATAATATGAGAACCTATGACTCTTATAAAGAGAAACGGGAACACATTCCGCCTTGCAAGTCCAACTTGCATTTCCCAATTCGGTCTTTAATACCTGAGCCCACCACCCCTAAGGTGATGTTGACCCGTCATTAATTGAACCAACTGTCAACAGGAATACAACTCGCTATGCGCAATCCAATATCACCCCAATAATATGAGGACTCGATATTGGGGTCACTACGCATACGTCCGTACTCTTTCGAGAAGCGACGAGCCCAATCCAAATGGATCATATGTAGGAGCTGTCATTTCGGACAGGCGTCTCCTACATATAATATCTGACGACGAAACCCTTCGCCTTGACGGGAGACCATGGATGTCACTTGTGTGATCCTCCATCTCATATTCAAATTTTAATTAATTATTATGAATCATATTCATGTAATTAATTCTTCCAAGGGAACTAACAACTCTATTCATAATAGAGTATTTTAATTAGACATAATTAATTCAATCATATTAAATTAATTATCAATTCAATTCAATCAATCAAACTTGATTGTTTTACTTGAATATATATGGTATTATTCTCAAAGTACGTATTAATTCGTATTTTAATAATTAGAAAAATACAACTTGATTTCTTCGACATTATCAAGTCCCTACCCGCTGTCATGGCCAATACCGACGAGAGTGGGATGAACCACACACGTTGCAACCTGCTACCCCAGCGATCTCCGACTAGACACCATATCCGCATCGGGAAAGGATAATGCCAAATAGATCAATTTGTACTTGAGATGATCATCAGTTCTTCAACCAAAATTATACCATATAGTAATAATCAAAACATTTTTGATTATAAGAGAATTTGCTAGACAAATTCCCAATCCTATTCAAGCAATGAGTTTGATGATTGTGTTTCCAATTATGATCTAGATCAATCTAATCAATTTATTGGTTGAGGCCAAGTCAATTAAGGAAATAATCATCTTCCAATATTTCTCAAATATTTTCCATAATTATTTCTTTAAATTAACAATTAATTTCATTAATTGACAATCACATGGTTCTTGATTAGGACTGTAATTTCAGCAGTGACCCCTACTTACTAAAATTAACATATCTCAATCATATTAAATCCAAATTAGACAAAATCAATTTTCATAGATTGCTAATTTGATTTAGGACAGAACCCAAGTGTCACGCATTTTGAGTCAAGTCTAAATAGTAATTAACTCTTTAATCATGTTAAGATTTGCAGTTCCCGCAACAGTGCATACATGTTCATTAAAACAACCATATCTCGAGCAAACAAAATCCAAATTACGTAAACTCAGATCCTATGGTTTCCTTATTTAATGGGGAACAATATCCAAGTGTTTAATTCGTGTTTAAACAATTTAAATAGGGCCGAATTTATTCACTAAATAGAAGTGCGAGAATCAAATGCGATAAAAACTTTCGCGACTTCCACGAACCCAAGTCGTCCTAGGTCTGCGGATCGTATCCAAAACCTTCGACCTAAGGCTCTGATACCACTTGAAGGATATGGGAAAAATCCTCAAGCGCATCACGGAAGCGTGATCGTCGTATCGAATACGACGAAGAACGACTAGTCGTACTAGTTGTTCAGTGCAACGGAATTTAAAATTTTTCATGCGATGAAACCACATGATCCAAGAACGATTCTCGGATCGTTTCATCTATAACCACAATAAGTATAATGCAATACCTCTTGAAGCATGGTTGATCGAGTCTCTACGAAAAGAGACCTCCTGTCTCAAGTCCGATCGTCGAAGAAGAAGCTTGCGAGCGCGGAGATGAGTCGCGTTGTCCTCGCAATCCAACGAGTTGATCCAAGCACGGTGAACTCCTGATCTCGTCGTACGAAATCGAATGTCTCCTTCGTGAGTGTATCACTCCAAGAAGACGGAGAACTGCAGAACGTTGAAGCGACGACATGGTGGCGTAGGCGACGACGGCTTTCTCCCTTAGGGTTTGGTGGACGGCCACCAAAAGAGAGAGGGAGAGGGTTGGCATGTGAGGAGAAAAGAGAGAGAGATGTGCTACCAATAGCATGTACAAGAGAGCATAGCATGCCTCTCTATTTATAGGGTTTTAGGATCCACGGATCTCAGTCCATGGGACATATAAAATCAATGGATGAGATTGATTTATGTCAATTCAATGGTCAAGATTGTTGTTGGTAAAAACCAACTTATGATTTAATTTAGATCAAATATAATTGATAAATCAAATATACATCAATCCTAAAATTAAACCAATCAAATAAAGAGATGATTTCAATGGAGATCATGTCTCCCCAAGTAATAGGGTGGACGGCCACCAATTCCATATAGGACTTGGTAGCCGCCCACCATATACCAACTGGGGACAATCTCATGGATTTCCATGAGATTGCATATCTCCTTTAAATTCTCCATTATTTAATCCAACAACTTTTGTTGGGATTTATTCTCCAAAAATAATTCACAATTAATTTTAGGAATATTGCAATCTTGCCATTGGAAAATTGTGAATCACATTCACAACCCAAAACAAAATATATTTTACATTTTCAATTAATTAGACAATGTGTATCCAATACACATTAATAATTAATCAACAAATATAAATTATAATTAGCTCTCTCTAATACATTATAAATCACATTTATAATATATTATGAATAATTGGATATTTCTATCCACATTATTCTTATCTATAATAATTAAATCACATTTAATTATATTGGATAATTCCTCATACATCATGATAATTAAATCACATTTAATTATTAAATTCTCAATGCTTAGATCTTATGGAATTATTCTTGAACCCTTCAAGAATAATGCTATTTCTCCTTAGATACTTGGAGATAAGGACAGAGCGATTGTATTGTTCCACGTATAGTGACTTGGATATTGAGATCACATCTCAAATCCAGATCCCATGGACCTCTCATAGATGCTTGATTAAATCAAGACCGTAAACCTAATCTTCTCATTGCATCTAAATCTCATTCAGATCAATGTCCAATACATGGACTAAGATCAAGTCACTTCTCTACTGAGCGGAGTCACTAAAATCCAGACCAGTTTCATCACTCCCTCTAAATGGAAGCGTCATGGTTATACAATCGTTTATGATCAAATCACCCTCAGGTATTCCCAATACCTGTACATCCTGCATACTGGAAGACTCATGATCATCCTGAAGATATAGATCACTTTTACACTGCCATCTTCATGGTCTGATCACTAAGTTTCTCAATCTTGGTCCTTGGGATTTGGTACAGATCATATGCTTTCACAAAGCATATATCTTACCTTCAAATTCATGTCATGCTTCCAAAGCATGATGAACATGCATGGAATTTGATTAGTCCCAATACCTCATGAGTGAGCTCATGTCTCCCGATTCACAAGTGAACCTGTATGATCCCTTTGAGAGATCGTATTACTCATATGCCCTTACATGCACACCAACTCGCCGGTGTATAGACCTTGGTTAGGTCATCAACCTATTGGTCTGCCAAATGTACATACTCAGACATATAGCAACACATCTGTCTCTAGTCAGAGGATGTGTGCCTATGATGTGACAGTATTCATCATAGGTCTTTGGTTATCTCGATCTCGTTAAGTCAACCCAATGACTCAACTAATCTGATACCTCCGAATCACTATTCCCATGCAGAGGACCTGCATCAAGAGGTCGATCAGATATCAGCCTAATGAGAAAGGATTGCCATCTCCTACTCAGGCTGGAGATCATCACTTGACAATCATTTAATGATGCTTAATGAGTCTTCTATCTAACTCCTTATATATTCATCCAAGCATCAACCTCTATGATCAATGAATCAACAACTGTATGATTATCAAGTTGGCCATGGTACATAACCCATATTGTATAGAGGGACCTTATAGTGCATTCATTCAATCATATTCAGAAAGGGAGTGAAACATAATCAATAACGTTTATTGATAAATCATTTATTACAATAACATTTATTGCATGAATGGTTTGCCTCGGGCTCACATTGCCGACAATGGTTTAATATTTTTTGGAGTTATGGTGTGAAAGTTAGATTTTGGACCCTCATTATAGTACACCTGATAAAATATTCAATTTATTCATTCTTTATTATTTTTACAATTTTATATTTTATAATTTTGTACATATTATTTATAACATAAATATACATATTTAGAACAAAATAAAACCACAAATAGACCATTAGAACAAAATGAGTATATAAAATACATAGGTAAAATACCTATAATTATCATCGTATATAAATAAAAGAGGATCTTATTCTTTTGCTATTTATTCTTCTATATTTTTATACCCGTGTAAATAGTATTTATAGTCTACTAAAAAGATAATCACAAAATAAAACCAAAGAAAATACTTTAAAACAAAATTATGTACAAAATTCATAGATAAAATACCAACATTTATACCTATATAATTTATACCCCCATTTATTTAAGTATACAAATACCATCATAAAAAATCTAATAGAAATATATTTACGTACATAAGAATAAGTTATAAATAAAAAATAAGGGAGTGAAATAATAAAAATAAATATACAAAATAAATATAAAATAGCCAAAAACAAAGATGATTATACCTATAACTACACTCTTAAAAATTAACTTGTAAAAATAGCACCAAATAAATAAATAAAAATCGTAATAAAATACTACATAAAAAATAATCAATTTTTATTTTATAATAAAAGATTAATAAATTCATTTACTATTTTTAATTAATTAATTTGTGAATAAATACACTATTTTGTCTTTTAGTGGCCTGTGTGGACCAATGGGGTCGCTCCGTTCGTTGACCACCAGTCAACTCTCCATCCCTTCTTCTGTTCATTGTCAGAACCTCGAGCAGTCTGCTTTCTCGTAATTTCCCTCGTCGCTCCGCTGTTCCATCATCCTCAAGTCCTTCAGCCATTATGATTCCTGAACTACCATGATCTGCACCCAAACTTTTGATTCCTTGTACATAGCGTCGATTCTTTCCAATTCTCCCATCAATAAGGGTGCATTCTTGTCTTTAAATAATATCCTCTGACCTTCCTCCTCTTCTTTGGCCATCTTCCAACCCCTAAAGCCCCGGAGCTTCGGTCCACTGCGTATTGATAAACATGAATTTAACCGAAGTAATATCAATCCACAAGGTAGACAGACAGTCGCTGATTTGACTTCAGACGAAATCTCTGTTCAATCAACAATAAACCCATAATATACATAAATCAATGAATAACAAAAATGTGGAATTAAGATTTATTTTTCTCTACCATAAAATGCATAGCAAGCAAGCATGTAGAGGTCGAACCACAGAGAGCAAATTGGTAGCCTAAGGTTATTCATGTGCAACCAAGTCATTCATTTATATAGATCTTTTTGTGGGTTTTTAATCTTACATATTTTTTATAATTTTTTTGTTTTATATTTTTGTATTTGATTTTTAATTTTCTATTTTTTTCTATTTTCTTTATATATATATTTATATTTTTATATTGCTTTTTCTTTTATAAAAACAGTATAGCATATATAAGGTTTTATATACACAATATATAGTAGTATATCTATAAATATTAATGAATATAGATAAAATACAAATAATAAATTGTTTTGGCAGTTTTTAATATTTTTCTAATGTTTTTGTAATTTTCCAGGAATTTTTGCTAATTTTTATGTATTTTAAAGTCAAAAATATCCTAAATAAGGGATTAAATAATTAGGCCGAATTGAATTTGATTTTAGAAATATTAAATAAGTCCTAAAATTATCCAAATCAATTTTAATATATAAATATTTATATAAAGAAAATTATAAATCAAAAAAACATATTTTTGGATTTTTTAGATTTTTATAAAATATTTTGGTGTTTTTCGATTTTTAGGCCTTTTATTTTTCCATTTTTAGTGAGTTGTTCTTTATTTAAAATAGGATAAAATATACTAGATATAATTTTTTTGGAATTTTTAGGGATATGTTGATATTTTTTAGCATTTTATAAGTTAAACAAGGAATAAATAGGCTCCTTTTCATTTTAAGGCAAAAAATACCAAATAAAATATGGGCATGACAATACATGGCATGAAACATCTAGCCCTATTTTTGTGGATTGTTAGGAGTACATTATCTAATTTTAATAAATAGAGAAAATATACAAAAATCAATGTCCTGGAAGGGGTATTTTTGCAAATAATATAAAAGATAGGGGGCTCGATGCAAATTTGCCTGAATAAAACAACATTTATTTTATTTTATTATACTATTCAATAATTACAAAAATTGTCAGGGTTCCTTACAATTTTTCCACCTCACGTGGCCGCCACGTGAGGTGACGTGGAATGGACCCATGGGTAAATACAGATAAAGGGTCGGAATGTAAAATTCCCTATTATTTATAATGCTAACTTTAATTTATAGGACTAAAATTAAAATGTAAAAAACAGGGTTATATATGCAATTTACCCCAAAGAGGCGCGATGGGACGGTGAGGCGCCATCCACTTATCCACGTGTCGCGCTGTGGTGGCCTGATGACGCTTCAACTACAACGCACGAGATTAGATCACTCAAAGTGATCTGACGGTTGATGCTAGCCTCGATCTGACATCATGTTGCTACTCGAGAAGAACATGTCTCTATCTGATGGTGGAGGAGGGCGTTGGATGAACAGGGAAGAAGCCCCGCCTGGGCGAGCTTCCTCCGGTCGAAGCTCTCTCCACCGTCGGGCATCGATGCTCAAGAATGTCCAGAAAGTTGCCTAGCCAGAGTCTCGATCAACCGGGGGCTTTAGAATGGTCGAAGGGACACTGGAGCGCCACCACAAGGTCGAGGAAGAAGTGGCGCCCCAGGTACATCCGACAAGAGTCCAGACCATCCTCAAATATTGCGTTGCGTCTACCATGCATATGACGAAACTAGGGAAGAAGGCGAACCACCTCGTCCCGTTAGAAAGGAGAATGGATGAAGGCAAGACGGTGGACGGCGCTCTCCAGCGAAGGGCGGAGAAGGGAGAGCCGATCTCCAGATCCACGATGGACTGGGGTGAGATGAACTACCTGGGATGATGAGAAGATGAATGGTTATGAAATGAGGGTGAGAGCGAGGCCGGAAGACCACCTAGGTCACAATGGATGGTGGTCGGAGCAGAGAGCTCTGACGACCGAGAATCTTAACCCTCACTATTCTACTAATCTCTACACTAAACTAACTGCTTAAATGAAAACACAAAGAGAGAAACTACCTAGAAATGATAAACATGCAGCTCTTACCTGGCCGAAGACCAGGGAGCAGAGACGTCGCCGAAGCTCCGCCTTGGACCACCCCTCGTCCTTGCTACATCGTCTCCAAGCGCGGGGAAGATTAAAGCTGTCACTTGGTCCTCAGCACACGCAAAAGAATACTGGATGAAGCTCAAAAGGGGATCAAACTCGAAAGGAAGGAGGATAGGATTATTTATAGAAAAGCACGGTGAGGGCTTATTAGGTTAGGATTTCTGCTCGAATCGAGGAGCGTTTGACCATGGAAAGGAGCCGACGTGATTGAGGATGGATTGCAAAAGGTATTTTGTAGATGAAGTGAGAAGAGAATATCAATAGATTGGAAGAGGAAATTCGGAGAGGACGGGGTGATGGACATCTGACACATTGGGCGACTGGAGGCAGGATAATTGACCTAGGTCAACAGGTGGGAGACGACTATAGGTCCAAGTCAGCACACTACACGACAAAACATGCTTATTAAATCAAAATAATTATTTTAAAATAGTAAATTATTTTACTATTTTTGTGTAAAAAAGAAAAATTGTTTATTATTTAATGTAGAATTTTATTATGGTTTTTATTTATTTTTTGACTTTATTTATTAGTAGTTACTTTTTAATAGCGTATTTATAGGTATATTCATTTATGTTTGTACATTTTTATTTTTATTATATATATTATTTTATTATTTTCTTCTTTTGTTATATATATTTATTTTATTTTTATGATATAATTTGTACACTTAAATAAATAGATATATATTTTGTAGGTATATTTATAGGTATTTTATCTATGTATTATATACACCTTTTTAATTTAATTTATTTTACTATATTTTGTTTTGGTTTTATATTTTTAGTAGAATGTTAATAATGTATACAATATTGTAAAAATATAAATGAATAAAGAATAAAAGAATATGATTTCCTTTTATTTACATACATGTATAATGGAGGTATTTTTATCTTTGTATTTATAGACTTGTTTTATTTTTCATTTATTTTTGGTTTTTTAGGTTTTAATATGTACATATGTTATAAATAATAATTACAATATTACAAAAATATAAATATGTAGAAATAATGAAGGAAGAATAAACTGAATATTTTAATCGGGTACAATGTACAATGAGGGTCAAAAACCTAACTTTCACACAGTAACTCCAAAAAATATGAAACTACCACCATTAAATAGCTTATGAAAAATTATACTCAATTAGGTGATTTGGATATGTTTTGAGTTTTTATTTGAAAGATATGAGTCTGTGAAGTTGGGTTTTGGCTTTTTTATTTTGTGTATAAAATGAACACTGTATATTATTTTTGTACAAACTCAATTTTATATTTTATTTATATTATTATCTATAACTTTTTTGTACAAAGTTTCTTTATTTGATGGTTAAATAATAAATAATAAAATAGGCGTCAAAAATAAATCATTGAATGAATAAATAAAGGGATTTTTACCCGGCAGACCCTATAATCTTTGCCAATGACCTCTACGACCTTTGAAACATCGTAATTCCTCCCTCACCCCCGTAAACTTGCTCTGTCTTACCCCACGGACCCTACCGTTAAATTGACACATCTAGAGTTAACTTCCTTAAGTTAAAAATGAGTTAATCTAACCAATCCATGATCGGACGACAAGAATTAACCAAGAAAAAAAAGAAATAATCCTCCCTCCTCTAACAGGTTCCTCTCCTACTAAAACACCAAGGGGAGGCTCGACTAAAGGAGGTTGGCGGTGGACAGGTTCCACCCGAGGTTGGCTGGGGTCGATGGAGGCGGCCTACTCTGGAGAAGCCTAAAGCCTTCGAGTAGGGGGAGGCTGTGAGCAGGAGGGGCTTTGAGTTTGGGCATGGGGGGGGGGGCTTCTAGTGGCGAGAGGGTCGGTGGGCGGTGCTTTGAGTGGCGGGAGTGGGGGCTTCGCGGGTGGAGGCACGGGGGGGGGGGGGGACTCGAGTGGGGGTGGGTCCGGGGAGGCTTCAACCGGTAGGGAGGTGTCGAGAAGAGGGGGGGAGGGCATCACAGGTGAGGAGGCAGACCGCCGGGGGGGGGGGGGCGCTCGAGTGGGGGTGGGCGGGGCTTCGACCAGCAGGTGCAAGGGTGTTGAGCAGGGGACGGGGGACCGACAGGGAGCAGGGGTGTCCAGCAGGGATGGGGGGACTGCAGGGAGAAGGGGTGTGCAGGGGCAGGGATATCAAGCAGGGGACAGGGGGGACCGGCAGGGAGCATGGGTGTCCAGCAGGGGACGAGGGGACCGGTAGGGGCAGGGTGTCGAGTAGGGGACGGGGTGCGGCTTCGAGCAGGAGAGTCAGCGGCGGGGGGGGGGGGGTTCGGGTGGCGGCGGGCGGACGTGTTCAGCTGGAGGTGGAGGGTGGGAGGGAGTGGCACTTATAGTAAATTTCATAAATAAAATGGGTATCATGTAAAGAAGATAAGAGAATCCGATTACTTTTAACGGTTAAATGGATGGGGGTTAACCACAAGATCTTTACGATAAAGGTTAACAAGTTTACGAGGGTGAGGGAGGAATTACGATGTTTCAAAGGTCATAGAGGTCATTGACAAAGATTATAGGGTCTGCAGGGTAAAAATCCCATAAATAAAT
Source organism: Ottelia alismoides (assembly GCA_037367405.1). Taxonomy (NCBI): domain Eukaryota; kingdom Viridiplantae; phylum Streptophyta; class Magnoliopsida; order Alismatales; family Hydrocharitaceae; genus Ottelia; species Ottelia alismoides. The sequence goes on from JAZKJV010001277.1 coordinate 934,441, forward strand.
GAATTTTTATTGTATTCTTGGCCCTTATCTCCCTCTACTTTATTCCTTGTCGACCAATTCAATGCTTGACTTGGTCTTGGGGTTTAGGGTCATAAAATATCTTCGATATTCTATTCCTTTTCTTTTCTTCTCTTTATTCTATAATTTTTGGCATTAAAAACATTCTTATATACATAATAAATGCAATAAATTATGGATGCTATTTTGTACAAATTGATGCTATTTACATGCATCAGCTAGGGGTTTTAAGGCCAAAATGATAGAACAAAGGTGATGAAATGGAGATTCATCATTCCCTATACTTGCCTTTGCTAGTCCCTATCAATCACTTATGCAATAAGTATGAACAGAAATAAAGAAGAAAAGACAAAGAAAGAATAAACAGAATTGCTTTCAGTTATTAACTTACCTTTACAAAATCAAAGTTTGGAGCTCAAGTCAGGCCTTGATGTGAAAATGTGTGTGGAACCTAGTCGGGAATCCAATTTAAAACACAACAACCCTTGAAAGTCACAGAACTCGGTTCAATCCACCTCAATAGCCAGGTCAGAACTAGCCTACATCACACGCACCCTTATGACTATGAAGCTGACTTGTATGATGTAAGTGATAGTGGCTCTCCCCAACTGGAATGACAAAAGGTCTGACTTCTCCAGAATGACAACCCAATGATTCCCTAATCCAACACTCTGTCCTTGAGGAGCAGGGTATTCCCTTCTAAGTTCAAGTGGCATCCAACTCAAGAGGAGGAGATGAAGAAAAGAATGGACGATAGCCAGTGTAGCTAGCTGCTAATTGAACTGAATCATTCGAATTCGATTAGGATTCATTCGTTAAAAATTCAAAAAAAGTTCGATTCGAAATCAAATAATTGAATTTGAATTTAACTCGTAGATTCCCAAATAAATCGAATCTAAATTCACTTGGACTCGTTCGATAACAATTTGATTCGATTCGATACACATACACACACATATATATGATATAGTATGAAGCATTATATATGTAAATAAATGTAGTATATATTTTGTAAAATCCCACACATGATACACTACTTAATATAATAATCAATATTTTTTCATCATCTTATTCCAAAGATCTCAATTTTGAGATGCTCATTGCATACGTCATATTCCCTCTTTACTCTCCCAAATTCTCTCTCCCCTCGTCACTCATGCGAAAAAGACCAACATTTGCTTCTACTATCCAACGCCACCAGCTCCAACCTCCTACTCATGCTCGCTCTCTTTAACATTGCTGGCTCCAGTCTCTCGCTCCTTCTCGCTCTCTCCAACACTGCCAGCTCCAGCCTCTCGCTCCTACACTCTCTCTCCAACGCCGTCAGCTCCAGCCTCCCGCTCTTGCTCACTCCCACCACCGACAACACCAACCTTCCAGTCGCCAACGCCACCACCAGCTCTTGCTTTCCCCAGCCATCGACAACGACATTGGTCCTAAATTCACCAACGTCGCTAACATCTCTCCATTACCCCTGCAGCAATCAGTATTGTCACACTCCCCTTTTATCCTAAAATCTTCAGATTTAGGTTCTATCCAAATAATTACTGTGATTCTAAAATACATCACCTGCAAACAAACACATACTAAATTTTAAAAAAACTATCCTGAGGTCACATATTTCAATTTTCTAACAATCTTTTCCTTAATCACACTCTTAATCCTCATATGATGATTTTCATGGCCATCACTTCCCCTTAATATTATTAATCAAAACATTGGCAGGTACTTTCTTTTCACGGCCATCACCTCCGGTTTGTTCTTTTCACGAAAAGAAGACTCCTCTGATTCACGTATAGGGGCTAATGACCTCCATTTCGAGTTCGAAAGAAAACCATCAGTCAACAATGACATAGTAAAAAACTGATGGCTTAAGAAATTATATATAAAGGACAAGAAACCTCCTAAATTTTCAGTTCATGGCTTTTAACATAACAAAACTTGGAATTTTTAGCTGGCATACACATGTAAAGTTTATAAAATAATTCTTCCATCCATCATAATATCCAGATCTTATAATAATAACAACCAAGCATATGAATACAAATAATATCTTAGAGACAATTTAGGTCTGAATAGATTTTATGAATTTTGAGCTTTTGCCTAAATGGCTAAATGTTAAAAAATCATAGCTGCAACTATTGAGAAGGTCATTGGACATGATGATGATATTAATGAAAAAGTGGAAGAAGAGGGTGAAGAAATAGAAAAATCGATTCTTGAAATAGTTAATATGATTAATAGAAAGAAAAGAATGGTTTATCAATCATTTACCAAAGAGAATGAGAAAGTTGGTGGAGTGTCAGTTGAAAGGTGGAAATGCATTGATTGAATTTTCATAATAGGTACAAAAGAAAAGATCGATGGTTTATCAAAATGTCAATAATTATTTTTTCTTTATATATTCAATTTATCAAAGGTACAAGAAGAGAAAATGAGGATTGCAAGAGACATACACGAATGGCAAAAGTTAGGTACTTTAATCAATTTATACCATCTATTGAATTTTACCATTTATATTAAACGTTTTTTACTTATCTCAATTATTTTTTTACAAATTAGTATCACAAAGTGTATTCAATTCTTTGTAACTTAAAATATTATTTATATAAAAATATTATTATTATTTAAATTATTAAATAAAATTCTAATTCGATATAAAATGAATCGAATTTGAATATTCGAAACTCCAAACGAATTGAATTTGAATTTAGATTAGAAATTCGTTTGAAATTCAATTCGAATACGAATTCAAAAATTTTATAAATGAATTGAATCTAAATCTAGGTGGATTTGAATGTATTCGATTCGATTAGCACCCTAGTCAAGTCATCTAGCTGCATGCTCACATGGTATAACTTTGATGCTCAAGCTTGCTTATTTTCTATACAACATATATACATACTCCGGTAAGCATTTTATTTTATTTTCAGGCCTATCCACTTTTTTGGAGTTTTTTTTTTCAACATACTATTTACAACAACATTACATAAGGAGTTTTCCCTCTTGAGCCAGAAGACTATCCCTCTTTTGAAGCATTATTGCAACCCACACTCTCCTGTCTTTAGACTTCATGGTAACTGGACCAGTTTGGGAGCACTTCCCTCCCTAGACGAGGACGGATGTTTCCGCTTGTATGCTTCTCAGACCAGCAAATCCAACCTCCTCACCGCTCCAACTGAGTTGAGCCAAGTGAAAGGTGAAAGTGTCCCGGTTAGGTCACGACCGACAAGAGTCGTGCGTGCGTCTCGAAAAGTTCTAGTTAGTCAGTTGAGGTGACTTGAATCCATCCCTGAGTCTCAAAGAAATACCCTAAACCTAGTTCCCATAAGGTTCCAGTGCAGTTAGGTGTAGCAAGGTCTAATCAAGCTCCAATCTTCGACTTTATTTGGACTTGTTCAATCATCAAGCTCAATCTGAAAGAATATAAATGATATGCAAACGCTATGTACAATGCAGAAAGAATGATGCAATTTTTCAAAGAATTAAAATGAAAAGAATTTTTGCACACAAAAAGAGTTTTAGCACAAGAAGATAAAATATATATAGCTATTTACACAGGTGTGCTTCTTTTTATTTATTAACAAGACTTAAGAATTTTGAAGAATTTACAGGTTTAGGAATTTTTGTATAGTTGGTAAAGAATTTTATTTATTATATATACAATTTATTCCTATTTAATGATGCTTTTATTCCTCAAATTTGCTTGCAAACAATTTTTAAAACTATAGTACACAATAATTTTTGCAAATATTTACAAACATTTGAAAGCTATTTTGCAAAGATTTTCAAAAATATACATAGATTTTTCAAAATATTTTTACAATCATTTTCAAATTCATTTGCAGATAGTTTTTAAAATCTTTTATTTCACACAAAGAAAAGACTTTTTTGCAAATCAAAATATTTTACAAAGGTTGAAAACTTTTCACAAAAAAGATTTCAAAATGGGTCACACCATTTTTTCAAATTATTTTGCAAGAAATGTTTTTAACTTGATTTATTAATCAATATATACAAACAACATTTTGAGGAATAAAAATCCCATTTATTAATAAATGTGTAAATACAAAATGTTTTTGGTATTTTTAGTTTTGCAAATGTTTTTGTGATTTTTGAAAATAGAAGGTTTTGGCTGAGAAAATAGGTGCAGATATTTACATGAGGGTATATCTTATATTTACAAGAGTTTTAGTTCTTAAAGGATTTACAAGGGATAATTAATCACAAATATATATATATATATACAAGGAATTTTAGTATGATGTGTATACTCCTCAAACTTATTTGAAACTCATTTTTCAACATCTTTGAAAACTATAGTCCAACATAATTTCTACAAACAATTTTTACAAACATGTGCGTGCATTTGAAAATCATTTTGCAAAGGTTTTCAAAACAAAATACATTTTTCAAAAATTTGTGCAACCATTTTTCAAACCATTTGCAAATCGTTTTTCAAACATTTTTATTTTACGCAAAGACAATAATTTTTTGCAAACAAAAATATTTTGATAAAGGTTGAACACATTTTACAAAATATTTTCCAACCAATTTTTAAAAGATTTTTCAAAAAGGTTTTTAAACTATTTTTCAAACATTTTGCAAAATTATTTTTGCATGATTTATTAATCAGTATGTACAGCGGGTGTTTGAGGAGCTATAATCATTTTTTATTTAAAGGGTTGTAATGAATTTAATACTATTTTTAGTTATGAGTATTATTTAAAATACAAAAGTACGAGTTATGGCTAAAGCATATACATAGTATATACGACCCCCTATACTTAGCTCGAGCTATGTCCTCATAGATCAAGGGGAAAAAGAAAAGACATAACTTGGACTGAGTATAGAAAAGTCTAAAGAATAAAGGAACGAAGGCATGAATAAATGAATGAGAAATTGACCGTCCCCCCATACTTAGGATCAAATAATCCTAAGTATAGCAGACTGTACACAAGGCAGGGCGGGTCAAGGGTGAGGATAAACAGATCGTACTCAGACTGTCTCCCCCCTATACTTAGGGTAAGAGAGCCCTAAGTATAGCAAAAAAAGGAGACAATGGAGAGGATCAAAGAAGGAAAGTAATCGGAGTGTACACCCCCTATACTTAGGGAAAAGTTCATCCTAAGTATAGAAGACTGACCAAAATGGGTGATACACCTAAAAATAATTTTTTTAATCGAGCGAGGTGGAAACGAAAAGAGGAAAAGAAGAAAATACAAAAAGATTTAAAGGAAAAGTTTCTGAGTTGCATTATCTGAATCTTTTGGTGTTGGCAGTGTTGTGGATGTATCATTATAACGTAATACTTGGATAGAGTCGATGACGACCAAAAAGGTGTCATGCTCAAGATAAGGCTTCAATAGTTGACCGTTGACGACAAATGGTTGTGCATCAGGAGACAATTCCGATATTACAATGCTGCCATTGTCACACACTTCTTGAACTTGAAACGGTCCTATCCATTTGCTCTTTAATTTACCCAGGAAGATCTTCAACTTTTCATTAAATAACCATACTTTCTGTCCAACTTAGAAGGTCTTTCGTCTGATGTGTCGGTCGTGCCAATGTTTCACCTTCTCCTTGTACATCAATATGTTATCATATGCATAGTCTCAAAATTCCAGGAGCCTGTTCAGATCATCTTTCCTTTTCTGACCACTTCTTTGTGAGTCCAGATTGCAGATGTTGACAACCCATAAAGATTTGTGAATTAATTCCACGGGAATATGACTTCCCATATACAAGAAGGTAGGGCGACACACCCAAAGGAGACTTGTAAGCAGTTCTGTACTCCCATAGGACGGAGTCCAAGAGTTGGGATCGGTTCTTTCTATCCGGCTTGACAAGCTTATGAAGGATCGTCTTGATTTCTCTATTTGATACTTCTGCCATGCCATTGGTTGGGGATGGTAAGGAGATGCGACACGATGCTTGATGCCGTACTCCTTCGTGAGCTTCTTGACCTCTCTATTTATGAAGTGACCATCCTCGTCTGATATCAGTATCTTTGGAATCCCGAACCGTGAAATGATGTTCTCTTTCAGAAATCGACAAACTGTACGACTGTCCGCGGCTCGATCGGGGATAGTTTCAACCCAACAACTCACATAATCAACGACGAGAAGGATGTGCTCATATCCCTAACTGTTGGGGAAAGGTGTCATGAAATCTATACCCCATGATCGAATATGTTAACTATTTTAATGATCTTGAGGGGCATTGAATCTTTCGCTGTAAGGGCGCCTTTCAATCTTTGACAATCAGTGTATCGTTTAACAAAGTTTGCTGCATCCTTAAATAGCGTGGGCCACCAGAGGCCACATTGAAGTACTTTCACTGCCGTTCTATCTCCAGAGTGATGTCCACCAGATTCGAGCGAGTGACAACGCTCGAGGACACTGTGGTGCTCCTCTTGAGGAATACACCGGCGCCAAATGCAATCTGCTCCTTCCATGAATATGAGAGGATTTTCCCGTTGGTAGAAATGGATCATTGATAAGTATTTGTCCTTCTGAATCTTCGTCCAATCTTGCGGAACTACCCCCAAAATGAGGTAGTTGACAATGTCAATGTACCAAAGAAGTGAATCCACGGCCAGAATCGACTCGTCAGGAAAGGTATCTGTGATGGGTGTACTGCTCAGCGGAGGCTCTTGCTGCTCAAGTCTGGAGAGGTGATCTGCTACCACATTCTGAACTCCAAGCTTGTCCTTGATTTCCAAATCGAATTTCTGGAGGAGAAGGATCCATTTGATCAGTCTGGGTTTGGCATCCTTTTTCTGCTATAAATATCGGATAGCAGAGTGGTTGGTGAAGATGGTGACTTTTGATCCAAGCAGGTATGATCTGAACTTCTCAAGGGTGAATACCACAACCAGCAATTCTCTCTCTGTCATCGTATAATTTCCCTTAGCTTCATCTAATGTTTTTCTGGCATAATGAATGGCATAGGGCACCTTGTCTTTCCTTTGTCCGAACACAACCCCAACTGCAAAGCCTGACGCATCCATCATGATCTCAAAAGGAAGAGACCAATCTGGTGGCTGTAGGATTGGAGCTTGAGTGATTAGCTCCTTCAGCTGATTAAATGAAAGGAGAACCTATTGATCCACATTAAACTTAGTCTCCTTACATAGAAGTTCTGTAAGAGGTCGAGCAATGCGATTGAAATCACGGATGAACCTTCTGTAGAATCCCACATGCCCTGAGAATGACCTCACATTATTGACTATCTGAGGTGGCTCAATATTGGAAATTACATCCACCTTTGTTGGGTCGACTCCCATGCCACGTTTGGAAATGACGTGACCCAACACAATCCCTTTCGTGACCATGAAGTGTCTCTTTTCCCAAGATAACACTAGATTGACTTCACGACATTTCCAAAGTACTCTATCCATGTGCTCAAAGCAAGAATCAAAGCTGTTACCATAGACGGAGAAGTCATCCATAAACACCTTGAGAAAACTTCCTACCATCTTGGCAAAGACTGCAAGCATGCATCTCTGTAATGTCGCTGGTGCATTGCACAATCCAAAGGGCATTCTCCTGAAAGCGTATGTGCTGAACGGGAAAGTGAAGGTCATCTTCTCTTGATCTTCAGGGGCGATTGCCACCTAGTTGTACCCGGAGTACCCATCCAGAAAGCAGAAGAACTCCTTGCCAGCTGGTCTTTCCAAAACCTGATCAATGAATGACAAGGGGAAGTGATCCTTCTTAGTTGCTGCATTAAGACGACAATAGTCAACACATACACGCCAGGATGTCAGTACCCCAGTAGATATCTCCTCTCCTCTATCATTTGTAACCACAGTAAGCCCTGACTTCTTTGGAACTACGTGCAAGGGGCTCACGCATTTTGAATCGGATATGGGATAAATGAAGCCTGCATCACATCATTTCGTGATTTCTTTCATGAAAACGTCCTTGGAATTTGGATTCAATCTTCTTTGAATTCGCAGGACGGCTTGGCATCTTCTTCTAGGTAAATGTGATGTGAACACAACGCAGGATTTATCCCGCGGATATCTGATACATGCCAACCAAGTGCCTTGCAGTTTTTATCTAGAACCTTTAGAAGTCGAGATTCTTGCTCCGGGGTCAGCCTCTGCTGATGATGACAGAATACATGTTTTCTGCGCCTGCAAGGAAAGCATACTTCAGGCCTGTTGAAAGTGGTTTGAGTTCCGATTCTGATCTGTCTAGCTTCTCGGTCACTTCTGAGACTGTACTGGTGGTAGGATGTGATGCTTGAGCTTTATAAGAATTACCAACCTCAGTGTTAGGTTGAGATTATGTTATTGTGCCTAACGATTCCATGATGGAATCAACGTGTTCGGTCTGGAGTGAATTATCGATGTCAAAGAGTTGCATCAACAAGTTTGACTTTATCTCCCAAATGTCATCGGAGCTTGCGTCGACTGTGCCTTCCAAGTCCTCCTCCTCCTCGAGAGAGGATTTCCTGTGTCCAAGGATCGTTCAAAGAGAGTTGTGTATCTCTAATTTCCGCAATGAAGTCAGAATCTGCATCTGCATATCCCTTATCAGTTACGACTTTGGGCTCACCGATCATGTCTATGGTGATTCTGTTGTTGCCCAAGATGAAGGTGATCTTTCCAGACCCATAGACAACCACGGCTTCTGAAGTACGCAGGAATGACCATCCAAGGATGATAAGGGACTGGAGTAAGGGTGCGGGTGAGTCCATATCAAGGACCACAAAATCAACTGGAAACTGCATTTCCTGCACCTTCACCACAACATCTTCCAAAAGACCTCTAGGTCACTTGATAGATAGATCCACAAACTGAAGGATCATTCATGTTTGTTTTAGAGGACTTAGCCCAAATTCTTGCAATAATGACAAAGGCAGAAGGTTGATGGAAGATCTGCTATCAAGCGGAGTGCGCTCGAAGACTTGATAAAAAAATCTCGCAACTTATTAGAGGAGCTCCTTTGTCATGCTTATTCTGTGGGAGGTTGCTGATGGCTACAATTGTGGTCATGGTGAGAACGTGCTTCCCTACCTGCCGGCGTCTGTTGTTCCGTGCTGGGCGACGCTTGCTCGTACATGCCTATTTCAAACCTTTCTTTATAACTGGCATGTACTCCATGGCCTTCATCAAAGGAATCTCAACAGTCAAATTATTAAGAATGTCCACAACTCCAGGATCAGATGATGTGCTTTTTCTTTTTACAATTTTTTTGGATTTTTCTATTGCATCAGGAAAAGGAATATGTACAGTGCTGAAATCAGAAATAAAATTCTTATTTACGACAAAATTCTTGTCCACAATTTCTTGTACATCTGGATTACAAAAAGGTGTACAGTATGGAAGTGAAGATTCTGATGCAGGTGGACAAGCAAAAAGTGGGGCCTCTGCTCTGTCGATTGGTGTAGGATCAGCTGCTGCTGGAGGCTCCTCCATGGCTGGCACGACTTCGCTTTGGAGACGATCTTATTCTTGTTCCTTTTGCTTTTTCTGATTTTTTTATTCTTTTTGCTGGTGCTGATGGTGGTGAGTGGCAACTGGAATGGCTCCTCCTTCTTCTTCCTCACCTGCCCCTGTAGCTGGCATGGTTGATGCAGAAGAGGATGATTCACCTGAAGATTTACTCTTCCCCTTGTTGGTGGCAAGCGGAGACAAGACCCTGTCACTCCTGAGAGTTACAACATTAGATAAAGAAATAGTACAACTATCCGACTCTACAGGCGTAGACTGGACATCACATTCTACCTGCTTCTTTCTCTTGAAGCTATTGGGGTTGGCTTTGACCTGCGCATGAATGGTAGTTTTGGTGGCGGTAAGGTCGTCAAGCTTGTTTGTCATATCTGCAAGGCCTTTAATTAGCTGGGCCAAACAGTAAAGGGTTGGGTTCACAGGATTCACCTCGGTAGTTTCAACATGGGGACCATGCTGCTGCTGAGTGTTTGGAAGCTGAGCCTGCGACTGTTGGTGGTGCTGAGGAGGTAGAGGAAGATGATACTGATAGTAAGAGGGGGAGGGTATTGCTGATACTGCCGAGGTGGTGCAGCCGCATACTAGTGATATGGCTGAGGCTGACGGTACTGCGGCTGCTGGTACTGCTGATGGTGCCTCCATTGGTTGTTGTATTGCGGAGGCTGGTGATATTGAGGCGGGGGTTGTGAGGACTGTCCAAAATGACCACCCTATGGTTGGTGGTATTGCCTGTTAGCTTTTTACTGGCCCTGGGGGTGTCAGGTAGGATGGGCCAACTATGCATCATTGCTCCATACACCAACGACTTCTTAGATCAAGGGTGGTGGTGGGAAGGCTGGATCGGATGATGGAAGGAAGTCTGGCTGATAGACGATCATCTGTTGTTGCGGCTGGTCCTGATCGGGCATCTGCACGTAGTATACATGCTGGACTGCCGGTGGCTGCTGGCTCGGCTGAGGCTGATGTGGAAGTGATGGCTCATCTTTCTTCTCAATTGGAGCTTCTATGGATGGTGTTGCCGACTGGACAGAATTGATGGTGCCCACCAGCAGTTCCAACTACTTGATGATCTGGTCTAGCTTATCGAGGTTCTGTATCCTCTTCTCGATCACAACGAGTTTCTCGAGATCCTGTAATCGCTTCTCAATGATATCAACTTTTGAGAGATGGCCTCCAATGATGCTAAGATTGGAGCTCTCATCTCTCTCCGCCTCACGGGACGCTGCCATATGAACTTGCACCTGGAGTATCCGGGGTTGCTTTTTGTATTCCTTGGATGAAGAGAGGGTGGCCTCTCCTTCGTCCATTTCCTCAAAAATCCGCTAAACGACGTCTTCATCCTTGTTGAAATGTGATACTCCTTAGGCTGTGTCAACGAGCATTTGGCTTTCTATGTTCAGCCTACCGAAGAAGTGTTGGACCAAGTTGGTCCTCGAAATTTCATGATGGGGACATTTCTCCTGTAGATCTATGAACCTCTCCTAGGCTTCATGAATAGTCTCGTGGGCTCCCTAAGGGAAGTTGTTGATTCTGGCTCGCATCTGATTGAGCCGACCGAGAGGATAAAATTTGTGCAGGAAAGCGGACTTCAGTTCCTCCCATGTCGTCACAAACTTTCCCAGATGGTTAACCCAATAGAGGGCTTTGTCTTGTAAACTGAAGGGGAACACCATCATCTTCACTATGTCCAAAGGGGCATTGGGGTAGTGGGTAGTACGACAGATGCGTGAAAATTGGTGCATGTGAATGTAAGGCTCTTCGTTGGTATTCCCATGGAAAGAAGGAAGAAGAGTAAGGAACTGAGGCTTTATCTCAAAGTGAGTGTGCACCGATGGAATGAGGATCCACTCGATCATCTGGCTATCTCCAGGATTGTGTGTCTCTTTTATCGTGGGTTTCGACCTTCCTTGTTCAGGCTCTTCCTCATCTGGATTTTCATGGGGTCCACTACCACCTCCTCCTGGTCTGTCTCCTCCCCCTGCTTGCCTTTTCATAACATCATTCATCATATCCTGAAACACAGTCTGTGCTAGGGCTTGCTCTGTCAGCTGCTGCTGGATAGCTTGGATAGATGTCAATAACCGTGCGTTCACCTGATTCTGATCAGGCATCTGTCCTTGCTTAGGCTGGGGAGGCTGCTGATCCTTGCCCTTTCCTTGAGGAGCCATTTTAGGGTTTGAGTCTGAGGAGATGAATTCTGGATTGGGATCCAGGGCTTGGTTTAGCTTCTATCTGCAAGATGAGAGAATCCTAATCAGACCACTTGTAATTGAGTCCCAGCTGCCAAGATGAATATGGAATTAAGGTCAATCCACGAGTGTTGTGAATGAAAAAGGATATGGATTGTAATCAACTTTTATCCACAACGGAGAAGCTGGGATAAGAGTGATCCCGGATTATTGGTTGGTCAAAAAGAAGGGTAGAAAACGAGGAGTCTGGAGATCGACCTGCAAGGTCCGGATCAGGTTCTCGGGAATCGCCTCGAATTATTGACGAGGCTGAGTCCATGGAATCGATGTAGGTGTTGGCGGGGTCCTGACTAAACCATCCAAGGATCGACATCATGAAGCAAGAGCATGATAGATGCTGAAAGAAAGATACGGTGATCAACAAGGAATAAATTGGAATGTAAAACAATAGAAAGGCTCGAAATTGAACGGGGGTCAAAAGGGAGAAACATATGAAAAAATTTGCGCAAGTACGCGGGACTTGATCTTTGAACCTTAATCTAGATCCATACAAAAACAATACAAAATTGGGTTTACCAACTCACACCATGTGAAGCCGTAAAGGTTCGGCTATTTATTATCTTTTCAGTTTTAGAGTTGTTATTTCAGGCATATCTTATAACAAGTCCTTAACACACTAACCCTATAGAAGAGAGAGTACTACCAGAAAAGTATCACGTACTTGTCCTCCTCCTTTGTAACATGTAGTCTGTACTTTTTGAGGTCCTTATAACCCTTCCTGGATCCCTACTCAGCCAAAGAAATAGAGAGAGGAAGCCGATAGGCGAAACCACTACTTTGGTTCTCGCTCGCAATGGAATCACCTGTGAGCGTGCAAGAACCTACTCGGACGCAAACCGTTGAGACAGACACCCCCATGAAGGCATGGCTTATGCTCAGTACTTCAGACCATGTCAATGTTCCACACAGGGCAGGAACACCATCGTTGACAAGGCCCTACTCGGTCACGTACTATAGAAGCGTCATTACTTCGGAAATCCAGGAGATACACAAGGCAGTTACATACTAGGTTTTGGGCTCTAATCCTTAGCAGGTCGTGCCTCGCTTATGGGAGGGGTTTTGGTCCCCTCCGAAGGTACCTGAAAACAATGAGGGCTTTATGAACCCAAACAATGATAGTTCATTACAGATTTTAACTAAGGTCAAAGTTTATTTAGCAATTTTTTCGGGTTTTCACTTTTTTGAGTCTATTTTCATACAAGCGCCTAACATTTTTATAGATTTCCATTGAAGTCGTAAGTGCTCAAAATCGGAGGGAGATAGCGAAAAAGCCGTGCAAGTCGATTCAATGATGGAAATCTCACCATTGAATCTAATGATGCATGCTGAGTTAGAGGACCTATAGTGCTTCCCAGCTCTCTCCATGTGGTATGCAAAATAGAATTTTTAAACCTATCTATATGGCGGTGTGCAATCGAAAAAATCACCCTAAACAACAGCTGCTATTAATCGTGAAGAACCACTTGTTAGTTATTCAGAAATGAGAACAAGGTTCGGTCTCTAATGTTGATCGGTGCCCGCCACGACAGGTCCTGCATGCGCTATATATGACCTCTAGCGACACGCAGTCTCAAATCTGAATTACTAACATTATTAGTTTGACTAGATCCACACGTAAGGGACTATAGGAACATACATTCTTATTAAGGTTTGGATCTAGTTACCAAGTCAAGCAACCTAAGTCTAGGGGCTCCATGCACACAAAACAAATAAAAATAAGGTGAAAAACTCAAAACAATGGAAAACAAAATAGAAGAAGGCAAGAAAACATGGAAAACTACGATGAGGCCCCCAGGTGAGCAAACACCCATGTACTGGACCTCGTTGTGGAGAGTAGAGTCCAAATTAATTATTACATACCAAAATTATCTCTCTCACCAATAATTACATAAATGAAATCTTTAAATTAATTCTAAGCTAATTTCTTCTCCTTGCTTCCTTGGTGCCCTCTCCAGCTGATCATAGAGAGAAGACCAGCCTCCTCCAGGCTTGGCTGCATCGGTTTCCTAGAACGCCGTCCTCACGTGGAGGGCCCTCGCAACAAAGTCACAAAGAGATGTCATTAGCATATGTGATTAAATATTTAGATTAATAAATATCTACAACAATAATCAAAAAATTAATTGAAAATAAATTAATGAATATCTACAATAACAAATTAATAAATAAAATAAATGACTATACAAAAATGACTGATAAAATTAGGCTACGCTCATTGCTCCCCAGCAATGACGCCATATGATAAACAAGAATTTAGTCGAAGTCGTGTCAATCCACAAGGCAGACAAACAATCGCTTATGCGACTTCAGACGAAATCTCTGTTCAATCAACAACCAACCCACAATATACATAAATCAATGAATAACAAAAATGTGAAATTAAGATTTATTTTTATCTACTATAAAATGCATAGCAAGCAAGCATGTAGCGGTCGAACCACAGAGAGCAAAATGTAGCCTAAGGTTATTCATGTGCAACCAAGTCATTCATTTATATAGATCTTTTTGTGGGTTTTTAATCTTACATATTATTTTTTTTATAATTTTTGTGTTTTATATTTTTGTATTTGATTTTTAATTTATTGTTTTTATATTTTCTTTATATATTTATTTTTATATTTTTATATTTCTTTTTCTTTTATAAAAATAAAAAAACATATATAAGGTTTTATATACACAATATATAGTAGTATATTTATAAATACTAATGAATATAGATAAAATACAAATAATAAATTGTTTTTGGGTTTTTAACATTTTTAATGTTTTTTGTAATTTTCCAAGATTTTTCGCTAATTTTTATGTATTTTTAAAGTCAAAAATTTCCTAAATAAGGGATTAAATAATTAGACTGAATTTGAATTGGATTTTAGAAATAGTAAGTAAGTCCTAAAATTATCCAAATCAATTTTAATAGGTAAATATTTATATAAAGAAAATTATAAATCAGAAAAACATATTTTTGGATTTTTAAAGGATTTTTTTTAGATTTCTATAAAAGATTTTGGGGTTTTTCAATTTTTAGGCTTTTTGTTTTTCCATTTTTAGTGATTTTTGGTCTATAATTAAAATAGGATAAATATACTATATATATTTTTTTTTGGAATTTTTAGAGACATTTTGATATTTTTTTAATATTTATAAGTTAAACAGGGAATTAATCGGCTCCTTTTCATTTACATTAAATGGATTAAATGCAAAAAATGCCAAATAAAATATGAGCGTGAAAGTACATGGCATGAAGCATCTAACCCTTTTTTTGTGGATTTTTAGGAGCACATTAGCTATTTTTATAAATAGAGAAAATATACAAAAAAGAATGTCCTTCCAGGGGCATTTTTGCAAATTATATAAAAGACAGGGGGCTTGGTGCAAATTTTCCTGAATAAAACAACATTTATTTAATTTTATTGTACTATTCAATAATTACAAAAACCGCTAGGGGTGTCCCAACAATTTCGCCACCTCAAGTGGCCCGCCACATGAGGTGATGTGGAATGGACCCATGGGTAAATACAGATAATGGTAGAGGTTAGAATGTAAAATTCCCAATTATTTATAATGATAACTTTAATTTATTGGAGTAAAGATAAAATACAAAAATACAGGGTTATATATGCAATCTACCCCAAAGAGGCACGATCGGACGACAGGGTGCCATCCACTTATCCACGTGTTGCGCTGTGGTGGCCCGATGATGCTTCAACTTCGATGCACGAGATTAGATCACTCAAAGTGATCTGATGGTTGATACTGGCCTCGATCTGACGTCTGCTGCTACTCAGGAAGAACATGTCTCGATCTGACAGTGGAGGAGTACGCTGGATGAACATGGAAGAAGCCCTGCTTGGGCGAGCTTCCTACGGTCAAAACTCTCTCCACCATCGGGCATCGACGCTCAAGAATGTCCAGAAAGTTACCTGGGCAGAGTCTTCATTGGATGGGGGCTTTAGAATGGTCGGAGGGACACTGGAGCGCCACCATGAGGTCGAGGAAGAAGAGGCACCCCAGGTACCTCCGACGAGAGTCCAGACCATCCCCAGATGTTGCGTTGCACGTCTACCCTGCATAGGACAAAACTAGCGACGAAGGCAAACCACCTCGTCCCGTTAGAAAGGAGAATGGATGAAGAGATGACAGTGGGCGACGCTCTCCGGTGAAGGGAGGAGAAGGGAGAACCGATCTCTAGATCCACGATGGACCTTGGGTGAGATGAACTACCTAGGATGACGAGAAGATGAAGGGTTATGAAATGAGGGTGAGAGAGAGGTCGGAAGACAGCCTGGGTCACGGTGGATGGTGGCCGGAGCAGAGAGATCCGACGATCGAGAATCTTAACCCTCGCTATTCGACTAATCTCTACACTAAACTAACTGTTGAAATGAAGACACAAAGCGAGAAACAACCTAGAAATGATAAACATGCATCTCTTACCTGGCTGGAGTCCAGGGAGCAGAGACATCGCCGAAGCTCCGCCTTGGACCACCCCTCGTCCTTGCTACACCATCTCCAAGCGCGGAGAAGATCCCATCTGTCATTTGGTCCTCAACGCATGCACAAGAATACTGGATGAAGCTCAAAAGGGGATCAAACTTGAAAGGAAGGAGGATAGGATTATTTATAGACAAGCACGGCGAGGGCTTATTAGGTTAGGGTTTCTGCTCGAATCGAGGAGCGTTTGACCATGGAAAGGAGCCGGCGTAATTGAGGATGGATTGTGGAAGGTCTTTTGTAAAGGAAGCGAGAAGAGAAGATCAATAGATTGGAAGAGGAAATTCGTAGAAGACAGGGTGATGGACGTCTGACACACTGGGAAGTTGGAGGCAGGATAGTTGGCCTAGGTCAACAGGCGTGAGGCGGTTATTGGTCCAGGTCAACACACTACTGATGAATCCGCGATTTATCTCACTATATTAATCTTAGCAAAATCCCCGAGTAAAATCTCAAATAAATGTTCATAAAATCAATAAATTAACAAAATAACTATTGTAAATAAAATCCACTAATTATTGTATATTATATTGTACAAAATAACTTAACAATAAAAAAGCCATAAAATAAAGGAGTTTTTCACCTGTAAATAACCCAAAACCTCATGTATTTTTAATAATTTCATTTCAACTTCTTTATTGCCGATCAACAATTTTTTATTTATTCACTGCCTGGCACTTAGGTCAATATCAAGAGATTAGTATAAGAACCAAGTTCTCATACTGGCTAATATTTGCTGACACTCAGGTTTCATGAAGCCTCCAAAAATTTTATCCCATCCTCGAGCATCCATAGATCAAATCCAAACTCGACTTCCTCATCCCAATTCCTCAAGTGAAAAATCAACTCATCTCATCAAAAACGCAGTCGTGCATGTGATGTGCTGATCATATTCTTTTTGTCTGAGACTAAGCACGGAATATGGCATGCAAATCTAGAAACCTAGGGAAATGTGGATGATTAAGTCTATGACCCTGATGGCTAAGGATGGTTAACCTAAAATCTCAAAGACCTCATAAAACTAGGTCTACTTGATCATTTCAGATCCTGAGTGGAAGTGTAAGTATAGAGGATTAATCCAACTCCTTCATTCAAAGGCACACATTTTTTGGACTTCAAGAGATATTAGGACTGCCTAAACTCAATTGAGCGCCTGCATTCAATCAGTATGGATGTAAGTACAGGCTAGAGCCCGTTGCTTGAGGACGGGGCCTTACGCGATGTCTTCTAAACCATCCAATCTGCTAAGGGCGAACCCTCACTGAATGCGGCTTACTTAATTGGGCTTAGTAGTCACTAACGACTCTTAAAGGATTTTGGATTTTTCTAATTTTTCTAACTTGTTCATAAAAATGTTTATAAAAATACGAAAATATAAAATAAATTCTACCTCAAATAAATACTCCTAGATCCCAAAGATAAAAGCCGTAAAGTCGAACTTCCCGACCAAATTTCCGCTCCGTATGAACTCCAAATTCACCAAACTCACTTTTAAATTCAAGTTAGAAAGTTATCTATCCAATGGAAGTGGGCTCACTAAAATCGGAGCTCGTTTGTAAAATATGGATTTTGGGACCTCGGTGTACACTGTATATAATGTAAATATTCATTCTTTCTTCATTTTTTATTTACTTTTTTAATTAGTAAAAAATATAAAAAAATCATTGTTGCATTGTATTTTATTCCTAATATTTTATTATATTTTTTCTGTTGTAAATATCTTTTATTAAAAATACAAAAAAATAAAATTCAAAAAGTAAAAAAAAACATGTACATGTTTGTCTTCATTTGTAAATTCTCTACTATTTTTCATCTCTTTATTTTATTATATTTTAGTATCCTACTTTATTCTACTATTTTTTTATTTATTTCCTTTCTCTACAATAACCACCCATTCAACTCCAATATTCTACCATTTTTTCTAACTTCTAATTCAACTCCACCTTTTTATTAACCTCCCCTCCCCCACTTTAATAACTTCTCATTTTCTCTTTATATACATCCCTTTCTCCTCATTTTTGCCTTTGATACATCTTTATGTGAGAAGAGCCTAGTTCTCAGGGTTGAATCGGTGACAGCGACGCAACCACAGTCGAGCGACGACAACCCTCTCTCTGGTGAGATCCGTTGGCTTCTTGGCCAACATCGCAGCCGCATCCACGCGCTACTCGAGCTCATCGCTCGCTGTCAATTTGAGCGAGGATCGTGCTTCTCGTGAGCACACCATAGGCGATCATTTCCATTGTAAGTAATTTTATTTTCATCTTTGTCATCATTTGTATTTTTGCAATTTTTTATCACCTCACATTACCACCTACATCCCTTAATTTATTTATTTCATATCATCACCAACACCACAACAACATTCTCATCTTTAGTTTTTTCCCTGTTTAAGAAAAAAAATTAAATTAAAACAAAAAATCATCACAACAACAAAAAAATTCAAAAAAAAGATTAAAAAAACAAAACGCATCAGCAGCGTCGGCCCCTACCCCCACCGCCGGCGCCGGCCGCTCCACCACCGTCGTGGCCGTGCGTCGCCCGTCGCCCGCAACCACCGCCATTAGCTTCTTCTCCTCACCATTGTCCTCCATAGCGGCGCCACCACTCCCGCAGCCGACTCCAGCTCCAGGCGGCTGCGCCCACGCGCGACCCCCTCTCTACACCTGCGCAGGTCCCTTCCCCTCCTCCGCCAGCCATGATGTTCGCCCTGCCTACCAGCATCCACCGTGCAGCGGCGCCCTCCTCCATGCCACAGGCCCTCTGCCAACCCACCGTCTGCGTGCGACGCCGCTCCCGTTGCACTGCCCCTCATCGGCGGTTAGCCCCTCCATCGTGCCTCTCTAACTCCCTACAAAGAAGAAGGTTAATTTTTTTTATTTTCGTAACAACTTCAACTTGTTCCCATTTAGTTTATGCAATTACAAATCAATTCCTGTACATTTTTTGTTGCAAGTATTATTTTCTGAATTTGCATAGACAATCCTATGTTTGCATGTTAATTTGGAATTTTGCATCAGTCATTTGAATGAAAAATGTCATGATGTTGAGTAACTAATTCTCTACCATCTAGGTATTTATTTGGATTTTTTTGAGATGTTGTGAATTAATTAAAATTGTTCAAGTGAAATTTTGCATATTTTATAAAAGATTTTGGGGTTTATCAATTTTTAGGCTTTTTGTTTTCCATTTTTAGTGATTTTTGGTCTGTAATTAAGATAGGATAAAATATACTATAAGTAATTTTTTTTTGAAATTTTTAGAGATATTTTGATATTTTTTTGATATTTATAAGTTTAACAGGGAATAAATAGACTCCTTTTCATTTTTAATAAATGGATTAAATGCAAAATATGCCAAATACATATAACCCTATTTTTGTTGATTTTTAGGAGCACATTAGCTATTTTTAAAAAATAGAGAAAATTTACAAAAGTCAATGTCCTACCAGGGGTATTTTTGCAAATTATATAAAAGATAGGGGGTTTGGTGCAAATTTGCCTGAATAAAACAACATTTATTTAATTTTATTATACTATTCAATAATTACAAAAACTGCCAGGGGTGTCCCAACAATTTCGCCACCTCATGTGGCCCGCCATGTGAGGTGACATGGAATGGACCCATGGGTAAATACTGATAATGGTAGGGGTCAGAATGTAAAATTCCCAATTATTTATAATGCTAAATTTAATTTATTGGACTAAAAATAAAATACAAAAAATGTGGGGTTATATATGCAATTTACCCCAAAGAGGCATGATCGGACAGTGGGGCTTCATCCACTTATCCATGTGCCGCGTTGTGGTGGCCCGATGACGCTTCAGTTTCGATGCACGAGATTAGATCACTCAAAGTGATCTGACGGTTGATGCTCGCCTCGATCTGACATCTGCTGCTACATGGGAAGAACAAGTCTCGATCTGATGGTAGAGGAGTGCGTCGGATGAACAGGGAAGAAGACCTGCCCGGGTGAGCTTCCTGCGGTTGAAACTCTCTCCACCATCGGGCATCGACACTCAAGAATGTCCAGAAAGTTGCCTGGGCAGAGTCTCCATCGGATGGGTGCTTTAGAATGGTCGGAGGTATACTAGAGCACCACCACGAGGTTGAGGAAGAAGTGGCACCCCAGGTACCTCCGACGAGAGTCCAGACCATCCCCAGATGTTGCGTTGCGCGTCTACCCTGCATAGCACGAAACTAGGGACAAAGGCGAACCACCTCGTCCCATTAGAAAGGAGAATGGATGAAGGGATGATGGTGGGCGGTGCTCTCCGACGAAGGGCGGAGAAGGGAGAGCTGATCTCCAGATCCACGATGGACCTGGGGTGAGATGAACTGCGTGGGATGACGAGAAGATGAAGGGTTACGAAATGAGGGTGAGAGCGAAGTTGGAAGACACCCTGGGTCACGATGGATGGTGGCCGGAGCAGAGAGCTCCGACGATCGAGAATCTAACCGTCACTATTCTACTAATCTCTACACTAAATCAACCGCTGAAATGAAAACATAAAGCGAGAAACTACATAGAAATGATAAACATGCATCTCTTACCTGGCCGGAGACCAGGGAGCAGAGACGTCGCCGAAGCTCTGCCTTGGACCACCCATCATCCTTGCTACACCGTCTCCAAGTGCGGGGAAGATCACAGCTGTCACCTGGTCCTCAATGCACGCACAAGAATACTGGATGAAGCTCAAAAGGGGATCAAACTCGAAAGGAAGGAGGATAGGATTATTTATAGACAAGCACGATGAGGGCTTATTAGGTTAGGATTTCTGCTCGAATCGAGGAGCGTTTGACCATGGAAAGGAGCCGACGTAATTGAGGATGGATTGCAGAAGGTCTTTTATAAAGGAAGCGAGAAGAGAAGATCAATAGATTGGAAGAGGAAATTTCGAGAAGACAGGGTGATGGACGTCTGACACGCTGGGTGGCTGTAGGGAGGATAGTTGGCCTAGGTCAACAGGCGGGAGGTAGCTATTGGTCTAGGTCAACACATTACTAATGAATCCGCGATTCATCATCTCAATATATTAATCTTAGCAAAATCCCCAAGTAAAATCTCAAATAAATGTTCATAAACTCAGTAAATTAACAAAATGACTCTTGTAAATAAAAAACACTAATTATTGTATATTATATTGTACAAAATAACTTAACAATAAAAAACCATAAAATAAAGGAGTTTTCACCTATAAATAGCCCAAAAACTGATGTATATTTACTAATTTCATTTCAACTCCTTTTTGGCTAATTCTTTCTCTAACTTGTTCATAAAAATGTTTATAAAAATATAAAAATACAAAATAAATTCTACCTCAAATAAATACTTCTAGATCCCTAAGATAAAAAGCCGTAAAGTTCAATTTCCCTGCCAAATTTCCTCTCCGTATGAACTCAAAATTCACCAAACTCACATTTAAAGTTCAAGTTAGGAAATTATCTATCCAACGGAAGTGGTTTCACTAAAATTGGAGCTCGTTTATAAAATATGGGCCTTGGGACCTAGGTATACACTGTATATAATGTAAAGTAAAAAAACATGTACATGTTGTTTGTGTTCTTTTGTAAATTCTCCACTATTTTTCATCTCTTTATTTTATTGTATTTTAGTAGCCTACTTTATTCTACTATTTATTTTTTATTTATTTCCATTCTCAACAATAACCACCCATTCAACTCCATTATTCCACCCTTTTTTCTAACTTCTAATTCAACTCCACCTTTTTATTAACCTCCCCTCCACCACTTTAATAACTTCTCATTTTTTCTCTTTATATACATCCCATTCTCCTCATCTTTTCCTTTGATTCATCTTTATGTGAGGAGAGCCTAGTTCCTAGAGTTGAATCGGTGACAGCGAGGCAACCACGGTCGAGCGACGACAACCCTCTCTCCGGTGAGATCCGTTGGCTTCTTGGCCAACATCGCAGCCGCATCCACGCGCTGCTCGAGCTCATCACTCGCCGGCGATTCAAGCGAGGATCGTGCTTCTCGTCAGCACACCATAGGCGACCGTTTCCATTGTAAGTAATTATATTTTTCATCTTTGTCATCATTTGTATTTTTGCAATTTGTTATCACCTCACATTACCACCCACATCCCTTAATTTATTTATTTCATATCATCACCAACACTACACCATCATTCTCATCTTTAGTTTTTTCCCCTATTTAAGAAAAAAAATAAATTAAAACAAAAAATCATCACAACAACAAAAAAAATAAAAAAAAGATTAAAAAAACAAAACGCATCAGCAACGTCGGCCCCTGCCCCCACCTCCGGTGCCGCCTGCTCCACCACCATCGTGGCCGTACGCCGCCCATCGCCCGCAACCACCGCCATCAGCTTCTGCTCCTCACCATTGACCTCCATAGCGACACCACCACCCCCGCAGCCGACTCCAACTCCAGGCGGCTCCGCCCACGCGTGACCCCCTCTCTACACCTGTGCAGGTCCCTTCCCCTCCTCCGCCAGCCACGACGTTCACCCTGCCGATGACCTCCTCCAGGCCGCAGGCCCTCCGCCAACCCACCGTCAGCGTGCGACGCCGCTCCCGTTGCACTGCCCCTCATCGGCGGCATGCCCCTCCATCGTGCTGCCCTAACTCCCTGCAAAGAAGAAGGATAATTTTTTATTTTTTTAATAATTGCAACTTGTTCCCATCTAGTTTATGTAATTACAAACCAATCCCTATACATTTTTGTTGCAAGTATTGATTTCTGAATTTGCATAGATAATCCTATGTTTGCATGTTAATTTGGATATTTATTTTGCATTAGTTATTTGAATGGAAATGTCATGATGTTGAGTAACTAATTCTCTACCATCTGGGTATTTATTTGGATTTTTTGAGATGTTGTGAATTAATTAAAATTGATCATGTGAAATTTTGCATATTTTACCCAATTTGAACTCCCAAATTCATATTTCACTCAAGGTTGCTCCAAAAATTCTACAAAAATCAGAATTAATGCTTTGAAATGTGCTTTAATTAGTGTCAAAATGTCATTTTAATTGGAGTTGTCATGTGCCTTAAATAAATTTTAGAGTGATTTTGAAAACTGATTTTTAATTAAATCCACACTTAGTATTTTTGAGAAATTTCAACTCTCCTGGATTGCTTATATAAATATCTTCTTGAAATAATTCACATTCTAATTAATTTGATAATGTGGATTTATTAGGAATTAATTACCCACTGTCACTCTTTTTCCATTGAAAAATCCATAAAAAATTCACATTGTCAAAAAATTCCAAAAAAGTTATTGTAGACTCATTGCATCATATTTTGTTTTTAATAAATTTTTCACAATTTTTGCATCAATTTGTGTGAAAATTTGTGAAAAACCCATAAAAGTGTGCATTTTTCATCGTTGCATTTTATCCCAGAAAACTCCAAAAAAGTGTCTTGCATTCATCACTGGATTAGGGTTCTAGGAAAAATATAATTTAGCTAAATCTAATTAGTTTCACATTAAATTAATTTAGCCTAGTTGTGCGTTTTCTTATTGTCTTAATTCAACCGCATTTGCATTCGCATTTCTTTTTGCATTAAAAAAAGAATGCATTTGAAAACCTAAACCTACGTTTTTCGAATTAATCCAAAGTTGTTCCTTTGCCTCCATGTGTTCGACCCCAGACTTGCCCGGGATATAAATTAAAGCTGAGTCCTCTTCACGGAGATCTTCGGTTCGGTTCCGAACGATTTGCTAAGTACCCGTACTGCAATGAGTGCAAAATTATCACGTGCTCAGCAGATTGATCAGATAGCACCATTGTCGGGGAGGTAAACGGCTTAGGAATTAATTTAGAAAATTCGATTTAGGTTTTCTCTCACTCGGGTAATCTGACCCCCGAGACATCTTGTATTTACTCCATTTTTTCTCTTAATTATTCTTTTTACTCATTTGATATTTTATTGTTGATCTCTCTAACATAAATTTTATTTTCCTTGCGAGGGCCCGGTGGACTTGGAGTGCATCGGAGGTCGATGAACGAAACACGCACCAACTGCTGAAGAGTGAGGAAATTCTATTTATTTTTGAGAGCATTTTTGTAATTATTATGTTGTAATAATTTAGTTAGTTTTCTCATTACAACAGCTCTTGTTTGAGAGCTCGTGCATGTAAAAAAAGACTTGGACTTTATTTTGTGATGTGTTGAGACCTATTTCACTCTCCGGTGAGAGTGGGGCTCGACTTGAGTGGCAAATTTAAGGTTAGGCACACGATAGTATAGCATCACATTTATTTGTGCCCATCGTAATTTAGGCCATACATATCTTAGAAGATTCACATATCTGATAAGATTCATAATGAGGCGTACATAACACGTACTACTTAGCTCAAATTAACTCAATTCTTTCCCGCTAATAATATACTGTTTAGGTGCGGTTTTCTTGATCTTCATGCATTTAGTGTAAAATTTACAAATTCAGTTTTGCATAACGCATGGAGAGTGCTGGGAGTCACTATAAGTATACCTTCTTCTGAGCATGCATCATTATTTCACGTTTACATTCTGATTTCCGATTCCTCTCTTGTTTTACAACTTAAGGTCAAAAAGGAAATTAGGACTGAATGGTATACGTGCCTTGTTGTGCTCAGATAAATTTCAAGTGATAACCTAACTCTAAAATTGGGACTGAATTGAGCAGGTCGATTAAAAATTTGGAATAAAAAGAACCTTGTTCATGGGTGCATAAAGCCCTCATTGTTTGAATTTACATGCAAGTGAGAGAGAGACGACACTATGATAGAGCCAAGTTAGGATTTCTTACATTCTACTGGTTCTTTCTTTTTAGTCAATTAGCCACTTCTCAGTGAGGATCTACGGGTAGACGGTAAACGGTCCGGATTTCCTTAGCAGAGTGGGAGGTTTAGAGGATGCCTTAGTACTCAAGGAATGGGTAGCCGTATTTATATGGTCCGTACTTACTCCTATACTGGCTGAAAGTAGGTCCAACTAGTCGTAAGAATCGGGCTAGTCTGTAGGAAAATACGAGGACCTAACAACTCGTTAATCTTTTCAAGATTGCATTTATCACCAACTAAAATTGACCAAATAATTTGGCCGAACCTTTACAGCTATCACGTGTTGAGTTGGTGAAATTGAGGGTTTGAATTGCATTTGTATTATGTGAGTATTCTCCGCATATTCACGTGCACCGTAGAACTAGCACCTCATTGAATATCGTGTTCTAATCGGTTCTTTTGACATCGAAGATGAATAATTGGGAGGATATTTATTCAGACTTTGTGAATCTCTCGTTGAACACTCCAAGAAGTACATCTTCAAAGGTCCAAGCGCAACTTGGGCCAACCTGGACCCATGACCCTCTTGAGCCCAGGATCACGCACTCTTGGGATGGTTACTCTCAAACCATTCCCTTTCTCTCTTCCCACCTCACTGAGGAATACCTTCACCTCAGTGAGAATATCTTCATTCCTAAATCCTCTTCTAATCAAGACCACATTGCTGATTCATGCCCTAAAGAAGATTCAAGAAAAATGCCTCCAAAGAAGAAAGAAGAGGAAGAAGAACACCCTGAGGACTCAATGATAATGGTACTAGCCAGATTGGTTGCATCTGAGCAGCAACAAGCACTACTCAGAGCTTAGTTAGGATAGCTCAATGTTGGGGTCGAACCACCAATGGATGCGCCGTATAACCCTGGACAGTACAGAATTCGAAACTATTTAAGTCCGGCCGAACCCATAGTTGACTTTGAATTGAAGCCATAATTTCTGAACCTGCTGCCGCATTTTGATGGGAATGCTTTTGAGGAGCCATTTGCATTCCTAAGGGACTTCGAGCTCGTCTGCGCTAACCTTAGACATCCTAATGTTAGCCAGGATTATATTAGGCTCACAACCCTTCCATTTTCCTGGGTGGAAAAGCCGACTACTGGATGAAAATCTTGGATTTACAATCACCACTTACGCCCAATTCAAGGACCTATTTCTGAAGAAGTTTCACCCTTTGAGTAGGACTAACATGATGAGGACGCACGTTATGAGTTTTTTCCAATTATCCCTTGAAGCCTTCTGTGATGCTTGGGAAAGATTCAAGGACATCATGCAGAAGTGTCCTTATCATGGACTATATGATAATATCTTGGTCCCATCGTTCTTCACTGGTCTCAACCCTGAGATGCAGGGTTTAGTGAGCGCCGCCTGTGGAGGCAGCTATACATCACGAGGATCGGATACCGTTCTGAAAGTATTCGAGCAGATGGCTGAAACGAGCCGCTCACAGATGGCCAGCAGGGCCTATACATTGTCCCCCAGTTCACTCTCATTTAGATTTGATAAATTAGATGTAGTCGATCTCTCTCAGGACGTGATCCCTAGCATGGGAGTCCTTGCGGACAAGCTTACAGTAGTCGAGAAGATTGGAAGGAGTATTGATGAGTTAGACCGAAGCGTCTCAAAACTTCCAAAACAGATGGAGGAATTGACTGAGAAGGTATCTAAGATAAGGATACCCACCGTGACTGCACCCGTTGCTCCCGTATATCGAGTTCACCATGTTCAGGAGCAGTTGGTGTCAGGGCAACTCCAGCCGTGGGAGCAGGACCAGTCCTATGCCCACTCTTTCCGGCAGCCACCTCCATTAGCAGATACAGTTCAGGAGGAGCCTCCACCGATTTGGGAGGTGAATGCAGTATGGTATACTCAGGAGCCTTCCATGCATGTAAGTATGGGAGATCGACAGACCTACCAGCATCCCCCGACCTTTCACAACACACATTCACCTCAACACCACCTCCTTCACAGCAGAGCCCTGGATTCCAGCCACCCCAGCAGCAGTGGCAACAGTACCAGCAGTATGGCCGACATGGCCATTATCAGGCGGGCCAGCAAGGCCCACAATTTCAACAAACACCCCAGCAGCAGAGGCAGTACCCTGGCCAGCAGGGCCAGTCTTCCCATTCTTCTTTCCAGTCTTATCCCCTTCCTTCTTCATCTTGTCCCGCGGATATTCAGCAGCAGATACTCGACAAGCCTTATTCCTACAGGAATGAGAATCACGATTTATGGGTGGATGTCAACCGCCTGTCCAGATGGCGAGACAAGCAGATTGTAACCTCTACCTCTATTCCATCCCAAGTTCAGGCTAGTAACCCCAATAGCCTGAACCGATCTGGTTCTCAGCATCACTTTGGTCAGGTATACTATTCAACATCTCCTAGATCTGAACATGAGATTCTTTCATGTAACGATGCTAATCACATGTCACTCAGGAGTGGAAGGACTGTGACCGTACTTGATCGGGTGAGGGACACGAGGAGGGGCATCTCTGAAGCTCTACCTGAGGAGTCTTCAGAGGACGAGGAGGAGAGGCAACATATTCCGGAGCCCCTTCAGCAAAATTTGAGGATTTCTACTCAGGGAGCTGAGAAGAGAAGGAGAGCGCGTATGCAACATCGACAACATGGATATTCTTCTGAGTCTACGGAGGACCTTGCATCTCCGGTTGTGATGGATACTACTCCAGCTTCTATTCTACAACCTATAGTAGATAGTCTAGATTTTAATTCCATGTTGCAACAAAAAGATCTTGTATGAAGAACTCTATTTCCGTTAATGTAAAGAATGATCTTTCAGTTCATGATTCAGATCTACATCTTCTGTTTCCCTAACTTCAATCCCTTTCCCCCATGCTCTTATGACAGGAAAGCACATCAAAAGATTCAGAAAGATGACCCCGATATGGCACCGTTTTGTAAAGAAAATATCATTGTAAAGGTGTCATTTGATGAGTATGTGGCTAACCATCCTGCGTTCCATAAATACCTTAAGGTGAGATGCACACCTACTAGGGTTAGCAGGAAGAAAGAGAAACAAAAGGTGAAGACACACGTCTTGTCAGTAACCACAACCTATTGTCTCAAGAATCAGACATTGCCAAGGAAAAAGAGAGATATGGGTGCTCACTATGTGGAGAGTCGTATTGACGACATCGCGTTTGCACGTAGACTCTTGGATAACGGTTCTTCCATCAACTTACTTCCCTTAGCATTATATCAAAAATTGGAGTTGGGACCACTTCACAAATCCAGAGCTTTACTCCAATTCGCAGACCGTTCAGTGAAGAGACGTAAGGGAGAAGTGAAGAACATCGTTATCTCAATTGAGGGGCAGAACTATCAAGTTGACTTATAGTCTTGGACATGGAGACCCCCAATCATTGGAGAGAATCTCAGATCATTCTCGGGTGGCCCTTCCTTAGGACTGCAGGCACAGTTTTTGATTATGGTACGGGAATGATGAAATCCCGTTCTCCAAGATAGGAAGTGAACCTTGATATGAAGCAAACCAAGTGTCAGCGACCTGATTCAGAGAGTAGCACAGAGTACTCATCTTCAGAGGCATATTGCAGAATGATTAGCACCGTTGGGATTTGGGGACAGATTCCTTCAAGACAGAGCGAGACCCTTTCATCTGGAAAGGACATAGTGAATGATGCAGTTTACCAGGTGTTGCCTGATCTTGTTAGAGATGCATCTACTTATTCCCCTGATGACGTAGACATCCATCTAAATCTATCAGTTCCATCCCCTTCGGAACGATCATGGGACATGGATGATGAGTCGGACGCGGCTTTGGCCGAATTGTCGTGTTTCTTTAGCGATCCGACTCCAGATACTTCTGAGTTGATGGTGAGTACTACACAATTGAGCCCACCTTCATGCGGCACAGAGCCAAATTCAGATTTAGTTCAACCAGATTTGCTTCATGATTCCACATTGCCAGAACTGAAATCACTACCTCCTATACTCAAGTATGCCTTTTCTTATGGGACCCAAAGAGATATATCCTACTATCATTAGCTCAGACTTGACTTTAGAACATGAGTCTAGGTTTTTAGAGGTCTTAGAGAGGAATCACAAAGCAATAGGTTGTACAATGTTAGATCTCATGGGGATCAACCCCGCTCTCTGCTCCTCGCAACCACATTTTTTACTAAGGATAATGTGATACCTTCCCGTGAGTTCCAGAGGAGACTAAACCCCAATCTACGGGAAGTGGTAAAGAAAGAGATTGAGAGATTGTGCAAGGCAGGGTTTATATACCCCATTTCTGACTCCAAGTGGGTGGCCCCGCTTCATGTTGTCCCGAAGAAGTCGGAAATTCAGGTGGTCACCAACGAGGAGGGGATAGAGATCATGACATGAGTACCCACGTCGTGGCGCGTCTGTGTCGACTACAGGTGCATGAATGCCGCGACCAAGAAAGACCACTTTTCCTTGCCTTTTATTGATCAGATTTTGGAGAGACTTGTAGGGAAAGAGACCTTCTGTTTTCTTGACGGGTACTCAGGCTACAACCAGGTAGCTATAGCCCCTGAGGACCGGGAAAGACACGTTCATATGTCCGTTTGTTAGGCTGACCAGAGCCTAAGTATGGGGGGGGATCGACTTCTATACTTTTTGTTATTTTAGCTCTCCTACGCTTAGCACGAGCTATGTCTTTTTCTCGCTTCTTGTGTTTTGAGGACATAACACATGCTAAGTATAGGGGGGCGTGTATATTTATTAACATATATACTTTACCCATAGCTCGTACTTTCACGTATTTTTGTGTATATTATACAATAATTAAGGGGTGGGTAAAATTGGTTAAAAAACTCTTTTTTAAAAGAGAATCTTTTCAAAAAAAACTTTTCAAAAAAACTTCAAAATTTTTCCTTTTCTTTCAAAAAATATGTGTCCTTTTTTATTAACCTTTCTAAAAAAAATTTGAAAAAAAAGCAAAAATCTTTTTCCAAAAAAAGTTTCCTTCTTTTCCTTTCTTTTTCAAAAAAAAATCAAATCACGAAAATCAAAATAAAAAAAAACTAACTAATAAGTTGGTTTGGTCCCTGACATTTACACTTTCACACAAGACTAGTGATGTTCAAGAACACTTGGTTTATGGGGTCTTAAGGTTTTGAGTTTAACCAACCTTAGTCATTAGGGTCTTTGACTTAATTATTCACATTTCTCTAGTTTAAAAGATTTGTGTGCTATATTGCATGCTTAGTCTCTACTTTAAGAATATAATCAGCACCTCACATACACGACTGCAGTTATGATGAGATGAGTTGAAATTTCACTTGAGGAACTGGGATGAGGGATTTGAGTGTGGACCTGATTTAATGATGCTCGAGGATGGGGATAAAATCAATGAAGGCTTCACGAAACATGAGTGTTAGCACCTTTAGCTAGTATGAGAACATGGTTCTTGTACTATCTCTTGACATTTACCTATGTGCCAGGGTGCCATAAAATAAAGAAATTGTTGATCAGTACACGCCAATTCTTGATAAAAGCAGTGCAGCTAGCCAAAAATAATGCAAAGAAATACAAATGTTGAAAAAGCTCTCAACCTACAAGTCAAATATTAAAGAGCTTACACCAAAGGAAAGTGCTCCCAACCATTTCAAAGTGTCCACTTGGGACTACCGCTATTAGGACAAGGAGTCGGGCATGCACCAAAAAAGGGCTCTGCATCGTAAATGCTACAAGTCTGGGTGTAGAAGGTATAATAGATACTCAGAAAAAGGCACACCCCGGTGTACTCCCAGGAAAACAAATGCAGATGACTCCAACTTCTCTTGACAGACACACTAATCAACAAACAAAAAAATACGTTGAGTTAATAATTCACTCGAGAGGATCCTTGTTCCAATGAGAGGGAGAGAATAAAATGACACAACCTATGTCCTCCATTCAACTGGCCTTCCATCTACACTTTTAAGTTTGACAACTAAAGAGATGGTGGATTGGATGCAAGAAATGATTCATTCCCTAGTGTTGAGGATCAGGTTACTTAGGAGAGTCTCTTGGACTGGAAACTTGGGTGACGTTGCAACTCTACTCTTGTAACTGTAGTCCACACTTAAAGTCATATCCGTATTATATATATACAGAGAGAGATTGATGATTAGGGAAATTGGATACCTTTTAACTAGAGCTTGGTTCAGCTTAAAATTTTAGGATCTCTAAAATCAGGAGTTCTTGAACATATCAAGTCTTATATTCACATGCACAGTAAGGGGTTATTCCAACTTATTCATTCTTTATTTGCTCGAGGACTAGCAAAGTTTAAGTACAGGGGGGGTGATGAATCCGCGATTCATCATCTCAATATATTAATCTTAACAAAATCCCTGGGTAAAATCTCAAGTAAATGTTCATAAAATCAATAAATTAACAAAATAACTCTTGTAAATAAAATACACTAATTATTGTATATTATATTGTACAAAATAAATTAACAATAAAAAATCCGTAAAATAAAGGAGTTTTTCACCTGTAAATAGCCCAAAATTTCATGTATTTTTAATAATTTCATTTCAATTCCTTTTGGCTGATTCTTTCTCTAACTTGTTCATAAAAATGTTTATAAAAATACAAAAATACAAAATAAATTCTCCTCAAATAAATACTCCTAGATCCCAAAGATAAAAAGCCGTAAAGTCCAACTTCCCGGCCAAATTCCCGCTCCGTATGAACTCCAAATTCACCAAACTCACTTTTAAAGTTCAAATTACAAAATTATCTATCCAACGGAAGTGGTTTCACTAAAATCGGTAGCTCATTTGTAAAATATGGATTTTGGGACCTAGGTGTACATTGTATATGTAAATATTCATTCTTTCTTCATTTTTTATTTTTTAATTACTAAAAAAATCTAAAAAAATCATTGTTGCGTTGTATTTTACTACTAGTATTTTATTGTATTTTTCTGTTATAAATATCTTTTATTCAAAATACAAAAAAAATAAAATTAGAAAAGTAAAAAAAACATGTACATGTTGTTTGTCTTCTTTTGTAAATTCTCCACTATTTTTCTTCTCTTTATTTTATTGTATTTTAGTAGCCTACTTTATTATACTATTTATTTTTTTATTTATTTCCATTCTCTACAATAACCACCCATTCAACTCCATTATTCCACCATTTTTTCTAACGTCTAATTCAACTCCACTATTTTATTAACCTCCCCTCCACCACTTTAATAACTTCTCATTTTTCTCTTTATATGCATCCCATTCTCCTCATTTTTACCTTTGATCCATCTTTATGTGAGGAGAGCTTAGTTCTCAGAGTCGAATTTGTGACAGCGACACAACCACGGTGAGCGATGATAGCCCTCTCTCCGGTGAGATCCGTTGGCTTCCTGGCCAACATCGCAGCCGCATCCGCGCGCTGCTCGAGCTCATCGCTTGTCCGCGATTCGAGCGAGGATCGCGCTTCTCGTGAGCACACCATAGGAGACCGTTTCCATTGTAAGTAATTTTATTTTCATCTTTGTCATCATTTGTATTTTTGTAATTTTTTTATCACCTCACATTACCACCAACATCACTTAATTTATTTATTTCATATCATCATCAACACCACATCATCTTTCTCATCTTTACTTTTTTCCCTGTTTAAGAAAAAAATTAAATTAAAACAAAAAATCATCACAAAAGAAAAAAATTCAGGAAAAAAGATTTAATAAAACAAAACGCATCAGCAGCGCCAGCCCTTGCCCCCACTGCCGGCGCCGCCCGCTCCACCACCGTCATGGTCGTGCGCCGCCCGTCGCCCGCAATCGTCACCAGTGGCTTCTACTCCTCACTGTCGACCTCCATAGCAGAGTCGCCACCCCCACAGCCGGCTCCAGCTCCAGGCGGCTCTGCCCACGCGCAACCCCCCTCTCTCCACCTGTGCAGGTCCCTTTCCCTCCTCTGCCAGCCGCGATGTTCTCCCTGCCTACCAGCGTCCACCACGCAACAACATCCTCCAGGCCGCAGACCCTCTGCCAACCCATAGTCGGCGTGCGACGCCGCTCCCGCTGCGCTGCCCCTCATCGGCGGCAAGCCCCTCCATCGTGCCGCCCTAACTCCCTACAAAGAAGAAGGTTATTTTTTTTATTTTTGTAACAATTGAAACTTGTTCATGTTTAGTTTTTGTAATTACAAATCAGTCCCTGTACATGTTTTGTTGCAAGTATTATTTTCTAAATTTGCATTGACAACCCTATATTTACATGTTAATTTGGATATCTATTTTGCATCAGTTATTTGAATGAAAAATGTTATGATGTTGAGCAACTAATTCTCTTCCATCTAGGTTATTATTTGGATTTTTTTGAGATGTTATGACTTAATTAAAATTATTCAAGTGAAATTTTGCATATTTTATCCAATTTGAACTCCTAAATTCATATTTCACTCAAGGTTACTCCAAAAATTCCACAAAAATCAGAACAAATGCTTTGAAATGTGCTTTAATTAGTATACAAACAGCATTTTAATTGGAGTTGTCATGTGCATTAAATAAATTTTAGAGTGATTTTGAAAACTGATTTTTAATTAAATTCACACTTAGTATTTTTGTGAAATTTCAACTCTCTTGGATTGCTTATATAAATACCTTCTTGGAATAATTCACACTCTAGTTAATTTGATAATATGGATTTATTAGGAATTAATTACCCACTATCACTCTATTTCCATTGAAAAATCTATAAAAAATTCACATTTTGTTAAAAAATTCCAAAAAAATTACTGTAGACTCATTGCATCATGTTTATTTTCAATAAAATTTTCACAATTTTTGCATTCTATATGTGTGAAAATTTGTGAAAAAACCCATAAAAAGTGTGTGTTTTTCATCGTTGCATTTTAACCCAGAAAATTCCAAAAGAGTGTCTTGCATTCATCACTAGACTATACTTTGGCTAAATCTAATTAATTTCACATTAAAATTAATTTGTCCTAGTTGTGTGTTTTCTTATTGTCTTAATTCAACCGCATTTGCATTTGCATTCCTTTTTGCATTAAAAAATACAAAAAAATCGCATTTGAAAACCTAAACCTACGTTTTCCGAATTAATCCGAAGTTGTTCATTTGCCTCCCTGTGTTCCATCTCGGACTTGCCCAGGATTTAAATTAAAGTCGAGTCCTCTTCACGGAGATCTTCGATTCGGTTCTGAACGATTCGCTAAGTACCCATACTACTACAAGTGTAGAATTATCACGTGCTCAGCGGATCGATCAACTACACGCCAAAACATGCTTATTAAATCAAAATAATTATTTTAAATAGTAAATAATTTTATTAATTTTTGTTAAGAAATAAAAAAATGTTTATTATTTAATGTATAATTTTATTATGTTTTTTATTTTTTTTGACTTTATTTATTAGTAGTTACTTTTATTAGGGTATTTATAGATATATTCATCTATGTTTGTACATTTTTATTTTTATTTTAATATTTTATTTTATTATTTTCTTATTTTATTATATATATATTTATTTTATTTTTATGATATAACTTGTATACTTAAATAAATAGATATATATTTATTATGTATATTTATAGGTATTTTATCTATGTATTATATACATCTTTTTAATTTAATTTATTTTATTAGATTTTATTTTGGTTTTATATTTTTAATAGAGATGTGAATAATGTATAAAATATTGTAAAAATATAAATGAATAAAGAATAAAAGAATATGATTTCCTTTTAATTACATACATGTATAATAGAGGTATTTTTATCTTTGTATTTATAGACTTTTTTTTATTTTTCATTTTCTTTTTGGTTTTATTTAGGTTTTATATGTACGTATGTTATAAATAATAATTACAAAAGCTAAAAAATATAAATTTGTGAAAATAATGAAGGATAAATAAAATGAATATTTTAATCGGGTGCAATGTACAATGAGGGTCAAAAACCTAACTTTCACACAATAACTCCAAAAATATGGATCCACTACCATTAACTAGCTTATGAAAAATTATATTCAATTAGTGGTGATTTGGATATATTTTGAGTTTTTATTTGAAAGATATGGGTCTGTGAAGTTGGGTTTTTGGCTTTTTTTATTTTGTGTATAAAATGAACACTGTATACTATTTTTGTACAATCAATTTTGTATTTTTATTTGCATTATTATCTACAACTTTTATGTACAAAGTTTCTTTATTTGATGGATAAATAATAAAGAGGAAAATAGATGTCAAAAATGAATCATTGAATGAATACATAAATAAATGAATTTTTATTGTATTCTTGGCCCTTATCTCCCCTACTTTATTCCTTGTCGACCAATTCAATTCTTGACCTGGTCTCGAGGTTTAGGGTCATAAAATATCTTTGATACTTTATTCCTTTTCTTTTCTTCTCTTTATTCTATAATTTTGGCGTTAAAAACATTATTATATACATCATAAATGCAATAAATCACGGATGCTATTTTGTACAAATTGATGCTATTTACATGCATCAGCTAGGGTTTTTAAGGCCAAAATGATATAATAAAGGTGATGAAATGGATATTCATCAAGTATCCTCATGACAGGGGGAGTCCTCTGAGGCTCCACGACGGTTGAAGGAGGGCGGAGGTGCACCCACGAAGGCCGTCCGGCCACCCTGCTCCATGGTGTCGAACCCATGTATAAGAGCTGCATTCATATACATTCTAGGTAGATTTTATTCCCGTGATTTGTTTTCTGTATTTAATTTTGTATTTTATTTAGTGAATTGGTGTTAATCACCCACACGTAGTTCATCAGAGATGAGCTCGGGCGAATGCCATCCATTGTCTCCGCCAGTTTTCCGACCCCACATCCACTTCCATTTCTTTTCCCTCCATTTCCCCATCACGTTTCACCTTCCGCTCACCCGGATCAACCACTGAACTGGCCTAACGTCGCTCCACTTCTTTCACCTCGCCGGAGTAGCCGCCACCTCTCCCCGCTTTGCTTCCATACCCCTCTAATAGGGCCGAGACATTTTTCCCTTGGTTCACTTTTTATTCTATGTAGGTCCGAAGATCAATAGTCGATGGGGAGCGATTTTGATCCTCGCCTGAGATACATGGATCTGTCATCTTCTCCGACCCCAATAGAGAGCTCTGGCAGTCCCCAGCCTTGTTGAGCCCCCCAACTGATAGACGAGACCGCCAGGCACCTTTTTGAGACGTTTTCAACGTGCGAAGAGGTCAGGAGCATGCATGCCATCTGATCGAAGCTCGGGGATGGGGGAGTTCTACCCTATTCGTCGAGGCTTCTTCTTCGATGTCCGATCGTACCCGACCTCCAAATTATCAGGAGCCATTGGATGCAGTGAGCCAGATCTATCAAATCACCTGGGGTGATCTAATCTCATCCGTCCAAGGTTGAACCGTCATTGTGCACTGAGGAGACGACACGTGGATAAGTGGCGCCTATCAACCGTTGGATCCGCCCGCATATGGGGTAAATTACAGATCATGCCCCGAATCTTTTTGTATTTATAATTAATGTTGTAAATAAAATATCTAGTTTAAATAAAATGAAAATTTTGCATTCGAGGCCCCTATGCTTATTGATATTTACGTTTGGGTCCATTCCATATACCTCACATGTCATCCCACGTGATGTGGCGAAATTGCATGTAACCCCTGGCGATTTTTGTAATTGCAGAATAGTTCAATAATTTTGAAATTACGTTGTATAATTTTGTCACATTTGCAGATCAACCCTTGATGAATTTCGTATTCATCATATTAAAAAATATTAATCCCCTGACTTAATTAATCCAATAAAAATCATTGATAATTTATTCATTTTATCTTGTACTATACTGTATATAATATGTATTTAATTAACCTAAATTGTAAATAATTACTTTGCTTTTAATTCTCATTAAAAATCCCTTAAAAATTACAGTTAAATTGTCTATAATTTTCCTAACCTTGAAAAGATCTAAAAAATACAAAAACAATTCAAAACCAAAAAGCAGGTATTTTTAACCCTTTAAAAATACCCCCAAATACACTTTTGTACAAATGACCTCTTTTGGCTTTTGTCCAACATGAAACTTGTAGATCTCATCGAGATTTACAACTTTTATGTTTTGACTTTTTTTCCCTAATTTTACCTCTAACTAATTCTTTTATATTTTTCTTTATTTTTGCATTTTTGATTTATCTGGTGCAGCCACGTGGCGTCCTCTGGGCCACCCACGTGGCCGCATCTTCTCTCTGACACCTGGCCCCTCCCTAGGCCATCAGATCCTCGCCGCCAACCTCCATCATGTCTGCTCGCTTCTGCTCCACTCTGAACAGTCTGATCTTCAGATCGGATCCTCACCACCCACTTCCACTCTCTCCTAGACCACCCGATCCCTTCTCATCCTATGCCTCTCCGCTCTCCATGTCACCAGCTTACCCCTCCATCGTAGGATAAACCCTAAGACCCATCTTAACTATTCACCCCTGCCGCTCTCCAACCGTAGATTAGATCATCTGATCTAATCGTGACCATCCCCCAATGCATTACCCCCGACCGTTGGATCGAGGGAATTAACGGTCCATGGACGTTGTCTACCTCCAGCCCTATGCATTACACCTGCGAGCAACTCCTCCCTCTTCCTATTTTGGAGCACACTCCAGCCACGCTCCTCTCCTCCTAACGGTCGCCCCATGAAGCCTACCCTTCCGCCATCCTTGCACCGGTTTCACTGCCCCCGCTTCACTCCTCCATCAATATGACAACCATTCAAAACTGCCACCACCACCACATAACGACCGGTCCACACCTCCTATAAAAGCCTCTACCCTGACACCATTCACCCTATCCACCATCCACGAGGGCTGTGGCCCAGCTCCCTCCGCCCTCCGGTGATAGCGGAGTGTAGTGTAGAAGCGACGATGACTCGGTCCTCAGGTTTGATCTATGGCTCCTCTGCCATGTGAGATCATCCTCTTCGGCAGTAGCTAAGCTCCCTGGACCAGTCGACCAGGTTGAGCGATGACCAGAGGGTCGACTCAACCCTCAACATAGACCTCCTCCTCCGCCAATCGTCGTGCTCCAGCAAGGTACTCCTCCTATTTTTAATTACTTTTCTCCTATTTATTCGAATCTACACAATCACCATCACCAATCACCAATCTTCCCCTGAGCTCTGCCATCCATCAAAATTCCGCACCAACCCCATTCCCTTCTCTAGAACCAACCCCACTCCGACCCACCTTCTTCCTCGCTCTGTCGGGAACGAAGCTCCTGGTCACCGCTCCCGTCGCCTTCACGGCCACCATCTCACCTCACATCACCTCACGCACATCACGCGTGTGCTTCGGCTATCTTTCTAACCTTGCAGATACTCAATGGTCGGACGTTGCGCCTCCTCGCCGGTCTCGAGCACCAACTTTAGTAAACTACCTTCGCCTTGCTGCTCCAGACGACGATGAAGCTTCGTCGCATCTCCAGGATCTCCGCCAGCCCTCCAACAAGCTCCCTCGACCTTCAGACGAGTCCTCGGAGCATGACAAAGCAAGATGGTGGTCATCAGAGCGCAACCTCCTCCGACGACTAAATGGCAGACGACGAAGAGCATCTACCATCCGATACTCACGATTGGACAATCCAGATGATGGCACGTGGCGTGTCTAAGCCTCATGACGAACCGACAGGTCGAATTCACCAAGCCTTACACTAAGCGACTGCTTCACACCACGTGGCCCGTCCCAAGCCTCCCACCGCACCTACAGGCTCGGGCAGACCTAGCTAAGGGTCGAGCCACCAAAAGAGGCCACGACAACCCCAAGCTTGTGACCCCCCCGAGCCTAGCTCCTCACGTGCCTAACACGTAAGGGAGGGCATGGGTAATTTGCAGGAATGACCCAACCACTTTCTAGACATGCAAGGAGGTCCAGGCGTGCATGCCTCACGTGCACGCCTAGACAATTTACATCTATGCCTAGCCGATTTCTGATATTTGCAAAAAGTCCCCCATGCACAATGGCATAATTATAAAGGGGCCTAGGCGGTTTTACAAGATTGCAAATAGGTCCCTCCAGGGACCTATTTGCGATTATTTATCCTTTTATTCCTTGCATTTTTATTACATTTATGCCCCTGCATTGTTTCCTTCATAACTTGAGCATCGTAGGTCCAAATTGTATGATTTCAGTGTCGTTTTGTTCCTTATTTCATCATCTAGCTCATGGCATGTTTAATTTTCTCATATGACACTAATTTAAATATGATGCATTTTTATTGCTTAAAAGTGTCTGTGATCTATATGTCTCTGCCATTGATCGATGATTGTTTGCATTGTTTTAGTGCTCAATTTAACTATGAAGTTTAAGCCATAATTTGTTGCTCAATTCTATGATCTTCTGGGGCATGTTTGTAATAATTATATGCATAAGTCTTCTTTGCCTTCATGTATACATTGTGTTTACGCATCACCTTTAATTGCATCTTAAAACCAAACAAAAAATACATTCATCATATAATTGCATTGTTCTGCATTTTAGTGTGAATATTCTGCATGGAGACCTGAAAATAAGGAATTATTCACACATGCTTCTAATTGACCAAAAATAGATAAATAGATTAAAGTAGCTCGTATCCCTATGTTCGACCTTGGTAGACTTTCCAAGTACTCCACAACATTCAAAGATTGTGATTTTTTGCTGAACTGAATTTGCCTCCTATATTATGACACTCATTATTAAAGAGGCAAATTCCACGATCATCAAATGGCGCAATTGCAGGGGATACGACTTAGCTTTATTTATTTGTTGAATTTTGATATATTTTTGTGTTGAATATTTTCAAAATCTACAGGTCTTCTCATCATGCATTTTTTCATCATTTTCTGCCGATTATTTTCTCGTTATTTTTCTAACATTTCTCTTTTGTGGCAGGGCCCATGAAGATCGAGGACGCTTGATCTCCATGGAGGCGAGGAGTTGGGAGCTCCCACTGAGAAGGCCGTAAAAGAGTCAACGGAGAATTATAGGAAATTTAGTCAGCTTTGCTTGCATTTGCATGTTGTAAAAAATTTTGTGTTGCATGTGCATGTTTAGTAGTCCTCATTAGAAGGCTCGCATGTTGTAAAAAAAGAGAGAGAAAAAAAGACCTAGATCACTAGATGATCTAGCCCATCCCACACACACTTGCACATATACACTCACCCCCATATGCTCTCTCTATATATTTCACACAATCACTCTTCTCCCCTCTCACATCCTAGTGTGTACACAAAGCACCCGCCCTCTCATCTTCTGTAAAAATTCATCTTAGTGTAAATGCTCCTCCCAACACAGACCCCCTAATTCAGATCCTTTACTTAGGCTATTTGTAGCCTAAGTATAGAGGGGGACCCGACTCATTCATCCCTCCCTCCCTCTCTGCATCTTCTTATACTTAGGTCAATTTTTTGA
Source organism: Ottelia alismoides (assembly GCA_037367405.1). Classification (NCBI taxonomy): domain Eukaryota; kingdom Viridiplantae; phylum Streptophyta; class Magnoliopsida; order Alismatales; family Hydrocharitaceae; genus Ottelia; species Ottelia alismoides. The sequence continues at coordinate 974,886 of JAZKJV010001277.1, forward strand.
CCTAAGTATAAGGGGGACCATCCTCCTCAGTTCCTCTATATCACCCTATAATTAATTGAGCCATGGTTTCATATCACTTGTGCTATGAGGACATATCAAATGTTAAGTATGGGGGGTATACCATATATTATTGTATATATACTTTAACCATAGCTCATGTTTTTAAATTTTTTGAAAATTCTTTTTTGGGCTTGGTTTAAGTTGACTTGTGAACTGAGTTTTGTAAAAATTAGTGTAAATTTTTTTCAAAATTGAGGGATTATTTTTTTTGTAAAAATAATTTTTAAATTTTTTTGTAAATTAACCTCTTTCAAAAACTCCATAAAAATCTGATTTTTTTAAAAAAACTTTTTCTTTAGAAGAATCTGACTACTAGGCTTAAAAATGAGTAGCTGCTCTCAGTGAGGGAACTTTGGTCTCCCTTAGCAGAGTGGGTGGTTTAGAGGACACTGTATATGGCTCCGTCCTCAAGTAACACGGGTCCGTCTATCTGTCTGTACTTACACCCATACTGGCTGAGAGTGGACGCAACTATTCATATGAGCCTGGGCCAGTCATTATCTTTCAAAGGAAATAAAAAAAATGATGAAAAAATTAAAATGAAAAAAATTAAAATCCATAGAAATTTGCAAAAGATAAAAAAATCACCACAAAAATTTACTAACGAGGGGTTGGTGTATTCCTGACACATTCACATTCACTCAAGGCTTGAGGATTTGAGGACACTTGATTTCTGTGATCTTGAGAGTCCGGGTTAACATACCTTAGTCATTAGGGTTTTTAAGCTTAATTATCCACAATTCCCTAGTTTGAAAGATTTGAGCGCTATATTGCACTCTTCATCTCTACCTTCTAAAGAATATGATCAGTATAACACAATCACAACTGCATGATTGATGAGATGAGTTGAGTTATCACTTGAGGAACTAGGACTGGTGACTTGAGTTTAGACCCGATCTAATGATGTTCGAGGATGGGATAAAGTTAACGAAGGCTTCAAGAAACCTGAGTGTCAGCAAAACCCTAGCCAGTATGTGAACACGTTCATATGCTATCTCTTTGATATTTACCTATGTGCGAGGGTATGATGAAACTTAATTTAATAGTTGATCAGTGTGCGCTAACTTTTGGTAAAAGCAGTGGAGCTAGCCAAAAAGAAAAGAAAAGAAAGAAATGTTTAAAGAAAAGCTCTATCCTCCAAAAGTCAAATTACAAATGAGCTTCCATCAAAGGCAAGCGCTCCCAACCATTTTTAAAGTGTCCACTTGGACCGAGCTCTAATTAGGACAAGGAGTCGAGCTAGCACCACAAAAGGGCTCTGCATCGTATAGTGATACAAGTTTGGGTGCTGAAGGTATCTTAGATACTCAAAAGAGACATACCTCGGTGTACTCCCAGAAAAACAAGTGCAGACGACTCCGAATTCTCTTGACGGACACATTGATCAACAAAAATAAAAATACACGTGTTGAGTAATAAGGCACTCGAGAGGCCCCTTGTTCCAATGCGAGGAAAAGAAAAATAGACACAATCCTATGCCCCTCCATCATCTGGCCGTCCATCTACATTTCAAGTCTGACAAACTAATGAGACAGTTGACTGAAGCAAGAATAGACTTATTCCCTAGTGTTGAGGATTAGGTCTAGAGGAGAGTCTCTTGGACTGGAACTTCGAGTGATGTCTCGACTCGACTCTCATGAAATGCGGTACATTAAATTTCATATCTTTATATTATATGTACAAAAAGGGTGCCTGATAATTAGAGAAGTTGGATTCCTTCTGACTAAAGCATGATTAAGCCCGGAATTTTAGGATCAATTAAATTGAGGTCTTTGAAAAATTGAGCCTTGAAAATCCACATGCACTGTCAGGAATTAATCTGACTCCTTCATTCTTTAGATGCTTGAGGACGAGCATAGTTTAAGTATAGGGGTATGATGAATCTCGTATTCACCATATTAAAATCGATAGATTAATCCCCTAACATAATTAATCTAATACACATCACTGATAATTCATTAATTTTATCTTGTACTATACTGTATATATTATGTATTTAATTAACCTAAATTGCAAAAAATTACTTTGCTTTTAATTATCATTAAAAATCCCCTAAAAATTAGAGTTAAATTGTCTATAATTTTCCTAACCTTGAAAAGTACTAAAAAATACGAAAACAACTCAAAACCATAAAGCAGGTATTTTTAACCCTTTAAAAATACCCCCAAAATACACTTTTGTACAAATGTCATCTTTTGGCTTTTTGTCCAACATGAAACTTGTAGATCTCATCGAGATATACAACTTCCATGTTTTGACTTTTTCCTAATTTTGCCTATAACTAATTCTTTTATATTGTTCTTTATTTTGAATTTTTGATTTTTCTGGTGCAGCCATGTGGCACCCTCTGGGTCGCCCACATGGCCGCATCCTCTCTCTGACACCTGGCCACTCCTGGGCCATCTGATCCTCGACGCTCACCTCCATCGTGTTCGTCTGTTCTCACTCCACTCCCAACCATCTGAGCTTCTCCCAGATCAGATCCTCACTACCCGCTTCCGCTCTCTCTCAGACCCCCCGATCCTTTCTCATCCCACGCCTCTCCTCTCTCTGTGTCACCATCTCACCCCTCCGCTGTAGGATAAACTCTAAGACCCATCTGAACCGTTCACCCCCACCACTCTCCAGCCGTAGATTAGATCATTTGATCTAATCGTGACCATCCCCCAACGCACGACCCCGACCATTGGATCGAGCGATCCAACGGTCCATGGGCGTCGTCTACCTCCAGTCCCAAGCGTTACACATGCGAGCAACTCCTCCCCCTACCTATTTTGGAGCACGCTCCAGCCACACTCCTCTCCTCCTAACGGTCGCCCCATGAAGTCTACCCTTCCGCCATCCTCGCGCCAACTTCACTGCACCTACCTTCACTCCTCCATCAATCTGTCATCAATTCAAAACCTCCTCCACCACCACGTAACGACCGGTCCACCCCTACTATAAAAGCCTCTACCTTGACACCATTCACTCCAACCACCATCCATGAGGGCTGTGGCCCAGCTCCCTCCGCCCTCCGGCGATAGCGGAGGGCAGTGTCGAAGCGACGACGACCCGGTCCTCAGATGTGATCCATGGCTCCTCCGCTACGTGAGCTCCGCCTCTCCGGCAGTAGCTAAGCTCCCTGAACCGGTCGGCCAGGTTCAACGATGATCAGAGGGTCGACTCGACCCTCAACATAGATCTCCTCCTCCGCCAATCGCCGTGCTCCGGCAAGGTACTCCTCCTATTTTTCGTTACTTTTATCCTATTTATTCGAACCTACACAATCACCATCACCAATCACCAATCATCTCATGAGCTCCACCATCCATAAACATCCACGCCGACCCCCCTTCCCTTCTCTAGAACTACCCCCACTCCGACCCACCTTCTTCCCCGCTCTGTCGGGAACGAAGCTCCTGGCCACCGCTCCCGTCTCCTCCACGGCCACATCTTGCCTCACTTCACCTCACACACATCACATGCATGCTTCGGTTATCTTTCTAACCTTGCAGATACTCAACGGTTGGACGTTACGCTTCCTCGCCGGTATCGAGCACCAACTCCGGCAAACTTCCTCCACCTTTGCTCCATACCACGATGAAGCTTTGCCGCATCTCCAGGATCTCCGCCAGCCCTCTAACAAGCTCCCTCGACCTTCAGACGAGCCCTCAGAGCACGACGAAGCTAGATGGTGGTCGCTGGAGCGTAGCCTCCTCCGACGACTAAACGACGGACACCAAAGTGTAGCTACCTCCCATCCTCACGTTCAGACGGTCCAGATGATGGCACGTAGTGAGTCCAAGCCTCATGACAAACCAACGGGCGCGGATTCACCGAGCGAATGCTTCACGCCACGTGGCCCATCTCGGGCCTCCCGTCGCACCTACAGGCTCGGGCAGACCGAGTCAAGGGTCGAGCCTCCAAAAGAGGCCACGACAACCCCAAGCCTACGACGCCCCTCGAGCCTAGTTCCTCGCGTGCCCAACACGTGAGGGCCTGAGTAATTTGCAGGAATGCCCCGACCACTTTCCAGAATTGCAAGGAGGTTCAGGCGCGCGTGCCTCAAGTGCGCGCTTGGACAATTTACATCTATGCCCAGTTGGTTTCTGACATTTACAAAAAGGCCCTCGCACACAATGGAAAAATTACAAAGGGGACCAGGAGGTTTTAAAAAATTGCAAATAGGTCCTTCCAAGGACCTATTTGTGATTATTTATCCTTTTATTCCCCGTATTTTTATTACATTTGTGCCCCTACCTTGTTTCCTTCATAACTTGAGCATTGTAGGTCCAAATTGCATGATTTCAGTGTTGTTTTGTTCCATATTTCATCATCTATCTCATGGCATGTTTAATATTCTCATCTAAAACTAACTTAACTATGATGCATTTTTATTTCTTAATAGTGTTTTTGATCTATATGTCTCTGCCATTGATTGATGATTATTTACATTATTTTAGTGCTCAATTTGACTATGAAATTTAAGCCATAATTTGTTGCTCAATTCTGTGATAATCTAGGGCATGTTTGTAATAATTATATGCATATGTCTATTTTACCTTCATGCATACATTGTGTTCATGCATCATCTTTTAATTGCATCCTAAAACCAAACAAAAACACATGCATCATATAACTGCATTGTTCTGCATTTTAGTGTGCATATTCTGCATGGAAACCTGAAAATAAGGAATTATTCACACATGCTTCTAAATTGACCAAAAATCGATAAATATATTAAAGTAGCTCGTGTCCCTGTGTTCGACCTTGGTAGACTTGCCAAGTATAAATACTCCACAACATTAAAAGATTGTGGTTTTTGCTGAACCGAATTTGCCTCCTATACTATGACAATTTCCCATTATTAAAGAGGCGAGTTCCACGGTCATCACCCCTGATCTTTATTTTAATTGCAAATATGCCCTTGCTAGGATATTTATTTTTTTGCATTTCATTTATTTATTAAATATATATATATATATATTATGCTCCTAAAATTATGCAAAAAAGGGTTAGATGCATGGTAGCTTGTACTTTTACGCCCCATTTGATTTTGCATTTTTTGAGCATTTTGACCATTTATTAAATATCAAAATATGCACATTTTTGTTCTATATAGCTTATAAAATACTAAAAAATACAAAAACGTGTTAAAAAATTCCAAAAAATTATATGTTGTCTTTTTTTATCATGTATTAACTTCGGTCAAAAAATCCCTAAAAATAGAAAAAGAAAAAGACTAAAATTGAAAAGCCACAAAACCTTTATAAAAATCTAAAAAATCTCAAAAACTCCAAAAATACATTTTTCTATTTTATAGTTTTGTTTATAGAATTATCTATATGTGAAAATTGTTTTGGATAATTTTGGATCTCATTTCCTATTTTTATTATTCAAATCAATCTCGGCTTATTATTAAATCCTTGATTTGGGATATTTTTAACTTTAAAAATACATAAAAATTAGAAAAAATGTTAGAATCACAAAAATACAAAAAATTATTTAAACCCCAAAAATATTTATTTTTGCAAAATTTGGATAGTTATATTTATATCTCTATTATCTATTATTGTATATATACTCTATATATAACTATATTATATTTCTAAAAGAAAAAGAAATTAAAACTATAAAAATATAAAAACAAAATACAAAAAAGATATAAAATTTAAAACAAAATATAAAAATATAAAACAAAAATAAATAAATATAATTTAAAACCCACAAAACAATAAAATGGACAAGAGAAAAGGACTTTTTTTGCGCATCATTTCGCACAATCTACAGTTTGCTCCCTAAGTTCGACCTCTACACATGCTTACACTTATTCACATTTGTTGTAGAGTTATAATAAATTTTAACTCCACATTTTTGTTATTGATTGCTTAATTCATATTATGACTGATTTGTTGATCAATCAAGATTTTGTCTGACGCCGCTTCGACAATTGTTGATCCGCCATGTGGATTGATAAGACTTCGGTGAAATCTCAGTTATCATGCATCTTAGATCACATTAACTTGGTCAAATTCAATTCAATTCTTCCCGCTAATTAGAACTATCTGCTAGGTGCAATTTCATCGCCTGCATTTCATATAGTATAAAATTTTCAATTCCGTATTGCATCCTGTATGTAGAGCTCGAGGATCGCTGTAAGTTTTCTGAACAGGGCATGCATCATTGATTTTATCGTTGCATCAGATTTTATCGACTCCCTTCCCCTTGATTTTATAACTTAGGATTAAAGGAAATCGGGACTGTTCGTTAGGCGTGTCTTGTGTGGTGGATTAAATTCAATGAAAATCAAGCTTAAAATTGGGACTGCTAATACAATTTGAACCAAAAAATGCATTAAAATTGAAATTGTTTTAGGTGAATAATCCCTTAATTGTTTGATTTTACTTGCAAGTGAGAGAGGGACGAACACTAAGATAGAGCCAATCTAGGATTTTCAGATTGACTACTGATTGTACAAAAACGATTAACTACTTCTCAGTGATGATTCTACTGGTAGCCGGTAAATGGTCCGAATTTCCTTAGCAGAGTGGGGGGTTTAGAGGATATTGCGTATGGCTCCGTCCTCAAAATGGGTAGTCTTATTTATACAAATCATACTTACTCCCATACTGGCTGAAAGTGGGCGCAACTAGTCATAAGAGTCGGGCCAGTCTTTAGGGAAATACCGGAACCTAACAGCTTGTTAACTCTTTCAAAATTTACATTTATCACCAACTAAAACATACAAGATAATTTGGCCAAACATTTAAGGCCTTCATAGCGTTGAGTTGGTGAATTTGGGGTTTGCTTTGTGTTTGTATTCAGGGGTGTGCATTCAAAGACTACACTCTGAGCGCTCTTCCTATCACTCCTCATTTCACATCGTGCTCTTGATTCAAACCTTTTGACATAGAGAATGACGGATTGGGGTGATTATTTCTTGGACTCTGTGAGCCTCTCGCTGACCTCTCCCAATCGACCATCCTCACAAGTTCAAGGACACTCTTCCCCTGAATTCCCTTGGTCTCATGGACACTCTTCCCATGACACTAAGATCAATAATTCATTCTTCATTCTGAAGACTCATACCAACCCTCTCTTCTCTCACCAAATCAAGGAAGGCTCTCACCTCGATGCTTCTAGATCGCCTTCTTGCCATCCTATTAATTCAAACCCTTTTTATTCTGAAGGTGAAGAAGACCAAGACAACAAGATGCCTCCCAAGAAGAGCATGGATGATTGATGAATCCATGCTGGATCATCATTATTCTCTATTTTTATCCTCGATTAATAACAACCTCATGAGAAATCTTCATTAATTCTACATCTTTGGTAAATAAAATCATCGCCTTTAATTAACATATTTTCTATATATATTCTGACCCTAATTTTATTGTATTTAATACCAACACATTTACTTATTTTCTTTATTATTATAAGTCCCTAAAATTAGGTTAATTATTGTTTATTTTTATTTTGGTTTTTAAAAGGAATTAAAAATACAACAAATTATCAAAACAACAAAACACAATATTTTTGCCCATTAAAATGCTTGCAAAAATTCATCTTTGTACAAACGACCTCGTTTGACTTTTTAACCAACATGAAACTCATAGATCTCATTGAGATCTACAACTTTCATGTTTTGACCTTTTCTAATTCAACCTCCTTCTATTTCTTTTTGATTTTTTTCTTTATTTTTTTCTTTATTGATTTTTTTGAAGTAGCCACGTGGCGTTCCCTAGAGCCGCCACGTGACCGCCTCTCCTCGCGCCACTCACTACCTTTCCACACCATCTCATCTCCTCTAGGAACCTTCATCTTAGCCGTACACTGCCACTCTTCTTCCAGCCTTTTGATGACATCTCTAGATCTCATCAGAACCGCCTACACCCGCTCTATCCTCAGCCACAAGATCTGCTTCCATCCAGCGGCGCTACTCGCTCCATGTCACCCCTTCATTCTCCACCATCGGATCACTTCTCCTCCTTCATCCGGACCTTTCATCTACCTAATTTTCCAGCCGTCCGATCTGATCTTGATCTGATCCCCACTGCTCGCCACCACCACCTCACAGCTGCAGGATCAGATCTCCTGATTTGATCTCTACCCTCTGCCCACTCCCTAATCAGAGCCGTTGGATCGCAAGATCCAATAGATCTGCCTCATCGTCCTCCTCCAAATGACTCCCACTCCAGGCGTTACACCATGCAAAACCCCCTGCCCCTTTCCATTTTTACCACCATCTCTGATCACCTCTCCACTTCCTCTCACTGCTTCCATGATGTCCTACCTTCCAGCATCCTCGCATAGACATCAAAACACCCCACCATCACTCTTGTCCTTTACTTCAGCCATTTCAAAACACCCCACAACCTTCATAACATTCGACCTCCTCCACCTATAAATACCTCTGCTCTGCCACTGATACTCCCTGTCCACCAATCCTGACAATCCCTCCTAGCTATCCTTCTCCTCTTATGACAGAGAAGAAGGAGTAATCAGCGATAATGGTGGCTCCTTATCCCCGGTGTTGACCCACAACGTTAACCGTCGTGTTGTGGTGCCTTTGGCCTTCTGAGCACTCCATCGTGGCTGAGCGGGATGTGCAATGATTGGAAGTCCCTTAGGGACCTCAACCCAAGCCTCTGCCATCATCTCCCTCCTCGACCCTCTAGGTATTCGGTCCCTATTTTCCTTTTGCTTTCTCCATTTTAATTGTGCGCACACACATACCTTCACCATTAAGTCGACTCGCCTCCTCCTTCACCAGACCTCCATGACCCTCGTCGACCCCTCCACTCACCTTCTTCCACCCCCGCAACATCCTTCCATCCCACACCGTCTCCTTTGCCTCCGGCAGAGGAGACCCCACTTCAGGAAACCATCTTCTTCGCATCGATACCTTCCACCCATTCGCCCCACTTCGGCTATTCCCCCACTAACCATCTCTGCAGGTGCCTTCACTGATCGGACTTTGTACACATGCTCTGGTTATCTTATCTGCCTCCAACATGCCTGCATCTCCCAACCTCCTTAGCCATCACATCATCTCTACCGTGCTTCCATCCCCTTCGCCATCACATCAGCTACCTTCTTCGATCTTAGGAGGGGTTCATGGAGCACGGAGGAGCTAGCCATATGTCACTGGAGCACTGCCTTCTCTAGGGAATGCTACGGAGCAAAGAGATACATCTACCATCCGATTGTATGGATCGGACGATCCAGATGATTGCTACGCCTTGGCCATGAAGCCCTTGGCTCGATAAAGCGAACCTATTTCCAAAGCGCGCGACCACGACAAGTGGCCTCCGTGCCTGATGACGCCCGAGCCACAACCCGAACTGGCACCGAGCCTCAACCTCCACCGAACCTAGCCCATTCATGTATAACGCACGTGCGGGCTTATAAATGGGTCCCTCAAGGGACCTATTTGTAATATTTACCTTTATTTTTCATGCATTTTTATTACATTTATGCCCCTAGTACTATTTTATCCATATCTTGAGCATTTTAACTCCAAATGGCATGATTCCAGTTTCATTTTGTTGCTAATTTTATCCTCTTTCTAATGGCATAGAGAATTTCATGTTTTGATGCTAAATTAAAAAGGTTATATTTTTTATGTGCTTTGTGCCTCTTACTTTTTATTTTAAATACCATTACTTATCATTGTTGCACAATTTGATTCTAAAACTGATCCTTATTTCAATACTCAACAATTTGCTAATTCATGGCATATTTGTACATTTTGTCTTGCATACTTATTTGCATCACGTTAATTGTGTGCATGCATTGCATCATCTTTTAATTGCATCTTAAAATCCAACAAAAATACATGCATCATTTCCTTCCATTGTGTTTGCATTATTTTATCTGCATATCATTTTACATATCATATCTACATGAAGATCCATGTTTAGAAAATAATCATCAATTAAGCAATAATTTTTGATAAATAGATGAAGAGTCTCGTGTCCCTGTATTCGACCTTGGTATACTCGCTAAGTAGATTAACTTCCACATATTTGAAAGTGTGGTTTTTGCTAAATCATTTTTACCACATATACTACGATTAAATACGACTAGTAATGTGGTAAAAATGTGATACATCAAATGGCACCGTTGCCAGGGACACGACTTATCTTTATTTATTTATCAAATTTTATTGCATTATTTTTGATGTGAGTAATTTTAGGTCTGATCATCGTGATTTTTGCATCATTTGCTGATTATTTTTCAAGGACGCTCGATCTACATGGAGACGTGGAGTTGGGAGCTCTTGTTGCGAGGAGCCACAAAAGAAAATCAAGGAGGATTTAAGGAACTTTAGTCAGAACTTCATTTTATTTAAAAAAAATTGTACCATGTGCATTTCTAGCGGTCCCCGTTTGAGGGCTCGCGTGTGTAAAAAAAGTAGATCGCTCAATGATCTACCCCCTCCCCCAACACACATCCTTATCTTTATATTAACATACTCACCTGCCCCCACCATCTCTATATATTCACACACACACACCCCTCTCCCCCGCACATCCATCACAATGCATACACCCCTCCCACATCTTCATCTGTGAAAATTCACTACCCTCCTCCCATCTCCATGATATTCATCTATGTAAGTATACCCCCTAACCCTAACCAATCACGGGGCCTCCAACCCAAATTCTAGATCCATTACTTAGGCTATTTTCAGCCTAAGTATAGGGGGGAACCCGACTCAATCGACCTTCCCTCCATCTATCTTCTTATAATTAGGTCATTTTTGACCTAAGTATAGGGGGACCTTCCGAGTCAGTTCTGCCATATCTTCTTATATTTAACCAGAGCTATGGCTTCATATCACATTTTCTATGAGGACATAGCAAAGGTTAAGTATAGGGGGGTATACTGTATATTATTATATATATACTTTAGCCATAGCTCGTATGATAAAGTTTTTGAAAATTTTTTGGGCTGGGATTTAAGTTTACTTGTGAACTGATTTTTGTAAAAATTATTGTAAAAATCTTTTTTAAAAATTAAGGGATTACCTTTTTAAATAAAATCAACCTTTTTCAAAATTTCCCATAAAAATTTCTTTGGTAGAGAGTCTGACTACTAGGCTTAACAATGAGTAGCTACTTTTCAGTGAGAGAACTTTAGTCTCCCTTATCAGAGTGGGTGGTTTAGAGGATACTATATATGGCTCCATCCTCAAGTAACATGGGTAGCCGTTTAACGGTCCGTACTTACACCCATACTAGTTGGAAGTAGATGCAACTATTCATATGAGCTTGGGCCAGTCATTATCTCTTTGAAGAATTAAAAAAATGAAAAATTAAATTCATAAAAACTTTCAAAAGATAAAAATCACAAAATTCATTAACCAAGGATTTGATGTATTCTTGACAATTCACTATCACTCAAGGCTTAAGGATTTGAGGACACTTGATTTTTGAGATCTTGAGAGACTGAGTTAGCCAGCCTTAGTCATTAGGGTTCTTGAAACTTAATAATCCACACTTCCCTAGTTTGAGGATTTGAGCGCTATATTGTCCTCTTCATCTCTACCTTCTAAAGAACACGACCGTCACATCACTTTCACAAATGCATGATTGATGAGATGAGTTATCACTTGAGGAACTGTGACTGGTGATTTGAGTCTAGACCTGATTTATTGATGCTTGAGGATGGGATAAAGTTAATGAAGGCTTCAAAAAACCTGAGTGTCAGCAAAACCCTAGCCAGTATGTGAACAAGTTCGCATGCTATCGTTTGATATCTACTCATGTGCCAGAGTGTGATGAAACTTAAATAATTATTGATCAGTGTACGCCAACTCTTGGTAAAAGCAGTGGAGCTAGCCAAACATTGAAATAAAATTCGAGAAGCTCTCTAAGAAAATCTCTATCATTACAAACACAAATTCAAATGAGCTTCCACTAAAGGCGAGCGCTCCCAACCATTTCAAAGTGTCCACTTGGACCAAATGCTATTAGGACTAAGGAGTCGGGCTATCACCAAAAAAGGGCTCTGCATCGTATAGTGATACAAGTCTGAGTGTCGAAGGTATCTTAGATATTCAAAAGAGACACACCCATTGTCTCACAAGAAAACAAGTGCAGACGACTCCAAATTCTCTTGATGAACACATTGATCAGCAACAAAAAATATTCATGTGTTGAGTAATAAGGCACTCGAGAGGTCCCTTGTTCCAATGTGAGGGAAAGAAAAAATATACACAATCCTATGCCCTCCATCATCGACCATCCATCTACACTTTCAAGTCTGACAAACTAATGAGACGGTGGATTGAATGCAAGAACCGACTTATTCCCTAGTGTTGAATTAGGTCTAGAGGAGAGTCCCCTTGACTAGGACCTTGGGCGACATCTTGACTCGACTCTCATGAATGATGTACACTAAAAGTCATATCGTTATATTACACATACAAACAGAGAGTCTGATAAATAGAGAAGTTGAATTCCTTTTGATTAAAGCATGGTTGAGCCCAGAATTTTAGGATCACTCAAATTAAGGGTCTTCGATGAATTAAGCCATGAAAATTCACATGCATAGTAAGGGATTTATCCATCTAAATCATTCATTCTTTGATGCATGGGGACGGGCATGGTTTAAGTATAGCGGTATGATGAATCCATGCTGGATCATCATTGTTCTCTATTTTTATCCTCGATTAATAAGAATCTCATGAGAAATCTTCATTAATTCTGCATCTTTGGTAAATAAAACTAACACCTTTAATTAACATATTTTCTGTATATATTCTGACCCTAATTTATTGTATTTAATACTAACACTTTTCCTTATTTTCATTATTATTATTAAAAGTCCATAAAAATTAGGTTATTATTGTGTATATTTATTTTGGTTTTTAAAAGAAATTAAATATACAAAATATTGAAACTACAAAACACAGTGTTTTTACCCATTAAAAATGCTTGCAAAAATTCATCTTTGTACAAATGACCTTGTTTGACTTTTTGACCAACATGAAACTTGTAGATCACATCGAGATATACAACTTTCATATTTTGATATTTTCTAATTCAAACTCCTATTATTTCTTTTTTCTTTTTTATTTTCTTATTTATTGATTTTTCTGAAGCAAACACATAGAGATCTCTGGAGCCGCCATGCAGCCGCCTCTCCTCGTGCCACCCGCTACCTTTCCATGCCGTATGATCTCCTCTAGGTGACTTCATCTTAGCCTTCCATTGACACTCTTCTTCCAGCCTTCTGATGAGATCTCTGGATCTCATCAGAACCGCCCACACTCGTACTAACCTTAGCCACAGGATCTGCTTTCATTCAGCAAACCTGTCTCTCCACGTCACCCGTTCATTCTTCACCATCAGATCACTTCCCCACCTTCATCCGGACCTTCCGTCCGTGCCCCTTTCCCAGCCATCCGATCTGATCTTAGATCAGATCCGCACCGCTCACCACCGCATGCCTCACATCTACAGAATCAGATCTTCTGATCTGATCTCTGCCCTCCACCCGCTCCCTAATCAGAGTCGTTGGATCGCAAAATCCAACGGCTCTACCTCATCGTCCTCCTCCAAATGCCTTCCGTTCCAAGCATTACACCATGCAAAACCTCCCGCCACCTTTCCATTTTCGCCACCATCTCCGATCACTTCTCCACTTCCTCTCACCGCTTCCACGATGTCCTACCTTCCAGCATCCTCACGTGGCCATCAAAACACCCCACTGTTACTCTTGTCCTTCACTTCAGTCATTTCAAAATGCCCTGCAACCTCCATAACGTTCGACCTCATCCATCTATAAATACCTCCGCTCTGCCACCGATCCCGTCCACAAATCTCGACAGTCCCTCCTAGCTATCATCCTCCTCCTGTGACGTAGGAGGAGGAGGAGTGATCGACGATAATGGTGGCTCCTTCACCCAGATGCTGACTGATAAGCGTCCCCGCACCCTTAGATAATTCGAGCAAATTAATGTCCAAATTAATATTAATCGTTCGTTGCAGTCAGATACGAGAGGCTGGTCAAAAACCACTTATTAATTAATGTTAAGTTAATTTCAAGCGGCAGATTTTTTTACTTGGTGAAGTCCAAGGTCGAACTCAGGGAGGCATTTGTCTCCTTAGGTGAATTTTAGCAAAGATCAAGTGTGTGATTTTCGGGGAATTATTTTTTTTGTTCTTTTTCTAATTTCTATGCAGACTCATGCAAAAATCCAGCCAAATCAATTTAAGATATCAACTGAAGTCCAAAAATTCTAAAAATTGGCCAGATGATTAATTATGATGAAAATGAGCTACCCTAATTTTTTTGAATTTTTTAGACACAATGAATTTACTGTGAATTAAATATGCAGATAGGGTGATTTTCACTATTTAATTTTTAATAAATAACAAATCACAATTTCTTCAAGAGATAAAATTATCCTAGATAGCACTAATGATAAGGAATCCAGGAAAATTGAAAGATCTGAATTTCAATGTGAAATGAATTTATTAAAATTAAAATGAGAAAATCACTCAACAATTTATGCAGGCCTTGATATGTGTGAAAATGACATGAAATTTTTATGGCATGTTAAGATTACTGTCCTTAAGCTACTGTGAATTTTTGGGGATTTTTGGAATCAGAGAGAATTAACTATAAATCAAAAGGTGTAACTGGGCAAAATATTCCACAAATCAACCAATTAATTCATCTAAAATTCCATTGAAATTACAAAAACATGACACATGGCCCAATAAACAGAGGACAAGTTTCTCAACAAAATGCAACTGTTAGAATTGAAAAAAAATGTAATATGAAACCTAGGGATATGTGCAAACACAGGGGTGTAAATGCAATACAGGAAAATCAAAAATACATAAAGTAAATATGTTGATAGGGACTTAAGTGCAATTACCTATTATGCTGGGGACTCGAGTGAAATTTCTCCACAAGGCACGTGCTCCTCACGTGGGGTCTGCTTCACAGGGACCTTTTTGCAATATTTGAAAGCTCTAGGGGCCTTTGTGTAAATTTCCCAGGCCACACGTGCTCCTCACGTGGCCGGCCTAGGCTCGGATAGCTGCGGAGGTTTGGAGCTCGGCTCGGGCGCTTCTGGAGGTCTGGAGTGAGGCTCGGGCGATCCGGGCCTAGGCTCGGGGAAGAGGCTCGGACCGAAGCTGCGTGGCACGCTGTGGACCCTCGGATCGAGCTTGATCCGATGGATGGCGATGAAGATGCGTGGCATGACCTCAGGCCGTTAGATTTATGCTGATCCAACGACTACTGGGCTCGAGGGAGATGGCGACGTGGCTGAAGATCCGCCGCTGGATCAGGAGGGATATCAACGGCTGAGAGCTGCTGCAGGGGAGAGACGCGTGGCGCACTAGGCGCCGTTGGATTTAAGGGATCCAACGACTCCTGAAAGGCCCAGTTGAGAGGCGACGTGGCTCGCTGGGGGTCGTTCGATCGATGTGATCGAACGACAGCTGTACATCTCCTCCGATGATCCTCCGCCGCCTGCGGAGGAGATGGCGGGGCTCCGACGAAGTCGCCTTTGCTCCGCCCGTCCTTCCTCGTGTCGATGAAGATCTCCAACTTTTCAGAGATATCCCAGAAGACTCGTGGTGTGGCGGCGAAGATCCTGATGGTCTCAGGCACGGCGGAGGGCTATCTGAAGTCTACGGCGATGGAGCTCGAAGTCTGCTCCGGCAAACCTCCGTTCAATGAGCAGAGGGGTACCTGCAGATGTTAGAGGTTGAGCCGTAGCTCGTGCGTGCACTCGTGAAGGTGTGTGGTTGACTAGCGAGGCCTAAGACGGACGGAGGTGGTCTGGCGAAGGAGCTCCGGCCAAGTGGCGGAGCTGGAGATCGAGGTACGGTGATATGCGTCGTTGGAGGTCGTGAAAGCTACCGCGAAGATGGGAGATTCGACGCGAAGCTCGGCGGGATGGAATGGAGGCGTGAAGATGACCGGAGGCGGCAAATAAAATGCGAGAAAATCGAAGAAGAAATGAAGAACAGATCGGAGAGGGATGGAGGTGTCACCTGGGGATTGGAACTCCTTCTTGGGTTCCAGGTCGTCGATCAAAAGGCTGGTGGTTCCTTGAGCTCAAGCAGCGGCTCGGTGGAGGAGGGCTGCGACTCGGCGGAGGCCGAGGATCTCGCTGGAGAAGACGGACGTCTTCGCTCACTAAAACTCTCAATTCCTGTCACGAAGTCGAAGCTCAGAGCTCGGGGCGTCTCTCACGAGGGGCGGATAGGTGCGACGATGGCCGGAGAGGGGGTATTTATAGGGTGAAGTCGATGGGTTCAGTCGCGGGAAGGTGGAGTTCGAGGCCATCGTGGAGCTACATCGATGGGAGTCGTGGAGAGTGAGCGAGCTGGCGAGGATGAGGGGAAAGTGGTGAAGATCGTGGCATGATTGGTGGTCGGAGAAGGTGGTAGGCGTGGTGGCGAAAATAGAAAGGGGGCGGCGTGTTGCGCAAGGTCGAGATCGTGGGGGAGAGCGATCGGAGGTAGGAGACAAAGTCTCCACCGTTGGATCTTGTGATCCAACGGTGGTGATCGAAGCGATAATGGCCGGGTAGGATTAGATCGCAGGCGAATCGATCAAGGGTTGCGATTGCACCACGTGGTGTGAGGGGAATAAGGCGTGAATGAATGGTGCAGATGAAAGGCTGGGGAGCGATCTGACGGTGGAAATAAAGAGAAGATCGAGCGGTTTGGATGAAGGGATCGAGGGCGTGATCAGGCGGTTCTCAAAGCGCCACGTGGCGTGCTCAGCTTGCGGCGCAAACGGAGGGCGGTGATGGAAAGATGAGGTTGATCGAAGGGATGAGGGGCGCCAAAGGAAGAAGCGGTTGTGATGGAAGATCAGGGATGCGATCTAGCGGTGTACACGCCGCCACGTGGCGAGTTCTGGTGAGGGCGCTAACGGGCGGTTAGGATCGGAGATGGAGATGATCGGATGGCTAAAAATTGAGGCGTACGTGGAGGCAGCTAAGCCGTTGGATCTAGAGGGTAATCCAACGGCTGTGGCTACGGGCGGATGAGGCAAGGGCAGCGGCTACGTGGCGCAACCAGAGGGCGCCACGTGGCCTGCTGTGATTGGTGGAAAAGAGAATTGAGTGTAGAAAGAGAAGGGGACCGAATTTGGAAAAACTCAAAACATGAAAGTTGTAGATCTTGATGAGATCTACAAGTTTGATGTTGACCAAAGACGGAGATGAGGTCAAGTATGATACAAAAAATACAAAGATACAATTTATACATATATGTAGTATACAAAGTAGCCCAAAAACCCAACTTTCTCATACGAGCTCCAAATTGGATGAAATTAGTCTCATTTTAAAGGTCTTTTAATGAGTAGTATTCTAAGAGTGAGTAGACCTATTTTGGAGTTTGTGTGAGGGTCCTATGTGTATTTCATTGTCCAGGGGTTCTAGGGCTTTATTGACTAATTTACAAGGGGGATTTTTTGGCTTTTCTTCCCTATATTATTAACTAAGGAGTACATATTATAAGGAAGAGGTTATTTTAGTAAGTGGATATTTTACAAGGGATTTTGGCTTCTTATTTAAATGCAAATGGACTGCTAAAATGTATATATTAAGTATGTATGCATGAATGCTATTTATGTATTATAAAGGGAAATATGCCTCTATTTACTCGGGAACAAGTCTCTATTTTTGACTTTTGAAGTGATGAATCACAGATTCATCAACCGCCTATACGTAAACCTTGCTCGTCCCCAAGCAACTAAAATGAAATGCAAGAGTGAAATGATTTTGGGTTCCATACCAAGGTCATGAACAAAAGTTGAAAATGGAGCTTGACTCGACCTTTGGATTAATTGTGTGGCGGAACCTTATTGGGATCTGAATTTAAGACCTAACAGACTTCAAGTTCCACAAGTCTTCTATTCAAGACTCCTCAATAGTCAGGTCAGAACAAATCCTCAGACGCAAATTTCTGATGACTATGATCTTTACTTGTACTGTGTAAGTGAAATGTAACTCTCCACATCAGAAATGATTCAGAACCAGCCTCCTCTAACAAGGTAACTCAAATAACCCGGTCCAGTAACTCTTTCCTCGAGGAGCGGGGTATTTCCTTCTAAGTTCAAGTGCGACCAGCTCAAGAGGAGGGGGTAGAGAAAAGAATGGATGGTAGCCAGTGTAGCTACCTATCCTGGGATGCCTGACCAGTGTAGCCAAGTCATCCAGCTGCATTTTCTTTGCTAATATACATACTCCGACAGTTTTTTTTCTTTCACTTGGACCTGTCTGATTTTTTTGGAGTTTTTGCATTTTTTTCTTTTTTTTCTTCCTTTTTTTTGAACTATATACAAGGTGCAGCATGTACATCAAGAGTTTTTCCTCTTGAGCCAGTAGACTATCCCTCTTTTGAAGCATTATTGCAACCCACAACATCTTGTCCTTAGATGTCAACACCACCAGACTAGGTTGAGATGCACTACCCTCCCTAGAGGAGGACGGATGTTTCCACCCGTGTGCTACTCCAAGCTAAAGGATTCTACCTCCTCACCACCTCATCAATGAAGAGCTACGTGCATTGTGCTTGTCCAAGTTAGGTCACTGTCTATAAAAATCCTGCGTATGCACGAGATATTCTACTTAGACTAATCAAGATGACATGTGAACATAGACTTGTGGACTCAAAGAATTAAGTCACTTGACCTAAGAAATCTTAAATCCAGTTCCTATAAGGTTCCTCTGAGGTTAGGTGGATTAAGGTCAAATCAAGTCCATCCTCAATATCTACTCATAACTTGGTTCAGAACCCACTAGCTTTTCACCTTGCGTATGCAAGATATGCTGATGAGATGTGGATGACATGCTATGTAAATGAATGAAAATGCAAGACTCTTTTTTTTCTGATGCAGAGATGGTATGCAAGATTAAATAAGAAGCCTATTTTCAATTTTCAATTTTTTTTCGATTTTTACCCACCGGTAATTATTACAAAATATACAAAAATACGCGAAAATACGCGAAAGTACGAGCTATGGGTAAAGTATATATGTAATATATACATGCCCCCCTATACTTAGCGTGCGCTATGTCCTCAGAGCACGAAAGCGACTAAAAAGACATAGCTCGGGCTAAGCGTAGGAGAGCTAAAATAACAAAAAGTATAGAAGTCGTCCAGCCCCCTATACTTAGGCTCTGGCAGCCTAAGTGTAGAAGAAGATCAAAAATGGGGCGGACGAGGAAAAGGGGAAACGGATGAGTATATACATGGCGGGCATCGGTCCCCTCTATACTTAGGCTGTTAGCCTAAGTATAAGTAAGAAATGAGTATGAGGACCAATGTGATCTGAAGAATATACAGTGAACTGACTCAGGTGAACCCTCCCCCCTATACTTAGGATCTGGTTATCCTAAGTATAGTCCAAGATAATGGTTCGATGATGTGGGAATCGGTTACTAGAGTCGCGGGGAAAAGATAGGATGTACAAGACTGATGGTATACACAAATGAGTCGGTGTGAATCTTTCAAGATGCTGCTGATGGCTGGAGTTCACTGCTGCAAGGTCTCAATACGCGGCTCGATATGAATCTGCTGTATCTGTCTCGTGCATGAATACAATCTCCTCAACATGGACTAACTGCTCATTGGATTCGACGAAGTGTTTCAACAGCTGTCCATTCACTAGGAATGTCGGTGCGTCATCTGCGAGATCTGAGATCTCGACACAACCACTATCATGCACCGTACGGACGACAAATGGGCCCGTCCACTTAGACTTCAACTTGCCTTGGAAAATCTTCAGCCTAACATTGAACAACCATACCTTCTGTCTAGGAACAAAGGTCTTTCGTCTGATATATCTATCATGCCAACGCTTCACCTTGTCCTTGTACACCAAACTGTTGTCGTATGCGCGGTTTCTGACTTCCACAAGCTCATTCAGATCCATGTCTCTCTGCTTCTGACCCAGGTGTGTGTTCCAGTTGACCTTCTTGATTGCCCGTTCTGATTTGTGCACTAACTCTGCGGGCAAATGGCACGGCTTTCCGAATACCATTCGGAATGGGGAGGTGCCTAACGGTGTCTTGTAAGACGTCCTATACGCCCAGAGGACTTGATCCAAGATCTGAGACCAGTCCTTCCTGTCCGGGCGGACAAGCTTTTGCAATATGGTTTTCACCTCCCTATTTGACACCTCAGCCATACCATTGGTTTGTGGGTGGTAAGGACTCGCGACACGGTGTTCAATGTCGTAGTCCTTCAGGAGTTTCTTCACCTCCCGATTCACAAAGTGGCTGCCCCCATCTGATATCATCATTTTGGGGATCCCGAACCTAGAGATGATGTGCTCTCTAATGAATTTACAGATAGTGCTGCTGTCTGCAGCTCGGGTCGGGATAGCCTCCACCCATCTGGATAGATAGTCTACCACAAGAAGGATATATTCGAACCCGTGGCTTACAGGGAATGGGCCCATGAAATCGATGCCCCAGGCGTCAAAGACATCACAAATGATGACCGGCTGCATTGGCATTTCATCCTTGGAACCAACGGTTCCTCCCATTCTCTGGCAAACTGGGCACGACTTCGCGAAGGCGGTGGCATCGCGAAACAGAGTCGGCCAGTAGAGGCCACACTGAATTACCTTCCATGCGGTCCTCTTCCCGGAGTGGTGTCCTCCTGCCTCCAAGCTGTGGCATAAAGAAAGGACACTTTGGTATTCCTCCTGAGGAATACATCGTCTCCAGACACAATCTGGTCCTTCAAAGAAAAGGATCGGATCCTCCCAATGGTAGTGTCTAGCGTCCGACTTTAGTCGGTCGATTTGGCTCTTGGGCCAATCCTCGGGAACTTTCTTGGAGACAAGATAATTCACGATATTGGCGTACCATGGAGTGAGTCGATAACAAAAATCGACTCGTCAGGGAAGGAGTCTCGAATTGGTGAAACCTCGGAAGTATTAAGATCTTCGAGACGAGAAAGATGATCGGCCACTACATTCTTCTTTCCAGGTTTATCACGGATGTCCAAATCAAACTCCTGGATAAGTAAAATTCATCGAAGAAGACACGCCTTCGCGTCCTTCTTCTCCATCAAATACCGTAGTGCCGTGTGGTCAGTGAACACAGTTACCTTGGATCCAATTAGGTGAGATCTGAATTTTTCCAAGGCAAACACTACCGCAAGCATTTCCTTTTCCGTAACTGTATACTTACGCTGAGCAGAATCAAGCACTTTGCTTGCGTAGTGAATTGCAAATGGGACGCCATCTCTTCTTTGTCCCAACACAGCCCCAACAGCATAATCAGAGGCGTCCGTCATGATCTCAAAAGGTAGAGACCAATCTGGGGCTTGTAGGATGGGTGCGTCCATAATCATTCCTTGTAACAGCTTAAAGGCCTCAAGACATTTGTGATCTACAACAAACTCCATGTCTTTGCCTAAAAGTTCAGTTAGCAGTCGGGCAATCTTAGAAAAATCCTTAATAAATCTCCGATAAAATCCAACATGCCCGAGGAACGACCGCAACTGCCTTACGTTGGTTGGTGGCTGGAGTCGTCTGATCACGTCCACCTTGGCAGGGTCAACCTCCATTCCTCTCTTGGAGATGACATGCCCCAACACTATGCCCTCCGTCACCATGAAGTGACTTTTCTCCCAGGAGAGCACCAGATTAACCTCACAACATCTTTTGAGGACTCGGTCCAGGTTCTTAAGATAGGAATCGAAAGAATCGCCGTGGACCGAGAAGTCATCCATGAAGACTTCCAGGAATTCGCCGACCATTTCGGCAAATACAGCAATCATGCACCTTTGAAAAGTACCTGGAGCATTGCATAGCCCAAAAGGCATGCGCCTGAAAGCATAGGTACCAAAGGGGCATGTAAACGTGGTCTTTTCCTGGTCCTCTGGAGCTATGGCTACTTGGTTGTAGCCCGAGAACCCATCTAGGAAGCAGAAGAACTCTTTTCCCGCTAGTATCTCTAGAATCTGATCAATGAACGGTAGGGGGAAATGATCCTTCTTCGTCGCGGCATTCAGGCGTCTGTAATCCACACAGACACGCCACGACGTGGGTATTCTCGTCACGATCTCCTCTCCGTCCTCGTTGGTGGTCGTCTGAATTCCCGACTTCTTCGGGACAACATGGATTGGAGCCACCCACTTAGAATCGGAGATTGGGTAAATGAAACCCGCGTTGCACCATTTTTCTATCTCCTTCTTCACAACCTCTTGTAAATTTGGATTCAACCGGCGTTGGAATTCACGAGAGGGTTTGGCTTCATTCTCCAAGTAAATATGGTATGAACACAGAGCGGGATTTAACCCGTGGAGATCGGAAATGCTCCAACCTATCGCCTTGTGGTTCTTCTCCAGTATCTCTAGCAAGCGAGATTCCTGCTCCTCGGTCAATTGTGAACTGATGATGACCGGAAATTTCTTGTCTTGGCCCGCAAGGAAGGCATACTTTAAAGTTGTGGGTAAGGGTTTGAGCTCAGGAATAGTGTGATCGTCTAAGAAATCTGGCTCAATCTGATCTGGCTCAGTGTTGGAAGTGGCTGGATCGTTCTCTGTGATAGCTGCCACCAAGTTCGGCTCTGGAGTCGGATCGTCAAAGGTCTCCATACAATCGGCAAACGCCTCGTTCGACTCGTCATCCTCATCTTCCGATTGTCCTAGAGATGTAAGGACTGACAGGCCAACTGGGCCTCTACGTCATCGAAGATGTAGGGCGATGCAGGCTCAGAGCTGTACTCATTCCTGAGGATCTCGCAGACTGACTCATGCACTGGATCATCTTCGGAGGAGATGGACACATCGGTGATGGTTGGGTTCTTTCTCCATGGCCCAACTAAGTCTACATGCTCGTAGTCTGTTCCGGTAGAAGAGTACTCGGTGCTGGATTCTGAATCCGGTCTCTGCCATCTTGTCTGCTTCATTTCAAGTTCCTCATCTCCGCCTGGAGTTTGGAACTGAATCTTCCCATTCTTATAATCAAATAAGGACCCTACTGTTCTGAGGAAGGGCCTACCTAGAATGATCTGGGAATCTCTCCAATTACGAGGGGTTTCCATATCCAGGACAATGAAGTCCTGATGAATCTCCATTTCATCACCTTTATTCTATCATTTTGGCCTCAAAAACCCCAGCAAATGCATGTAAATAGCATCAAATTGTATATAATAGCATTCATGATTCATTGTATTAATTCCACATTAAATAAGGTTCTTAATGCCAAAATTATAGAATAAAGAGAAGAAAAGAAAAAGGAATAAAATATTGTAAATATTTCTGACCCAAACCCCGAGACCAAGGCCAGCATGGTATTGGTCGACAAGGAATAAAGTAGGGGGAGATAAGGGCCAGTGTACAATAAATACCTCATTTATTAATTCATTCATTTATGCATTTTTGGCACCTATTTTGTACATAATTATTTCTTCATCAAATAAAGAAACTTTGTACATGAAAGTTGTAGATAATAATGTAAATAAAAATACAAAATTGAGTTTGTGCAAAAGTAATACCCAGTGTACATTTTATACACAGAATAAAAAAAGCCAAAATCTCAACTTCACAGACCCATATCTTCCAAATAAAAACTCCAAATCACCCAAACTCACCTTTAATTGTATATAGCATTCCAAGAAATATTTTATAAAATTGGTTTCATAATTTTTGGAGTCCATATGCAGAAGTTAGGTTTTTGGCCCTCTTGTATATAGGACTGATTAAAATATGCATTTTATTCAATATTCATTATTTGTATAAACTCATATTTTTAGAATTTTGTAAATAATGTATATAATGCATACACATAAGAGAAGTTAAAGAAAACCAATATTAATTTGTAAAATAAAATAAGTCTACAAATTCATAGACAAAATACCTATGCTATGTACCTTTATATAAATAAAAAGGATTTTATTCCTGGGTTCTTTTATTCATTTATATTTTTATAATAATGTATACATTATACATAACTCATTAAAAATGTAAATCCAAAATAAAAATCAAGAAAATGCAATAAATAAATTAAGTGTATAAAATACATAGATAAAACACCTATAAGTATACCTACATACACCTATACCTATTTATTTAAAAATAGAAATAAACTCATAAAAATAAAACAAAAATACCTTTATACTCACAAAAATAAATTATAAATTTATAAAATAAGCCAATAAAATAATAAAAGAAAATAAACAAATTAAAAATAAAATACATAAAAATACATGTAAATACATACATATACACATTATCCAAATAAAACTATAATAAAACACCTCGAAAAATTCAATAAAAATCATAAATAATTACTAGACGAAATAATACACATTTTTTATTTTATAAGAAAAAATTAATAAAATCATTTTGGGTGTCAAATAAATCAATCTCTAATCAGGTCTCCTATTTTGGCGGCTAGCGGCCGACGTGGACCAATCGCGTGCCGGCCTTCGTTGACCTCTGGTCAACTGTCCCATCCAAAGCCCTGCGCCTCTGGACTGTCCATTCCCCCGATTTCATGCATTTTTCCCGGGCACACCATCCATCAATCGACGATGCTTCCTTCACAAGAATTGTTCTCTAATCTTCCATGATGCCCGCCAAAATCTTAGATCAATTAGATATACTTTGGATCAGCCAATAATCGCCGGTCAATAAGGCTACTCGCCAATGTCTATAAATAAGTAGCTCAGCCTCCTTCCTCGAATTTGGCCATTTTCATTCCACCCAAACGCCTTGATCTTGCTCCTGGACTATTCCTCGTGACAGGGGGAGTCGCCCAGCGCCTCGACTTGGCCGGAGGACGGAGAATTTTGACGCGGCGGAGCTCCAGCGTCCGCCCTGCTCCCTGGAGGCCTCCAGGTATAAGAGCTGCCCTTTTATGCGTTTTTAGTTAGCTTTTAATGTTAGCGTTTCATTCCAGTAGTTAGATTAGTTATTAGTTAATCTCCTTAGCTTAAAAACCAAAATTCGAAGTTCGCCGGAGCTCCGCTCCGGCGACTTCTTCACCGTAAACCCCACTGTTTCCGCCCGCCATTCGCATCCCATCTCGTTCCTCGTCGCCTTATCCATCGCTCTATCATCTTGGACCAACCCAGGACCCTCGGTCTTGGCGAATCGGGGCTCCTCCTCCGCCGTTCGCCGGAGCCCCTCCACCCACCTTCATCTTGCATCGCAGCTTCACAACCCCGGGTCGAGGAGAAAGCTTTCTCGCCCGCGGTTCTTCCTGTGCAGGTACATCGAGGAAGAAAGCCCTTCTGGGCTTGCATTGAACCAGGAAGAGGTTCCTGGGGGTCCCCTTCTTCTCCGACCTCGCTCCATCGACTCGGACTCCCAGGAGCCATGAAATCACCATCAGTCGATGCGGGATCCCTCCAGCTACGTGTAGACCACCTCAGACGTGCCGGAGAGCCTTGGAGGAGCCCAAGCTCCTCGATCAAAGCTCGCCAGCCCCGAGCTTCTTCCCCGTTCTTCCAGGGAGCTTCAGCACCGTCGGATCAGGAGGCGAAGCCCAGTTTGATCATGCGTCGTCCGATGAAGCCACGTGCCAACCGTCAGATCAGCCCGGATCGTCTAATCCAGGCCCTTCATCGCCGAACCGGTACCCACCGTCGGATGCTTGGCGCGTGGATAAGTGGCGCCCAGCGCCGTTGGATGACACACCTTATTTGGGGGTAAATTTCACATCTCACCCCCCGCTTTTTGTATTTAGAGTTTAATCCCAAAAATAAAAGTTTTAGTTGTAAATAAGTTGTAAAAATTGCAGAACACCCCCTTATGTTTGGTTATTTACTTTTTAGTCCTTCTGCACCTCACGTGCAGCACCCACGTGAGGCGCGTGAAATGTGCATGTAATCCCTGCCGGTTTTTGGTAATTGTAAAATGGTCCTGAAAATAAAAGTTCACGTGTATTTTTATTGTGATTTTTGCATGTATGCCCCTGAGAGATATTTTATTTGCAAAAATACCCCTGCCAGGCCATTTAATTTTTGAATGCTTTGTCTATTTATTTTGTGCTCCATATTAAATCGAAAAATCTAGCAAAAATAGACTTAAGTTCCTGTTTAGTTGTGCTTGAACGTTATATTTTTAGTTTTGCATTTTATTGCACTTTTGCATTTATTAAAAATAAAAAATATATCTTTTATTCACTGTCTAACTTATAAAATCCCAAAAAATATGAAAATGCCTTGAAAAATTCCAAAAAATTTCCCTATGGTGTATTTTGACCTATCTTAGTGTCAATCCAAAAATCCCTAAAAATCTCAAAAGGAAAACCTTAAAAATTCAAAAATACCCAAAACCTTCAAAAAAATATAAAAAATCAAAGAAAAATCAGAAAATTATAAACTCAGGCCCTATTTATGCTTTGTTTTATTATCTTTATTAGAAAAATAGTGTGGAAAATTTTTGAGGCCGTTAGCTATTTTTAAGGTCCATTTTTTGTGATAGCCAGAACCTATTCCACTGTTTGCTATTATTTAGCTATTTAAAAATACTAAAAAATTTGCAAAAATGCCCAAAAATCACAAAACAGTAAAAAACCATGAAAATCCCAAAAAGACTTTATTCCTGAATTTTTGACCATTTTTGAGTATTTTTGTAATAGTACCCCTTTATGTATATATATATGTATTTCAAAAAAAAGGAATATATATATATATATCTAATTATCTATATGTATTCTTATATCTATTTACTAACCTTAATATAAAAAAAAGAAAAAAATAAATATATTTATTTTATTATATTTATATATACATATATATATATATATATTGTATGTATTATAAGCTACATACTAATCCTCTATGGATATACATATCTTTATATTTATATTATACATATATATATATTACCTAATTTTATTATTATAAAAAGATATATAAAAAATATATAATAAATAAATAATAAATATAATAATAAATAATTTTTTTTAAAAATCAAAAACCCACACAAGGATGACTCTGAGATACATGTAGGCTATTGCATTTTGGTTTGCTCTCTATGGTTTGACCTCTACATGCTTATTCCCTATACATTTTATGGTAGAGTAAATAAAGATTAATTCACATTTATTTTTGAGCTTGATTGTTGTATTCTTTGGATTGTGGGTTAATTGCTGATCAACCCGGGTGTTTTGCGGGTGGTCGCCTTAGTGACACTTTTTCATTTTGTTTATGGTGACCCTCGCAATATATTCGCGTTATCAGATGGCGTCGTTGCCGGGGAGCAATGAGCATAGCCTAATTCATGTTGTTATTCTTGTATAAAAAAATTCTTGATTTATCATTCCTATTTGTGAGCAGCTATTTTTATTGCTATTAATCACCATGCTTCATTTATTTATTTATTGTGATTATTACATCTGCTCCATTTGATTGATTGAGCTCTACTAATGCATTCTTTTTGTGACTTTGATGCGAGGGCCCGCCATGCAAGGATGGCTTCTTAGGAGGCCAATGCAGCCAAGCTTGGAGGAGGATGGTCTTCTTCTCATGACCATCTGGAGAGAGCACCAAGGAAGCAAAGAGATGGGCATTAGTTAGAGCTAGAACACTTAGGATTATTTATTTTGTATTATGGTGAGAGAGAGAAAATTTTGGCATGTAATTAAACAGGACTCTACTCTTCACAATGAGGTCCAGTGCCCGGGTGATTGTTCACCTGGGAGCCTCATCGCGGTTTTTTCGAGTTTTCATCGCCTTTCTTTTATTTTGTTTTCCGAAGTTTTGAGCTTTCCGCCTTTCGTTTACTTTGTTTTGTGTGCTTGGTGCCCCTAGATATAGGTTGCTTGACTCGATAGCTAGGTCCAAACATTAATAAGAATGCATGTTCCTATAGTCTACTTCGCTTGGATCTAGTCAAACTTAAACAAGTCGTTCATTTATCTCTTAGCCCTTGTGCCGTAGCGAGCCCTGTAAAGCGCTTTCTCCTAAGCTCAAGTGTGTTGAGTACAGAGGAGGGGTGAGCCAAGATCGGACCCTTCGGGCTAGAGATGAATGAGTGACTTATGGTTCTTCACGTTAATAGCAGCTTATGTTTAGGACGATTTTGTGCCTTGCATACCGACATGTAGATAGGTTTAAAAATTCTGTTTTGCATACCACATGGAGAGAGCTGGGATGCACTGTAAGTCTTCTAATCAGCATGCATCATTCGGTTCAATGGTGAGATTTCCATCATGGAACCACTTGCACGACTTTTCCGCTATCTCCCTCTGATTTTGAGCACCTAGGACTTAAATGAAAATCTACAAAAACGTTAGGCGCTGGTATGAAACAGATCCAAAAAAAGTGAAAACCCAAAAATTAAAATAATGGGACTGCTAAATAAACTTTGACCTTAATTAAAATTCGTAATGGACTATCATTGTACCGGGTTCATAAAGCCCTCATTGTTTTCAGGTACCTTGGAGGGGGACCAAAACCCTACTCCCTTGAGCGAGTGCGACCCCTAAGGATTAAAGCCCAAACCCAGTCTGCAACTGCCTTGTGTATCGCCTAGATTTCCGAAGTAATGGCGCTTCTATCGTATGTAGGCGAGTAGGACTTGGTCACCAATGGTGACTCTATGTTGTGAGAGCATCGACCCTATCCGAAGTATTGAGCATAGGCCACGCCTTCACGGGGGTGTCTGTCTCATCGTCCTGCGTCCGAGTAGGTTCTTGCACGCTCACGGGTGATTCCGTTGCGAGCGAGAACTGAAGTATTGGTTTCGCCTATCGGCTTCCTCTCTCTTTTCTTTGGCTGAGTAGGGATCCAGGAAGGGTTACAAGGACTCCAAAAAGTACAGACTACAGGTTACACAGGAGGAGGACAAGTACAGGATACTCTTCCGGTAGTACTCTCTCTCTCCTATAGGGTAGCGTACTAAGGACTTGTTATAAGATATGCCTGAAAGTCACAACTCTAAAAATGAAAAGATAATAAATAGCCGAGCTTTCACGGCTTCACATGGCGTGAGTTGGTGAACCCGATTTTGTATTGTGTTTGAATGGATCTAGATTAAGGTTCAAAGATCAAGTCCCGCGCATTTGTGCACATTTTGTTGTTTCTCCCTTTGACCACCCCGCTCAACCGAGCCTTTCTACTATTTTACACTCCTTTTATTCCTCGTTGACCATCGTATCATTCTTCCAACAATCCGACATTCTCTTGTGCTTCGCGAAGTTGATCCATGGATGGTTTCGTCGGGACCATGCTGACACCTACATCGATTCCATAGACTCAACTCCGCCAATAAGTTCGAGGCGATTCCCGAGAACCCGATCCGGACTTTGCGGATCGATCTCCAGACTCCTCGTTTTCTACCTTTCTCTTGGCCACCCAATAAACTGGGATCACTTTTGTCCCACGTCCGCCATTGTGAATGGGAGTCCATTACAGTCTACATCCTTTTCCGTTCACAACATGCTGGGGTTGACCTGAATTCCAGCTTAATCACGGCAGCTGAAAGTAATTGCAAGTGATCTGATTCGGACTATCTCATTCTGCAGATAGAAGCCAGTGCGAGCCCTAAAGACTACTCCGGAGTTCATCTCGTCCGACTCAGACCCTGACATGGCTCCAGGAGGAAAGGGCAAGGGTCAGCAGCCACCACCAGAGGGACAGGTGCCAGATCAAAACCAAGTCAATGCACAATTGCTGGCATCTATCCAGGCCATACAGCAGCAGCTGACCGAGCAGGCCTTGACACAGATCGCGTTCCAGGATATGTTGAATGACATGATGAACCGTGACGATGGAGGAGGAGGCAGAGGCAGAGGAGGCAGGGGGGGAGGAGGTGGAGGTGGAGGTGGTGATCCTCCTGATGATGACCTTGAATTACCACCACCGAAGCCGACACTCAAAGAAACATACAATCCGGGAGACAACCAGATGACCGAGTGGATTCTCATTCCACCGGTACATGCTCACTTTGAGCTGAAGCCCCAGTTCATAGCCCTTCTCCCTGCCTTTCATGGAAACACAAGCGAAGAGCCGTACATTCACCTGCAGCAATTCTCCCGCATTTGCCGTACCACACACTATCCCAATGTCCCTCTGGACATTGTAAAGATGATGGCTTTCCCCTTCAGTCTACAGGACAAGGCCCTCTATTGGGTCAACCATTTGGGAAAGGTCGTGACGATCTGGGAGGAGTTGAAGTCCGCCTTCCTGCACAAGTATTACCCTCTCGGTCGGCTCAACCAGATGCGAGCCCGTATCAGTAATTTCACCCAAGGGCCCCACGAGTCGATACATGAAGCTTGGGAGAGATTTACTGACCTGCAGGAGAAGTGTCCCCATCATGATATCCCGAAGACCAGCTTGGTCCAGCATTTCTTTGGGGGACTGAACATTGAAAGCCAACGGCTTGTGGACGCAGCATGTGGGGGCTCCCATTTCAATAAGGATGAAGACGTAGTTTGGCAGATCTTTGAAGAAATGGCCGAAGGAGAGGCTGCCCTCTCTTCATCCAAGGCATACCAGAAGCAGCCCCAGATCCTCCAGAAACAAGTTCACATGGCTGCATCCAAGGAAGCAGAGAGATATGAGAGCTCCAACCTCAGCATCATCGGGGGCCATCTCTCTAAGGTAGATATCATTGAGAAGCGATCACAGGACCTCGAGAAACTCGCTGTGATCGAGAAGAGGACCCAGAATCTGGATAAGCTAGATCAGATCAACAAGTACCTCGAACTGTTGGTCGGCACGATCAACTCTGTCCAGTCGGCTATACCATCAGACGCTCCCGCTGAGAAGAAGGACGAGCAGCAACCGCAGCATCAGCCTCAACCGAGCCAGCAGCCACCGGCAGTCTAGCACGTGTACTACGTGCAGGCGCCCGACCAGGGCCCACCGCAGCAGCAGATGGTCGTATACCAGCCAGAGTTCCTTTCTTTTCCTTATCCAGTCTTCCCACCACCACCCCCGATCCAAGAAGTTAATGGGGTATGGAGTAATGATGCACTGCCGACCCATCCTCAGGGACAACCCCATTGTCAGCAATTTGCCAACCGGCAGTACCACCAACCTCAGGGTGGTCGTTTTGGTCAAACCTCTCAGCCTCACCAGCAACACCAGCAGCCTCCCCAGTTTACACATCAGTGGAGGCAGAATTTTCCTTATCAGCAGCAGCCGCAGTACCGCCACCCACAGCCGTATCACCAGTACGCGGCTGCCCCCTCTCCGCAATATCAGCAGTATCCTCCTCCGTCTTACCAACAACTTCAACTTCCTGCACCACCACAGCAACACCACCAGCAACAGCCTCCCCACCCATCTACCCAACAGTAGCATGGTCTGCACGCTGAATCTTCTGAAATGTCCCCTGCAAATCCCACCATGGAGTGTCTAGCCCAGCTTGTAAAAGGGCTAGCGGAGATGACAAAACGGCTTGATGACCTGACCGCCACCCGAACCACTATTCCGACGCAGGTCGAAGCCAACCCCAACAATTTCAAGAAGAAAGAGCAGGTAGAATGTGATGTCCTGTCCGTGTCTGGTAACGATATTACTGTTTATTCTAATGCTGTTACTCTCAGGAGTGGTAGGGCCTTGCCTCTGCCTGCTACTACCAGTGGGGTGAATAAAGAAACAGGTGGATCGTCATCTTCCACATCAGCCGTGCCAGCTTCAGGGGCGGGTGAGGAGGAAGAAGAAGGAGAAGCCAGTCCAGCCGTCGTGCCTTGCCAGAAGCGACTCCAGCCAAAAACACAAAAAAATCAGCAAAAGCAAAAACACCAAAAAGAAGCTTGTAGCAGAAGCGAAGCCGCGCCAGCCTTGGAGGAGCCGCCAGCAGCATCCGATCCCTCGCCAGCCGATGGAGCCGACGCTACCCTTTTTGATCGCCCCGCAGCACCAGCATTTTCAGATCCAGCTTGTACTCCTTTTTGTAGTCCGGATGTACAACATTCTGTGGGTAATGATTTTGATGTAAATAAGAACTCTCATTTTCCTTCTAGTGGTGTAAATATTCCTTTTCCGCATGCAATACAAAAATCCAAAAAAATTGCAAAACGAAAAAAGGCATTGTCTGATCCAGGTGTTGTGGATATTTTGGATAAATTGACTGTTGAGATTCCCTTGTTGAAGGCCGTAGAATACATGCCAGCTGTAAAGAAAGGACTGAAAGAGGCATGTACTAACAGGCGTCGCCCAGCATAAGACAACAGACGCCGAGAAGTAGAAAAACACGTTCTCTCCATGGCCACTGTTGCAGCCATCAGCAATCTCCCCCAGAAAAAGCAAGATACAGGAGCACCTCTGATCAGTTGTGTGATTTTTGACCAGGTCTTCGAGCGTACCCTTCTTGACAGTAATTCTTCCATCAACCTTCTGCCCTCGTCCATAATGCGAGAATTCGGGCTGGGACCGCTCAAGCAGACATGCATGATCCTTCAGTTCGCTGACCGATCCGTCAAGCGGCCCCGAGGTCTGTTGGAAGACGTGATAGTTACCGTGCAGGAGATGAAATTCCCAGCTGACTTTGTAGTCCTTGATATGGACTCACCTGCACCCCTGCTCCAGACCCCTATCATCCTTGGCAGACCATTCCTCCGAACTTCAGGTGCTGTGGTTGATTACGGGTCTGGGAAGATCACTTTCAGCTCGAACACCCAGCAAATCACGATAAACATGAACAAAGAGCAGAAGGCCACGACTGATGAGAGCCAGACAGCTTCAGAAGCAGACCGTGATTTCATCGCGAAGATCAGAGATTCAGAGTTATCATTGGACAATCCATGGACCCGAGAAATCCTCACTCTTGAGGAGGACTTGGAAAGCGCAGTCAGCATATGCTCCGATGATTCTTGGGAGACAGATTTTCAGATGCAGGCGCATCTTCTTGAGCATTCACTCCAAACCGAACATGATCAGCTTAGCGCAGAACCGTTCGGTGCATCTCCAGGATCTCAACAGGATGATGAGGATGGTAGTAGCCTCAAAGTACATCCCACCACCAGCATGGTATCTGAAGTGACAGATAAGGTGGACAGATCAAAGCCAGAACTCAAGCCACTTCCTGCAGGCCTGAAGTATGCTTTCCTTGCGGATGAAAAGGAAATGTATCCGGTCATCATCAGCAGCAGGCTGGATCCGGATCAGGAATCTTGTCTTCTTGAGGTTCTAGAAAAGAACTGCAAGGCACTTGGTTGGAGCGTATCAGATCTCCGAGGGATAAATCCAGCTCTGTGTTCACATCATATCTATCTAGAAGAAGATGCCAAGCCGTCCTGCGAATTTCAGAGAAGGCTGAACCCTAACCTTCGGGACGTTGTTATGAAAGAAATCACGAAATGGTGTGACGCAGGCTTCATCTACCCCATCTCCGATTCAAAATGGGTAAGCCCACTGCATGTAGTTCCAAAGAAATCTGGGCTTACCGTGGTTACAAATGATAAAGGAGAGGAAATTTCTACTCGGGTACCAACCTCCTGGCAGGTGTGTGTTGAGTACCGCCGACTCAATGCAGCAACCAAGAAGGACCACTTCCCCTTGCCATTCATAGATCAAGTTCTGGAAAGATTAGCAGGCAAGGAGTTCTTCTGCTTTCTGGATGGGTACTCCGGGTACAACCAAGTGGCGATCGCTCCTGAAAACTACCTTCACTTGCCCGTTCGGCACCTACGCCTTCAAGAGAATGCCCTTTGGTTTGTGCAATGCACCTGCAACTTTCCAAAGATGCATGTTAGCAGTCTTCGCCGAGTTGGTAGGCAGTTTTCTTGAGGTGTTCATGGACGATTTCTATGTCTATGGTGATAGTTTCGATTCTTGTCTTGAGCACCTAGACAGAGTGCTTCAGAAATGCCGTGAAGTCAATCTAGTGCTCTCATGGGAAAAGAGCCACTTTATGGTCACTGAAGGTATTGTGCTGGGCCATGTCGTTTCCAAACGTGGCATGGAAGTCAACCCAGCAAAGGTGGATGTCATTTCAAATCTTCAGCCACCTTAGTCAGTGAAGAATGTGAGGTCATTCATGGGGCATGTGGGATTTTACAGACGATTCATCAAGGATTTCAGCCGCATCGCCCGACCTCTGACAGAACTTTTGTGCAAGGAAACCGAGTTCATTGTTGATTAGTCGGTTCTCCTTGCTTTCAATCAATTAAAGGAGCTTATCACTCAGGCTCCAATCTTGCAGCCTCATGACTGGACTCTTCCCTTTGAGATAATGACCGATGCGTCAGATTTTGCAGTCGGAGCTGTTCTTGGGCAGAGGAAAGACAGAGCGCCCTATGCCATTCACTATGCCAGCAGAGCATTAGATGAAGCACAGAGAAATTATACAGTGACAGAGAAAGAATTGCTGGCTATGGTTTTCGCCTTAGAGAAGTTCAGATCCTATTTGTTGGGATCAAAAGTCACAATTTTCACGGACCACTCTGCTATCCGATACCTACAGCAGAAGAAGGATGCTAAGCCAAGACTGATTCGTTGGATCCTTCTCCTCCAGGAATTTGATCTGGAAATCAAGGACAAGCCTGGAGTTCAGAATGTGGTAGCAGATCATCTCTCCAGAATAGAGCAGCATGAGCCTCCTCTGAGCAATGCACCTATCACATAAACCTTCCCTGACGAAGCCATCTTAGCTGTAGATTCTCTCCCTTGGTACGTTGATATTGTCAATTACCTCGCCTCTGGGGTAATACCTTCGGATTGGACGAAGAATCAGAAGAACAAATTCATGTCGACCATCCGCTTCTACCAATGGGAGGATCCTCTTTTATTCAGAGAAGGAGCAGATTGTATTTGGCGCAGGTGCATCCCTCAGACGGAGCAATCTAGTGTCCTCGAGCATTGTCATTCGCTCGAATCTGGTGGACACCATTCTGGAGATCGTACGGCAACGAAAGTATTGCAATGTGGCTTCTGGTGGCCCACATTATTCAAGGATGCAACAGAGTTTGTTAAAAGATGTATTTACTGTCAGCGACTGAAAGGTACACTCACTGCCAAAGATTCAATGCCTCTGAAAATCATTCAGATAGCAGACATTTTCGATGCATGGGGCATTGACTTCATGGGACCTTTCCCTAACAGTCAAGGTTTTGAGCATATCCTTCTTGCCGTCGATTACGTGAGTCGTTGGGTTGAAGCTATTCCCGCCCGAGCCGCCGACAGCAAAACAGTTTGCCAGTTTCTGAAGAAGAACATCATTTCGCGGTTTGGGATACCTAAGATTCTCATCTCAGACGGGGGTAGTCACTTCATCAACAAAGAGGTCAAGAAGTTAACGAAGGAGTACGACATCGATCACCGTGTCGCGTCTCCTTATCATCCCCAGACCAATGGCATGGCGGAGTTATCAAACAGAGAAATCAAGACTATATTGCAGAAACTTGTTAGGCCAAACAGAAAAGACTGGTCTCAACTCTTGGACTCAGTTCTATGGGCTTACTGAACCGCCTACAAGTCTCCCTTGGGCATGTCGCCCTACCGTCTTGTATATGGGAAACTATGCCATCTGCCCGTGGAATTAATTCACAAATCTCTTTGGGCAATCAACATTTGTAATTTGGACTCACGCAGAAGTGGTCAGAAGAGAAAAGACGATCTGAACAAGCTCTTGGAATTCCGAGACTATGCATACGATAACACCTTAATGTACAAGGAGAAGGTGAAACGCTGGCATGACCGGCACATCAGACGAAAGACCTTCGACGTTGGACAGAAAGTGTGGCTATTTGATGCAAAGTTGCGGATATTCCCAGGTAAATTAAAGAGTAAGTGGACAGGGCCATTTCGAGTATGTGAAGTGCATGACAATGGAAGCATCGCTATATCAGAATTGTCCCCTGACGCACAGCCCTTTGTCGTCAACGGCCAACTACTGAAACCTTACCTCGAACCAGATGCATTCTTGGCCGTTGTAGACTCTATTCAGCTAGTGCACCACGATGACATCTCCCACCACCTGCGGCATCGAAAGATTCAGATGATGTACTCCAACCACTGTTTCTCTGATTTTCTCCTTTTCTTCTTTTCTTCTTTTCCTTTTCTATTTTCTTTTTCTATCTAAAAGGTGCCACCCTTGTAGACAGTTTTCTATACTTAGGACGTACTTTGTCCTATGTAGAGGGGGGATGTGCACCCAGAGTTTTTCATTTCATTCCGATCCTCTCCGTTGTCTCCTCTTCTTGTCTATACTTAGGAGTATCTTACCCTAAGTATAGGGGGAGACAATCTGAGTACGATCTGTGTATTCCCACCCTTGACCCTCCCTATTTTTTGTACAGTCTGCTATACTTAGGATTATTTGATCCTAAGTATAGGGGGGACGGTCAACTTCTCATTCATTCATTTCATTCATATTTATTCTTTAGAGCTGTCTATACTCAACGAGTTATGTCTTTGCTTTTCCTTTCGATCTATGAGGACATAGCTCAAGCTAAATATAGGGGGGTCGTATATACCATGTATATACTATAAGCCATAACTCATACTGAAAAATAAAATATATCATCCCAATATAAATTAAAATGTAATAAGTAACTATATAATAATGAAAGATGATTGTGAGTTCCTCAGACTCTTTATACGTGTACTGATTAC
This sequence comes from Ottelia alismoides, assembly GCA_037367405.1. Classification (NCBI taxonomy): domain Eukaryota; kingdom Viridiplantae; phylum Streptophyta; class Magnoliopsida; order Alismatales; family Hydrocharitaceae; genus Ottelia; species Ottelia alismoides. The sequence goes on from JAZKJV010001277.1 coordinate 1,011,454, forward strand.
TGAGTCAGAAAAGTGTTATGTGCAAAACATTCTCTTTTGAAAAATCTTGTGAAAAATGTTTGAAAAATAGTGTGTACAAGTATTCAACGTTTGAAAAATTAGTTTTGTGTGTAAAATTTATTTTCTTTGAGTGAAATCAAAATGTGTGAAAATCAGTGTGCAAATGATTGTGAAAATTTGATTGACAAAATTGTTTTGAAAAATCTATCTATGTTGTGTAAAACATTTGTAAAAGGATTTTCAAATGCGTGAACATGTTTGCAAAATTATCTTGGACTATAGTTTTCAAAATCCTTGTGAAAATGATTCTCGATTAAGTCTGAGGAGTTCGCACAAAAATCTCTCATTTGTAAATAATAAGCCCAAACAAAGTCTAAAAGAAGCAAAACCATATTGTACATCAAATACAATTTTTCTTCTTTTATATCTACTGATTAATAAATCAGATACCTATACATTATGATTTGAAAAATAGTGTGACCAGTTTTGAAAAATTTGATGTGAAAGTATTTCAAATGTGTGAAAATGTGTTGATTGAAAAACTTTTTCTTTGTGTGGAAGAAAGGATTTGAAAAACCTATGTGCAAATATTTTGAAAAATGCTTGCCAAAACTATTGTGAAAATTATACTTATATAGTGTGACAAATCTTTGCAAAAATAGTTTTCAAATGTGTGTAAATGATTGCAAAAATTATTGTGTACTATAGTTTGCAAAATTATTTTCAAAAAAAACTAATAAGAACACCATTACAAATACTTGTAAATCATAAATAAGACACATACAATTCTTTCTGTACAACTCTAAATAAACTACTTCATTCAAACCTGTAAAGTTTTTGGAAACTCATACATTTTGTAAATAAAGCGGCACGCCCGTGTAAATACTTTTACTTGCAAAAATTCTTTTTGTAAAAATATTCTTTGATTCTTTCAAACTCTTTGTGAAAAATTGCATCATTCATTGTGCATAGCATAAGCATACCATTCATATTCTTTTTGAGTGAGCTTGATGATTGAATCAGTCTAATAAAGTCTCAAATTGGAGCTTGGTTGGACCTTACCGCACCTACTTGCACTGGAACCTTATGGGAACTAGATCTAAGGTACTTCAGGTCTATACATACTTAATTCTTTGAGAAATTAGGGCTGGGTTCAAATCACCTCAGTGGACTAACTAGAACTTTTCGAGACACACGTATGACTCTTGCCGACCGTGACCTAACTTGGACACTTGCACCTTTCACTTGGCTCAACTCAGTTGGAGTGGTGAGGGGGCTGGATTTGCCAGTCTGAGACGCACACGGGTGGAAACATTCGTCCTCGTCTAGGGAGGGAAGTGCACCCCAACCTGGTCCAATAGCCATGAGGTCTAAAGACAGGAGATTGTGGGTTGCGATAAAGCTTCAAAAGAGGGATAGTCTACTGGCTCAAGAGGAAAAACTCCTTATGTAAATGCTGCTGTGAATAGTATGTTGAAGAAAAAAAATGGTCAGGCCTGTACAAAAAATAAAATGCCTGCAAAGTATGTACAAAGTCAATAAGCAAGATTGAGTTCCAAAGACAAATATGTGAGCCTGCAACTGGATGACTTGACTACACTAGTCTTGCATCCCGGGATAGGTAGCTACACTGGCTACCGTCCATTCTTCTCTTCACCCCCTCCTCTTGAGCTGGTTGCCACTTGAACTTAAAAGGGAATACCCTGCTCCTCGAGGAAAGAGCTGTTGGATTGGGGAATCATTGGGTTGTCATTCTGGAGAAGTCAGTTCCTTTATCATTTCAGTTGGGGAGAGCCACTATCACTTACACCGTACAAGTCAGCTTCATAGTTATAAGGGTTTGCATATGATGTAGACTAGTTCTGACCCGGCTATTGCGGTGGGTTGAACCGAGTCCTGTGAATATCGAAGGCTGTTGTATTTTAGAGCTGGTTCCCGACTAGGTTCCACAGACATTCACACCCAAGGTCTGACAGGAGCTCCAAATTCAGATTTTGTAAAGACATGCATTGCACTGAAAGCACCCCTATTCACTCTATCTTTCTTTTATTCTCCTTTTTCTTTTCTTTATTCTTTTTGTACTTATTGCATAAGTGTTTGCTAGGGACTAGCAAGGGCAAGTATAGGGGGGTGATGAATCTCCATTTCATCACCTTTATTCTATCATTTTGGCCTCAAAAACCCCAGCAAATGCATGTAAATAGCATCAAATTGTATATAATAGCATTCATGATTCATTGTATTAATTCCACATTAAATAAGGTTCTTAATGCCAAAATTATAGAATAAAGAGAAGAAAAGAAAAAGGAACAAAATATTGTAAATATTTTATGACCCAAACCCCGAGACCAAGGCCAACATGGTATTGGTCGACAAGGAATAAAGTAGGGGGAGATAAGGGCCAGTGTACAATAAATACCTCATTTATTAATTCGTTCATTTATGCATTTTTGGCACCTATTTTGTACATAATTATTTCTTCATCAAATAAAGAAACTTTGCACATGAAAGTTGTAGATAATAATGTAAATAAAAATACAAAATTGAGTTTGTGCAAAAGTAATACCCAGTGTACATTTTATACACAGAATAAAAAAAGCCAAAATCTCAACTTCACAGACCCATATCTTGCAAATAAAAACTCCAAATCACCCAAACTCACCTTTAATTGTATATAGCATTCCAAGAACTATTTTATAAAATTGGTTTCATAATTTTTGGAGTCCATATGCAGAAGTTAGGTTTTTGGCCCTCCTAGTATATAGGACTGATTAAAATATGCATTTTATTCAATATTCATTATTTGTATAAACTCATATTTTTAGAATTTTGTAAATAATGTATATAATGCATACACATAAGAGAAGTTAAAGAAAAACAAAATTAATTTGTAAAATAAAATAAGTCTACAAATTCATAGACAAAATACCTATGCTATATACCTATATATAAATAAAAAGGATTTTATTCCTTGGTTATTTTATTCATTTATATTTTTATAATAATATATACATTATACATAACTCATTAAAAATGTAAATCCAAAATAAAAATCAAGAAAATACAATAAATAAATTAAGTGTATAAAATACATAGATAAAACACCTATAAGTATACCTACATACACCTATACCTATTTATTTAAAAATAGAAATAAACTCATAAAAATCAAACAAAAATACCTTTATACTCATAAAAATAAATTATAAATTTATAAAATAAGCCAATAAAATAATAAAAGAAAATAAACAAATTAAAAATAAAATACATAAAAATACATGTAAATACATACATATACACATTATCCAAATAAAACTATAATAAAACACCTCGAAAAATTCAATAAAAATCATAAATAAATACTAGACGAGATAATACATATTTTTTATTTTATAAGAAAAAATTAATAAAATCATTTAGGTTGTCAAATAAATCAATCTCTAATCAGGTCTCCTATTTTGGCGGCTAGCGGCCGACGTGGACCAATCGCGTGCCGGCCTTCGTTGACCTCTGGTCAACTGTCCCATCCAAAGCCATGCGCCTCTGGACTGTCCATTCCCCCGATTTCATGCATTTTTCCTGGGCACACCATCCATCAATCGACGATGCTTCCTTCACAAGAATTGCTCTCTAATCTTCCATGATGCCCGCCAAAATCTTAGATCAGTTAGATATTCACTGGATCAGCCAATAATCGCCGGTCAATAAGGCTACTCGCCAATGTCTATAAATAAGTAGCTCCGCCTCCTTCCTCGAATTTGGCCATTTTCATTCCACCCAAACGCCTTGATCTTGCTCCTGGACCATTCCTCGTGACAGGGGGAGTCGCCCAGCGCCTCGACTTGCCCGGAGGACGGAGAATTTTGACGCGGCGGAGCTCCGGCGTCCGCCCTGCTCCCTGGAGGCCCCCAGTTATAAGAGCTGCCCTTTTATGCGTTTTTATTTAGCTTTTAATGTTAGCATTTCATTCCAGTAGTTAGATTAGTTATTAGTTAATCTCCATATCTTAAAAAACCAATATTCGAAGTTCGCCGGAGCGGACATTGTAAACCCCACTGTTTCCGCCCGCCATTCGCATCCCATCTCGGTTCCTCGTCGCCTTCTCCATCGCTCTATCATCTTGGACCAACCCAGGACCCTCGGTCTTGGCGAATCGGGGCTCCTCCTCCGCCGTTCGTCGGAGCCCCTCCGCCCACCTTTATCTTGCATCGCAGCTTCACAACCCCGGGTCGAGGAGAAAGATCTCTCGCCCGCGGTTCTTCCTGTGGAGGTACATCGAGGAAGAAAGCCCTTCTGGGCTTGCATTGAACCAGGAAGAGGTTCCTGGGGGGTCCCCTTCTTCTCCGACCTCGCTCCATCGACTCGGACTCCCAAGAGCCATGAAATCACCATCAGTCGATGCGGGATCCCTCCAGCTATGTGTAGACCACCTCAGACGTGCCGGAGAGCCTTGGAGGAGCCCAAGCTCCTCGATCAAAGCTCGCCAGCCCCGAGCTTCTTCCCCGTTCTTCCAGGGAGCTTCAGCACCGTCGGATCAGGAGGCGAAGCCCAGTTTGATCATGCGCCGTCCGATGAAGCCACGTGCCAGCCGTCAGATCAGCCCGGATCGTCTAATCCAGGCCTTCATCGCCGAACCGGTACCCACCGTCGGATGCTTGATGCGTGGATAAGTGGCGCCCCAGCGCCGTTGGATGATACGCCTTATTTGGGGGTAAATTTCACATCTCACCCCCCGCTTTTTGTATTTAGAGTTTAATCCAAAAATAAAAGTTTTAGTTGTAAATAAGTTGTAAAAATTGTAGAACACCCCCTTATGTTTGGTTATTTACTTTTTAGTCCTTCTGCACCTCACGTGCAGCACCCACGTGAGGCGCGTGAAATTTGCATGTAAACCCTGCCGGTTTTTGGTAATTGTAAAATGGTCCTGAAAATAAAAGTTCACGTGTATTTTTATTGTGATTTTTGCATGTATGCCCCCTGAGAGATATTTTATTTGCAAAATACCCCTGCCAGGCCATTTAATTTTTTGAATGCTTTGTCTATTTATTTTGTGCTCCATATTAAATCGAAAAATCTTGCAAAAATAGACTTAAGTTCCTGTTTAGTTGTGCTTGAACGCTATATTTTTAGTTTTGCATTTTGTTGCACTTTTGCATTTATTAAAAATCAAAAATATGTCTTTTATTCACTGTCTAACTTATTAAATCCCAAAAAAATATGAAAATGCCTTGAAAAATTCCAAAAAATTTCCCTATGGTGTATTTTGACCTATCTTAGTGTCAGTCCAAAAATCCCTAAAAATCTCAAAAGGAAAACCTTAAAAATTCAAAAATACCCAAAAACTTCAAAAAAATATAAAAATCAAAGAAAAATCAAAAAATTATAAACTCAGGCCCTATTTATGCTTTGTTTTATTATCTTTATTAGAAAAATAGTGTCGAAAATTTTTGAGGCCGTTAGCTAATTTTTAAGCTCCATTTTTTGTGACAGCCAGAATCTATTCCACTGTTTGCTATTATTTAGCTATTTAAAAATACTAAAAATATTTGCAAAAATGCCCAAAAATCAGAAAAACACTAAAAAAAACCATGAAAATCCCAAAAAGACTTTATTCCTGAATTTTTGACTATTTTTGAGTATTTTTTGTAATAGTACCCCTTTATGTATTTTTATGTATTTCAAAAAAAAGGAAAAAATATATATATATCTAATTATCTATATGTATTCTTATATCTATTTACTAACCTTAATATAAAAAAAAGAAAAAAAATAAATATATTTATTTTATTATATTTATGTATACCTATATATATTGTATGTATTATAAGCTACATACTAATCCTCTATGGATATACATATCTTTATATTTATATTATACATATATATATATTACCTAAATTTTATTATTATAAAAGATATATAAAAAAATATATAATAAATAAATAAAATATAATAATAAATAAATAAAATTTTAAAAATCAAAAACCCACACAAGGATGACTCTGAGATACATGTAGGCTATTGCATTTTGGTTTGCTCTCTGTGGTTCGACCTCTACATGCTTGTTCCCTATACATTTTATGGTAGAGTAAATAAAGATTAATTCACATTTATTTTTGAGCTTGATTGTTGTATTCTTTGGATTGTGGTTAATTGCTGATCAACCCGGGTGTTTTGCGGGTGGTCGCCTCAGCGACACTTTTTCATTTTATTTATGGTGACCCTCGCAATATATTCGTGTTATCAAGTCCACCATGTATTCTTGCCCCTCGACTTTGATCACAATGTTCCTTAATTCTCCTTGGGACCTCTTGGTTGATTTGTCAGCGAACTGAAGAAGAGCTCTAGAATTCCTAAGAGGTCCGAGATTAAGCCGCTCATAGAGGGTTGTAGGCATCAGATTGATTGAGGAACCATTGTCTAGGAGAGTGCGTGCAAACGCGATGTCATCAACATGGCTCACTACATAATGTGCACCCATGTCTCTTCGTTTCCGAGGAAACGAGTTCTTTATTGCACAAGTCGTACTGATAAAACGTGTTTCTCAACACAGCCTTTGGTCTTCCTGCTAACCCCTAGTAGGTGTGTATCTCACCTTAAGGTATTTTTTGGAATGCAGGGGTCATTTCCACGAACTTGTCAAAGGGGATTGTGACCTTGATGTGTTTATTGCAGAAGTCAGCCATCTCAGGGTCATCTTTTTTGGATTTTTTTGTTTTTCTTCTTTCCACCCTTGAGATCTCGGGGGAAAGGGATTATTGACTCCAACTCAGGTTCGGAAACTGAAACTTTCTCATTAACTTCGGGAACTGAGTTCTTTTCATGACTCTGACTCTGAAACAAACTAGGACTCTGACTCTGACTGAAAAGAAAATGCTGAGGAGAAACCGATGACGCTTCTTCCGCGACTGCTGGACGATCCTCCTCAGATGGAGGTGCGGGCTCTTCATCGGTTTCGTCTGACTCCATGCGAATGCGAGAATGCTGCTTCGAGGACTCAGATGTCCTCTTCTTCTGCCGGCGATGATGGTGGTGATGCTCCTCCTCTTCTTCCTCCGAGTTCTCCTCAGGTAGAGTGTCGGAGGCTCCTTCCTTCTGCGCCCGTTCCCGATCAGGTATGCTCACGGTCCTTCCGCTCCTGAGGGACATATAATTTACATTATCGTACGAAAGGATCTTATGTTCAGATAAATAATTATCTGAATAGTATACCTGATCTCGAGGTCGGTTCTGGACCTGGTGTAAGCTGTTCGGGTTGGCCTGAACCTGTGCGGGAATTGGGGTCTTTGGCGCCGTCTGTTGGTCCTGGGCACGAGAGACCCGATTGATGTCGGTTCTCATGTCCAGGTAGTCATTCTGTATCTGCTGGACCCTATCAGACAGGGTCTGGATCACCAAGGTGAGAGACTCCGATTCGGTGGGCTGGGCTTGCTGCTGTATAGATGCGGTTCTGTATTGGCCCTGCTGGCCATGCCGATATTGCTGCTGCTGATGGGACGGTGCTGGCCCCTGCTGATAGGTGCGCTGCTGCTGCTGATACCCCTATTCCGGCCTGAACTGAAAGCGCGGTATGGGAACGGGCCTGGTTTCTTGGTAGACTGGGGATGAGCGGTGTGGCTGATCCTTCCCCATTTCGATCTTCCTGACCATCGGGTCACGGCTATATCAAAGCTCGTTGATCTCGTACACTGGCGGAGGCTCCTCGTATCCCGTCTCCACTTGTGGGGGTGCATGCTGGTTCTGCTGGGTGTAAGTCTGGTCCCAGCTACTCTGAGTCCCCGGTGCCTGTTCCTGTACAAGATGGACTCGATGTACAGGTACAGGAGGTGCAGAAGGGGTAGGTAGCTTGATCTTAGCTACCTTCTCATAAAGTTCCTCCACTTGCTTCGGTAGGCTCGAAAGAGACTCCATCTCCGCGACTCTCTTGTGGATCTGCTCGATCATGGTAAGCTTGTCGGCAATCATCCCCATGCTGGGAATGAGGTCCTCAGTCAGATCTGCTACAGTCCTTCGAGTTGTCTCATTGGATAGGATTGAGGGAGACAACTGATAGGCCCTTGTGGCCTGTGACCTGCCGGTTTCTGCCATCTGCTCTAGGATCTTCCATACGGCATGCTCGTTTTTGTTCAGATAGCTTCCTCCACAGGCGGCGCTGACTAACCCCTGCATCTCCGGGGTTAGACCACAGAACAAGGTCTGGACTAAGATCGCCTTCGAAATGCCGTGGCATGGGCATTTCTGTACTAAATCATTGAACCTGTCCCAAGCTTCATGGAAAGGTTCACTGGGTCCTTGAGCGAAGCTGGCGATCTTCGTTCTCATCTGGTTAGTCCTACTGAGAGGGTAGAACTTTTTCAAGAAAAGGTCCTTGAACTGCATCCAGGTAGTACATACCGCCCCTAAGTTCTTCAGCCAATGAGCAGCCTTATCTCCTAAGGCAAAAGGGGTGGCCTTCAGTCAGATATAATCTTAGACAACATTGGGATGGCTAAGATTGTTGCACACCAGTTCGAAGTCACGGAGGAAAGTGTATGGTTCTTCATTGAGGTTTCCATTGAACTTCGGAAGCAGGCTAAGGAAGTGGGGCTTCAGCTCAAATGCCTGGGCAGGAACTGCGGGTGCTAACCAGTTCTGAATCTCGTTCTCCGCCGGGTTGTAGGTATCAACCATTGGTCAGTCGATTACTCCAGCTACTATAATTTATCCCATCCGCGCCGTGAGATCTGCATTCTTCTGTTCGGCTTCGCAAGGCGAGCAAGAATCTGTCGTATCTGGTCCTCATCTGGTGGCATCCTTGGCGGCATCTTGTCCTCTAATTCTGGGGATTGGGAAATAAGATCTGTGTTAGAGGGCAAATTAAGGAAGGGATTACCGAGGCAATGGTCTTCCTCGGTAATCTCGGGGGAGATGAAAGGGTTGGTTTGAGAGTAATCACCCTGAGCATGAGGGAACCAGGACTCAAGAGGGTCATGAGTCCTGGGTGGCCCAAGGTGCGCTTGGACCGATGAAGATGAGTTACTTGGGGGACTCATAGAGAGATCGGTGAATAATGCGTTGAGATCTCTCCAGTCACTCATCTTAATGAGGCGAGAAGAAGATAGGATTTTACTCCTACCTGAAGCAAGCAAAAATCAATCCAAGATCCTGGGTTCACACTCAACACAGTGAAGGACTCGAAATCGAGTCCAATTAATCTTGTAGTTTTTAAGTGTGATTTTCAAGCAAAATTAGCAAGGATTACACGGCCTATAGGGAAGTCGGCTCAGAGCCGGATGCATCTTCCCTGTTTAACCTGTCGCCTAAGATACCGCCGCTCCTTCCTTTCTTCGCTCATGTCCCAAGCCGATGGATTCAATGACCACGCCCCTATCTACCTGCAAGCAGGCGGAGGCTGACAAGGCCGGAACTTCACCCCGAGGGGGGGGGGGTTACTGGCAACTTGTCGCAAAGTACCGCAATTTCGCCCCTATCTACCTGAGACAGGCGGAGGCTACTTGGTACTAGTCAAAGAATCTGATATTATTCGACTTGTGATATTTGCTAGGATCAGTTAGAACGTGATATGGAAGGCGGGGATTTGGGCTCTGCCTTAAGGTGTTCACACACACTCAAGTACCCTCACTCAGCCTGAAAACAAGGTCGAGGATTAATCTCTCGCAAACAATTTTCAAATTTTATTCCCTTTTTTTGGTCAATACTGTTTAGCAGTCCTGATTTTAAGTTAGGTTATCACTGATTAAGTCAACCACACAGCACGCCTATCGGACAGTCCCAATTTCCTTTTTTTAATTTAAATGTGAAAAACAGAGGGGGAAATCGAGAAAAGCCGATGCACGAGAAACTATGATGCGTATGCTGAGTAGAGAATACTTACAGTGATCCCTTCGCTTTTTTATGCAGGATGCGGAACAAAATTGAAAACTTTTTAATCTAAATGCAAATGCAAGTGATGAAAGCCGCTCCTAGACAAATAGTTCTATTAGCGTGAAGAACAGGTTAATTTGGCTAAGTACTGCGGTCTAAGTGCATCTTTTAAGTGAGTTGTGTGGTCCTAATGATTACGAGCACAAGCAAGTCCTAGATTGGCTCGGGGAGCCGCTAGTGCAAGCTACTTTACATTAATCCACACAGCACACGGGACACAGTTCCACTATACTTACACATGCGAGATCCCAAACGGGAACCGCTAGAAATGATGCGAAAAAGAGAAAATAAAAAAAATTACAATGCCTCTCTAATCACTCAATTAAAATGCTCGATCGTCGAAGCGTCCAAGACTCGCGTTCCTCGCAAAGAAAAAGAGTGAGGTTAGAGAGTGACTCAAAAATAAAATGATGCAAAGAAATAAAAGAGAGAATAATTACAAGAAAACCGAGGGTCAGACTACCCGGGGAAAAAAATCAAACACTCAAAATATCACTAAAAATTAACCTAAGCCGTGCCTCCCCGACAACGGTGCCATTTTGATAAGCGTCCCCGCACCCTTAGTTAATTCGAGCAAATTAATGTCCAAATTAATATTAATCGTTCGTTGCAGTCGGATACGAGAGGCTGGTCAAAAACCACTTATTAATTAATGTTAAGTTAATTTCAAGCGGCAGATTTTTTTACTTGGTGAAGTCCAAGGTCGAACTCAGGGAGGCATCTGTCTCCTTAGGTGAATTTTAGCAAAGATCAAGTGTGTGATTTTCGGGGAATTATTTTTTTTGTTTTGTTTCTAATTTCTATGCAGACTCATGCAAAAATCCAGCCAAATCAATTTAAGATATCAACTGAAGTCCAAAAATTCTAAAAATTGGCCATTTGATTAATTATGATGAAAATGAGCTACCCTAATTTTTTTGGATTTTTTAGACACTAAATGAATTTACTGTGAATTAAATATGCAGACAGGGTGATTTTCACTATTTAATTTTTAATAAATAACAAATCAAAATTTCTTCAAGAGATAAAATTATCCTAGATAGCACTAATGATAAGGAATCCAAGAAAATTGAAAGATCTGAATTTCAATGTGAAATGAATTTATTAAAATTAAAATGAGAAAATCACTCAACAATTTATGCAGGCCTCGATATATGTGCAAATGACATGAAATTTTTATGGCATGTTAAGATTACTGTCCTTAAGCTACTGTGAATTTTTGGGGATTTTTGGAATCACAGAGAATTAACTATAAATCAAAAGGTGTAACTGGGCAAAATATTCCACAAATCAACCAATTAATTCATTTAAAATTCCACTGAAATTACAAAAACATGAACGTGGCCCAATAAACAGAGGACAAGTTTCTCAACAAAATGCAACTGTTAGAATTGAAAAAGAATGTAATATGCAACCTAGGGATACGTGCAAACACATGGGTGTAAATGCAATACAGGAAAATAAAAAATACATAAAGTAAATATGCTGACAGGGACTTAAGTGCAATTACCTATTATGTTGGGGACTCGAGTGCAATTTCTCCACAAGGCACGTGCTCCTCACGTGGGGTCTGCTTCACAGGGACCTTTTTGCAATATTTGAAAGCTCCAGGGGCCTCTGTGTAAATTCCCCATGTCGTACGTGCTCCTCACGTGGTCGGCCTAGGCTCGGATAGCTGCGGAGGTTCGAAGCTCGGCTCGGGCGCTTCTGGAGATCTGGAGTGAGGCTCGGGCGATCCGGGCCTAGGCTCGGGGAAGAGGCTCGGACCGAAGCTGTGTGGCACGCTGTGGACCCTTGGATCGAGCTTGATCCGATGGATGGCGGTGAAGACGCGTGGCGTGACCTCAGACTGTTAGATCTATGCTGATCCAACAGCTACTGGGCTCGAGGGAGATGGCGGCGTGGCTGAAGATCCGCCGCTGGATCAGGAGGGATATCAACGGCTGAGAGCTGCTGCGGGGGAGAGACGTGTGGCGCACTAGGCGCCGTTGGATTTAAGGGATCCAACGACTCCTGAAAGGCCCAGCTGAGAGGCGACGTGGCTCGCTGGGGGCCGTTCGATCGTTGTGATCGAACGACAGCTGTACGTCTCCTCCGATGATCCTCCGCCGCCTGCGGAGGAGATGGCGGGGCTCCGGTGAAGTCGCCTTTGCTCCGCTCGTCCTTCCTCGTGTCGATGAAGCTCTCCGACTTGTCGGAGATATCCCAGAAGACTCGTGGTGTGGCGGCGAAGATCCTGATGGTCTCAGGCACGGCGGAGGGCTATCTGAAGTCTACGGCGATGGAGCTCGAAGTCTGCTCCAGCGAACCTCCGTTCAATGAGCAGAGGGGTACCTGCAGGTGTTAGAGGTTGAGCCGTAGCTCGTGCGTGCACTCGTGAAGGTGTGTGGTTGACTGGCGAGGCCTAAGGCGGACGGAGGTGGTCTGGCGAAGGAGCTCCGGCCAAGTGGCGGAGCTGGAGATCGAGGTACGGTGATATGCGTCGTTGGAGGTCGTGAAAGCTACCGCGAAGATGGGAGCTTCGACGCGAAGCTCGGCGGGATGGAATGGAGGCGTGAAGATGACCGGAGGCGGCAAATAAAATGCGAGAAAATCGAAGAAGAAATGAAGAACAGATCGGAGAGGGATGGAGGTGTCACCTGGGGATTGGAACTCCTTCTTGGGTTCCAGGTCGTCACTCGAAAGGCCGGTGGTTCCTTGAGCTCAAGCAACGACTCGGTGGAGGAGGGCTGTGACTCGGCGGAGGCCGAGGATCTCGCCGGAGAAGACGGACGTCTTCGCTCAATAAAACTCTCAATTCCTGTCACGAAGTTGAAGCTCAGAGCTCGGTGCGTCTCTCACGAGGGGCAGATAGGTGCGACGATGGCCGGAGAGGGGGTATTTATAGGGTGAAGTCGATGGGTTCAGTCGCGGGAAGGTGGAGTTCGAGGCCATCGTGGAGCTACATCGGTGGGAGTCGTGGAGAGTGAGCGAGCTGGCGAGGATGAGGGGAGAGTGGTGATGATCGTGGCACGATTGGTGGTCGGAGAAGGTGGTAGGCGTGGTGGCGAAAATAGAAAGGGGGCGGCGTGTTGCGCAACGTCGAGATCGTGGGGGAGAGCGATCGGAGGTAGGAGACGAAGTCTCCACCGTTGGATCTTGTGATCCAACGGTGGTGATCGAAGCGATAATGGCCGGGTAGGATTAGATCGCAGGCGAATCGATCAAGGGTTGCGATTGCACCACGTGGTGCGAGGGGAATAAGGCGTGAATGAATGGTGCAGATGAAAGGCTGGGGAGCGATCTGACGGTGGGAATAAAGAGAAGATCAAGCGGTTTGGATGAAGGGATCGAGGGCGTGATCAGGCGGTTCTCAAAGAGCCACGTGGCGTGCTCAGCTTGCGGCGCAAACGGAGGGCGGTGATGGAAAGCTGAGGTTGATCGAAGGGATGAGGGGCGCCAAAGGATGAAGCGGTTGTGATGGAAGATCAGGGATGCGATCTAGCGGTGTACACGCCGCCACGTGGCGAGTTCTGGTGAGGGCGCTAACGGGCGGTTAGGATCGGAGATGGAGATGATCAGATGGCTAAAAATTGAGGCGTACGTGGAGGCAGCTAAGCCGTTGGATCTAGAGGGTAATCCAACGGCTGTGGCTGCGGGCGGATGAGGCAAGGGCAGCGGCTACGTGGCGCAACCAGAGGGCGCCACGTGGCCTGCTGTGATTGGTGGAAAAGAGAATTGAGTGTGAAAAGAGAAGGGGACCGAATTTGGAAAAACTCAAAACATGAAAGTTGTAGATCTTGATGAGATATACAAGTTTCATGTTGACCAAAGACGGAGATGAGGTCAAGTATGATACAAAAAATACAAAGATACAATTTATACATATATGTAGTATACAAAGTAGCCCAAAAACCCAACTTTCTCATACGAGCTCCAAATTGGATGAAATTAGTCTCATTTTAAAGGTCTTTTAATGAGTAGTATTCTAAGAGTGAGTAGACCTATTTTGGAGTTTGTGTGAGGGTCCTATGTGTATTTCATTGTCCAGGGGTTCTAGGGCTTTATTGACTAATTTACAAGGGGGATTTTTTGGCTTTTCTTCCCTATATTATTAACTAAGGAGTACATATTATAAGGAAGAGGTTATTTTAGTAAGTGGATATTTTACAAGGGATTTTGGCTTCTTATTTAAATGCAAATGGATTGCTAAAATGTATATATTAAGTATGTATGCATGAATTCTATTTATGCATTATAAAGGGAAATATGCCTCTATTTACTCGGGAACAAGGCTCTATTTTTTACTTTTGAAGTGATGAATCACAGATTCATCACTGACCCACGGCATTAACTGCCGTGTTGCGACACCTCTGGCCCACTGAGCACCCTGCCATGGATGAGCAGGTCATGCGACGACCTGAGGTCCCTTAGGGACCACGGCCTAAGCCTCTGTCCATCATCTCCCTCCTTGACCCTCCAGGTACTCAATCCCTATTTTCTTTTTGTTTTCTCTATTTTAGTTACGCACACACACATACATTTACCATCAATTCGACTCGCCTCCACCTTCATCAGACCTCGCCAACCCCTCCGCTCACCTTCTTCCTCCTCCACAACCTCCTTCCATCTTACACTGTCTCCTCCGCCTTCGGTAGAGGAGACCCCACTTCAAGCAACCATCTTCTCCGCATCGACGTCTACAACCCACTCGTCGCACTTTAGCTATCCCCCTAACCATCTCTACAGGTGCCTTCACTGATCAGACTTCGTACACCTACTCCGGTCATCTTCTCTGCCTCCGACATGTCTACATTACTCCGCGTCCTCATCCATCACATCATCTCCATCGTGCTTCCATCCCCTTTGCCAGCACTCAGCTACCTTCTTCGATCTTCGGAGGGGTTCGAGGAGCACGGAGGAGCTAGCCCTACGTCACCGGAGTACAACCTCCTCTGGTGAAGGCGGCAATGTAAAGAGATACAACAATCGTACTATCATCTGGCTCGGATAGTCCAGATGATTGCTACGCCTCGACCACAAAGTGCTTGGCTCGGTCAAAGAGAACAGGTTTCCAAAGCACGCAACAACGACACGTGGCTTCCGTGCCTAATGACACCCGAGCCACAACCCGAACCGGCACCGAGACTCAACCTCCTCCAAACCTAGCTCGCTCAAGTGTAGCGCGTGTGCAGGTTGGGCAAATTGTAGCACCATCTCGGGCTTTTAGATATTTACACCTAGGTTTAGGTGCACGTGCATCACGTGCGTGCCTAGACAAATTACACAAAGGCCCGACCTGATTTCATAAATTGCACAAATGCCTACACTTCAAGGATATTTACAGAAGGGCCCATCCAATTTTTTAAAATTATAAATGGGTCTTCTAGGGACCTATTTGTAATATTTACCTTTATTTTTCATGCATTTGTATTACATTCATGTCCCTAGCACTGTTTTATTCATATCTTGAGCATTTTAACTCCAAAATAGCATGATTTTAATTTCATTTTGCTGCTAATTTTATTATCTTTCTAATGCATAGAGAATATCATGTTTTGACACTGAATTAAAAAGGCTATATTTTTATGTGCTCCGTGTCTCTTACTTTTTATTTTAAATGCCATTACTTATCATTGTTGCATAATTTGACTCTGAAACTGATCCTTATTCCATTGCTCAACAATTTCTAATTTAGGGCATATTTGTACATTTTATCTTGCATACTTACTTGCATCACATTAATTGTGTGCATGCATTGCATCATATTTTAATTGCATCTTAAAATCAAATAAAAATCATGCATCATTTCCTTCCATTGTGTTTGCATTATTTTATCTACATATCGCTTTACATATCATATCTGCATGAAAACCTAGGTTTAGAAAATAATCACTCATCAATTAAGTAATAATTTTTGATAAATAGATGAAGAGGCTCGTGTCCCTGTGTTCGACCTTGGTATACTTGCCAAGTAAATTAACCTCCACATATTCGAAAGTGTGGTTTTTGTTGAATCATTTTTATGACCCATACTACGATAAAATACGACTAATAATGTGGTAAAAATGCGGTACATCAATGATGAGGGAGATCATGACACATTGAGGGACATCCTAGCAAGACTTGCATAAGCTGAGCACAGAAATGAATTACTCAGACAGGAGCTTGGATAATTAAGAAATGAGGGGGGGATCGATGAGAGATGCCTACAATCCCAGTGTCGTACAGAACGGGAACTGTCTTAGGTCTGTAGTACCACAAATGCTGGTGAATTAAAGCCTCACTTCTTGACACTCTTTCCAAAATTTTATGAAAATGCAATAAAGGATCCATACATGTTCCTACAAGAGTTTGAAATGGTATGTGACAATCTGGGATGACCTGGTGTAGCACAAGATTACATACGTCCTAGAGCCTTCCCAAAGCCGCCTATTGGCTAAAGAATTTGGGGAGGGTAGTTACCACGTGGGCTGCATTGAAGGACCTGTTCCTCAAGAAGTTCTACCCATTGAGTAGAACTAATCAGATGAGGTCCCAGATATCAAGTTTTACGAAGATGTCCCATGAGCCTTTCCACGAGGCATGGGAGAGATTCAAGGACCCGGTTAAGAAATGCCTATATCATGATATTGACTGACCAATCTTGGTCTAGAACATGTACATCAGTTTGACTACTGAGGTCCAGGGATTGCTGAATGCTGCCTGTTGAGGCAGCTATCTGAACAAAAGAGCCGGCACGATTTGGATGGTTTTATATCAGATGACAGAGACTGGACGCACTAGATCATCAAGCAGAGCTTATGAAAAGCCACCTCCCTCTCGCATATCTCATGAGGTGGTGAGAACATTTGCCATCGATCTGGAAAATGACCTACTCCCCAACATGGGGATAATCAATGATGAGTTAACTAAGATTGACCAGATCGAGAATAAGGTGAGCGGAATACACAAGCTTGTCGAATGGGAGAACCTCTCCAAGCTTCCATAACAGATGGTGGAATTAGCTAACAGGGTATCCAAGATCAATATACCGGCCCCGTCTGCACCTCCTGCTCCCATCTACTAAGTGCACCACATTCAAGAGCAACCCATGTAGGGGTCTTACAACACATGGACTTTAGGTCAGCCTGAGGTCCATGAGAGCTAGTTCACAGAGACAACCATCAAGACAGTCACCGAGGAATCCCCACAAGTATGGGAGGTAAATGAGATCTGGTACACCAATGATCTCAATGCTACTCAGCAGCAACAACAACACCCATAATACCCCCAACCTCAATATCGCCAGTTTCAACTGCCTCAACAGCAACAATATCCTCATAAGCAGAGTCAGTATCATCAACAAGACCATCAGGGGCCTCACAGACTGTGGCAGAGTCAACAACAATAGTCCCAGAGGCAGGACCACATAGCCTCATCTTCAGGTACCTCTGGCTTACAGAGGATCCTTGATGAGCTCAAACTCATCCGCGATGAGAAGCATGATCAGAGAGATGACATCAATTGGCTTTCATGTTGGCATGATGAATTCACCGCACCCACGACCTCCATCCCATCACAAGATAAGGTTAACCCCAATAACCAGAACCAAGGACAAAATTGCCAGAAGGATCAGGTATACTATTCCAATTTATTAGATACAAATCATGAGATCCTATCGCATGGTGTTCACCATCTTACTCTCAGGAGCGGTAGGACCGTGCAGACCCGTGATCTGGCACGACGGTGGAGCGGAGGATACGGATGTGCCAACCCCTATGGATAGCTCAGAGGAGGAGGATCATCATCACTAACAACACCTTCAGGATCACCCGAGGGATTTGAATCCTCAAAAGTCCAAAAAATAAAAAAACCAAGAAATATATTAAAATAAAATGACAACAAACACGATCGTGAGCACCGAGTCTTCGGGAGATGAGAAGACCGTCTTGGATGCATCACCAACAGTTTTTCCAACTTCAGTTCAGTTCCATTTCGTGCATGTCAGTCGATTCCTGTACAGAGTCTAAGTCCAAGTCACAGTCATGTACATCTAAATTTTGATTCCAATAAAAACTCAGATGATGATATTTACGTTTCACATTGAGGGCCTCCTATAATCCCTTTTCCTTAGGTTTTATCTAAGGGAAAGAAGAAAAATTCCAAAAAATGATCTTAACATTTTAGAGATGGAAAGGATGTGCAATGAGAATATTAAAGTTGAGATACCTTTCCTTCAATTAGTGGATATGGTTCCTGCATTCAAGAAGTATCTAAAGGCGAGATGCACACCTATTAGGACTAGCAGAAAAAGAACACTCGAACAGTGAAACATGTGTTGTATAGCCACTACCCGTGCGATCCGCAATGAGATTCCAAGGAAGAACAAATGTGTAGGAGCACACTTTGTCACCAATCAGATCGCCAACACATCATTTGCACAGAGATGTAGGAGCACACTTTGTCACCAGTCAGATCGCCAACACATCATTTGCTCGTACTCTACTCGATAACGGATCCTCAATCAATTTACTGTCATATTCCCTCCTAGATCATCTAGATTTAGGAGCCCTGAGGAGATCGAGAGCACTCTTAAAATTCGTAGACGGATCTATTAAGAGGCCCAATGGGATGTTGAAGGACGGTATCCTTGACATAAAGGGTAAGCAGTACAAGGTGGACTTCACAGTCCTCGACATGGAGTGCCCTCGAAGATGGCAAGATTCCCATATCATACTTGGTCGCCCTTTTCTGAGGACGGCCAGAGTTATCTTTGATTATACCACGGAAAGATACACTTTCATGCACATGATGAAAGTGTAGAGTTAGAGACACAACAAACAAAATGGCAGAGGCCTGATTCGAAGAGTAGTACAGAATATCTCTCATCGAAAGCCGAGTACTACAGAGTTGACACAATTGATCACTGGAAACAACATTCATCTTGAGTTGACAAGTCCCTCTCACCAGGAGAGGACAATGTAGATGAGGCCGTTAGACAAATCCTGTAGAATCAAACCTTGTCCACAAGAGACTTTTCTCATGCATCTCCCTATGTCCTTGATGAATCCGAAGATGACATAGGCTTGTCAGACCTGTTCCTTCAGGTCAATCAGAGGATGAGGATGATGACTCGGACGTGACTTTTGCCGATTTCTTGGACACTTTTGATGATCCGACTCCCGAGCTGAATCAGTTGGTGGCAAGTATTTAAGTGACAGATCCAATCGTTATCAGCACAGAGCCAGTGTTGATTGAACTATACTTTCTTGATGACCACACTTTACCTGAGCTCAAACCATTACCCACAACACTCAAATATGCCTTCCTTGCGGCCCCATCATGAAAAATCCCGATCATTACTAGTTCTAGCTTGTCTGGAGAATAAGAATCTTGCTTGCTAGATATTCTTGAAAAGAACCGCAAGGCCATAGGTTGGAGCATGTCCGATCTTCACAGGATTAACCCCGCTTTGTGCTCACATCATATTTAACTTGAGGAAGGTGATATACCCTCTCGCGAGTTCCAGCACAAGCTTAATCCAAACTTATGAGATGTGGTCAAGAAGGAGATTGAAAAATGGTGTGATGCAGGGTTTATGTATCCCATCTCTGATTCCAAGTGGGTGGCACCACTTCATGTAGTCCCTAAGATGGCAGGACTCCAGACAGTCACCAACTTGATGGAGAGGAGATTGCGACACGAGTACCTACGTCGTGGCGTGTCTGTGTGGATTACAGACGCTTGAATACCGCGATGAAGAAGGATCATTCCCCTTACCATTCATAGACCGGATCCTAGAGAAACTTACGGGGAAAGAATTCTTCTTCTTTCTAGATGGGTACTCAGGCTATAACCAAGTAGTCATCGCTCTAGAGGACCAGTTAAAGACCACCTTTACATGTTCATTCGGTACGTATGCATTTAGGTGCATGCCCTTTGGGTTATGTAATGCATCAGGGACTTTCCAGCGATGCATGATTGCAATATTTGCTGAGATGGTGGGAGATTTTGTGGAGGTATTTATGGATGAATTCTTGGTCCACATGACTCCTTTGATACTTGTCCATCTCATATAGATCAAGTTCTCAAAAAGTGTAGTGAGGTGAATCTGGTGCTCTCTTGGGAAAAGAGCCATTTCATGGTTCGAGAGGGCATTATGTTGGGGAATTTCATCTCCAAGATGGGAATGGAGGTTGACCCTGCCAAGGAGGATGTGATCAAAAACTTCAACCACCAACCAACATCAAGCAAGTGCGATCATTCCTTGGGCATGTCGATTTTTGCCGCAGATTCATAAGGACTTCTCAAAGATTGTCTGACCGCTACAGAGATCTTAGGAAAAGATACAGAGTTCATTGTAGATCACAAGTGTCTTGAGGTTTTTGAGCTCTTGAGGAGGATAATCATGGATGCTCCTATCCTATAGGCTCCAGATTGGTCCCTTCCTTTCGAGATCATGACAGATGCTTTGGACTTTGTTGTTGGGGCCGTGTTAGGACAAAGGAGAGAAGGGATTCCTTATACTGTCCACTACGCAAGAAAAGTATTCGATCAAGCTCAACGGAATTATACCGGCATAGAGAAGGAAATGCTTACCGTAGTGTTTGCCTTAGACAAATTCATGTCACATCTTTTAGGGTCTAAGTTTAGCATGTTCACAGATCATACAACCATCAAGTACCTCATGGAAAAGAAGGATGCGAAGGTGATCTTCTTAGGTGGATCCTACTACTATAAGAGTTTGATTTACAGATGAAGGATAAGCCAGGAGTGAAGAATGTGGTGGCTGATCACTTCTCCCGCATAGAGTCACCTAGTTCCTTTGAGACTGACCCCATCAAGGACTCCTTCCCCGATGAGTCAATCTGTTTTATCGACTCTCTTCCATGGTATGCTAACATGTGAACTTCTTATTATCTTGGATAGTTATCCACGATTGGTCTAAGAACAATATTGACCAACTTAAGTCAGAATCAAGAAAATACCATTGGGAGGATTCGTTCCTTTTCTTCGAAGGATCGGATTATGTTTGGCGGAGGTTTATTCCTCATGAGGAATACATGAGTGTCCTCACCTACTGCCATTCCTTGGAGGAAGGAGAACATCATTCTGGGAAGAGGACCGTCTGGAAAGTGCTTCAGTGTGGCATGTATTGGCCGAACCTATCCCGCGATTCATATGCATTGTTTAGGTCATGTCCAGTATGTCAAAGAATGGGAGGGACTGTCAGTCCTAAGGATGAAATGCCCATGCAACCGGTCATTATGGTTGATGTTTTCGATGCATGGAGCATAGATTTCATGGGTCCATTCCCTAACAGCAATGGCTGTGAGCATATTCTCTTAGCAGTTGATTATCTCTCTATGTGAGTGGAAGATATCCCTATCCGAGATGCAGATAGCAAAACTGTCTGCAAGTTCATGAAAGATCACATCATTTCACGACTTGGGGTTCCCAAAGTCATCATCTCTGATGGGGGTAGCCACTTTGTTAATATGGAAATGAAAAAGTTAACAAAGGACTACGACATCGAACACTGTGTCGCTAGATCATACCACCCACAATCGAATGGCATGGCTGAGGTGTCAAATAGGGAGGTGAATGGCATTTTGCAGAAGCTAGTCCGCCTTACAGGAAGAACCGGTCCCAATTCTTGGACCAAGTTCTATGGGCATACCAGACTTCTTACAAAACCCCTTTTGGAACCTTCCCATTCCGGATGGTTTATGGAAAGCCATGTCATCTGCCCGCTGAGCTGATACACAAATCTAAATGGGCATTAAAGAAAGTGAATTGGAACACTCATAAAGGATAACAGAGTAGAAAGATGGATCTAAACGATCCTCTAGAAATCAGAAACAAGGCATATGATAACAATTTGATTTACAAGGACAGAGTCAAGCATTGACACGATCAGCACATCAGACGAAAGATTTTTATCCCAGGGCAGAAGGTATGGTTACGCAATGCCAGGTTGAAGATTTTTCAGGGCAAGTTGAAATCCAAATGACGGGACCTTTCATTGTCAGAGAAGTAAATACGAATGGTAGTGTATGGATTTCCGACTTACATATGGTGCACAACTGTTCATCGTGAATGGGCAACTACTGAAGCATTTTCTAGGATCAGATGAGCAGTTAGCCCAAGCTGAGGAGATCTCATTCATGCGCATCCCAGAATCCCATGATCTAATCTTAGGGAATGCATGAATCTACATACTTTATCTTACCCCATCCCCATTCGCTTTCTATATTCTCCAAATCTCATTGGCCCTTATACTCACTTCTGTCCTATACTTAGGCTGACCAGGGCCTAAGTATGGGGGGGGGGGGGTGGACTGATGCCCACCCTGTTTATATTCACCCAGTTCTCCTCTTGACCTCGACCTTCCCATTTTGTGTTCTTCTTCTAATACTTAGGCTGACCAGAGCCTAAGTGTATGGGGGCGATCGACTTCTATACTTCTTTTCACTCTCATACTCTTAGCACGAGCCATGTCTTTTAGCTGCTTCTTGTGCTCTGAGGACATAACACACACTAAGTATAGGGGTGTGTATATATTACATATATATTTTAACCATAGCTCGTACTTTCACATATTTTCATATACATATTATGCAATAATTACGGGATGGAAAAAGTCCAAAAAAAAGGAAGAAAATTCTTTACTCTTCCATATCTTCCTTGCATCCATACAAAAAATGACAAGAAAATCATCTTACACCTCATATACATATGCATTTCCTGTGCATATCTAGCAGATGCAAAGTGGAAAGTTATTGGGTTCCGAATTGAGTTATGAATAAAAGTGGAGAGTGATCTGGACTTGACCTTAATCTACCTAATTTCCAGAGGAACTTCATCGAGAACGAGGATTTTATAAGCTTCAGGTCTTAGACTTAATTCTTCGAGTTCTGCATGACAATGTGCAGACTTTGACTCTTACTGTCTAACATGGTCTCCTAATTCTGGGTATAACTACTGAATAGGGAATTAATATGTACTCTTGTACTATACACTTAGCTCAACTCAGATGGGGTGTTGGAAGACTACCTGAGTCTCTTTCCTGGTAGCGTGGACATCTAAAGACCAGAGTACATGTTGAAATACAACTTCGGATAAGGGATGGACGATCGGGCACAATTTTTTCTAAGACCCCAAAATATGTACGAAAAAAGGATTCCATATCCCTAGGGGCACAACAAGATCCATGTAGACTTACCAAAAATCCATACCAAAAAGAAGCCAACTACCAAACAAATATTTGATCAAAAAGGTCCAGGCTTCAAGAAAACCTGCAGATATTGGTGGAGACTTGGCTAAATTTCCTGACTTCACAAGGATAGGTGACTACACTAGTCACCCTCTAGTTCTTTTCATGTTCTTTTAATTTCTCCCTCTTTTCGATTGTGAACACAACGTGACGAACTTTAGAAGGAAATACCTGACTCCCCGAGGATGAGTTATTGGATGATAGGTTTGCATGGTAGTCTGACATTCTTGATGGGAAGAGCTAACCCATTTCACGTGCATTAGACAATTATTCAATGTTCATGGGGTATGCTTTGAGAGAGAATTGATCTAAGATGACTTATGAGCTAGAACTGTTACAATGATATGTAGAACTCGAGGTCTATTGCTTGTAAAACCCTAATTCTCACATGATTTCCGCCACACTATTAATCCAAAGGTCGGGTATAACTCCATTTCACCTTTTGTTCATGACTTTGGTATGGAAAACAAAATCATTTCACTTTTGCATTTCATTTTAGTTGCTCAGGGACGAGCAAGGTTAAAGCTTAGGGGGTTGATAAATCTGTGATTCATCACACTAAAATATGAAAATAATGCTTTGTTCCTGAGTAATTAGTTGCATTTCATCATTCATTCTGCATTTTTACCATTCATGCACTTAGAATTAATATATGCATTTTAGCACACATAATTGCATTCATAATAATATTCACATTTTCACCTAACTTCATGCATCTTAAATTAAATCATGTTAACTCCGATAAACCTCAAACCAACTTCATTGTGTACATATTACTAACAAGATTAAAGGAAACTACAAAAAAATACTAACTCAATTGGTCTGTGAGACAAAATCCTAATATCAGAATAGATAAACTAAATGTGCATATCTTCCTCATACAATGTCCTATTTTGGTCTACTCACTTTTAAAGTAATATACATTCAAAGACCTTCAATACAAAATCAATTTCATAAAAATCGGATCTCATATGTGAAAGTTGGGTTTTGGGCCTCTTTTACGCATTGTGTATTTTAGCAGTTTTTGACCTGATATTTTTGTACAAACTTAATCCTTTTTCTTTTATTTATTTTTCATTTATATTTTTCGAATAAAGTTTTATTAAAATTCATAAAAATCCAAATCCAAAATAAGACTAAAATCAAAGAAACTAATCGAGTTTGAGTGTCCCTTGTGAGTCTGTACAAATATCTACCCTTTTTAATTTTATTTTATTAAAAATCCAAAAAAAGTTATAGTAAAGTGTAAATATGTGTCCTTTATTTTATCTTAATTTCTCTCGATTTTTATATTATTTAAAAATAAAAAAATACAAAACCCAAAAATCAAGATATTCTATGCACATAGAGTACCACCAAAAACATCACTTTGTACAAATGACTTATTTTGGTTTCGATCTCTTCATGAAAGTTATAGATCTCATCGAGATAAGCAATTTGATGAAAAAAATTTCGATCCGAGGTCATTTGCTATTTCTTTCCTATTTATCTTTAGATTTTATTTCTCGAATTTTTTAAGCTGACACATGGCAGCTCCTGGAGCCGCCACGTGTCACTCATTTTTCGCATTATTATTTATAAAAAAATAAATTAAAAAATTAACTAATTAAATTTCAAAAAAAAATTGTCAGGTGCTGGTCACGTGTATCCACCGCACATGGCCAACACATGCTTCTTCTTCCTCCGATGTGCCCTACATCGCAACTGCATCTCGCTGGTTGCTCTGCCTTTATCTCCTCCCAACGATCGAGCCACCAAATCCTCGCCCCTATCACTTCAAACCAGTCACATCGCACCTGATGATCTCACACCCTCCGCCCTCCTCTTCTTATCGTCGTTGACCCTCTACCCTCATCCCCTCTATTCCCCTCTTATTTAAACCTATCGCCGTCTACCCAAACTAGCATCCACCATCTACGAGGAGGAGAGCCCTAGCTTCGCTCCAGGTTCGGTGACAACATTCTTGGTGCTTGTAGGTAACGACTGACATCTATATCCTCGACGTGATCTAAGGTTCCATTGGAACCTCGAAGCAGCTTCAACAACCTACTCTATTACACGAGCTTCTGGAGCTTGCCGGCTCCATTGAGGTGACGACAGAGCTCCATTGAGCTCCATCTTTCCATACGAAACCCCCAGGTAAAATTCTTCCTCCTTTTTCTTACGTATTCTTCTTCTTCTATTTTGCTTCCTCTATTTCCCGTCTTTTCCCCTGTTCTCTGTCTCTCTTCCTTCCTCCTCCGATTCTTTCTTGTCATTCGCTTCAATCTTCTCCGATCCATCATCTTCACCTTGATCATTTTCGGACCCTCCTCCTCACCGATTGATAACTGAGATTTTGCTGAAGTCTTGTCAATCCACAAGGCAGACCTACAATCGTCACAGTGGCCTCTGACGAAACCTCAATTAATCAACAATTAACCTCAAGTTAAAATTTACTTTATTTAACTCTACAAAAGATGTGTATAGTGCAAGTAGTGCAGAGTGTCAAACTCAGGGAGCAACTAAATAGATTGTGCAAACAAGTGCAAAAGATGTGCTTGTACTTTTTTGTCTATTTTTATGTGGGTTTTAATTTTGTATTATTTTATTTTATTTTTGTTTTATATTTTTATATTTTATTTTTTATTTTTGATTTTTGATTTTCTTTTAATTTTTAGATTTTTATAATTCATTTTCTTTTAAATATAAAGAATTCAATAAAAAGAATTAAATATAACAACATGGACCTACACGTATTTTTTGAGAATTTTTGGAGCACAATAGCTAATTTAAACAAGTAGAGACAATAAAAAGAAACTACAATCTAGCAAGGGCATAAGTGTAATTTTAAAATAAGTCGGGGGCCAAATTGTAATTTCACAAAATTATATAACGAGCATAAAAATTCTCTAGACCAAATTAAAATACATAAAACCCTAAGGGCCCTCTTGCAAAATGCCCACCTCACGTGGGCGGCCACGTGAGGTGAGCTGGCATGGACTTGGATGTAACTAAAGAAAGGTCAGGAGACTAATCACAAATATTACAAAAGTATTTAAATGGCAGAGGAAAGTTTGAGTTTTAATATTTAATTACGAAAATGCTTCAGGTAAAAGTGCAAAATACCCAAAGAAAGGCACGATCCGATGGTGCTCCTAACTTCACTAATACACGTGGCGGCACGAGGGGAGACGATGACGGTTCGCCACTGATGGTTAGAATTAGATCTTCAACAACGATCGGATGGTGCTGGCGATGCTTGAACCGACGATCACTGTACTCCATGAAGAACATGGGCCCATCTCACGACAAAAAAAGCAGGACGACGAAATGGGAAGAACACCAATGATGCGAGCTTCCTCCGGCCAAGTCAGCCTCCTCCATCGTTCTTTAACGCTCCAAAATGGCCAAAATGGCACATGGGGTCTTCCTCTGTGTGCTGGAAGCTTCAAAACACTCCGGAGAAGGCCTGAGGGCTCGCACGAGGCTAGCGGAGCTATGCCACTCCACGAACATACGACAGACCACAAAAAATGCTCCACCTGCAAATGAGGCTCTGAGACCTACAAAAAAGAGGTCAAAGGGTCGAGGGAAAAATGCCTCGACCCTCCAGGTGTCGAAATGAGGTGTGGGTGGCTCGAGCGAAGGTACTTGGACTAGGCGGAGGGAGGAGCGGCGGTAGGCTAGATCAGAGGCTGATCTGGGTGAGCGGAAGGTGGAACGTGGTGGAGAAGCGACGGGAACGAAGGTGAGGGCGGAAGGCGAGGTCAGTCAACGGTCGGGGATAGGTGGAAGTGTTCGCCGTAGATCAGCTCCGGCGAACTACGAACGAGGTGAGTACGGCTAAATCGAACGATTAACGAGTAAAACAAACGCTTAAATTGAACCTAGGGCCTAAACTACGCTAGAAAATACAAGGAAAAGTACCTCAACCGGCCTAGACCAGGAGGTGCACCTCACGACGACGGAGGCTCACCGGAGATGGGTGGAAGCACCTACGCCTTCACCGGGACTCGCTACGAGCATCTGGAGACGTGCCTGTCACCCGCATCGATCCTGAGCACACAAGAAGGAGCCAAAGCTAGGGCAAAAAGGTTTAAAATCAAATGGAGGAATCGAGGGAGGTTATGTACATCGTGGTCGAGATGCTCCAAAGATCGAGGTGGTGGCAGCGATGTAGTGGTCCTCGGCCCAAGGAGTCATGTGGGCATGCATGAGGCATGATCGAGGAAGAAAGTTGGTGAAGAAATCAACCTGAATCGATGCTTGCATCGATCAGGAAAAAATGTAGAACATGGGGTCAAAGCAATGGGTGTCAGAGCCTAGGGGCGAGTCGGAAGAGTTGACTGCAGGTCAACTCCAGACTCAACCAGTTTGGTCCATGTGGACCAACTAGGAAAAACCTAGCTTATATTATTTAGAATTCTAAAATAAATAATAAATTATTTTATTATTTTTAAGTTATAAAATAAAAATTATTTGTCATTTTTTGCAAAATTTTATTATGATTTTTATTTTTTAGAGTTATTTAATTACAAGTTAATTTTTAGGGTTTAATTAAAAGTATATTTATTTATGTTTTATAGTATTTTATTTTTGTTTTTTAAATTTGATTTTATTATTTTATTTTCTTATTATATAAAATTACAACTTATTTTTATTTACTTAAATATATTTTTATTTTATTTTTCTGATATAATGATTATACTTAAATAAATAGGTATACTTATTATCTGGGCATGGTTATTGTATATTCATCTATGTATTTTTGTATTTTATTTTATTTTAATATTTTATTTATTTATTTTAGTTTTAATATGTACATATATTATAACAAAATTATAAATATATAAAATTATAAAAATGATAAAGAATAAATAAAATGATTATTTTAATCAAGTATATTGTACAATAAGGGTCCAATACCTAACTTTCACATCTTAACTCCAAAAAATATAAAACTACCTTCATTAAATAGCTTATTAGAAGTTATATACAATCAAAGGTGATTTTGATATGTTTTGAGTTCTTATTTGAGAGATATGGGTCTGGAAACTTGGGATTTTGGGATTTTATTCAGAGTATAAAAAGTACATTATATATTATTTTTGTATGAAATCAATTTTTTATTTTTCTATATTTTATTATCTACAACTTTCATGTACAAAGGTTTTTTATTTGGAGTATAAAAAGTAGAAAATAAAATAGGTCCCAAAAATTAATAAATGATGAATTAATAAATGGAATTTTTATTGTATAATTAGACCTTATCTCCACCTACTTTATTCCTTGTCGACCTAGTCATCAAGATGCCTGGGTATCAAGGTTTAGGGCCATAAAATACCCTTGGAATTTTATTCTTTATCTTTTCTTTTATTTATTCTATAATTGTGGTATTAAAAATAGTTTTTTTATACATAATAAATGGTGTATATAATGAATTATAATTTGTACAAATTAATGTTATTTACATGCATTAGTTAGGGTTTTTAAGGCCAAAATGATAGAATAAAGGTGATGAAATGGAGATTCATCACCGGTCTCGATCTCCCTCTCCACGATCACCTTCTAACCTGCAGTAGCTAGCCACCGCATGTTCCCTTGCATGACTTCCCCCTGCTACAAACACCACCTCCAGCCTAGCCACGTCACAGTCGAGGCTCTCGCCTCCCTGCTTATTGGCCCTTACGCCCAGCACCGCCTCTGTGCAAGGCCATGCACCCCGCTTCTTCACCGACTTAGCGTGACCACATGCACCAGCACTCCACCTCGATTGCAACTGCCAAGGTAATGAATGCACATTTTCACCACATTAGTAAACGTCTTTTGTCGTAGTATAGGTGGTGAAAATGGTTCAGCAAAAACCACACTTTCGAATATGTAGAAAATTAATTTACTTGGCAAGTATACCAAGGTCGAACACAAGGACACAAGCCTCTTCTTCTATTTATTAAAAATTATTGTTTCATTAATGCACGATTATTTTCTAGTCTTAGGTCTTCACGCAGATGTGATGCATATAAAATATGTAGATAAAATAAAGTAAGAACACTGTAGAATGATGAATGCAATTTTTATTTGATTTTAAAGTGCAATTAAATGAGATGCAATGAATAGAGTATGCAATAATATGCTAACAAAGAAATAATAAACAAATATGCCGTGAGTTAACCAAATCATTGAGCACGAAAATATAGATCGATTCCACAATCGAATTGAGTGTTAATGATGATGAATAGCATTTAAATCAAAGAGCAGGAGACATTATAGATCATCAAAAATTAGCTCCATTAATTAAATGTCAAATCAAAAATTATCTATGCCATTAGAAAGATAATGAAACGAGCATCAAAATGAAACTAAAATCATTCAATTTGGACTTAAAATGCTCAAGATATGAATAAAACAATGTCAGGGGCATAAATGTAATAAAAGTGCATATAAAAATGAAGATAAATATTACAATAGGTCCCTGAAAGGACCCATTTGTAATAATCAAAACCCGGAGGGGCCCTGGTGTAATTTCTCCTTGTACGCGAGGGCTTCCTTGCAAGTATTGAAACCTGGCTGGCTCCTTTTGCAAAATATCCAGGCGTGCACGTGGACTTGTATGTAATATTGAGGATGACCGGGGACTTAGCTACATATAACCCCGAACCCACGCAGAAAGAGGTTCAGACTGGGAGTAGCTTCGGTGGGTGACGTGGCATGTCCTGAGTGCTTAGGCGATTGGCTCAGGTAAACCAAGCCTACAGGATCGGTGATGCATCATGGCTTAATCTGGGCCATTGGAGGGCCACCACAAGGGCACCATCCAACAGTACCTGGGCCTCCTCCTCTTCTAGAGGAGCAACAACATAGTTAGAGCTTCGGCGAGGAAGCCAAGCTCCTCCTTGCTCCTCCGAGGCTGTAAAATCTCGACAGAGTTTCGTGATCACCTGGAAGTGATGGCCGACGGGAGAGTAAGCTACGAAGGTAGTTGTAGATGGTGGTTAATGATGCATCGCCAGAGGAGGAGGTCAAGATCAGAGATGGCAGCGTAGTTTCGATCATTGAAGGAACCTGCAGGAGTTAGTATCGCTGAAGCATGCATGAGGTGAGTGCGAGTGTGGTGGGTGAGATGGAGTCCTGTGGAGATGGTTGGAGTGGGGGACCGTGGGTCTTCTGCTCTGACGAAGTAGAGGTGAAGGTGGACGAGGTGGACGGTGTTCTGGAGAAGGGAAGGGAGCGAACGGAGAGGTCGACAAAGGTACATGTGGAGTTGGAAAGCTCGAGGGATGGTCAGGTAAGGGTGAACGACATTGTGTGTGATGACTTAAATCGGAGAAAATGAAAGAAAAAATGGGGACGAAATACTTGGAGATTGGAGGTGTAGCTACGACTGAGGAAGTAGTCTGGGCTGAGCACCATAGGCCTGCGGGTCTTCACACGACGAGGGCGACCTGGCCTCGGTGCTTGGCGGTGCCTAGGCCGAATGCAACATGGTCGGAGGACTATGGATCACACCTTGGGTCTGAAAGCCACCGTCGCCTCGACGTCCGCCCTCCGCTGTCGCCGGAGGGTGGAGGAAGCTGGGCTTCAACCCCTCAAGTGGTGGATGAGGGAAAGAGGCGGTGGAGTGGGGGATTTACATGAGAGAAGTGGCCGTTACAGATGGTGGCGACGTGCATTTAGATGACTTAGTGGGAGCCCTAGAAGGTTGGGATTGAAGGATGGGGGGGTTACATGAGGAAGGTGGATCTCGGAGCTTCTCGGAGGTGGCGTTAGATTGGTAGAAGGTGAACGAAGGTGCCTTCCAAAATAGGAAGGGGGAGGGGGTTTGAAAAGGTGTAACGACAGAGGGGGATGCGTTGGTGGTAGATGACATAGCCCGGACCGTTGGATCTAGCAATCCAACAGCCCTGATTAGAGTGTAGGTGGGCGGCAAGGATCTGATCGATCAGATCAGATCTAGTGGCTGGGGAACGAGTGTGGGTGAACGACATGGATTGAGAAGGAGCAAGATCTGAGGGTTGAGAGTGAAGCGGAAGTGAACGACCAAGATGAAAGCAATGGAGGAGGATTAGAGAGCCAATGTGGAGGCAAAGAAGGGGCAACAAGGAAGCATAAGAGGCGTTGGATGCTATGTCATCCAACAGCTCAGGATGAGGCAGAAGTGGAGGGCTAAGATCTGATATGGGATCAGATCTGATGGCTGAGAAGGAAGTGCGAATGGAGGGCTAGGATGAAGGCATGGAAGAGATGATCCAACGACCAAGAAGAAGGCCGGGTGGAGAGAAGAGGACAAGGCCACGTGGGCAGCCCAGAGGGCGCCACGTGGCCCAATTGAAAAACTAGAAAATAGCAAAAAAAAGATAAATAAAAAAGAAATAATATGAGGCTTAATTAGGAAAGATCACAACATGAAAGTTGTAGATCTCATTGAGATCTACAAGTTTCATGTTGGTCAAAAAGCCAAAAGAATTCATTTGTACAAAGAAGAATTTTTGCAAGTATTCTTAATGATTTAAAAAACTTAATTTTAAAGGTTTTGATATTTTTGTATTTTAAATTTATTTGAAGGCAAGATAAATATAAACAATATTTAATCTAATTTCTAGGGATTTTTAATAAAAATAGAAAAAAAATAAATGGTTACAATAAATTAGGTTAACTATACACAGATTATTCAAAATATAATGCAAGTTACTATTAGCGATTTAATTGTTATTTTTATTGAATTGTTTAAGCAAGGAGAATAATAAATAGATTAACATGATGCATATGAGATTCATCACAAGGGCGAGCCCGACTGTTTGCCCTAGCTTCGAACTGCCTCACCGACACCAACAGGCTGCACCATCTCTGCCGGAGCCCCGCCACCACGCGTCAACCACTTCGCCCAATCCTCTGCAGTAGATCTCCTTACCAGGCATGTGTCGTCCACCTCCGTTCATGCATACTACGACACCAAAGACTACCGCCATGCACCCCGCTTTTTCACCGACTCCGCGTGGTCACCTGCACCAGCACTCCACCGCGACCACAACCGCCAATGGCGAGCCCAGCTGTTTGCCCCTGCTTCGAACCACCTCACCGACACCAGCAAGCTGCACCATCTCTACCGGAGCCTCACCACCATGCATCGGTTGCTTTGCCTAGTCCTCTCCAACAGATCTCCTCGCCAGACATGTATCGCCCACCTCCGTTCGTTCATACACCGACAACAAGTTCCATCGCCACCGCCTCTTCCCGTGCTTCTTCGCCTTGTCGATTGCCCATCCCTTACCCCCTTCTCACCTGCAGAGCATGTGAGAGTGGGGGAAATTTACGGTCGAGCCACCAAAGAACCAATAAATCCCAAGAAGACCCCCACCTCCCTCTTCACGTGAGGCACACGTGCAGATGCAGGGAAATTGCATCGGATACCCCTCCACTTTTGGATAATCACAAGGAATAAAGTCACATACCTCAAGTGAGTAACTTTGGAGTTTTTGCACCTCTGCCCCCTGCTCTTCCTGGAATGACACATACAATCACTAGGGGTAATTTACGGAAGAAGCCTGTCAGTTTTCAGAAAGTACAAATCGATGATCTTTAGGGCTATATTTGCAAGAGTTTTATTTATTTTATTTCCAATTTAGTCCATGAACTTTAGATATTCATATCTTGAGCATATGTGATCGGATTTCACGTTCTTGGTGTCGTTTTGTTCCTTACTTGATCCTCTATCATATTTAACATTGGGATTTTATCTCTGAGACATTATTTGGTATGGACTAATTGATGTTTTAATTTGACCATATTAAGAATCTTTATTTCTTTTCATTAATTTTCTTGCTCAATAAATTCTGCATCGAATTAGGAATTTATTTCAAGAATTTAATCGGATAATTACTTGTGATAATTGTTGGGATCTGTGCTAACTAAATGATTTCTTGGCTTTCTCTTGCACATCCTTCATCACTTGCATTTACATTTCACATCATTTAAAAATCAACAAGACCATTGCATCTATTTATTTCTTGCGTCACCTCACATTGCATAGCATAGCATTCTTTTCTCTGCATTAAAATTATTTTGCAAAACTCATGCATCATGCTTTCTTCTCACAATTAATTACGTCTTCTTAATTAAAAATCCATAAAAAGTGAAAAAAGATAATAATAACAAAAAAATGCCTCTCTGAAAACCTGATTCTAGATCGCCTATCAATCAACCTAAGGAGAAAGTTGCCTCATTGAGTTCGACCTTGGATTTACCAAGTAAAAAAATTAATTGACTACTTACTTTTAATTGACACATTAATCTAAGTGGTCATTTTGATCAATCTTGAATTGCCTGCTTGCGACAAAAATTTCAACGTTAATTCCAACAAATTAACATAGGGTAATTCATGGTTCTTCAGTCATCCCCCTAATGAAGATCTGAACAAGGTTAATCTTGAAGACTCTGTGGTCTAGAAATCTCCTCAAGAGGTCAAGAAACCTCAGCCATGAAACATGCAATGGCTCCTGGGATCTAAATTGAAATATCTTATAAACGACCACATCATATCTGCTCTACGGCAGGGATAAAATCTCTATAAAATCTCTTATCATAAACCTCCCCATGTAGAAAATTTCCTTCCCAAACATATGTGCCAACTCATGGCTCTGTCCTGAAGTGAAAATGGGAAGGTCTTTAACATTAGTTCATCAGAAGTGATATCTGAATATGCTCGGGCCGCACAGAACTCCTCAAACTCAGCGAGATGGAAATACAACTCCTCGTGCACTTCCCCAGAAAATATCGGTAATGTTTGAATAAACTCTGAATCCAGAATGAATGGACTCAATGTAGAAACTGACTGAGCTCCTAAGATTGACTACTCATCTCCTAGTGAATGTCCTGTCATCCTTGAGAAAAAAATCGTCTGAATCTCGCAACTACTCACTTTGATCATCGCGAGAGGAATGTACAATCATCTTAGCAAAGTGATCGCCTGTGTCACACATATGCATGGTCTGAACTCGACGGACATCAACTCGTAGCACAACATGCCCAGTAGACAAGAATGGAGAAGAACGAGAAGAGAAAGACGGGAGGCCGATCAGAGTTCCGACCTCACAAGAGAGTGAACGGGGATGATGGAAATGAAAATAAGAAACCGTAAGATCCAATAGAAATGAAGTACGACCCATCATCATGATTCAGATAGAGAAGAAAAGACAAGAACAATCAAGGGTGGGAGGGTGGGAAAAATAAAAGGAAAATAGAGGGAATGGGAAAAGAAGATGATGGCTAACGACTCGGGGAAGGAACACAACCAACTCACACCAAAGATAAACAAACGCAAAGCAAACCCCCGATTCACCTACTCAACACAATGATGACCGTGAAAGCTCGATCGTTAATCTTTCGATTTTAGAGTTAGGTGATCAAGCACATTATCTAGCAAAATCTCACAGGTGAAGTCTCCTAAAATATGACCTAAGGTAAAGGGTTTTCAGCTCTAATCCTTAGGTGTATGTGCCTCGCTCTAGAATACTTGTTTCCAAGTGAGGGGATTACTCTTCCAAATCAAAGAATGAGTTAATTACGTTCGATTTTAGTGGTCAAGTTCAATTAGTAGTCTCAATTTTTTTGGTTATCACCTTTTTTGTATCTTTTTCAAATAAATGCTCTAACGATTTTTCCAATTCCTTTATTTCCTAAGTGAGATGAAATCAAGTGAGGAAGTCAGAAGAGCCGATGCACGATGAAATCAATGATGCATGCATGAGATAGAAGGCGTACCTTGCTCCAATAGTCTACATGAAATATGATCCACACAGAAAAGTAAAGACTGAAATCAAACTACCTAAATGATGCAAGAGAAGCGTCCTAAGCAGCAACTTCTATTAGCGGGAAAGAATCGGTTTATTTGACTAAGTTCAAGCTACGATCTAATCTATAGGAACAAATATTCTTATTAAGGGACTTTGGACCTAATCAGTTACTTGGCTCAACTAAGGAAATAGAACCTAATGCTAAGGGCTCAAGCACACAAAAATCACGAGAAAACAAATAAAAATAAAGGCGATGAAGACAAAAAATCTGATGAGGTCCCCCAAGTGCACCAGCACTTGGTAAAACAAACCCCGAATAATGCCCAAAGTCTCTCTAGAAAATAGTAAAAGGGCAAGTGCAAAAAATTATTACAAATTAATTAAAAAATAAAATGACCGAAAAAGAAATCTAAAAGCTAAAATAGTCTTCTGCTCGTCCTGCTCCTCCTAAGATGCTCTCTCCTGCCAGTCGGTGTAGAACGCCCAACCTCCACCTCGCTCAGGTGCGTCGGCTCTCCTAAGATTTCCTCCATCACTCCGTAGATCCTCACAACAAAGGTGAAACAAGAAATGCATTAGATAACCGTTATGAAAAATATAAGAAAATAAAATAAAGAAGAAAATGACATAAACTAAAAAACAAAAAGGAAAACATAATATGTACAAGACTAAGAGCATAAGGCAAAGAAAACCTAACTACCGTCGTTGTGCCTCCCTGACAACGATGCCATTCTGATGACCGACTGTATGACTAGGGCTAAGTAATGAAATTAAGCCATTATAATAGTGTCGTTGTCACCCCAACAATCAAGCTAGAAATCGAGAAAATTTATTCAACTACAAAATGAATCAAGAAGGTAAAAGAGAGTGGTCTAAGATACTTTTACTAATCTGATATAATGACCAGGGTCGGACACAAGGAGGCAACTGTTATTAAACGAAGGCCAATCAATTCAATGAAAAGTCAAAGAAATGAAAGAGATAACTCAAAGCAAACTACTCTTGGATTTTTGTGAATTTTTATCTTTTAAATTTTTATAGATTTTTTTATTTTTTTTATTTCTTTCATGTTTTCTGACTTTTTGAATATTTAATGATTTTTAATTTTCAAATATATATATATATATATATATTAAATTTTCAAACAAAGCATAAATAAAAACAATAAAATAAAGGACACACACACCCCCACCCACCCATACACTCTCTCTTTTTATATTTTTCGATTAAAGAAAAAAATCCCAGAAAAACAAATAAAAATTGTTTGTGTTTTTGACAATTTTATACTATTTTTGCAAATTTTCAGGGATTTTTAGATTTTTTTAGGATTTTTAAAATGATTAAAAACAAGAAACACAACAAATAATGCATAATCAGGAGTGTTTTTCAAATTAAAAATACAAAATAGGTTCAAAACTCCAAAATATTAATTTTATCAAAAAGTATAAGCGAATATCTGCAAACATATTCCAAGAACACAATTTTTGGGCTTTTTTTTAAAGATTGTATATGATTCTTACGGCATTTTTAGGGTTTTGCAAATTTTTAGAGTTTATAAAAGCAAATAAGATGAAATTTATATAGAAAATCAAATAAGTCAAAATAAAAACTAACCAATTTTTTTGAATTTTTAAAGGTATTTCGAATTTTTATGATTTTTCTAGGGTAAATATCGATTTTTTGATTTGTTTTTGAATTTTTAATAATATTAAATAAAAGAAAAACACCAAACAAAAATTACTACATAAAGAAAACACTAGCAGAAACTTAAAAAATCTTTATAGGTTTTTTTGGATCAGGGTTGCTATTTGTAATAAAAAGAAAACAATGCAAATAATAAAAATAGTGAATAGGACCTTTCTGCAATTTTAGAAACGTTAAGCATCCAAATTTAACGAAAACCAACATCCATGGTCAACACAACAATTAATCCATTTAAATATCCCTCTAATTAATGCCTAGCGGGGCGTTCGGGCAATTTAAAACAAAAACCCATGGCTCAGATGCAACTTTACCAAGTAAAAACCACCCACAAGGACCTGTTTGTAATTAAGAGAAAGGTTCCATGCAATCAGTAACATACAAAATAATCCAAGGACAAATCATGCCATTAAACTATGAAACATGTGTTGTACATGCGCCTCACAGGGACCAATTTGCAAATAATAAAAACCTTCTCTTCATTTGCTAACAGGTTCACAGAGTTTAGGGAATATAGTGCAAAATATCCAACAACTATCTGCTGACGTGGAGCGGACTAAAATTTAAATCTAGGAAAGCTTAAGGGTTCTTTTGCAAAATGTCCAAAAAAATTACGCTACGCAAAATATTTACAATACTGAAAAGGAAATGCAAAATAAGGAGGGGCTTGATGTGAAGTCTACCCCTAATCATACGCTAACCAACGGACAGGAGCGATCCACTTACGATGAACGATCTGGATCAGAGAATAGCCCTTCGGCGATGAGCGGTGCTGAAGAACGGCTCCAGCGCCTCGAGAGTGAGCGGCGGAGATTAGACCAGGGAGGAGACCATATCCAACTGGCTGGGAGATCGTTTAGATGAACTGGCGAAGAAGTCGCCTTCGACGAGCTTCGATCGGCAAATACATGCGACTCAGGCATTCCCCGGAGCTGCTCTGAAGGTGAAAGGTTGTTGTTGGCTATCTGCAACTGTGGAAGCTCAAAAATTGGTCCAATACCGAGTGAGTGGTCCTGGAGAGGCATGGTGAACTGGAGCGTCTTGGAGCATGTTCATCTTATCAATCGGACCTCTAGATGAGGTCTTGGACTCCGTTTCCTGCACATGAAACACACTGGGTTGAGGGCAAAACTCCTCGACCCATTAAAGGTGGAATGGAAGTGGTTGTGTGTTGGGGCTTGACTCTCTAATGAGACAATGGAGGAGGAGAGTCGGTGGCTCGTTCCTGGGTGAACGAGGTGAATGAAGTGCTACAGAGTGTGAAGAAGGTGAAGGAGGTTCTGATGAAGGTGGAAGGGAGCTCGAAACGATGAAATGGAGCTCCGATAGAGGTGACCAGAACTGGAAATGGGTGGTTATGTTGTTGACCTAAAAAGTAAATAAAACGAAAAGAAGACCTAAAGATCTAAGTTACCTGGTGGATGAAGTCACTTGGGTTGGAGGTTAGGAACCTCCGTCTGTCATGGCCTCGATGGCTCGATGGGGCCATGGTTGAGCTCCTTGTGGTAGAGCACGACATTGAAGCCACTGGACCTAGAACTAACTCAACTCCAAAACCTCTCCACGCGACGATCTTCACGCATTGTCACTCACGGGAAGACACCGAAGCTCATCGGAAGAGGAGGAGCGGTCAAAAGGTACTGAAAAGAAGTTGCTCCAGGAACTTTTATACGCGGAGTAGGGTTTGAGAAGATTCTGCCGTTATCAAGCGAACTGAGGCGTGATTCCTTGAGATGATTATCAAGCATGGATTAGGGATCCGTGCCTTCCAATCGGGGCATTTAGTCGAAGGAAAAGTTGATCGAATCAGGTAAGGAAAATGGGAG
The DNA here is from genome assembly GCA_037367405.1 of Ottelia alismoides. Taxonomy (NCBI): domain Eukaryota; kingdom Viridiplantae; phylum Streptophyta; class Magnoliopsida; order Alismatales; family Hydrocharitaceae; genus Ottelia; species Ottelia alismoides. The sequence continues at coordinate 1,049,913 of JAZKJV010001277.1, forward strand.
AAATACGGGTCAGATTGGTCCGAGGAGGAAAAGTGAGGGGGGCCAATTGACATCCATCAACAAAACCGAGGTGGACCAAATAGAAGAGGCGGAAGATACAGACAAAATAGGCTAAATGACAAAATAAGGAAAATAAATAAAAATGAATAGAAATAAATTTGCAAATGATTTTAAAATAGAAAATCTTTAAAATGAAAAATGTTAGTTATTTTACAAACTATTTTTTTATGATTTTTAACAATTTTAATAGTATATATACAATACTATATACATTATACATTAATATGCATAGACACAGTATAACTATATATTATATAAATATATTTTTATTTCATTATTTTTACATAAATATTTTATATCTTATATCTTATTTATTTACAGTATGTTTTAAGGAGTATAAGTATATTTTTTTTGGATTTTTACAAGTTAAATATAAAGGTTAATGAATTAGTAATTTATACAATATATACACTTGGTTCTTTTGCACAATGAAGAGTTGGTTTTATTTTTATTTTATTTTATAATTTCTAAATTTTATTTTAAATTTTATAAAATTATTCAAAACATTCACAAGAGTCTAAAATACAACATATACAATTTATACACAAAATAAATAAATACATAAATATAGGTATAGGGATTGTACAACTGTACAAAACACTCAAAAAATCATCTTTTAAACCGTAACTCCAAAAATAATGAAACCACCCTCATTTTAAAGATAATTAAATTTAGAGCACAATAAAAGTTATTTTGAAAGAATTTAAGTTTGCATGGAGCTGGTATTGATCTTTCAATAGCCGTTTTACGACTTTTTATGAGCATTGTTATTTTAATTCTATAAACAATTTAATTTTGCAATTATTTTTATTATTTAGAATATATTATTAGTTACGAGTTTTATTAAGGAAATACATTATTTTGAGATCTTTTTAAAATAATACACGGTTTATACAGAATGCCCAGTGATAGATATTTACAGAATAAATGTAGAATAAATAATAAATAATATTTACAAGATTTTATGTATTATCTGAATATTAATAAATAAAGAACCTATCTTGTCGATCAGGTCCCATGACCTTATCTCGAGGTTCGGGTCTGTTTGTGCTTATTACATAATTACAACCTTATTTTATTTCTTTCTTTTTTCTTTTCTTCTTTATTCTTTTATTTTAAATAAATAATTGCTAATTACGCAATATTAACAAAAAATCATGCACAATACTAATTTATTGGATTTAATATATATATATACACATGTGTTTAATTAAGGAATTTAGGCTAAAATAAAAGAATAAAGGCGATGAATCGTGGATTCGTCATTCATCAAACAAATAAGATATATATTTATCTCCTCTATGTGCCTAAGGTGTTTAAGCACTTTTCTGCACGCCTCAGCCCCATTCTTAAATATAAGAAATTTCTCTAAGGACACATCCTTGATTTTCATTAGATATACGTAGTAGTATCCGCTACCATCATCTATAAAAGTGATAAAGTATTTGTTGTTGTCTCTGGTCAACACACAATTACACTCACATATATTTGTATGCACTAAACCCAAGATCTCACTATCTATAGAGACACATTGGAAAGACTTCCTAGGTATCTTAGCTTGCATACAAATTTCAATTTTTTGAGTTTTATCGATATTATATTTAGGGATCAACTCTAAATTCATCATTATTTTAATTGAATTTAAGTTCCCATGTCTTGGTCTACCATGCCACAGATCACAAGATTTTAAATCATTAACAACATGAGATACAAAATTATAACACTCAGAATTCAAAATATTCACCGAATCTATGTTTACTGAATCACGTCTAATTCTGAACAATAAACCAAATTCCGCCAAACACCCTTTTCCATAAAAATGGCCTGTCTCAGAATAATGACTTTATTACATTTAAAGTTCAATTCAAAACCATTTATAACTAAGATAGAGCCAGATAGAACATTCTTCTTTACGTTAGAGACATGAAACACCTTGTGCAAAGTCCATATACCTTTAGAGGAGAATCTCAAGTTGACTTGTCATGATCCTAGTACCCTGGCCATAGAATCAATTCCCATCTTCACAATCCCACCATTGCATGTCTAATAAGAAGAAAACAAGGTTTTATCAGAACGGATATGTACATTACCTCTCGTATCCACAAGTCACTCATTAGGATCATGGATATGATATAGTTTAGGTTTTACAAAGACATACCCCTCCCTAGCCCAAGTCTCGTGGTGATCATATTCACTTGAGGGCTCCCATCTGCAGTTTTTGGTTGAGCCTTTAAGGACGGACATTCCTTCTTCCAATGTCCAACTTGATTACAGTGCCAACGTGGTTTATTCTTTGTCTTTTTATGAATCTTGTCCTTTGATTTTATTTTATCATTGTTACTACCCTTTCCCCTATTCTCTTTATCCTTTAAGGTCATGAAATTGACCTTATCCTGACCATCAACTAGATCACAAGTTTTCATTTCATGTGTTCTTCCTTTATGCTGATTGCCATCGTCAAGTCATCCATAGAAATCTTCCTCTTTTTGTGTTTCAGGGTCATACCGAAGTCTTCCTAAGACTTGGAGAATTTTCTATGATGCACACAACTTGAAACTTCCATGGAAGTTTCATTTCAGCATCTTCTAATCCATGAAGTAGGAGAAAAAGCTCATGTGCCTATTAGAAAATCGAATTCCATTCAGTCATGGAAAACTTTAAGAACGTTGCGATGGATTATTTCTCTATACTAAGATCCTCAGTATTGTGCTTCCTGTCCAGTTCTTTCCCATATCTCCTTCGCAGTTTGTGTGGACGAACGTTACACGTCAAACAACGTACAGAGCCAACAAGATGTAACCATAATATATATGGTTGTGTTCCTTATGCGCATATTGCGCCTTCTAGTTATCTGGAAACGTGGTTTCCTTTTCCACCAATGGGCATTCAATTTCAAGCATCGAGATTAACACTATGGTGGTTAATCTGATTTTCATATGCCAATGCTTGAAATTCTGACCATCAATTTTTTTAGGAATTTCGGTCATGTCTACCCTTGATTGTTTCCCTCATATTTTAAATCCTGATTCAAATATCTTCTCTAAGACTGTTGTTACTTGTATGGAGTGAACAATAATTATCCAGATCCATATGAATCAATATAAAAGCATTACAGATTATCAAGCAGATAATCATGCCTTTTTGATTCAGGGTCCAATTACAGAATACAAGCAGGAACCGGTTTAATATGCAGAATAACATACTAGGGCGAGATCTACGAAAGGTAAAACAATAAATAAATTACGACAAACAAAACAATAAACAAAGTAGATTAGAAATTACCGAAGCGTCCATGCAATAGAATGTCCTTAGAGAAGATATCGTCGCCACAATATCATTACGTAGGGTACTGGCAATCCGCTCCCAAGATACGATGACACATGATCGTCATCTGTGCACAACAATGAGATAGTACTCATGTTGGACACATGAGCCCTTGGCGAACCATTTCTACAATAATTGTTATTGTAATCTTTTTTATATATCAATAAAGGTTATTGTTTTTCACTCCTTATCTGATATTAATGAATGAATGCACTTATAAGGCCCCTTAGTACAATTAGGCTTATGTACCATGACCATCTTGATGATCATATAGCTTTTGATCTAATGATAAGATCATAAAGGCTGGTGTTGAGATGCTATCTAAAGAGTTAGATTGAGGACTCACTAGCACCGTCAAATGATTGTTGAGGAAGGATATTCAACTTGAGAAGTAGATGACATCCTTACTCCAAAGGTTGATATCCAACAGACCTCTTGATACAGGTCCTCTGCATGGGAACAAAGATTCAGATATGTTAGATAAGTTAAGTCAATGAGTTGACTTAACGAGGTCGAGATAAACCAAGATTTATATTGTATGTTATCATGATACATGCACATATTCTCTGACTAGAGAGATATGTTACAATATGTCTAAGTATATACATTAGGCAGATCATTGGGTTGATGACCTAATCAATATCTATACACCGGCGAGCTGGTATGCATACGAAGACATATGAGTAATACGGTCTCTCAAAGGGATCATACATGTTCACTACTAAACCGGAAGACATGAACTCACTCATGAGATATTGGGATCAACGAAATTCCATCAATGGTCATCTTGTGTTGGAAGCATGATAGGATTTGTAGGTATGATATATGCTTTGGAAAGCATATGGTCGATACCAACTCCCAATGATCGAATGAGAAACTTAATGATAAAACCTTAAAGAAGACAATTCAAATAAATCAGAACTTAAGGTTTTATTCTAGGTCTTCCAGTATGCAGGATGCACGTGTATTAGGAGCAAGGTTTAAATATCAGTTTTGGATATCATATCGATACCATGTCGATATGATATTTCGTCGAAATTTGGATGAAATTGTGATGACATTTTGCCCCTATCGACCACCATTTGTGAAGAAATGACTGGAAACTGCCCTCATATCACCATTTCTCTCGAAGTTGCGCCGCCTTGTCGAAATCAAAATTTCGGCAAAATTTTGTCAGAATCTGGAACCATGATAAGGAATACTTTGAGGGTGATGTCCATTGAGGGGCATTCTTGGAAATCGAAAGGTCGTGTGCTAGATCTTCTTAAAACATCCTTAGAAGCCATTTTCTTCACATGGAAGAAAACTTTCTCCCTCTCACACGACCTCTGTTCTTCCATCGCTAGGCGACATTCTTATCTTCTCTCAGCTGCAGTTCTCTGATGTACTTTTGAGGACGATCTCGTCAGCATGTGCAGACGACGATTGTGTGACGTTGTATCATGGAAGCGGATCGCTGGTACCCTAAGCACCTGTATTGTGGGGATGACATCTTCTCTAAGGACAACTTATTACATGGACTCTTCGGTGATTTCTAATCTAGTCTATTTACTGTTTGTTTTTTCATAATTTGTTTCTTTACCTTCCATAGGTCTCACTCTAATATATTGTTCAGCATATTAAACCGGTTCCTGCTTGTATTCTGCAATCAGATCCTCAATCAGAAACGTATGATTATCCGTTTATCAATATTAATGGTTTTATATTGATTCGTATGTATTTTGATAATTAATATTCACTATGTTGAATCTAGTAACAATATGTAATCCCATTATCAGATGAGCGGGCACTAGAAACGTCTCAAATGTCGGTTTCTTGATGCGCTTCTTGAAACTGACATCTCAAACATTGGATTATGCTAGGTTTCCGGACCCTATAAAATAGATGTTGGAGATTGCATGGTAAAAATTGACATTTGAGATGAGGGACTTTAGAATAACACCGTCATTCAACTATAGAAAAACTTTGAAAATATTCTAGAAATATCATCAAACAGAAAAATATACGAGGAACTTACAAAAATCCCATTAGAAAAATCATCATTCGGATCATGAAATGTCATAAAAAAATAATTAATCAAGTCCAGTTGTAATGTCTGGTCTCTGATGGGTTGTAAATTGTTTTAAGAAAATATACAGTGTTGTGGCTGTTTTGGTATTTTAGAAGAGATTTATCGATACCGAAAGCATGAAGTGGATGGAGTCGGCTCACGAGACAAGTTAGTACCTACGAGAAGTTACAAACCAAAGGCTACGTATTAACACTGTACTTATCTAAGTTTGCAGGTGGTCAACATATTGTGAAAAGATAGAACGCGATGCTTATTGAAAATGATGAGGGTACACATCTGAAGTTGGATATTGTATCATATGGATTTATTATCGAGTTACTTGTATAGACTATTGCTCTCTATTGATGCATCTGATTCTTACATGGGAAAGTGGGGGCATTTTTCATTCAACTCTAATCCCAATTAAGAATTTTAAGACATGATTTGCAGAGATGGAGTATACATGATCATTTGTAATTCAAAAAAAGTTGCTTTAAAGAACTAGATATTGATCATACGTTGTGTCAATGATGTTTTTTTGGTCGAGAGGACTATGATTTGATCGCATTTGCAGCCTTAGCATTCCGCTTCTTCAATAATCTCATTGGATTCTTCGGAGGATTTGTGTTTGCTCCTACAAAAGAATCACATAGGTTTTCCTCTACCCAATAATTTCAGATCTTTTCCAGAAGAAGAAAATGCAGCTTTCTTATTATGTTCCCCTATCGCATATCTTACATCATAAAGACCTTAAGAATGATTGTGAGTTGATTAAGCAAAATTCCGAATGAAAGGCATCCTCCAGGGGTTAATTAAGCAAACCGATAACTGCAACTCCGCAAGGCAAAGAATCTGTCATCCACGTGCTTTTGTTGCATTTTTTCCCATCTCAACAAACTGTTCGTTTTTATCATTAACAAAGATGCCCTAGACTCCAACACAAATCATCCAAACTTACGTTGTCAGAAAAAAATAGAACATATACTTACATGTTACTTGGTTTACAACTTCACGAAATTAATGTGTAGAAAAGGCTCTAAAGAAGCATCAAAACTTGCATTAAATGTAAACCGCAAAATTGTTGGTCCAGAACACGGAAGGATTTTGTATACATCAGGTGGTATGAGCTGCCCTTCGTGGCAGTCAGCATAATTTCATGATGCCCGCATATACCGGGTTAATATCAGCCAAAATCTTGATAAGCACTGAAATCGAACTGGTTGAAAAACCAGCAAGGGTTCATAATTAAGATAGTAGACATCGACAACAAGGGAAAGATGGTCTGCCAGATCAAAATCTCCTCCGTGGGTGTCTACCGATACCAATTGACTCGGCTGATTGCTTCAGGTGAATCAAAGGAGGAAGTAATCAATCGTCGATGAAGGTTCATCTTCATTGTGCTATTCTCCCATTGTTTCAAACTTGGACTACTTCCTCTTCTGTACTGTCAGAGACCACAGTCTCATCCGTTTCGTCCGAATTGTCAGTATCCGCAGTCTGTTCTTTCTCATGAAGCATTAGCTTCTCTCGAAGCTTCGTTGTTAGTGCTTCACGGATTTCAGCATTCTCTGCAAGATATCTCTTAACAGCATCTTTCCCCCGTAATGTCTCCTCGTCTATTCGGTAACAGGCACCAGCTTGTCCAATGAACTTATGCTTAAGACCGAGAGTTAATAACTCCGCTTCCCTGGAGATACCCTTGCCAAACTCAAGCTCAAACTGTGCAGTCTTGAAGGGAGGAGCATGCTTATTCTTGATGACTTTCACCAAAACTTCACTTCCTAAAACCTAAAATCATACACGAAATTTATACGAATCAAAATATACTAGTTATGATTCAGAGTGAATAGTGGCAAAGAAGAGAATTAAACATGATTGCACCCACTGGTATCAAGAAGTTATGTCCCCATTGTGATAGTCCTTCCCACTAAACATAACTTAGATGCATAGTTTTTTATTCTGTTCGACTGTTGCGAAAGTAAATATGATATTTGAATTAAAACCTACCCAGTGCATGTTGAATTAAAGTCTCACCTTTGCTCATGTATATAGGTGTTCTCACAAAACTATAAAGTACAGTCAGAAAGTATCAAAAACCTTACAATGATTTTAGGGTCTAATGATAAGCCACCTACTAAAATCCTTTTTTTAAATATGATCGCGAAAGCCTCAGGTTCCCAAAAAATGTGTTCCTCAGCCATCTTATATCCATCATCATAATAATTATCTTCAAGTAAGCGAGCACCTATCCAAATACCAAGGAAATCCAATCTCACAAAAGATAGTTGTCAATATTTTACCCATCAAAATTTGTTCGAAGATCGTTACAAATTTGGATTTAGGTCTTGTATTTTAGCGAATAAAGGTTGGTCTAATATACAAATCCTTGTTTAGGATATTTATATTCTACAGGAGGGGATCCGCTGCTGTGGTCAACACCACAACAGGGCTGCTGCGGGGCTGGAATTTCGACCCCATAATCCACTGAAAAATTTCCAAATACTGAGACACCCTGCTTCTTGGGTCACAAGACCCCCCGCAGACTACCAGCACCCATTATTCAAATATCTTTTACTTCAGATGTATGAAGTCACATGAGATTTTACTTCTGAGGTCATTCGGGCATGGCCTTGCTGTGTGCTGTGCTCTTTGGTTGCACAGAAATGCAATTGTTTTTAAGACGCAGAGACCTTCTGCAGACGATTGGTGGTGTGCAGGTGATCTTCAGGTTGTAGTTTTTGACTAAACTATAAAACAAGCCAAAGGGCAGCAGACAGATCGGAGATAGGGGCCAATGGCTCCGGTTCTAGGTCCGATATGCGTCACTATAGGAGGCGATCAAAGGGGGATATAAAGTCCAGTTTGATCGATGATCACTAGTCTCAGGTGACCATCCTTCCTCCTATCAAAAGAAAATACATCCAAAAATATGATCATGACTAGTCTTGGGTGACCATCCTTCCTCCTATCAAAAGAAAATACATCCAAAAATATGATCATGCATACATCTTCCTTACAGGCAGCCAAACATTGGCTCCCCGCATTCTGCAGATAGCACCTTTTGCCCGATGATATTTTTTGCACATAAATTTGCAGTTGTTTAAAAAAAACAGTATGCAGAGAAAATTCAGCGAACATACCTCCTCGCCTTTCTTGACAAGGCCAACACGCCTGACATTTAAACGGGCAGATGCATAAAATTTCAACGCATTCCCACCAGAAGTAACTTCTGCAGGTGCACCGAACCCAAAACTACTCATTTTTGCTCTCACCTACAAATATGTAGCATATAACAAACCTCTCATATAAGAAAAAGTTCCACATACACAAACAAAAATTACATAGGCATCCTAAATTGAAAAAAACTTAACTATACAAACAAGAAAAACAGATCTGAAGGCATGAAGAGAGAATGGCTTTTCTTCTAAATGTTAAAAAAAATTTACGTTGAAATTATTAACAACCTCTTTCTAGTTAAAAGTAGGGTTTCTCGCTGTAGACCGAGTCTAGCGAACTGGTTATGTTATCTATTTCTAGCATATCCACTTGGAACGTTTCTCTACTTTTTTTGACATGCCCCTTCCCATATATCAGGCGTGTACCATCAAAGAGAATCATAAATTCCATAACAATTGTTCATGGTATCAGGGCACCAAATATTTAGTTTCAGTGGCTAGGACACTGTTAGAAAATCAGAAGCGGAAGCGAAACATGGATAAAAGAATAAACAAGAATAAGAACGCGGGATTTTACGTGGAACCCTACTCCGTGAGGAGCGGGATGAAACCACGGGAGAAGCCCTCAAAGGGGCATATGCTTCATTGCTTTTTCTCAAAGGTTACAGGAGGTCTGGGGCACTTTATATAGCCTCTCCAGAGCCTCCAAGTCCCATCACTGGACGGTGTGGGACTAAACACTGGATGGGGTAAATGGATCTCCTCCAGGATCCATTTACCCTGCTACAACACACTGGCGCATACAACTTATACTCCAACACTCCCCCTCAAGCTAGAGCATGCAATGCTCAGCTTGGACAAACAAACAGAAAGAAACTCAACTCAACGCTACAGGACACTACGGACAATATCAACCCAACGCGCACATTGCTGCAGTCGAGGACGTTGCTTCTCATGCCGTGCAGGTGAGGAGGACGAACGGGCTGGAGTGTGAGTCTTCTGAATCTCCTCGTCGGAGAGCATGCGCTCTGAACTGCGCCTGTCAGAGTCGCTGCAACTGAAAATGAGTCTCCTCGTAGGAGTACTCTGGCCCACCACAATAATGTGGACAACTGCTCCATCTCTGAAAAGGGGCCGAACTGAAAAGGCTGTGGCTGTGCAATCCTCGTCGGAGTCCACGGTCGCTGGAGAATGGAGTCTGAAAATAGTCTCCTCGTCGGAGAACTGGGTCTCTCCCATCTGGCTCAGAGAATGGTGAACTGCTCTGGTGTACCTATGACTCACATGAAAAACTCTGACCTGACAACAAGAAGAATGATGGGGACCTCTGACAATGATGGCAACATATGCTCATCTGAAAATGACCGCACACTCGTGCGTGTCCGAAACTGGAGACTCGAAAACAATGATCGTCGAGTCTGAAACCGAACTGTAGAGTCTGATCAACGGGCTGGTCTGGAGACTGATATCTGAATCTGGATTTGGAATACAAGACCTGTGACTCTACATATATACTCCCCCTTTCTCCCATACTGGTCGGAAAGCAGAGAAATCGACCAAGTTGGGAGAAGACAACATAATGGGGAAAACAAAACATGGAAAAAAAACCTTCTTAGCCGATATTGATGAAAAAAAATTTCCGGCTTTTGCTTCGCAATTTTTTTTTAAATTGCATACGGCTTTTCTTTGTATGCGACTCTTTCAAAGAAAACTCCCTTTTTTTACCATGCGTACGGCTTTTTCTTATACGCGTCTCTTTTCTCTCTCTATCTTTTTTTTTTTGAAAAATTCGGCCCAAGTAGGGCCCAAAGAAATGCAACCTCTCTTCCTCTCTATTTTTCAAAAACATCTCACGGTCCTCCCATATTTTTTTGGTACCTCCCTTTTTTTTATAAAAACATGGCCCATATGGGCCCTTTCCCTTAAAAATACTCTAACGGCAGGCTTTCCCTCACTCAATTTTTTTTATTTCACAGACCCGACGCATTTGGGTACTTGAAATATTTTTTTAAAGCGCACGGGGCTCTAGGGTTTCCCAATCGTGGAAACCCCTTGGAATACTGCCGCCCTTTGGGGTTTCAACTCGTTGCTCGTTGCCCCTCAGATCGGGGCTTCAATGGATGTCGTCGTCCCCTTCGTGCTTGAAGATGAGAGGTGCCCCGTTGGGGCTCATCGTCGATCGTTGGTGTCATCGACGGAGGGTGCGTCGCTGCTGGAGGAGGCAGTGCGCCGTTGCTGGAGGTCAACCGGCTGGAAGAGATGAGCAGGAGAGGCGGCCCCGCACTGAGGCCTGGAGACTCCGCCTGGAGTCCTAGGATCGCGTGGGTAGAAGCCGGACGCGGGACCGACTGGGGGGCGCGAGGGTCGCTTGCGAGGCCTCTGCTGAACTGGAGGTGGCGCTGCTAGTGCAAGCAGCGCGAGATGGAGACGGGAGGGCTGGTGTTTCGCATTGTGCCGCCATGTTGCATGTGCATGAAGAAGGAGACGTCGCCTGGAATCGGGCCTCCTGGAGATAGAATTCCTGTAGCGTGAAGAATCACGCCATTGGAGATGCGCATCATTGGGGAATCGGTTCGAAAGATCTGTTCTGGAATCTGAATGCTAGAGAATATCTCCTTGGACTGGAGACTATCGACTGCAGCGTGTTTCTACCGTGGTTGATGCCGCTGGGACCGAAGAACAGGACAACGCAGAGAGGGCTTCCAGGGCATGGTGCGATGAATAAAAAAAGGGTTCCAGAAAACCATGAAATCCTAGATCTTCAGAACATTGCAAGATCTCAAAAAAAACACTCCATAATAACTTACAAGATCAACGCACCAAAAAAAACGAATCTCGAATAAATGAAAAACTTAAAATCCTCGAGAATCGACCCGCTTTGATACCATGTTAGAAAATCGGAAGCGGAAGCGAAACATGGATAAAAGAATAAACAAGAATAAGAACGCGTGATTTTACGTGGAACCCTACTCCGTGAGGAGCAGGATGAAACTACGGGAGAAGCCCTCAAAGGGGCATATGCTTCATTGCTTTTTCTCAAAGGTTACAGGAGGTCTGGGGCTCTTTATATAGCCTCTCCAGAGCCTCCAAGTCCCATCACTGGACGGCGTGGGACTAAACATTGGATGGGGTAAATGGATCTCCTCCAAGATCCATTTAATCTGCTACAACACACTGGCGCATACAACTTATACTCCAACAGACACGCATGCCAAGAATACCTCAACATCGCTATTTTCTAGAAAAGCAACGGCAGCTGTTGCAAGAAAATGGAGAAAAAGATACCACCATATTGTAGGCCACAGTCCATTCAACCATCCAGAGCCAATCCATTATCCCTCCAGGTCGAATGCCCGCCGCTGCTCTTGCTTGTCTACCCATTGTTGCAACCCTATAAGGATACCACAACAGTATCAAGGCCATCACCGGTGCTCCCGCTCATTTTTGCTGCAGCATCACCAATTTACAATTGCCAAGGATATCACAGCAGTAACAATACTCATATGGGATTTAGAATCCCCCTGATATGATACCAAGTATAAATAATTCCATGATTAGATTTCATGTCTATGGTTGATCTTTTTTCTACCATAGCTTATCATTCATTAGATGCAGGTGTGGTTCCTATACTTGTTAAGTATGCCTAAAATTGTACATTCTTCTATAAATGAAGGGAAAATAGTGAATCCTTTTCGGCCCAACTACCGAAATGGATGGGAGCGACTATTGACAATGGTCTAAATTTCTTATGAATGAGACTAAAGGCTATGAAAAAGAGCACATCATTATCCATGAAGAACACAGTGAATGTAGGAAAACCAGCATCATGAAAGAATGATAATGTGTAACATCCGGATCCGCACAAACCTGAATCCGATCCGATTTGAGTCAGATTAATCTAATAAAGTTGTTTTTTTATTGAAAAGAGAGTGATCTCCCGCCGGGAGTCACCGCCATGGTTGCAAAAGTCGGTAGTCAGTACTCGGTCGGTTGGGTCACTAACTAAGGATTAATCGGCAGTCGGGCGATTAATCGGATTTAGTCAGGCATTAACCGGTTTTGATTTTTTAAATATATAAATCATTTGTATACATATATTATTATCTATTTACATAAATTTATATATATTTTTACTATAATAATGAATCAAAAGAAGTAATTGAATTTAAATAAAACATTAAGCGTATTAGAATAAATTTGCTTTTAAAAAAGTAAAAAAACATGGTATCTCCAAGTAAAAATTGGCTGACTAGTGGACCTAGTCGGAATTAGTCGGTACTCGGTCGGCCACCCCACTGACTAAACTAGTCGAACCTACTAGTCGGGCTAGTCGGGTGACTTTTACAACATTGGTCATCGCTAAAAAGCTTCATTAAAAATATAGAGATACATTACCTGATAACCCAGGAGTTATACAAGGCTTTACAGTGTGCTACAACATTTTCAGAGTAAAAGCTTTGATTTTTGAAAATCATATAATTCCTTCCTAACCATATCGCCCAGAGAGCAACAAAATGTTCAGAGCAGTCGACCGAAGAAGAACCACCCATTGTTCGAATGGATATCCAGAAGGCCTCCGTTCCGTTCGACGCCACCCACTGGAGCCCCAACTCCTGCCAAACCTAGGCCGACGTCGGGAACTTGAAGAACATGTGATCCGGATCCTCTTCCCTCATATGGCATCTGTCGCATAGAGTATCGCTAGTTTCCAACATCCTCCCCCTCCTCACTTTATCACACAGGTGGTCTGTTCTCAAGCACCACAGGAAAACAACTATCATGTACGGTAGCTTGCCTGCCCAAACTATCCTCATATCCAAACATAGCTCCGCATCTTGGGCATCATCTTGTGACGTCAGTTCCTCATACACACGTTTAACTGAGAACCGCTTGCCCTCCCAAGTAAAGTGATCCGGGCCCTCTTCCAAAACGTCCGGCGACGACAACTCGCCCCGCATTCTGATAAAGGGGGAAGGAAAGTTGGCATCAACGAGCCCGACTCAACCACCTGTGCGATGGAGCTTTCCTTGAAAGCCGCCAGAGCAAACAACCTTGGGTACCTATCTCCAAGCACTCCTTCCCCCGTCCAGTCGTCGCGCCAGAATCTGAAAATGTGACCATCTCCTACCTTAGGGCGAAGCCTGTATGAAACCAGAAGCAACACCGCCAAGACCCCAGCCAGATAGAAGATTCGAAACGGGCCCTCCTGGCCACCAGCTCCCCCCAACTCCATAGATCTTCCTCACCAGCCTGGCAGCCAGCGGCCCGAGGGACCCCAAATCTTTATCACCCATTTTGCTAAAAGTGCCTTGTTCATAACCTCTACATCTCGCACCCCCAGACCCCCATCCTTACGCCCCTTCGTCATCACTTCTCCCCACTTCACAAGGTGTACTCCCGAGCCCTGATGCTTACCATCAGACAAAAGAACCTTCACATTAGAGCCTCCACTTTTTTCCATATCCCTACCGACATCAATCGGACAGAAAGGAAGAAAATAAGGATGACCGAAAGAACATGCTTAAGAACAATCAACCACCCCCCCCTCGATACAGTAACAACCTTCCAACGAGCTAGCCTTTGCTCCATCCACTGAAGTGCCACTTCTCAATGAGAGTTCTTCAATTTCCCAGCCACCAATGGGAAACCCAAATACTGGAGTGGAAATCTCCCTAGTGGGCAACCAGTCATACCAGACAGTCTTTCGCCATCGGCCTCCTCCATCCCGAAAGGAATAACCGCCAACTTTTGTCTGTTAATCTCCAAACCAGAGAGGCTGCTTAAAATGTCTACAAGCTAGGTCGCGTTTCTGATCTGTTCCTCCAAGCCCTCAAGGAGGAGAATCGTGTCATCCACATATTGTAGAAGAGGAATAGAAATATCCCCCATCTTGAACAAAATGCACCAGTCGAAACCCTTTGCCTGTCTGAACAGTACAACCAAAGCGTCCGCAACCAACACAAAGAGCAACAGGGCCAAAGGGCACCCTTGCCAGACCCCCTGTTGCGGCTGAAAGAAGCCCCCCTTTGATTTTCCATTTAGCCAGACCGAGTAGGAGGAGGTGGTAATACATCGCTTCATCCACGCCACCCAGAAGTTCGGGAATCCCCGCCTCTGAATGGAGGCCCACAAAAAACCCCAATCTACGCTGTCATATGCTTTGGCATAGTCGATCTTCCAGAGAAGCCCCCTCTTGTTGGAGCGCTTCCATTGGAGACAGATCTCCGTTGCCGTGACCAAGCCATCCACCATTTGTCACCCGGGGATGAAAGCCGCCTGGCCTTGAAGAATTATGGAGTCCAGGACCACTTTCAACCGATTCACCAGAACCTTAACAAGGATCAAATACAGTGCATTGGACAACGCGATCGGTCTGAGGTCTTCAACCCTCATCGGATTTTCCTTTTTAGGAAACAAGAACAACATGCCCGGTTAATCTTCTCAAAGCCTCTATTTTCTTCCAGGAATTCAGTAAGCACTTCCAAAATTTCCACCTTCAGGAATTCCCAAAACTCCCAGTAAAACAACATCGGAAAGCCATCCGGACCAGGTGAGTCGTCCGCATTCAACCCCCAAACTGCGGCCTTTACCTCCTCCAGAGAGAAAGGAGTCCCCAGAGCCTCAACCTGGGCATCTGTGATGGACTCCACCCCTCTTCCTGTCCATCCCCACCCATCCCCCCTTCTCCTGTGCGAATCCCCCAGGAAGCGATCTCGCGGGGCCGAGCCAAGCTATGCCCCCCCTCGAGATCGCGACCCTGCCAATGTCAATCTCATGCAAAAAGTTTCTTCTCCGTCTTCCGTTGGCCACAGAATGGAAAAAACGGGTGTTTGCATCCCCCTCCTTGAGCCAATTCTGTCTAGATCTTTGTCTCCATTCCACCTCATGTTTCCTATCTTCCATCAAGATCTCCTCTAGTAGCCTTAGTCTCTCCCCTAATTCCTCCTGGTTCAGTTCCCTCTCATCATCCAAAGCGTCTAGCCATGTTACCCCAGCCTGAGCCACCTCCCTCTTCGCCCTTCGCCTTGCTTTGATTTCTCTTCCGAAATTTATCCGGTATGATCTCAACAGCTTCAGCTTCTCTGCGAACCTAGACACCGCCGAGTCCTCAGGAAGCCAGGCCACCCACAGTCCAATAACAATGTCACTGAAGCCTTCCTCCAAGAGTCAGCTCTGCTCGAAACAGAAATGAAATTTGTTGCTCCTCTCTGCAATTTGCCTGTCTAGAATGTTGTAGCGGTTTTGTGCCGCATGCACGACCCTCGTATTAGCGGTTTCCCTCCGCTGGAGTTGTAGCATAGCCTCATCAAGTCGTGTGTCCAGAACAACCGCCCACTTCTTCCTTCTCACAGATCTAGCCTCATCGCTGGTACACATTTCCAAACCTGACGCCACTCTCCTCCTGTTGTGCACTGCTCGGCCTCCTAACTGGTGCCTCGTCCGCCAGATCGCAGGGCCCGCTCCCTTCAAAATCTGATGCCCAGTCACTCTCTCGTCCTCTCATCGACAAGGCCGGATACCCCCTCGCCAAAGGCAGAGATCCCCTCGCCACTCCTCTGCCAGGTTCCTGGAGGCCCTCTCCCTCCGCCAACCGTTTGGGTCTCTAAATTCCAACACTTGGTTTCCCTTATTTCTCCACTTGTCATACCATAGAGCCCTTTTCTTATTTTATAAAAACCCAACAACCCCTTTATCCTTCTCAACTTTTCTCCTTCACATTCCAATCGAACAAGTCCCAACTCCAGCCCTCCTACCATTTGAAGCTGCTGTCCAGCAGCAATTGAGCCAAGCTGCTCCCTCACAAGTTGATGTACTGCTGCATGCAAGCCCTTTTTCCCCCAATTTGAGACATTTAAAGGTACAATCCTTTTACCATTTTCCTTGCTACCATACATGAGCAATTCTTTTTCCCTCTTTTGCTCCCATTCATACTCTTGAATAAGATATAAAACTCTTCTTGATGCCCTCTTCGTACAGTGCCTGTGATTCATGAGGTTTAAAGTTTGATCTTTACAATTGAATGTGGAATTGAGGAAACGGCCACTCTAGGAACTCTGTAGATCTTTCGTAATCATGTGAAATTTTTATGGGTTTATGAGACCATTAAAGTGTTATCTATCATGATGGCCACACAGTGGCATTCACTGTTATTGTGACCGACCAAGTGTTTATTTCCTGAGAAAGTTGGACTGAAAATTTGTTGATTGTTTTCCTTTTGTCTATATTCCTTTGAGAACCTAAATAAATATATATACACACATCGTATTTGTGTGAATACCGTAATTATTATTACTGGTGTGCTCAGTTGTAGCAAATTCTTAATTATCTGTAGACATCTTTTGTTATCTTGCCTTTGTTTATATAAAAATTTCAACTTCCAGGACAACCATAATTATAAGGAATTGGGATAAAATTTCTTGTATATATAACTTCAGCTTGGCCTGTGAACCATAGACATGTGCAGAGAATGGTTGTAGCAGAAATGAAAATGCTAAGATGGATGTGTGGACATACACGTAAAGATCGGATTCGGAATGATGCAATTAGAAAGAAAGTTGGTGTAGCTCCGATCGAGGATAAGATGCGAGAAAACCGCTTAAGATGGTTTGGTCATTTGCAAAGAAGGTCAACTGATGCACCGGTTAGGAGATGCGAGTGTTGGGATGTTGAGCCGGCTAAGAGAGGGCGAGGACGGCCCAAGAAGTGTTGGAAAGAGACTATACGAAGGGATCTTAGCCTTTTGGATATAAGTCCGAGATTGACCCAAGATAGATCTGAATGGAGGCGAAGAATCCATGTAGCCGACCCTACTTAATTGTGGGAAAAGGCTTTGTTGTTGTTGTTGTGTATATAACTTCAGCTTGAATTTTTGTATTTAAAGAGATTCCTGATTTCCAAAGGCTTGAAAGTGAATAAGAGGTGACATATTTTAATTACTAAACGTGTCAGTTATTAATATAGGAAGGAGGATCGACCGTAATAAACATTTGACGTATGTGGATATAATTACATAACTATAAACGAAAGTGTTAAGTTGCAAATTAAAGTTTGACTAACAGGACACTGTGAGAAGTCTGTCCTTTTTCATCATGTACATTGATTCTTGGTCGGCTATTTTATTCGCGATTTAAATTAATTGATGCTGCCCAGGCGAGTTTTGATTCGGTCAATCTCATGTGAAATCAAGGATAATACTTGGTATTGGTTAAAAGTTCTATAATTTAAGTTATGCTGTTTTAATAAACTGGAAAAAAATTTAAATTTACTACTGTGTTTTGTTCTCTACTTAAAATCTCAATTCGAAACATTTAAATTTCTTATTGAAACGAAGAACTTAAACTTACGATTAGACTTTAAATTTAAAACATTGATTGTAAATTGGTTTTGATTAAAATAAGAATTTCAATCTAAGGACCTATTTGAATCCATTAAACATTGTTAGTACCCAGACTAAGATTCATATAGCTTCACCCTTTAAAAATGGATAAGGAGAGCTCTCATTAACCAAAATAGATACTTACTAGTTTTCCTTTCTGATTTGATTATTCTAGTATCGGACTAGGGTTAGGATGTCGTCATTATGTCTTGCCTCGATGATACGGAACATTCAATCAAAGACTCTGTCAGTCAACTATCGATAAATATTTAACATATTAATAGGAATTGACTTAAACAGAAGATTTGATAAATCTCAAGTGATTACTGAAAATTAATAGTGTCGATCATGGTGACCCTTACACCTGACCGTGCGAGGGCGCGTTGACCCTCAACTGGACGGGAGATATGAAGCCCAGTTAGGGCAGCGACTGTCAAGTGCGCGGGTCTAGGATCCCAGTCCTTTTCACGGTTTTACGCGAGCTCATAGTATTTTTACACCTGGTTGGGATCAAGACTTTTGACCAATCCGACAACCCCTCTATTTTAGGATACATATGTAGGGGATCCTCGATTTTCAGCTTTTCGTACGAGCTCGTTTGCCCGTTACCAGTCGGGCCCGTCTAGAGTGACTTTTCCGGAGAGTCTCTCTCACCCGTCTCTGGGGCATAGTTGGAGTAGACCTTTCCCTCTATTGGACCGCACTTCCAATAAGAGGGCGAGACGGAAAAGTCTCCTTAGGAGACTACTTCATCGCTTGAGTTTCGGTTACTTTCCATCAACAAGCTTGGCGATGCTACATCCGAATCATCCATGTCTACATCTAAATCACCTAGGGTTACATCTGAGTCGGTTACAGTTGAGGTTTGGTGGAGTTTCAATCAAGTTGATTGGGTTATAATGAATATGGATTAAAAGATGAAATCAATGATAAGTTGGGTTGGTTGGAAGTGACTATAATTAAATTGAATCCAAAATTCCTATAAGATAGTGGAAGTGTTGCGAACTTAGTTAGGATGCATTATACAACATTGCATGCCTACGGAGGCACGCCAACCCTAAGGCATTATTCACGCCTTAGAGTCATAGTGAGATTATACAAAGACCAAGACCATAAACTATCCACTAGACTTAAAAAGATAGATAGAATTGCAAACCCGATTAATATATTATTAAGAATAAAATAAAGTATCACCTCACTAACTCCTTATTAAAATCCATAACCTGGCATCAATGATAAGTAAACAACATATATTTACCAGTACAATTACTATAGGAAAATGTCATAAATGAGAAATATTGGGATATTAAGTAATCGGGAGGGAAACACATGCAGAATAATTCCAAAACCTTTTTCTACGCAGGTAGTGGTAGATTTTAAATTCATAAATGCCGGTTTACTTGCTTTCTTTTGACATATTAAATGCATGCTTATTATAATAATATGACATATGGGTGTACTAACGCTCGCAGAGGACTCTTCTTCCTTACATGTTTTGGCAGGCAAGGAGCCTGCAACACAGTAGCAGGTTGAAGACTCCTGGAGATTTCGTATATTCTAGACGATACAGTTTCTTTTGTTGCAGTTTATGTTCAGTTATATTGTAAATGTTTCCTTTCTCTTCTGCACATGTTTGGAAGACTATATGTACTGTCAGCCTTTTGTACATGATGTAAAAATATAGAGATTAATGAAATACAATGATTAGTGGCACTTGTCGTTATTGGTCTTGTGGTTGTGAATGTGAAGTGAATGTCATATGCAATAGCAACGCGAAAAATTCTCTCATATTTTCATACTTAATGCGGTGTTTAGGGAATATTGTATTGCGAATGCAGCGTTAACGGATGCCCGGATCCGAGAACGTCACAGTTTCGTATTAGAGCCGTGAAACCACGCTACACGCATTCGCAGTATTACAATTCCTATCGCATTAAGTTCTCGGATAGCGTCAGTCTTCCGACTTGTAGTGAGTCCGAGAAGGGAAATATGACATTCTGGTTCAATCACCACAGATGTCACCAATTTCATTAATTTTAATATACCCCAGAAGAGAAAAATCATATATGATAAGTATCTGTGAATGGCACTTTTTATGACTAAAAAATGGTTTTCATGCAGAGCCATGGCATCCCGACCGGGTCAGGAGACGACTGACCAGCTAGCACGCATACTGACTGCTCTCACAGATCTTCAGCAACAACAGGCTGCTATGTGAGATCAGCAAGATCAAATTTTGACTCAGCAAGCAGAGATTACTGACAGACAGACGGACATGGAGCTCAGATTTGAGGAGCTGTCAGATTCCATCCACCGTCCATCTCACGACGGCACACGCCAGGACCAACGACAGTCGGTTAAGGTACAACATCCTCATTTCAATGATCCAGATGAGGAGATGTCAGCACCTGAAGCTAAGGATGGAGACTTTGACAGGGAACGGGACCCTGTTGACTTTGCAGATGAGGATGCACACGAGTACTATGTTATCCACAGGCATCAGTCAGTGTTCACTTCCTACCAGCAGGCCAATGTGTCCATGTTCAAGGGCATCGGTACGTCGGATGTTGCTGAGCAGTGGCTGAAGAGGGTGATGAAGGTGCTGAGGATGATTCACGGACCGCGAGACACGTGGTTATCTTTCATGGAGTATTCACTGATAGATTTCACAGAGAGATGGTGGGATGCAGTAGTTTCTGAGTTGGGCCGTGAGCCGACGTGGGATGATTTTAAAACACGATTCAGATCCCACTTCTTTTCTACGAAGTGGAAGGAGTCCCAGCACCGACTATTCGCAGAGCTTCATCAGGGTCGAATGACAGCCAATGATTAGTTTGTTCGATACACCGAGCTGTCTCGACACACCCTAGCAGCTGCCGCATTTTCAGAGGAGAATCTGGAAAAGTTCATCAGAGACATTAGGGAGGAGGTGCAGGAGAAGTTGGTCGGATTGCATATCACTTCTATCTTTGAGGGTACTGACGTAACGGAGAAGTTTGAGGACATCAGAGAGAGACGCTTTAGGATCTCGTCTGGAGTGGTGCCTAGACCACATCATTCTTTTGAGCCGATTCGTCGGCCATTTGAGCAGCAGAGGTCAGCCATGCATTTCCGACCTACATGTTTGGCATTCTCAGGCAGTGTTCGCTCAACTCCATCGACTACCTCAGGAGGAGCACTTGTCGGACGTGGCACAGTTTCCGCTCGACCATCTGGGTCACAGCAAGCAGACAAACCCCCAGCAGGACCGACTCTGAGCACAGACACGACCACTCCATCTACCCGGCCAATCCGATGTTACTTGTGCCATGAGTGGGGACATTACTGGCATCAGTGTCGCCAGAGATCTGGTGAGCCTCGCCCACAGCCACAGTCGTCATAGTCACAGGCACAACATACAAGGAATTCTCGTGGCAGGAACTCCAACTTCAGGAAGCAGTAGCAGAGACCAGAGTGTGGCAGGTTCCAGTACTGCACCAGCCAGACAGGGACAGCTACATGCAATAACCGAGGAACATGCCCGTTCAACAGCTACTGTGGTGAAAGGTATGGTCTCAGTCTTGGGCCGACCTTTCCATGTTTTATTTGATTCTGGAGCGACGCATTCTTTCCTGGCATCGAGATTGCTAGCTTCTTTAGGTAGAGTTGCAAAGACTTTATCTTCTCCATATCACATTCGTGGGCCAGGTGGCCAATTGTTTATCATTTCCTTGATAGTCAAGCACTTGCCAGTATTGATTGGCGGTCACCAGATGATCGCAGATTGTCTACTACTTCAGCTTGATGAGTTTGATTTGATTCTAGGCATGGATTGGCTATCAGCTCATCATGCTCTTGTTGACTGCATTAGGAAGACAGTTGATTTCAGGTTTACCCGAGTTTACCTTTGAGGGTACATTACATGACTCCAAAATGGAGTACATTTAAGTGTTGGGAGCTCAGAGACTTGTTGATCAGGGTTGTAATTCTTATCAAGCTTCTGTTCGAGAGGTATCAGATCATGAGCCGATGGCACAAGACATCCGAGTAGTATCAGACTACCCAGATGTGTTTCCTGATGAGCTACCAGGGTTACCTCCTGAGAGAGAGAGAGAGAGATCGAGTTCGAGATCACATTACGACAAGATACACAGCATCTCGATGGCTCCTTACCGCATGGCACCGGCTGAATTGAGAGAGCTGAAGGTGCAGTTGCAGGAGTTACTTGACTTAGGATTTGTGAGGCCGAGCACTTCACCTTAGGGTGCTCCGGTTCTATTTGTCAAGAAGAAGGATGGATCCATGAGATTATGCATTGATTATCGACAGCTAAACAAGAGAACGGTGAAGAACCGTTATCAATTGCCGTGTATTGATGATTTGCTTGACCAGCTCCAGGAATCTTCGATGTTATCGAAGATCAACCTTCATTCAGGCTATCATCAGTTGAGGATTCGAGAGTCTGGTATTCCGACAACAACTTTCAGGACGCGCTATGGACACTACGAGTTTGTGGCGATGTCGTTTGGGCTCACCAATGCACCTGCAGCGTTCATGGATATGATGAACCGGATCTTCCGTCGATACTTGGACAAGTTTGTAGTGCTCATATATTCTCGGAATGAATAGGATGACGCGAATGATCTAAGGATTGTTTTGGACACATTGCGAGAGCACAAGCTATATGCCAAGCTGAGCAAGTGTGAGTTCTGGCTATCACAGATCTCATTTCTGGGGCATGTCATCTCTGGAGCAGGTATCGCGGTTGATCTTGCGAAGATTGAGGCAGCCATGTCTTGAGAGTAGCCCAAGACAGTTACTCAGATTCGGAGCTTCCTTGGACTAGCAGGTCATTACATACGCTTTGTCAGCAGATTTTCACGCATTTGTTCGTCCATTAACACGATTGACGCAGAAGGAAGTTCAATTCATTTGGGATAATGCATTCGAGCACGCCTTCAGGACACTGAAGCAGAGATTGATTACCACGCCTATTCTTTCTCTTCCTTCAGGCACTCAGGACTATGCAGTCTACATAGATGCATCAGGAGAAGGTTTAGGAGTGGTGTTAATGCAGAGAGGTCATGTGATTGCTTATGCATCACGACAGTTGAGACCGCATGAGTGGAACTACCTCACGCATGACTTGGAGTTGGCGGCATTTGTCTTCGCCTTGAAGATCTGGCGCCACTATTTATATGGGGTGGATTTCGAGATCTTTACAGATTACAAGAGCCTAAAGTATATCTTTGATCAAAAGGAGCTGAATATGAGACAACGCAGGTGGCTCGAGCTACTGAAGGACTATGACTGTACGATCTCATACCATCCCGGTAAGGGAAACAAGCTGGCAGATGTGCTTAGCAGGAGAGCTCATGTAGAGGGTACGATGAACTGGCTATATATGTGAGATATGCTCGCAGCTTTGACTGATTGGCATCCTCAGAAAAGTGCATCCACCTCCACGATTCAGCAGTTTGTGGGATTGCATCGTCGAAGGCCAGAAGACAGATCCTTGGATTAGAGATAGATGCGCGCCGTCAAAGATGAGGTTGATGATTTTGTTGTGGTGGAGTCTACTTTATAGAAGGCAGGTCGCGTCGTTGTGCCCAACGACGAGCAGTTGCGCAGAGACATTCTCGATGAGGCACGCAGTTCACGGTTCTCTATTCATCCGGATAGCACCAAGATGTATCGTGATCTACGTCGACATTTCTGGGGGATGGAATGAAGCTCGTTGTGGTGCAACATATTAACAGATGCATGACATGTCAGATGGTCAAGGCCGAGCACAGGAGACCATCAGGATTAATGCAGTCTCTCCCCATTCCCGAATGGAAATGTGAGAGTATGTCTATGGATTTCGTCATAGGTTTACCAAAGACACCAGGTGGCCATGATTCTATTCGGATTGTGGTTGATAGGTTGACCAAGTCAGCCCATTTTATACATGTCAGCATGACTTACACTCCATCCAGATTGGCCAGGTTATATGGGCAGAATATCATCAGACTTCATGGTATAACCACGCGAGGTGGTGTCTGACAGAAACTCGAGATTTACGTAGCATTATTGGCATCAGTTCATGTCAACACTACAGACAGAGCTGAAGATGAGTTCTGCTTATCATCCGTAGATAGATGAACAGAGTGAGCGTACCATTCAGACACTTGAGGATTTGCTTCGCACATGCACTTTGGAGTGGAAAGGGTCCTGGAAAGATTATCTGCCTTTAGTGGAATTCACATACAACAACAGTTATCATTCCAATATCGGCATGGCATCGATCGAAGCCCTATATGGGCGGAGATGCCCCACACCTCTCAGTTGGCGTGGGGTAGGTGATCATGCTCTATATTCCACGGATTTCTTAGAGGAGACTGCGAGAGTTGTTGATCTTGTGAGACGAAGGCTTCTGACGGCGCAGAGCCGCCAGAAGAGCTATGCAGATCATCAGAGAGATTTGGAGTTTCAGGTATCCAATTCTTTTCTCTTACTCCTTTTACAAATTTAATTTAACCTCATACTAATGACATTCCTGTACATCACAGGTGGGAGATTGGGTATTTCTCCGTGTATATCCCATGAAGGGAATACAGAGATTTGGCGTTCGTGGCAAGTTGGTGCCATGATATGTTGGTCCTTTCGAGATTTTGGCTAGTGTGGGGAAGGTGGCCAACCGAGTAGCCCTTCCTCCACATCTTTCTGGTATTCAAAATATTTTAATCATATCCAACCTGAGGAAGTATGTGTGCGACCCTCGACACGCCATCAGCTACGAGAATTTAGACGTAAAGCCAAACTTGACTTATGAAGAAAGGCTAGTGCAGATACCAGATAGTGTAGTGAAGAAGCTTCGCAGCAAAGAGATTCCATCGGTGAAGGTGTTGTGGCATGAGCACTGCGTCGAAGAGGCGACGTGGGAGATCGAAGCCGGCTTACAAGCATGATACTCGCAACTTTTCTCAGGTAATCATTAACGCAAGCCTTGTAAGCATTTCCATATTAAAAAAATATAGCTTGTTTTCCCTTTGAGGTTTTTATGACCATATGAAATTCAAACAAAACACCTAATGACCTTGACTCGAGTCTCGAGGACGAGACTCCCTTTGAGGTTTTTATATTTGTAACATCCGGATCCACACAAATCCGAATCCGATCCGATTTGAGTCCGATTAACACAATAAAGTAGTTGGTCAATGCTAAACAACCTAAATTCGATCAATTGATCGTGAATCAAAAGTCATTCAAGCGAAATCAACCAAAAATCGATCGCATCGTAATATGTGCCCGAAAAAGCCGCGACGAAAGTTCGGAAACCGCAAAACAAACCGAGACCACCATAAAATCCGATTCGACGAAACAAGACAAACAGAATCGATCGTTCGTCAATCATAAATCATTTGGTATTTTAATTTCAAAAAAATTAATCTCAAACCGAAACTGTATCTTGAAAATTTCAAGCATTTATACCCGATCAAAAGTATATCAATATTATACTCATATTGATCGTCGTTCTGAGACGATCAAAACGAGATATTGCTTGTCAAAATTTGAGGTACGATGCGCAAATACAATTAACTTTAAGTATATTAAATAAATAGAATTTTGGTTTAAAAAAAATTGTACAGTCGGTTTGCCAGAACAACCGTTTGGGTCTTTAAATTCCAACACATGGTTTCCCTTATTTCTCCACTTGTCATACTATAGAGCCCTTTCCTTATTTTATATAAACCCAACAAGCCCCTTTATCCTTCTCAACTTTCTCCTTCACATTCCAGTCGAACAAGTCCCAACTCCAGCCCTCCTACCATTTGAAGCTGTTGTCCAGCAGCAATTGAGCCAAGCTGCTCCCTCACAAGTTGAAGTACTGTTGCACGCAAGCCCTTTTTCCCCCAATTTGAGGCATTTAAAGGTACAATCCTATTACCATTTTCCTTGCTACCATACATGAGCAATTCTTTTTCCCTCTTTTGCTCCCATTCATACTCTTGAATAAGATATAAAACTCTTCTTGCTGCCCTCTTCGTACAGTGCCTGTGATTCATGAGGTTTAAAGATTGGTCTTTACAATTGAATGTGGAATTGAGGAAGCAGCCACTTTAGGAACTCTGTAGATCTTTTATAATCATGTGAAATTTTTATGGGTCTATGAGACAATTAAAGTGTTATATGTTCGTTGTTGCATGATGGCCGCACAGTGGCATTCACTGTTGTTGTCACCGAACAAGTGTTATTTCCTGGAAAAGTTGGGCTGAAAATTTATTGATTGTTTTCCTTTTCCTATATTCCTTTGAGAACCTAAAAATATACATATACATCATATTTGTGTGAATACCGTAATTATTATTATTGGTGTGCTCAGTTGTAGCAAATTCTTAATTATCTGTAGACATCTTATGTTATCTTGCCTTTGTTTATTTAAAAATTTCAACTTCCAGGCCAACCATAATTACAAGGAATTGGGATAAAGTTTCTTTTATATATAACTTTAGCTTGAATTTTTGTATTCAAAGAGATTTCTGATTTCCAAAATGCTTGAAATTGAATAAGAGGTGACAGACGTGCCAATTATTAATACAGGAAGGAGGATCGAGCATATACATATATAATAAACATTTGACGTATGTGGATATAATTACATAACTATAAACAAAAGTGTTAAGTTGCAAATTAAAGTTTGATTGATAAGATACTGTGAGATGTTTGGCCTTTTTCATTATGTACCTTGATTCTTGGTCGGCTATTTTATTCACGGTTTAAATTAATTGATGCTGCCCATGAGAGTTTTGATTCGGTCAATCTTATGTGAAATAAAGGATAATAGTTGGTATTGGTTAAATAGTTCTATAGTTTAAGTTATGCTCATGTCTATTTTAATAAACCGAAAAAAAAATAAATTTACTATTGTGTTTTGTTCTCTACTTAAAATCTCAATTCTAAACATTTAAATTTCTTATCGAAATGAACTTAAATTTATGATTCGACATTAAATTTAAAACATTGATTGTAAATTGGTTTTGATTAAAACAAGAATTTCAATCTAAGGATCTATTTGAATCCATTAAACATTGTTAGTAACCAGACTAAGATTCCAATAGTTGCATCCTTTAAAAACGGATAAGTAGAGCTCTCATTAGCTAAATAGATACTTACTAGTACTCCTGTCTGAGTTGATTATTTTAGTATGGGTCTAGGGTTAGGATCTCGTCATTATGTCTTGCCTTGATGATAAGGAACATTAAATCAAAGACTCCGACAGTCAACTATCTGGTTCTTTTTTACGGTTTTAGGATCCCAGTCCTTTTTACGGTTTTATGCGAACTCGCAGTATTTTTACGCCTCATTGGGATCTCGACTTTTGACCAATCTGTTGACCCTCTATTTTACAATACCCATACGGGGGATCCTCGGTTTTTAATTTTTCGTACGAGCTTGTTTGCCCGTTACCGGTCGGGCCAATTTAGAGTGACTTTTCCGGAGAGTCTCTCTCACCCGTCTCTGGGGCATAGTTGGAGTAGACCATTCCCTCTATTGGACCGCACTTCCAATAAGAGGGCGAGACGGAAGAGTCTCCTTAGAAGACTACTTCACCGCTTGAGTTTCGGTTACTTTCCGCCAACAGGCTTGGCGATGCTACATCCGAATCATCCACGTCTACATCTAAATCACCTAGGGTTACATCTGAGTCAGTTACAGTTGAGGTTTGGTGGAGTTTCAATCAAGTTGATTATAACGAATTTAATATGGGTTAAAAGATGAAATAAATGATAAGTTGAGTTGGTTGGAAGTGACTATAATTACATTGAAACCAAAATTCCTATAAGCTAGTGGACGTGTTGGGAACTTAGTTAGGGTGCATTACACAACACCGCATGCCTACGGAAGCACCCAAAACTTAAGGCATTATTCACGCCTTAGAGTCATAGTGTGAGGTTATACAAAGAGCAAGACCACAGACTATCCACTAGACTTAAAAAGATTTGCAAACCCGATTAATATATTATTAAGAGTAAAATAAAATATCACCTCACTAACTCCTTATTAAAATCCATAACCTGACCTCAATGATAAGTAAACAACATATATTTACTGGTCTCAATCAATATAGGAAAATGTTATAAATGAGAAATATGGGATATTAAGTAATAAAGAGGGAAACACATGCAGAATAATTTGAATACCTTTTTCTACGCAGGAACCGGTAGATTTTAAATTCATAAATGTCGGTCTACTTGCTTTCTTTTGAACATATTAAATGCATGCTTATTATAATAATATGATATATGAGTGTACCAACGCTCGCTGATGCCTTTTCTTCTTTACATGTTTTGGCAGGTAAGGAGCCTGCAGCACAGTAACAGGTTGATGACTCCTGGAGATCGTGTATATTCTAGACGGTACAGTTTCTTTTGTTCCGAATTTTTGTTTTGTTAAGATGTTAAATGTTTATTTTCCTCTTCATTCAGATTTTGGGATATATGTATAATTGACAGCTCTCATGTGAATGTTGTATATACTTATGAAAATTAATGAAAAGAAATGTGGGTGGCACTTGTTGGTGTTTTGAAAGAAATGTAGGTGGCACTTGTTGGTGTTTTGTTCTGTGGTTGATACATTATTACTTGAATGTGAATGTCATATGCAAAAGCAAAACGCGAACAATTTTCCCTGATTTTCATTAAGCTTGTGAACGTAATAGTATGAATAAGGCGTAAACGGTACCCGGATCCTGTGGTGAAAGCATGAATTATGGACAATTGTGTTTAGAGAACTGCTAAAGAAATTGTGCAAGATAAAACTGAAACAAGCATGGTATATTCCGAGAACTATGTTTGTAATCCACAATTATATCATGAGATGTCTCGTGTTGAGAGATAATCACCGCATTCCCATCAGAGATATTTTTGTAATTTGCACATAAGAGATGACCCTCAGATATAACCCCAACCATATCTTTTTCCTTGATAAGGAGAGCTAGTACGCTTATTCATAACATAAACAACAATTCTTCTCCCCTTTCAACATGGTACCAAACCCACCAAAACATAGCCCCTCTCTCCTTTCGGTGCTACACCCACCCATCCATCTCTCCTCTCGGTGATGTCCCTCTCCTCCTCCCATTTCTCCTCTTGGTGCCGCACATCCCTCTATCCTCTAGGTGTTACCCCTTTCATACTCTCGTCTTTCTAGCAGCAGCAACGATGACATTACACAACAACAATGCTCATTAGCAGCGGACCACCACATTCATCTCTGCACAACAACACTAACAATCTGCAATCCCATCATGCGGCTATGCCTTCCTGGTAGCATGTTACAGCCCTAGGTGACTGCCTCTGGACATCCTCATATTAGATCTTTACCACTAGGCGATCCTCTTTCATCTGTGTAGAACTACCTCTTTCTTAGTTTGGTTTCACATTTTTGCAAAGGGAAATCAAAGGAAGGATATTGTTTCATCCTTTTGATCCACAAAAGGGATGGGCCCTATTGTCAAGTAGAGTGTCACATGATCAAAATCTTAAACTCAACGTTTGGAACTAACTTGTGTAATCTTTGCAATTCGCAAGCAAACAAGCATTCTCATGAGTAGAATGGTTACAAACGCACCCCAACTCTTCTCGCACTTCTGCTTGCTTACGAGACGATGCTCAAACACAAGCACAAACACGAGGATATGTACACAACTTCTTCACTCTCTTAGTTAGAAGGGAACTACAAAAGTGTAAGATGTAATGTGTTCTGGAGAATGATCCACACTCCTCATATACAAGACTCTGGTAAAAAAGACAAGGAACTCTCATTATTACATTTACATTCATAAGCATTAATGCACAAGAAGAATCGAAGATAACCCGTGGCATTCCATGACAACCTTTCATCTTCTTATTTCTTCAACTCCCTTGCTATCTTTTCGTTTTCTTCAGATGATGTCACATCACCCACCTAGTCATCAATACACTTGTGTTGTAACGCTTGCTAATGCAACCAAGTGTCAACGAACACCTAACCTTGTGCCAAAGGAACACGGGACCTCCGAGCATTCATGTGATACCCACCATTAACCATCTGCATGGGCATGAAGTTAATCTATTGATCCGATTATTACACTTCTGTATATATCACATGAATAATTGTTAGTAAACATCATAACATTGCAAATCCTTTCCCACAAAGCGACACAGACAAACTTAGGGTAATCCCATATTTTCCTCAGATCTTACAAACAAGGTTTGGGTCATCCCCAATAACTAGAAGACCTATTTAACCGATAGTATTTTATCCATCTCCTTCAAACAAAGCATGCCCAAAACTTTGTAATCAACATATTATGTCACCAGTTTCTAGTCAACCTGTTAGTAATTATGAGACGTTTCTTAGTGTAACCCCTGTAAGGGGTAGTTCTGTCTTTTTCCCTTTCATGTACTCTCTAGGGTTTCTAGGGTTTATCCTATAAAGGACCCCTAAACCCGTTGGAATAATATAACAATAAAATCATTCCTTCTGACATGGTATCAGAGCATTGATCATAAACAGGGCTCTGACCTAATCTCTCACCTCTCCCCACCCGCCGCCCCTCCACCCCCCCCTCTCGTCATGCGCGAATCCCAGCCCTAGGGGAAACCCACTCGCGTCCCCCTGTCCCCGACGCCGCCCAAGAACCACGCGTACGCCGCCACCACGCCCTCCTCTCTCTCCACGCGCAGGCGCCCGCCATCCCCCACCTGTCGTCACTCACACCCACGCCAAGAATCGCCATCGCCAGAATCCCCCCAGGCGATCAGAGGCCCCGCGCCTAGGGATGCCCATGTAAGCTCCCAGGTCTCCTACGCCCTTTCGACCAGCCCCCTTTCCGTGACCAGGCCTCCTGCATAATCAGGTCCTCTCCACGTCCGTGCGTCCAGGACCCCAGTATCCTCTGCACGATCAGACTCTCTGCGCGATCGGACCCTACGCCCTCTGATGTCGCCGCGTCCAGGACCCCAGTATCCTGGCCTCCTGAATACGTCTTAGAACATATCCACGGACACGCCTCGCTCCCGTGCACGCCCACTCGCAGGCTGCCAAACTGGGCCTTCTGCACCAGCTACCAGACATCTGTTGCCTCCCCTCCAGGCGCTGGGGCCCGTTGCCAGGCAGTCCAAGACACCTACAGCCCGTCTCCAGGTCCGTCTCCAGGCCACTTTCCCCAGATTAGGCGCTCTTTCACAAGTTCGCCTCCTCACACGGTACTCCTTGCACGACGGACTGCTTATTTATCGTCTGGTGATGTTCTCATAAGTTCACATGATCATTGAGATAGCCTAGATTATCTAATCTTTTCTATTTTCTCTACTGCTCATTCTACTCGGCTGCCATGACATCTTCTTCCACCTCTGTGGACTTCAAGCCCCTGTATCCGCCTACTTCAATGATGGCTCAGGGCACTACTATAAAAACTGAAAGGATCCGAAAACTACGTTCTGTGGTCACGGGCCTTCAAGGTTTTCATTTGTGGCCAACTAAAGAACTATGTTCTTACCACTGTCCCACTTGCTGCGACAGACAAGGATTATGATACTTGGTATACTGATAACTGTCAGGTCATTACATGGTCGACGAACAGTGTTGAACTTTCCATTGCATCCAATCTCCTCTATAAGGAGACTGCTAAGGCGATGTGGGAGAGCCTTGAAAATACATATTCGCAACAAACAACCAAATCTAGACTTTCAGATATATACACTATGATTTGGTCTACAAACCAAGACGACACATCATTAATCGAATATTACAGGCTGCTGACGGGCCTATTTGAAGAGCTTCTTATCTTTCAACCTGCCTGTTGTGATAAGCAGGTAGGAGAAAGGGCAGAATGACAGGTTTACAGATTCTTATCAGGTTTACATCATCGATATAAACCTGTCAAAGATCAATTTCTAACAGCTGCAGTGTTGCCTAATCTTGAGACCATTTTTGATCGTCTACAAGAACTTGAGTCTCCACCTCCTCCTCCGTCTGCCGAGACATCAACACATTTTGCAAGGGGAAGATCTTTTCACTCTAGAGGACGTGAACGTGATTCTGGCCAGGGACATGGCCGAACTTTGGGGCCGTGGACGAGACTCATCACGTGGCCAAGGACGTGATCGCTTTCCACCTTGTACTCATTGTGGTC
Organism: Ottelia alismoides; assembly: GCA_037367405.1. NCBI lineage: Eukaryota > Viridiplantae > Streptophyta > Magnoliopsida > Alismatales > Hydrocharitaceae > Ottelia > Ottelia alismoides. The sequence continues at coordinate 1,082,039 of JAZKJV010001277.1, forward strand.
GCATGAATCACTTATCAGACCGATGTTGGGCCAAATTTGGCATGCCCACTAATGCCAACAGTGCATATGAATATGCATCTGAACAACATACTAGTGATAGTCAGCCCTCTTTTACTGCCTCAGAATATGCCCGACTACGACAACTACTGCAGAATACTTCCACTGATACTACTGCTCATGCATCTACTGCCAGTCTTGCAACAATCTCGAGTACTACTGCCAGCACTGCTTCGACATCTGCGCCTTCCTGGATCATTGATTCAGGAGCCTCGACTCATCTCACAGGAGAAGGTAGTCTTCTGTCATCTTCCCGACCTTCTTCGATCGTGAAATATGTTCGGGTTGCCAATGGAGATTATTCACCTATCACCAGTGTGGGCACTATGGAGTTCTCATCCACATTACGACTAACAGGGGTTCACTGTGCTCCTGCCTTCCCTCTAAGCTTATTATCTGTTCACAAGCTATGCATTGAACTTGACTGTCAAGTGATATTTGACAAATCTTGCTGTTATTTTCAGGACATCCGGATGAAGAAAATTTTTGGTGGGGGGCATGAAAAGAATGGACTATATTATCTTGACATTCCTACAGATTCTGGTTTCTCGGGAGCAGCTTTCATCTCCACCGATCCTCTACTATGGCACCTTCGTCTTGGTCATCCATCTGCTAAAGCCCTCTATCTGATGTTCCCTGAACTTTCATCGCTCAAGCCTTTTGAGTGTGAGGCATGTCAGTCTGGGAAGCATCATCGAGCCTCTTTTCCTGCTCGCATTGAGCCCTGTCGTTCTGTTCCATTTTCATTAGTTCATTGCGATATTTGGGGACCTTGTCCGGTCTGAACGCTAAGTGGTCATAAGTATTTTGTTGTCTTTATAGATGATTTCAGCAGGGTATCTTGGGTTTTTCTGCTCAAATAACGTTCAGAGATTAATCGTATCATAAAGAACTTCTTATATTATGTTAAAACTGTTTTCGCATCTAACATACAAACTTTGCATTCTGACAATGCATTAGAATTCACCCAACATGATCTTGCCTCCTTTTTTGCCTCTGAGGGAACCATCCACCAAACTTCTTGTCCCTACATGTCCCAACATAACGGGATAGCAGAAAGGAAACTGAGACGTCTTCTAAATGTTGCTCGCTCTCTTCTATCTCAGATGAAGGACCCCAAAACCTATTGGGGTGATGCTATTCTCACAGCTGTCTATCTAATAAACAGAGTCCCCTCGCCTACTATCCATGGGTCCACTCCATTCTCCCTCCTTTATCCCAATGAGTCTCCATTTCCTCTCCCTCTAAGGATTTTTGGATGTGTCCTTTGTCCATAAATTTCATAATATCGACAAACTCTCACCACGGGCTATCAAATGTGTCTTTCTAGGTTACTCACGAACTCAGAAAGGGTACAGGTGCTATGATCTCGCGGGTCATCGGTATTACATCTCTGCTGATGTAACATTCTTTGAGCATACTAGCTTCTTCTTAGATTCTGTCACTGATATTCCATTTGATCTTCCTCTGCCACCCATCGTATATAAACAAAGTCACGTTCCTACACCACCAGCAATCCCTTTACCAGTCTCTTTGCTGCAAGATAATATGCCTTCTCCGACTGTCCCCCCAAAGAATGTCCCGGATGATCCTCTAGAGCTTCCCATTGCTCTACGAAAGAGTAGAAGACACCGTGCTACTTACCCCATATCCAACTACACATCCACAGCTAGCTTATCTTCCGATGATCGACGGTACGCTGATGCTCTTCTGACTATCTCCATTCCACGAGATCACAATAGTGCTCTACAGGACTCTGGTTGGAAACATGCAATGAATGAAGAAATGAATGCACTTACCTCCCGAGGAACATGGGATCTAGTTCAATGTCCGAAAAGTGTACGACCTGTAGCGTGCAAATGGGTCTTTACGACCAAACAATCCTCGGATGGCACAATTGATAGATTAAAAGCTCACCTTGTGGCTAAAGGTTTTACACAAACCTATGGTGTCGATTATTTTGAGACATTTTCTCCTGTTGCACGCATGGGGTCCATCCGAACTATTCTCTCTGTTGCTGCAAACAAATCTTGGCCCCCCTTTCAGCTTGACGTGAAAAATGCATTTCTCTATGGCGATCTTGATGAGGAGGTATATATGAAACAACCTCCAGGCTATGAAGTCGAGGGGGAGTATGTATGTCGACTTCGCAAGGCCATATACGGTCTCAAACAAAGTCCAAGAGCATGGTTTAAAAGGCTTACTATAGAAATAACCACTTTTGGTTTCCAGAGGACGACATCTGATTATTCTGTATTTGTCAGGAAAGAGCAACTGGAACCATTATACTTGCAGTCTACGTTGATGATATGTTGTCACAGGTGACGACTACAATGGGATATCATAAACCAAGGCCTTCCTTCAAAAGGTATTTGTTACCAAGGACCTTGGATCTCTACGCTACTTCTTAGGCATAGAAGTACTTCGCACTACCGAAGGACTTCACCTCTCCCAAAGGAAGTATTGCATGGGCATACTTACTGAAGCAGGATTTCTTGGATGCAAGCCCTCTGGTATTCCTGCTGATCCAAAGAAGCATGCCACCTCATCTGATTCAGCCTTTGAGGATGTCTCCCGATATAGAAGCCTTGTTGGTAAACTTCTCTACCTTACTGTAACCAGACCAGATATCTCCTATGCAATAAGCAGAGCAAGCCAACATATGGAACGCCCTTGTTACAGCCATTGGCAGGATGTTCTCCAAATTCTTCAGTACTTGAAGGAATCTCCAGGACGTGGACTCTTCTACAAAGCAAATGGACACACGGACATGGTTGCCTACGCAGATGCTGATTATGCAAGCTCTCCAGAAGACCGACGCTCAACTACAGGCTATGCTATGATGGTTGGAGGAAACACTGTTACCTGGAGAAGCAAGAAGCAAACCGTCGTATCCAGGTCAAGTGCAGAAGCAGAGTATAGGGCAATGGCTCAAGCTACATGTGAGATCACGTGGTTATTAGCCTTTCTTCAAGAGCTTGGTATTAATGTCACTACGCCTATTCCCCTATATTGTGACAACAAATCTGCAACCTACATTGCCACAAATCCTGTATTTCATGAACGAACTAAACACATAGAAATTGATTGCCACTTCGTACGGGATGCAGTCAAGATTGGAAGAATCACCACTCCGCACATCAGTACTGATCTACAGCTTGCAGATACCTTCACAAAAGCATTACCAAAGAAACGCCTGTCATGGATTGTATCCAAGTTGGGCATGACTGATAAATATGCTCCAACTTGAGGGGGAGTGTTAGTAATTATGAGACGTTTCTTAGTGTAACCCCTGTAAGGGGTAGTTCTGTCTTTTTCCCTTTCATGTACTCTCTAGGGTTTCTAGGGTTTATCCTATATAAGGAACCCCTAAACCCATTGGAATAATATAACAATAAAATCATTCCTTCTGACACAACCAAAGGGTAATATTACTCTAGTCCAAGCATGCTTAATCTCAAAGTTTTGATAAGATAAGGGTGCACTAATACGGGTATGATTGCACCCTATATATTATTAATTGATATAAAAAAATTGAAAACCTTAATTCCTCAACAAAAAATGAGATCAACTTCTGTGATTTTAGATAGTATCAACAAAATTCCCTAAAAACTTTCCCTTACCGGGCTCAATGAAATGATCGAAATCAAAATTTGAGATCATGCTACTCGAAATGAGAGATTTAGGTTGATCTACACATGTCAAGCAATTACTCCTAATATTGCACCACTTGAGACCACAACCTCACATGCCAAGGTATGTGATAAAAATAAGAAAATTGGCAGCTCTTTATACAAGAACAAAGTGCATACAAGTACTCAGATTGCGGATGATGATGTACAAGATGTTCAGCTTGATAATGATCTCTCGAATCACGATAGCACTTCAAAAGGGATGTGTACATGCACTTTTCTTCCAATTTTGCTTCTATATGAAAGATATCTTTGCACTGCAGGACTTTTGTGGAAGGGCTTGCACCCATGATTGTCCTTTCCACTCACTAACAGTATGTCACAATTCCTGGATGGAATGTAGCCATGAATGAAGAGTAACTATTGTTGTCGGTAGGTGGGTCTTCACCATAAAAAGCTAACCTGTAAGATCAATTAAAATTATAAGGCCAAAACAGTAGCCAAAGGTCACATTATATTGTAAGGTGGATTGCCGGATATTGTCTCTCTAGAAGTTTGTCTTACAACTACACAAACTTTAATTCCTATTATGTTTGGTTACCCAGGTCTCTACCAATTAAATGGGAAGATTACTTCTATGTATGGTTATCTTCATTGGGGGGGGGGGGGGGGGGTTAAGGCCCTAAATGTCGGTTTCGGTCACCATTTCGGTGACCGACCGAAACGGAATTTCGACCGAAATTTCGGTCATTTTTTGTACTAGGGCCTCCATATTTCGGTCGAATTTTGACAAAATATCGATATTCGACTGAAATTCGACCGAATTTCGTTGAAATTTGAGGTCGTGTGTATGTGGGGGGTGGGGGGGGGGGGGGGGGGGGCGGAGTATCACAAAGTATGTTGCCTTCACAATGCCATTTATGGTCTTAACTCTTAAGCACGATCCAATGGCTTGGTTTCATAAATTATCCGATGTTATGTCTAAAATCAGCCTTGGCTGGTCTACTATAGATCCTTCTCTCTTCGTAAAGAATGTAGAAAGGGAGATTGTTACGATGTTGGTACATGTAGATGATATCATACTGACTAGAGATGACATATAGGGATATCAACTACAAAGAAGTATCTCACTGAGCATTTTGTTACAAAGGACATTAGACAACTTCGTCACTTTCTTAGCACTAGGGTTGCCAGGAATCCATGGAAACTAATTCATTGATAGAAGATTGACATATCTTCCAATACTATGGATGAAGCCTGCTTTAGTTCCTGCAGATCCAAATGCACGTCTATATGAAAACTCATCTAAACTTATTAACACATGACACTATAGGTGACTAGTAAGGAAGTTATTGTATGCCACCAACATTCGTCCCAACATTTCTTTTGCAGTTAGTCCGCATCCGGTGCATTGGGGTGTAGCGATCATGATCTTAAGGTCTTGAAGTCTGAAAGGAAAAGGGATTTCTATTCATATGCCGTAAGCTTTAAAATGCTGTGGCTCACTCAAATGCAGATTATATAGATTGCCAAAAAATGATTAAGAAAATCCACGACTAATTTTTGTATCTACATGGGAGGCAATTTTGTTACCTGGAGAAGCAAGAAGCAAGTTGATGTTCCTTGCTGCACTATCGAGTATAAATTAAGGAAAACAATCCAAGCAAACACCGAGTTTGTGCGGATTCAACATTTTTCTAGTATATCCCTGTCCATGATTATATGATCATTCAGGTGCAGTGTTTATACAAAGAATCAAATCTTTCATGAACACATCAAACATGAGAAGGTGGATTGTCATTACAGGATATGATACACGATTGGTACATCCAAATTGAGTTGAAAAGCAAACCACGTATATGTTCACAAAACCCCAAACTGTACTCCATCGAAGGCACTCCTAAGAAGTGCAAAGCAAACATTTATGCTCGAACTTGAGGTGTAATTTGAGTTACAAGATCTCCTTCCCAATGTAGACCAAGTCTAAAGACCAGGTTACGTTTTCATGTTTCTAGTATATCCCTGTAGGTGTATTTCTTTCTGTGATTTTCAGCATACTCTCTTGTATAAGAAAGGGGTTCCCACGAATGAGAATTGTTGGAGCACATGCACCACTCTTGTAGATGGGTAAATGGATCTATCCAGGATCCATTTACCACATCCAGTTGTTTACTCCCACATCGATCGTCCGTGGGATATGGATACTCAGTAAGGGCTATATAAGAAGCCCCTCACCCTCTTGTGACAGTTGAGAAAGTTCAATAGAACCATCAGCCCATTGAGGCGTGCTCCCGTGGTTTCATCCCGCTCCTTAGGGGAGTAGGGTTCCACGTAAAATCCCGATGTTTCTTATTGTTTATTCTTTTTCTCTGATCAAGCTTATGCATTCTTACTTACTAACAAGGTAGTAGAGCGGGTTCGATTCTCGAAAATTTTTTATGTTCTTTATTTACGTTCGAGATTCAGATCTAGGATTTTCTGTTGAAACCCTAATTCACGATTTGCTCAAGATTCGATTGTTCTTGAATATTATTCAGAAGAGTATTATTTTGTAGTCTATGATCAACCCCAAGTTTTGAAGTCTTGCATCGTCAACTGCGCATGTTCGAGATTTTTTTTAGGTTGTCATTCTGAAACCCTAAAATTCGTTCAACACTCATCTCCAACCGCATCTTCAGGCAGCGACAACTCCAAGTCCAGGGCGGCATTGCTTTGTTCATATCATGAAGAAGAAGTACGTGACGGTGTTGCTTTGTTCAGATCATGAAGAAGAAGCACGACGCGATGCTTCCCCTTCCAAATCGGGGGGGGGGGGGGGGGGGGGGGGGTACTTCAGCGGACACCAGGCTGCCCATCCGATCAACCATGGCGCCTCGCGTCATCTACAGCAGCAACTGTAGCTTCATGCAAAAAAAAGAAATCGAAGTTGTCCTCCAAGAGGTCACAGAAAGGACCCTTCATGCCCTTCATCTCCTCAAGGCAGCAGAATGGGGGCAGGTCCTCGAATACCGCGAAGGTCCAAAAAAAATCGAAGTTCCTGCAACACCCCAGGCGCATGCAACATCCAAAAAAAATTTGGGCATCGTGATCGGATGCACACGATCCCAGCAAGCATCACCCGTTCTTAGCCCTAGGCGAAACCTCCTTCCAGCAGGTGGAGGCGGTGACGATCTTCTCCTCTCGATCTCGCGCATGCGAGATCTCCCCTCGTTGCGGTTCTTTTCCAAGCAGCACCAATCCCCCTTATTCAACGCCTCCCTCCTCCAGCCGATGCTCCACGCAGAAACCTCCAAGGCGACGATGACGCATATGTTGCAGGCGCCGGCTCCAATAGCAGAGGGGTTCCCTTGGGGGAACCCTAATGAGTGTTTCCTAGAAGCGTGAGAGGTATCAAGCACAACAGGGGCTCTTAAATTGAAAGAAAGAAGGGTTCTGCATTTAAGCTCAAGTTGGGTTGAGTTTCAAGGGCTCAAGCCGGCCGTGTGTTTTAAAAAAAGAGGGGACTGCAATGTTTTGGCCCAATGGGACCGTTTATTTAAAAAAAATGTGCTTATTTTGAAGAAAAAAAAGAGGCGCATACAAAAGAAAAGTTGTACGCAAGAAGAAAAGTAAAAGGAAAATCCGAGAAAAAAATGATGATGAACAACTTATTTTGAAAGAGGATGTGACGGCTTTTAAAAAAATCGAAAAAGCCGAGAAAAAAATGATTTGAAAAAAAAGGAATGACTTCAAAAAAATGGAAGGAAAAGCCGAGAAAAAAATGTAATCGACTTATGCGATGTTTTTCCTATTTTCTTGTCTTATCTCAACTTGGTCGACGACATAGTTTTCCGACCAGTCTGGGAGAAAGGGGGAGTATTGTGTAGAGTTACGGGTCAGATTCAGATTCTCCAGACCAGCTAGATTTTCAGACTCTACAGTTCAGTTTCAGACTCTGCGGATTGGTTTAGAGTCCAAATTCGAGGCACTCCGTATTTGAGTGGCCCAATTTCTTCGAGTCCTCCAAAGAGAGACTCCTTTTCATATGCACATGTTTGCGATCTTTTTTGTGTGGTTCCCATCTTTTGTTTGGTCTCAGAGTTTTCATATGTTCCCTAGGACTCCAGAGTAGAGAACCCATTCCCTATGCCATGTGGTTTGCGATTTTCATGTGGTTTCATAGGGACTCCATAGTAGATATCTCATTCTCTGAGCCTCTGACGATGATGTCTCCACGGCTTTTTCAGTTCGGCCCTTCAAAGATGGAGCAGTTGTCCACATGATGTGGCGGGCCAGAGTTCTCCGGGTGGAGACTCATTTTCAGTTGCAGTGACTCAGACATGCGCAGTACAGAGCACATGCTCTCCGGTGAGGAGACTCATTTTAACTCACACTCCAGCATGTTTGTTCATCCTCACCTGCACGACATGAGAAGCAACATCCTCGACAACAATCGACAGTTGTGCATGCGTTGAGTTGATATTGTCCGTAGTGCCTTGTATTGTAAGTTGAGTGATTTCTTTCTATATGACCAAGCTAAGCATTGCATGCTTCAGCTAGAGGGGGAGTGTCAGAGCACATGCGTCACTCTTGTAGATGAGTAAATGGTTCTCTCCAGTTGTTTAGTCACACATCGACCACTTGTGGGATGTGGAGACTCAGTGAGGGCTATATAAGAAGCCACTCACCCTCTTGTAACAGTTGAGGAAGTTTAATAGAACCATTAGCCTTTGAGGCGTGCTCCCGTGGTTTCATCCCGCTCCTTATGGAGTAAGGTTCCACATAAAATCCCACTATTCCTTATTGATTATTCTTTTTCTCTAATCATTGGTTACGTCTTCTTATTTTCTAACAAGGATCATAAGATTTCTTTCCAATTCTTCAACCCCTTACTTTAATGAAGGGGATTTCACGATTTTCTTTACTAGGGAGTTCAGGAGTTGAGCTTTCAACCATGTAGAAAAATCATGTGGAGGCTTCGAGCAACAAGTGACATAAAGGGAGCATTCATTTTGAGACTTCTCAGTCCCGTAGAGGTAGATAATGTATTGTTCCAAAGCTCAAATCAAGCTCCTTAGAATGCACAAATGTACAAAATACCAATCCTTAATTATGCCAAACCTTTGGGTAGGTGAAGCAGGGCAAGGTTGATGGGCCCTAAGGCAAGAATTCAGAAGTGAATTATGTGAATCAGACAAAACGACTTTCAAAATATGGTCAGTAGTTCATGTAATTAGGTCTTGCCCTTAAGTTCTTAACATCATAGCACTGGCTGTCACTCCCTCTATCGAAAAATTCTCACCAAGGTTAGATCAACATATTTAATATAAGGACTCGTCAAAAGCCAATTCAAAGGGGGCTACTTCTCAGTTAAGTTCAAAGGCAGTTATTTTTTTTCTCATAATCCCAATCTATACGGAAAGAAAAACATATAGAAATTTGGAAGTGGACATAATATTCGGTTAACAGTCAACTTCTAAAACCATGCGAAAGGCATAAACAAAAATAAACGTGTTATAAATCTCCATAGTATCACATCAGTTATACTTTGCATCACCTGCGTCAGAAGATAAAACATAAAACTCCTGTGCAATTTACGAGAAATTAGCCAACTAGTAGTATCGATCAAGAGTGGCAACACTACCAAAGATTACCTGATTGGTGAAAATCAAAATGGTCTGTGAAAGAGACAGAGAATGGCTCAGTTTTCGAAGAGCTTGGCTCATTAATCTTGCCTGAAGTGCAATGTGTGCATCTCCCATCTCACCATCTAACTTACTCACTTTTAGGCACAAGTGGCGGCAACCTATAGGTAATGTTTACACGAAAGGATAAATTGTGGCTAACAATTTTGGTAGCCTTTATTGTGGCACTTGAAATGCAATCATATGGCAAAAGCAAGATCTTCAAAAAGATAAGAGCGGTAAGAAAACAAAGAAAGGTTGTTCGGTGAACTCATAGCAGCACAATTAAAATATAGCCGATATGGAATAAAGCCCTGTAAAGTTATACCTATGCACGACCATTTAAGAAGCATGAATTCAATTAAATTACTGTCTTTATTTTATAACAAAAAAAACTTGCATTAAGATGAAAGAGTAACACTAACAAAATAATCACTAATAGTAGGAATGCAGTAAACTAACGAGCATGCCAATGTTTTTCTATACTGATTAATTCTGCAAGGAACGTGAAATTGAATTAGTTTACAAAAATCAGGCGAAGACGAATGCTAACTACATCACCATATGAGAACATAGATCAGACTTAAACAGACTTGCTTCAGCTGCTATGGACCATCTAGGAGTTCACTGAAAGTCAAATTTTACAAGCATGTACAGAGACTAAGCAGATACATCGTGTATAGCAACCTGAGATGCAAAAATGCGATTTTGTAACAGTGGGATAATAACTTTATCAAGGTGATAGAAGATATAGTAGGTTCACCCTTGAAATCCGTGATCACAAATGTCTGTAGATGCTTGGTGGCAGATGCACCAACACAAGCATCTTGGAGTATCAGATCAAAGATGCAGGGAGCAATATGTAGTGTTAACAGAAATGCAAAGAGTTATCATAGAACACAAAGATTCCTTGTGTGATGAGTCATAATAGTAAAAGTATAATAAGGGCTATTACGAATATGATCAAGTACGTGTAAAATCGATGTTACAATAGCCACCCGGCTATAGATAGATTAATCGATCAAAGATGCAGGGAGCAATAACGTAGTGGCTACTTATAGAAGCCTGGAGGGAAACCTGACAGGGGAAGCATGTGCCAAACTTTGGCCCCGAATCTGGGATTTATGTGAGCTCCCAAGGAAACATAAACTATCATGTGGTTCAGTAGCCGCAACAAGTCAAGGAGGACTTATGGCTCAATATGGGTTCCACACGGAAGGCGTGGATGCCACAAGTTCCCTTTGCACAAGACCAAGTGTTGGGTAGCACTTGGTGGAGCATTGACAGAGCTCTATTAGTAATTGTTGGAATTTGTTGGAACGGGTGCTTGTTGATGACTGGACGTAGATGACTTGGCATAATCTCCTTATTATGCAGGTGAAGAACTACATGGGGACTGAAGAGATGAGAACGTGAAGAGTTATGCAATCTAAAGAGTTGACAAAAAATGCCAAGAGTTACGATAGAACACAAAGATTCCTTGTGTGATGAGTCATAATAGTAAAAGTATAATAGTTGACCAAGTACATATAAAATCGACGTTACAATAGCCACCGACTATAGATAGATTAATCGATCGACTATGCAATCCAATCGAGTGACTGACTAGAATGACTCTACGTGATTGGTGACCTGGCTAATGGAAGGAAATTTTTATTATTATTATTTGTTTTCGTAAACTCAGCCATGGCCGGTCCCAAGCCCGGGTAAATGAGGGAGTTGCGCGTTAGGTAGCCGACAGCCAGCGCAGGAGAGATAAATTCGTAAATAGTGTTCTTAAAGTTTCTTCTAAGAACACTATTTATGAATTTATCTCGAAACCGTTCGGATCTTTTAAACATGGATTTAAGCAAACCATACAGATTTCGTTGGGGCGTTCCCTACTTGCGACGCGTGGCATCGCCCGAATGCAATGAAAAATTGGCAAGGGCCGCTACATCGCAGCCTGGATGTAGTTCAAAATTTGCAAGGGTTCTCGCATGAGGAACGCATGCGGGTAAATAATCTAGTTCCGTTGCATCACCGCCCGGATGCAGTCCAAATTTGCAAGGGTTCTCGCATAGTGGACGCATGCGAGTAAAGAAGTTAGTCCAAAAGAGATTGCAAAGGAAGCTACGGATTGGTAGTTGGAATATCAGTACTTTAACTGGAAAATTGATGGAGATAGTGGATACAATGGAAAGAAGGAAGATTCATATATTATGCCTTCAAGAGACTAAATGGGCTGGAGAGAAAGCAAGGAGATCGAGAAGACAGGCTTTAAACTTTGGTATTCAGGTAAAGATAAGGGCAGAAACGTGTTGAGTGGTTGTTCATAAAGATTTGAAGGATTGTGTGGTTGAGGTTGCAAGATTTGGGGATCGGATTATTTTGCTAAAGTTGGTGCCTGAAGAAGAAATTCTGAATATCATCTCAGTTTATGCACCGAAAATTGGTTTAGATGAAAGGACTAAACAAGCTTTTTGGGAGGATCTGGATAAGATTTTACAAGTAATCCCACAAAGAGAGATGGTTTGCATAGGTGGAGATCTTAATGGACATGTGGGAAAAGATGTTTCAGGGTATGCAAGTGTGCATGGAGGACATGGTTTTGGGGATAGAAACGAAGAGGGAAAAGTCATTCTGGATTTTGTAACTGCATATGATCTTTTCATAGCAAACACTCTTTTCAAGAAGAGGGAGGAGCATTTATTTACTTATAAGAGTGGCACAACTAGAACACAGATCGATTACTTTGCGTTGAGGAGAAGAGATCGGTTATGTTGCAAAGATTGCAAAGTAATCCCTGGAGAGAGTTTGACAACCCAACATCGCTTGTTAGTCTTGAATTTACAAATAAAAGGGCTGGTGAAGAAAAGGAAGGTTCCTAAGATCACTAGAACTAGGTGGTGGAATCTTCCGCTGAAGCAATCAAGCTTCAGGGAGAAGGTTTTAGAAGACTTATCTTGGGATTGTAGCGGTAGTGCAAACGAGATGTGGGAGGCAGTAGCATCTTGTATCCGAAAGGTAGCCAAAGAGATGCTAGGCGAGTCAAAGGAGGAGTCCGGGTCAAAAGGAGGCTTGGTGGTGGAGTGAAGGGGTGCAGGAGAAGCTAAAAATTAAAAGAGCTTGCTTTAAAGCTATGTCTAAGGATAAAACAGAGAAAACTGTCACAGACTATAAAATAGCGAAGAAGGAAGCGAAGAAGGCTGTAAGCGAAGCTAAGTCAAAAGCTTATGAGGTTTTGTATAAAAATCTCAACTCTAAGGAGGGCCAGAAGGATATATTCAAGTTGGCCAAAGTAAGAGAAAGAAAGACCAAAGACCTTTCTCAAGTGAGATGCATAAGGACGAAGGAAGGTCACGTGCTTGTTCATCAGAAGGATATAGAGAATAGATGGGAGCATACTTCCATAAACTTTTCATTGGAGAAGGAAATAGAGAGATAACTTTGGGTGATCTAGCTAATAGTGAAAGTTACTTGAATCGTGCATGCTATAGACGAATACAAAGAAAAGAAGTAGAGGAGGCTTTGAAGGTTATGAGACATGGGAAAGGTGTTGGACCGGATGACATCCCTGTAGAAGTTTGGAAAGTTTTAGGTGAGCGTGGTTTGACTTGGCTTACGTGAATCTATTCAATGTTATTTGGCGAAGCAAGCAAATGCCTGAAGATTGGAGGAGGAGTATCGTGGTGCCTCTTTATAAGAACAAAGGAGACATTCAAATTGTTCAAATTACAGAGGTATCAAGCTGATGAGTCACATATGAAAATTTGGGAACGTGTGATCGAAAGAAGGTTGAGGCAAGTTTCCCAAAAAAAAAGAAATCAATTCGGATTCATGCCTGGTCGCTCAACTATTGAAGCCATCCATTTGCTGAGGAGAACAATGGAGATTATAGAGCTAAAAGGAAGAATCTCCATATGATCTTTATTGATTTGGAGAAGGCTTATGATTCCGTCCCACGAGAGATACTGTGGAGAGTTTGGAGAAGAGACAAGTACATGTCCTATACATTAATCTCATAAAGGATATGTATGATAGGGCTTTATCTTGTGTAAGGACCCCGACGGGAAGACTGACTATTTTGATATCAACATTGGTTTACATCAAGGTTCAGCTTTGAGTTCATTTCTTTTTACTTTGATTATGGACGAGTTGACAAGTCACATTCAGGATGAGTTACCTTGGTGTATGTTATTTGCTGATGATATTGTGTTGATTGACGAGACTATAGATTGGAGTAAATGAGAAGCTTGAGGTTTGGAGACATGCATTGGAGACTAAAGGTTTTCGTATAAGTAGGGCTAAGACGAGAATATGGAATGCACCTTTGATGGAAGCAATGTGAAGGAATCGAGGTGAAGATTGGTGACGATAACATCCAGAAGAGAGATTCTTTTAGATATCTGGGATCTTTTTTGCAACATGATGGAGAAATTGATGGAGATGTTACTAATAGAATAAATGCAGGCTGGCTAAATGGAGAGGAGCCTCCGTTGTTCTCTGTGATAAGAAAATGCCTTTAAAATTAAAGGAAAGTTTTACAAAGCAGCCGTGAGACCTGCTATGGCTTTATGGTTCTGAATGTTGGCCTGTGAACCATAGACATGTGCAGAGAATGGCTGTAGCAGAAATGAAAATGCTAAGATGGATGTGTGGACATATACGTAAAGATCGGATTCGGAATGATGCAATCAGAAAGAAAGTTTGGTGTAGCTCCGATCGAGGATAAGATGCGAGAAAAACCGCTTAAGATGGTTTGGTCATTTGCAAAGAAGGTCAACTGATGCACCGGTTAGGAGATGCGAGTGTTGGGATGTTGAGCGGCTAAGAGAGGGCGAGGACGGCCCAAGAAGTGTTGGAAAGAGACTATACGAAGGGATCTTAGTTTGCTGGATATAAGTCCGAGATTGACCCAAGATAAATCTGAATGGAGGCGAAGAATCCATGTAGCCGACCTACTTAATTCTGGGAAAAGGCTTAGTTGTTGTTGTTGTGTGTATTTGTTTTCGTAATTTTCTTTAATGTGAAGTAAAAGTTAGATGTGTACACTTTGATTTCAATACAACTACTACTTTTTCTTGTAAGCAATACAACAACAAAGCCTTTTCCCACAATAAGTAGTGTCGACTACATGGATTATTTGCCTCCATTCAGATCTATCTTGGGTCAACCTCGGACTTAAATCCAAAAAACTAAGCCTTCCTCGCTTCTTATCATCGATCGAAGTTACACAAACATTCCTTCTGATTGCATCATTCCGAATCTAAACTTTATGTGTGTGTCCACACATCCACCTTAGCAATTTCATTTCTGCTACTGCCATTCTTTGCACATGTCTATGGTTCACATGCTAACATTCAGATCCATAAAGCATGGCAATCTCACGACTGCTTTGTATGTGACATCTGGATCCGAATAAACCGAATCCGAGCCAATTAGTAGTTTGCATGATCAATTAATATTCAATTACTATTGAATAAACCCATATCGATCTATAGACCGCAGATCGAATTTCGTTCAGTCGCAACGATTAAAAGTTGATCACATCGTAATGCATGCCATCGGAAAAACCGCAACGTAAAATCCGAAACTATAAAATCCTATTCGTCGAAAGAAGACCTATGAAATCGTTTGACCATTTAAATCGCAAAAATTTGATCGCAAAACAAGACTTTCGCCAATTTCTGAATCCATCTTGGATATGAAAAGAATGAAATCCATATCGTTTGATCATCATTCAGAGAAGGTCGAAACGAGATATTGAGCATCCGAATAAGAGATTCAAGGTTGGAAATACGAGTGACTTTGGTATTCCAGAGAAGAGAGAGAGAGAAAGGTTTAAAAAAAATAAAATAAAATTGATTTCAAATTTCCAACCCTCTCCACTTGGCCCCAAGTTTTCCTCCACTTGGCAACACCAAACCATCTCCTATCCGTTCTCCACATGTCAACGACCAATGCTTCTTCTCCTTGTTTATATAAACCCCATGCTTTCCCTTTTTAATTCCCATAAATCCCCAACTTCTTCCAATTTCCAACTGAGGGAACTGCTGGAGTTCCATTTCTACTGCTAAATATACTATCTAACAGTAGGAGAAGCAACTGCAAACTGCAGGAGGACCCTTCCCTCTTGCCTATCTGTCCAGCATACCCCTAGAGCTGTTGCTCCTTAACCTGGGTTGCTCCAGGTAGCCACCTTGCTGCTACTGCTAATGCAACAGCCATCTGCTGCGAGCCAATTCCTGGAGGAGCAGCTGGAAAACTGCCTGGAGAGCCCCCTCTGCTGCCCTCAACTGGCTGGAGGTGTTGCTCCTTGCAATTTCAAGCTCCTATATACAATCTTGATGTCCAAACCTTGGAGATCCAAGGTACAGTCATCCCATCATCTCTTGTTGCCTTCCATGCATGATTCAACCTCTTAATTTACTTTTGAAATTTAATGAGAATGTGAAGTTATATATGAAATTGATCATGATTTCAGATCACAAATTGAGCTCCTAATTTCCTAACCAGTTAAAAACTTGCTTTTAGAAAATCCACTAAGATCTGCAATGGGTTCCCATGATTATTTATATTGTGGGTTGCATATAAGTTGATGAATATATATACTCACGAGAAGGATGCTGACCAATATGTCTTTTCTGACATATGGTTGCACTAAACAATATTGTATTGTGCACAACAAGAAAGACTAAGGCAACAATAAATTTGTACATAATATATTATGAGTTTAATGGGGCTGCCCCTTGCGGGCAGCCAACATGGCTGCCTCCGTGCCGTTTACGGCACTTTTTTTATTTTTTTTGAAAAATATCGTCATGTATATCCATCCCTATATCCCTCCTACATGCCATTCGAATTTCGTCAGAAACAGAGACTCCTACGGCCTCCATCGACACAGTCATTTTTTAACGGTAACAGGATTTTTTAAATCGATACCATCTCGATGGAGGCCGTACGAGTCTCTGTTTCTGACAAAATTTGAATGCATATAGGAGGGAAAGAGGGATGAATATACATGGCGATATTTTTCAAAAAAAAATAAAAAAAGCGTCGAAAACGGCACAGGGGCAGCCATTGTTGGCTGCCCGCAAGGGACAGCCCCACTAAACTCATATATTATTATTTGCAAGTTTTGAAAGTGTCTATTATTCTTTTTCTCTATTCCTCAGGAAACTACATTTAGTTTTTCTCTTGTAATTCTATAAGAAATGGAAATGGCACAATTCAATAAAAATGACATTATTAGATGGTTACTACTTGTTATTTAACATCCAACATCCGCATCAATTATGATTATTTTTATCATTTATCCTTCTATATAAGTTAATGACCGCATCATATTATGTTCGGTAAGATCTTGATCTCAACAAATATTAGATCTCAAGTGGGTTTGCTAGAAGAAATTAAACTAACTCAAAACATGGCAATCCGCAATAAATTCCTAAAAAAATGAATACCCAATCAACAAACTGCATTATTTTGCTAAGTGTGATAATATAAACAAAACCCACAAAAATATTAAGTATTATCATACTAATATGGCCGTCCAGATAATATAACTATGAACCCATTTCCATCTCCATGATCCAACCTTTCTTTTTACAAAACTAGATGATAAGCATGAATCAACATATTGTCATATTGACAAACATTTCACTTTATGCAACCCTCAACTACAACATGACTCGCAACTACAAATAAACTAAATGAAAAAGACTCCCAACCAGATCTATACAATATTTAAGCCTCATTTGATTGTAGAAGAACACTACTTAAATATTTAATTTTATCAGTCAACAGTTAGCCATGAACATGATAATGATGCTTAAAGAACTAGGCAATCACACCTCTTGTTGTAACAGCTACTGCATTTGTCACAATGCAACTCGATTGCTCAATTAAACGGAAGTCTTATGATGGCACTTCGGGAGTAAGTGTTTACAATAGGTAAAGAACGACATAGTCTGCAATTTGATTTACTAAACTTATCTGTTTGAACTTGAAAGTGTTCAAAATGTATTTTATATGCTCTTAATTATGCCTTTCCTCGTCATGCACTAATGACATCCATTTTGATCTTGGTTCTCATTTTATGGGATAATCTAGCCACAGATGAATGAATTTTCAGTAAATAACAGTCATTTCGTCATCTAATCAATGACTGGAAATTTTTGTGATCAATCATTTAAATATGAATCACTAACTATAGATCACTATTAAATAAGATTGTTGACAAGATGACTAAATCTGAAAAGTTAACCACATCAAAGATTGAGAAAGGATGAGAAATCAAGTAAGTGATGGTGAATCAGTGATGGTAGTTATTGTGTCGGTCATGGTGATCCTTACACTTGATTGTGCGAGGGTGCAGTGACCCTCAGCTAGGCGGGATATAGGAAGCCCAGTAAGGGCAGCAGCCACCTTGTGTGTGAGTCTAGGATCCCAGTATCTTCTCGATTTTTCACGGTTTTTCCGCCTCATTGGGATCCACAGGTTTTCTTGTTAACCAGTTCCGCTGACCCCTGTCCTATAGGGTACCTAGGCAGAAGGACCCTTAGTTTTCTTTTCGAGCTTGTTTGCTCATACCGGTCGGGTCCGTATAGAGTGACTCAATTCGGAGAGCCTTTCTCACTCGTCTCAATGGCGTAGTTTTGGAGTGTGCCTAGCCCTCTACTGGACCGCACTTCCACTGGGAGGGTAAGACGGAAGGGTCTCTTTAGAGACTTCCTCATCGCTTGAGTTTGGTTACAGTTCAGCTTAGTTACTTTTGAGTTTGATTACAGTTGAGCCTGGTTACAATTGAGCTTGAGCTTGGTTCTATTGAGACTGTTTACTATTCCGCTAGTAGGTCCTGGCGAGGAAAAGATCGTGACATAAAAATAACCAGATTAAGAGATACTACGGCGGTGGTTAGATGAAGCTAGTGGACGTATTGGGAACTTAGTTAGGATGCATTACACTCTACCGCATGCCTACGAAGGCACCCTAACCATAAGGCATTCTTCACGCCTTAGAGACATAGTACGAGGTCACACTCAGACCAAGACCACAGAGTACCCACTAAGCTTGAAAAATTATACAAAGACAAAGATCAGATCAAGAGACTCATCATCTACATTACTAAGATCCATCAATATAATGAAAAGATGATAACCTGAATATGGATCAAATAATAAATGAAAGTATTATTTATGGATAATTAAGGTGTGATGAGTGAACAAAGGGATGCACATACAGAATAGCTTGAAAATTATCTTTTCGTGCAAGTAGCTTGTTATATTTAAATGTCAAATCCTATCTAATTGCTTTCTTTTCAAACCACTGAAATACATATTTTTTTTATAAAAATTAATTTGTACTCAACCTTTGTTGACATTCTTTTCTTTCCAACATAGATGGCAAGCAAGACACATGCGACTCAATAGTCCGACAACAGAACCCGAGCTTTTGTAGTTTACTTTCGACGATACACATTATAGATTTTGTTCAGGATAATGCAAAATCTCATGTGCTTATTTCTTTCTCTTCTATTACAATTTGTATACATGTACATAATATCATTTTCTTTTGAAACGGGTAATCTTATATAAAATTAATGCAAATATAAATTTGGTGACACTTGTTATTATGTACTTGATTAATTATATTGAATGTAATTTTGACTCGCAAAAATTTTTCCCCTCATTTTCAGTAACTTAATGCGATCAATAGCGAACATGATACTCTGAGTGCTATGTAAATGGATAACCCATATCCCCGCAGGCATCTCACATTGTAAAACTCTCCTTTGATTTTCAAAGGAATTTTCTTATCACAGAGAACACTAAAAGCTCCACTCTACTTTAGCCAACCTGCATTTATTCTATTAGAAATATCTCCATCAATTTCCCCATCATGTTGTAAAAAAGATCCCAAGTATCTAAACGAATCCCTCTTATGAATGTTATCGTCATCAATCTTCACCTCGATTCCCTCACCATTGCTTCCATCAAAGGTACACATCATATATTCATGCTTAATCTTACTTATACGAAATCATAGTCTCCAATGCATGCCACCATACCTCAAGCTTCTCATTTACTCCATCTCTAGTCTCATCAATCAACATAATATCATCAGCTAATAACATACACCAAGGTACATCATAATGAATGTGACTTATCAACTCGTCCAAAATCAAAGTAAAAAGGAATGTACTCAAAGTTGAACCATGATGTCGAGCAATGTTGATGTTAAAATAATCAGACTTTCAAGATTGGATCCTTACATAAGATGAAGCCATATCATACATATCCTTTATGAGGTTAATGTATAGGGCATGAACTTCTTTGTTCTTCAAAACTTTCCACAAACTCCCATGAGACAGAATCATAAGCCTTCTTCAAATCAATAAAAATTATATGGAGGTTCTTCCTTTTAGAGTTATAAATCTCCATCGTTCTCCTCAACAAGTTAACGGCTTCAATAGTTGAACAACCAGGCATGAATCCGAAACTTTAGAAACTTGCCTTAACCTTCTTTCGATCATGTGTCCCAAAATTTTCCGTGTGACTCATAAGCTTGATACCTCTCTAATTTGAACAATTTTGAATGTCTCCTTTGTTCTTATAAAGAGGTACGACGATGTTTTTCCTCCAATCTTCATGAATTTTCTTTCTTCGCCAAATAACATTGAATAAATTTATAAGCCAAGCCAAACCACGCTCACCAAAAACTCTCCATACTTCTATAGGAATGTCATCATGTCCTACACTTTTCTCAGGTGTTATAACCTTTAAAGCCTCCTCTACTTCCTTCCTTTGTATTTGTCTATAGCTTGCATGATTCAAGTAACTTTCAGTACTAGTTAGATCTTCAAAAGTGACCTCTCTATTTCCTTCCATAATGAAAAGCTTATGGAAAATTTCCTTCCATTGGAAATATTGCTTCAATCTAGTCTCTATAGCCTACATCCTTCTGAGTAGCAAGCACGTGATTGTCCTCATCCATAATGCATCTCACTTGAGAAAGATCTTTGATCTTTTTTTCTTGCTTAAGACAACCTGAATATATCCTTCCGGCCCTCCTAAGAATCAAGATTTGTGTAAAAAACTTCATAAAATTTTGACTTAGCTTCGCTTATAGCCTTCTTTGCTTCCTTTTTCGCTATTTTGTAATTTGTTACAGTTTCTTCTGTTGCACCCCTCCACTCCACCACCAAGTCTTCTTTTGGCCTGGAGCTCCTCCCTTTGACTCGCATAGCATCTCTTTGGTTACCCTTCGGATACAAGATACTACCGTCTCCCACAACTCATTTGCACTTCAATTACAATCCCAAGATAAGTCTTCTAAAACCTTCTCCCTGAAGCTTGATTACTTCAATTGAAGATTCCGCCACCTAGTTCTAGTTATCGTGGAAACCCTCCTTTTCTTTACCAGCCCTTTTATTTGCACATCTATGACTAAAAAGCGATGTTGGTTTGTCAAACTCTCTCCTGGGATTACTTTGCAGTCTTTGGAACACAACCGATCTCTTCTCCGCAACGCAAAGTAATCTATTTGTGTTCTAATCGGGTCACTCTTACATATAATTAAATGCTCCTCCCTCTCTTGAAGAGAGTGTTTACTATGAAAAGATCATAAGCCACCAAAATCCAGAATGACTTTTCCCCCTTAATTTCTATCTTCGAAGCCATGGTCTCCATGAACACTAGCATACGCTGAAGTATCATTTCACACATGTCCATTAAGATCTCCACCTAGGCAAAGCATCTCTCTTTGTGGGATTCCTTGCATAAACTTTATCCAAATCCTCCCAAAAAGCTTTTTAATCTTTTCATCTAAACCAATTTATGGTGCATAAACTAAGATGATAATCAAAATCTTATTCGAGCACCAATTTTAGCAAAATAAACCGATCCTCAAAACTTTGTACCTCAACTATGCAAACCTTCAAATCCTTGTGAACAATCACTCCAACAACATTTCTACCCTTATCTTTACCAGAATACCAAAGTTTAAAGCATGTCTTCTCGATCTCCCTTGCTTTCTCTCCAACCCATTTTGTGTCTTCGAGATATACTATCAGAATTTTCCTTCTTTTCATCGTATCTACAATCTCCATCAATTTGTCAGTCAAAATGTCAATATTCCAACTACCTATCCACAACTTCCTTTGCAACCTCTTTAGGACTAACTTCTTTACTTGCACAAGTCCATCATGCTAGAATCCTTGCAAATTTTGAACTACATCCGCGCAACAATGTAGCAGCCCTTGCCAGCTTCTCATTGCACTCGGGCGATGCAACACGTCGCTAGTAGAGAACGCTCCAACAAAATCAAAATGTTTGCTTAGATAACTGTGAAAAGATATGAACTGTTTTAAGACAAATTCCTAAATGGCGTTCTAAAAAAGAATAACATTTAAGAATTTATCTCTCTTGCGCTGGATGTTGGCAACCTAACACGCAACACTCCTCATTTTTTCCTTGTTAAGCAATTACCATATAAATATGTAGGAATATAATTATTAAACATAAATTTAAAATTTTAATATAATTAAAAAATGCCCAACAATATATTTCCTTTTATTCATCCGAATATTGTTTATCATATAATCAATAACCCTTCCGTTCCAACTGGGACCGAATATCAACTTTTGCAACATTGTAAAAAATTTTAGTGTGCTTTCATACTCCGCATCCAACCTCCTCCAAAGCAAGTATCATTTATCAAATGAGAGAAGTTTTATTCTTGTCTTCAGTATTCGTGATTGAGTGTGCTTATGTCTGGGTACTTGGTTCTTGGCCAATATGACTACGATTTGTCATGAAGATTTGCAGACGTTCAACAGGGTTGCTCTTAAAAGATCATGATTGGTCATAGATGCTTGAAATTAGTTATGGTGCTTGACATGATCAAAAATAATATTGGGTGTGTTGAAAATCACATTCAAAGCTAAATTGGCACATATCTGATTGTGGTCAATTGCCTCGGTAAGTGTTCTAACATACTCGAGAAGGATGGGCGGCGACTTAGTGGTGTCGACGCATCACAATTGTGTGCAAAGTAAGTCTAACATCATACAAGAAGTCTAGAAATTAGTTTGAGAATTTGAACTCTGTGACAAGTGCACCATGTTGAGGGGGTGGAGGTTCGTCCAGACGAAGATCCTCAATTGGAATCTTAAATGGTTGCAAAACCTTAGAATAAGGGCAATTCTGTGAAGGTACATGAGCAATTGACCGACTGATGTGGTATTCTTTTACATTAAATGCTGATTGATAGATGGGATATGATCATTTGTGATCCGATAAAATATGAGCCGATGTGCTTCGATGCACCTAGCTTGGCTAGGCAGGCCGGTGGCATTGGACTTGGCTGGTGTGGTTATATGTTCGCCTTAATCACATGCATGATAAAGGTAGGATCTTGATGATTCCACTGAGAAGAAGTGATGATGATTTCAGCGTTGTGAATTCCATCACCTATGGGTCAATAGCTGTGAAGGAGAACAAGCAATTTTGGTTAAAATTGAGAGAATACAAATCGAACTTGTCATTTATTGCAAGCAATAGGTGAGTATTTTAATATCACATTGCTAGCACAGCATCAGCCAAGGATTTATGGATCCCGTATCATGTTTGATGAATTTTCTAAGACTTGTGGGGTAGTTTCAGCTGGAGGTTTTGTTATGCATCCAATTGTAAGTATACCTGGCAAATTTCTTTTCGATCACATCTCAACAATTCCTTATTTTTTCAGATATACTACAAGATTTGTGGTTGGTGAAGAGCATATCTAGGCCCTTGTCAGATCATACACCATTGCGTTAACAGTTTGGAGGGAGATTGTGACCCACCTACCTCAAGTTTCAGATATCTTTGATACAAGAGGCTAACTATAGAGAGATGGTAGCTGAGTTCTCGATGAGCCAAAAGGTTCAGGGTCCATGATTTTAGAGCGGTCTCAGATATTTCGGTTTTGAGAAGGCATCTTCAAACAATCAGGAGACACATACAATTGCAGCGAAACGAAGTAGCTTGAAACTCAATAGGTGTCGAAAGATTAGTTAAGGTCGAAGGCTTAATGGCTCTTATGATGGGGGATCTAAAAGATAGGAAACTACGCGAGGAAAAAAGGTAATCCCGGCAGAGATGGTTTAAGGAAGTAAATGCAATTAGGTGGAAAAATCGTTGAAAATTACGAAAAAGTTAAGCAACTGAAGTAGGGAAGTCAATCGGTGGTAGTCAAGAAGGGGTATGAGCAGGATGCAGTCAGACAAACCAAATATGTAACTCAGAAGCTTTTTTCTGAACAGGAGAGAGGGGCTATCAATTAGCTCAGTGTGAAAGAATCCTGTTAGAAAATAAGAATGCGGAAGGGGAATAGATAAACAGAGCAAGAATTACAGAAAGATAAACACAAACGTACGGATTTTTACGTGGAACCCTACTCCCTAAGGAGCGGGATGAAACCACAGGAGAACGCCTCAAAGAGCTTATTGTTGCATTGAATTTTTCTCATTTGATACAAGAGGTCTGGGGATTCTTATATAGCCTCCACAGACCCTCCAAGTCCCACCATTGGTAGATGTGGGACTAAACACGGGATTGGTAAATGGATACTGGAGAGATACATTTACCCATCTACATAAGTGACGCATATACTCCAACACTCCCCCTCAAGCTGGAGCATGCAATGTTAAACATGGACAAACAGAAAGAAATCTCAAACTTACAATACAAGACACTACAGACAATATCAACTCAACGCAAACACAACTGTCGGTTGCCGTCGAGGATATTGCATCTCATGTCGTGCAGGTAAGGAGGAACAAATGGGCTAGAGTGTGAGTCGAACTGAGTCTCCTCATCGGAGAGCACATGCTCTGTACTGCACCTGTCAGAGTCACTGCAACTGGAAATGAGTCTCCACTTGGAGAACTATGGCCCGCCACATCATGTGGACAACTGCTCCATCTCTGAAATGGCCGAACTGAAAAAGCTGTGGAGACATCCTCGTCGGAGTCCACCGTCACAGGAGAATGGAGTCTGAAAAGTCTCTTTGTCGTAAAACTGGGTCTTTTCCATACTAACTCTGAGAATAGGATCTCCACGATGGAGTCCCTATGAAACCATATGAAAACCCTAACCCACATGGCATAGGGAATAGGATCTCTGCTCTGGAATCCCTATGGATCACATGAAAACTCTGAGACTAAAAACAAAGATGGGGACCACACAAATAATGATCGCACACACACGTGTCTGAAAAGGAGTCTCTCTCTGGAGAACTCGAAGAAATTGGGTCACTCAAATAGGGAGCGCATCAAACATGGACTCTAAACCAATCCGCAGAGTTTGAAACCGAACTGCAAAGTCTGAAAATCTGGCTAGTCTGGAGAATCTGAACCCGACGTGCAACTCTACACAATACTCCCATACTTTTCGGAAAACAATGACATCGACAAAGTTGGGAGAAGACATGAAAATAGCGAAAACATCATGTAAGTCGGTTATATTTCTTCTTGGGCTTTTCCTTTCAATTTTTTCTTTTCACATCATTTTCTAAAATCATTTTTTCGCTATTTCATTTTTTAGTAGCCGTCATTTTTTCCGTATGGATTTTTTTGTATGAAATTTTTTTCACGGCAATTTACAGTCGCATTCTCCCATTTTTTATACGCATCTCCTTTTTTCTTTTAGCCCACTTGGACCCTAGAATATGGAGCAACCCACTGTTATGCTAAACCTGGATGTTTTTTTTGTTTTCCTTTCTCTTCTTTTTTTCTTTTGGCCCACTTGGGCCCTTACAGTAACAACCACATGGGGCTTGTGGCAACCCTCCTTCAAAATACTACCACACCGACGAGACTTTTGTTGAAGGTGGCAGCATGAAATCGGAGGCGGCTCCACCATGGAGGCAGTGATGGGAATGCTCCGCCTAGAGCTGCATCTGGAGGTCGCGATGGAGAGAGGTGGTCGCCGGTTGGAGGGCCTCTGACAGGAGGTGTGCACGAGGAGGAGGCCTGAGGAGGAGGCCTCGCCTCCTCACGCTTCATTTTTCTCGCCCATCCTACTGGAGGCACGCGAGATGCAAGGGATTGAGGGACTTGCGTCGCATTGAGATGCTAAGATGCGGCGCCGCCTGCGTTGAGAAGGTACGCTACGCGAGAGATGTGCCACCAGGAGGTCTGATGGCCCCTTGCAGCCTGGAAGCGCGCCGCTTGTAGGCGAGGCGTAGTGTGCCACTAGAGTTCAAAATAGGGGAACCCATCTCGTCATCGCAGCTTGGAGATGGGGCTCCACATGGGGCTCTTGCGAGGGAGGAGCGTCGCCTGGAGGTGCTTGATAACCCTAATGGCATGGACTTGGAGGGGAGATGATCCATTTGAGCATCGTAAAGAGCCTCTTGTGGTAATGATGCGACTGGAGCAGTCGCTTGGAGTCGAAGACTGGAGCATGGAGATGTTTCGCGTGAAGATGACTAGATGCCTGGAATTAGAGAATAACATTGACCATATATTGGACATTAAAAAATCAGAACGAATTTACACAAATCAACCAAGAATAGAACTTGTTCTGGTAATAGAATCTTGGAAAAATAAAGAACATAAAATCCTCGAGAATTGTACCTGCCCTGATACCATGTTAGAAAACAAGAATGCAGAAGCAGAATAGCTAAACAGAGCAAGAATTACAGAAAGATAAACATGAACGCATGGATTTTTACGTGGAACCCTACTCCCTAAGGAGTTGGATGAAACCACGGGAGAACACCTCAAAGGGTTGATGCATTGAACTTTCTCATCTGATACAGGAGAAACAGGGCTTCTAATATAGCCTCCACAGATCCTCCAATTCCCACCACTTGTTGATGTGGGACTAAACACTAGATGTGGTAAATGGATCCTGGAGAGATCCATTTACCCATCTACATAAGTGACACATATAATCTAACAAGTCCTAAAGGGAATTTACATCCTTAAAATACAAGGAAATCTTGGACATAATTTTGAAAACATATTTTCTATATAATTGTTAGAAAATAAATAATGCGGAAGCGAATAGATAAATAGAGCATAAACTAAAGAATGATAAACTTGGAACACAGATTTTAACGTGGAACCCACTTCCGTAAGGAGTGGGATGAAACCACAGGAGAACACCTCAAAGGGTCGATGTATCTATTGACTTTCTCATCGAATACACGAAGTTTGGGGCTTCTTATATACCCTCTACAGACTCTCCAAGTCCCACCACTGGTAGATGTGTGACTAAACTCTGGATGTGGTAAATGGATCTTGGAACGATCCATTTACCCATTTTACATATGACGCATATACTCCAACACTCCCCCTCAAGCTGGAGCATGCAATGCTCAGCTTGGACAAACAGAAAGAAATCACAAACTTACAATACAAGACACTACAGACAATATCAACTCAACGCGTACAACTGTCGGTTGTTGTCGACGACGTTACTTCTCATGTCGCGCAGGTGAGGAGGAACAAATGGGTTGGAGTGTGAGTCGAACTGAATCTCATCATCGAAGAGCATGTGTACTGTATTGCGCCTGTCGGAATCACTGCAACTGCAAATGCGTCTCCAACTGGAGAACTCTAGCCCGCCGCATCATGTGGACAACTGCTCCATCTCTGAAAGGGCCGAACTAAAAAAACTGTGGAGACATTCTCGTCGGAGTCCATGGTTACTAGAGAATGGAGTCTGAAAAGTCTCCTTGTCGGAGAACTGGGTCTCTCCCATACTGGTTCAGAGAATGGGATCTCTACTCTGGAGTCCCTATTAAGCCACATGAAAATCCTAGCCCACATGACAAAGGGATTGGGATCTTTACTTTATAGTCCATTTAGAATACATGAAAACTCTGACCAAAATAAAAGATGGGGACCATATTGAAAAGATCGCACACATGTGCGTCTGAAAAGCATTCTCTCTCTGGAGAACTCGGAGAAATTGGGTTACTCAAATATGGAGTGCCTCAAACTTGGACTCTGACTCAACCCGCAAAGTCTGAAACTGAACTGTAGAGTCTGAACACTTGGTTGGTCTAGAATCTGACATCTTAATTTACGAAGGATACATGCTATTCTAAGCATGATTTTCCTGCATCGGCCCGTGTACCTGAGCACGTTGCGTCTCCACAACCATCTACTTCAGACCAGCAGTTTGAGGATCTTGTTGCTAGACTCTGAGATATAATGGCTCTTGCCTCTACTGACTCTCCAAGAAGTCACTCGGACAAAGCAGCTTCAGCTTCTGCCAGTCAGTGTTGCAATAGTCGGCCGACTATACCGAATAGTCGGTCCGACTATGCGGTGCGGGGGGTACCCGACTGAATAGACCTCCAGTCGGGCAATAGTCGGCCCAACCGAATAGTCGGCCGACTATTCGGCCGACTGGACCGACTATTCGGCCGACTGGACCGACTATGAGGCCGACTGGACCGACTGGACCGACTATGAGGCAGACTGGAGTTCGATTTTTCATTTTTTTTATTTTTTTATTTTCAATTTTCAAATTTTATGGGTTACGTTTTACCACGGTATCACCACAAATGTCAAATTCTATATATCTATTATATTGATGGGTACTTTTATCTTGGATTCATGTTAAATAATGACCATATATGTATAAAAATATAAGAATATATGTATTATAAATAATTTTTATATTAAAAAATACAAAACCGAATAATTCCGAATAGTCGCCCGAATACCGATTATTCTCTATTCAGTGACCCCTCCGACTGAATACCGAATACCGTCTTCTGCAACACTGCTGCCAGTACATCAGCCCGTACTTGCACATTAGGTAGTGCTTATGCTTTTACTCCATATCATGGTTCTGAAGTTTCAGACTAAATTATGGACTCTGGTGCGACACATCATCTTTGTCGAAACAAAGATAAACTTATATAATACAGGGAGGTTCCGCCGGGGAGATCTATTGTGATTGCAGATGGGACCCATTCCCCCATCATTGGACAGGGGGACATCACTTTAACACCCTCTATGTGTCTACAGAATGTCTAGCATGCTCCAGATTTTTCAATGAACATACTATCTATCAGTCAGATTACAAAGGATTTGTACTGTCGTGTTATTTTTGGCCCATCGTCTCTTACAGGCAGGATGATTGGTCGTGGTTGTGAGCAGGATGGTCTCTATCGGTTAGTCCAAACTCCTTATGCTCGTGTCTCGTCTCAGTCCAGTGGAACAGTCTCTCCCTTTACTTGGCATCTACGCTTTGGTCACCTCCCGCTTCAGAAGCGGCATCATATCTTGCCCCAGATTTCTCCGGATACTTCTTTTCAGTGTGAAGCGTGTCAGTTGGGAAAGCATCACAGATCTACTTTCCCTAATCGTCAGTCTCGGAGCAGTAGCTCCCCTTTTGAGTTGTTGCATGTTGACATTTGGGGGCCGAGTCGTGTTCCTGATCAACAGGGACACAGGTTTTACCTAATCATGGTTGATGATTTCTCTAGATTGTCATGGGTGTTTTTGTTAAAGAATAAATCTGAAGCAGGGGATGTAATCAAAAATCTTATCAATGAAGTTCAGAATGTTTTTTCATCTACTGTGAAAATTGTGCGTACGGATAATGCCTTGGAGTTTTGCACCCGTACTCTTTCATAATTCTTCTTATCTCGCGGCATTATCCATCAAACGACATATGCTTACACGTCTCAAAAAATGGGGTTGCTGAGAGAAAACATAGTCATCTACTTGATATCACTCGGACTTTACTCATCCAGAGTTGTGCTCCCGTGTCTTTTTGGGATGATGTTGTGATTATGGCGTGTTATCTAGTGAATCGTATGCCATCATCTGTCTTAAGTGAGAAAGTTCTTCTTTCTGTTGTCTTTCCTGACAGAGAATTGTTCTCCCTAACTCCTCGTGTCTTTGGCTATGTTGCTTTTGTTCATCAGCTTTCTCCAAGACTTGACAATCTCTCACCTAGGGTTGTCAAGCGTGTATTTGTTGGGTACTCTCGTACAAAAGGGCTACAAATGCTATGATCCTGTGAACATGAAATATTATGAAAGTGCCGATGTTACTTTCTTTGAGTCTGTGATGTATTTCTCACCTACATGTGACAGGTTGACTTCCTCTACTACTGATGATGAGGTTCATGCGTCACCTCCTCCTCTGCGTCCGTTTGCTCCCATACCAACTCCTACTGCACCACCACCATTACCACCACCTCCACAACCACCAGTGCCTCCTTTACCGAAATTTTATACCCGTCGTTCGTTCCCTGCTCACGGAAGTGGTCCTTCATCCATATGCCCCAGGTTTATCCAGGTGATACTACTAACGATGGGGTTGAAAATGTGCAAGTGCAGGGATCTTTGCAGGAGAATAGCATACCGGCGAGTACTGCTGATGATTTGGATGTACCCATTGCCTCACGGAAGCAGAAGCGGACTTTTTTTTTTGAAGCCAAGAAAAGGGGGATACACTTGATGGTGTTCACCCCAATATATTAAGAGAAAAAAGGAAGGGAAATAAACAAGAAAATAAAAGTAGCCCCCCAGCTTAGGAGGCAAGGAGCCTCCAGAACTGGGGGCCCAGCAACAAAAGAAAACAGGAAAACAAGCACGCTAAACAAGACACCAGTCAGACACCAAAGCCCTCGCACGACATATCACGTTCTCCAGATAAAACCGCTGCACAGAGAAAAGGACCTCATTGCAAGCAAGCCATAGCGACCATAAACAAGCAACCGGTGCGAAGAGGCGCCTTTTGTCCAACCGTCTATTCAAGAAGAGGGAGTCGCAGAAGGTCTCCACATCACGAGCAAGCATCCAATCCACGATGGGGTCATCCCACATCTCCCGGACCAAGGGGCAAATAAAAAGTAAATGGTCCAGGGTTTCCACATTAGAATCGTACAGTCCGCAAATATTGGAAACCGAAGAGAGCAACCTGGAGCATCGATCGCGCGTCAAAAGCCTCTTTTTGTGGACGAGCCAAAGGAAGAAGACAATACGTAAGGGCAAGCCCAAGCTCCAGAAGTAACCACAGTATCGCACCATAGAGTCCGAACGAGGAGGCGAAGAATCAAGCAAGGATGTGTATGCCTTCCGAGTCGAGAAGTCACCATCCCTCCAAACCCAGCGATCCAATCTGCCAGAGGGAGAATCCGCATTCGCAAGAACGTTCATCAGAGCAAGAAAATCACGGAACCTCTGACCCGAGAAGCTTCCCAGAAATCGAGGAGACCAAGAAGCGTCCTGCCAGCAGGAAGCGACGGAGGCCTCCTTATTTTCCGCTAAAGAGAAGAGACGAGGGAAGCGAGATGAAAGTGGCTCCCCCCCCCAACCAGCAATCATTCCAGAAAGAGAAATCACAGTTGTCTCCCAAAACAGGTTTAAAGGACGCTCTGTATCTAAAAAAACCTCCTGAAGACCACGCCAAAAGGGAGAGCTCCCACACGCAGCTCCCGAAACGCCCTCGCCAGCCCACGCTCGCCCGTGGAGCTCCCTCAAGATGCAAATAAAAAAACTACCATCTCTTTCCCACACCCTGCTTGCCCACTTAAGGAAGAAGGAAACATCATTGATCAGTCTGAGACGCCTAATCCCCAAACCACCTGCCAACTTCTCCCTCACCACCTCCTAGCAAGCGACCAGGTGAATCCCCCGCCCATCGATACCCGATTTCCCCCATAAGAACCTCTTGAAGCAAGACTCCAGCCGATTGCAAATCCCAGCAGGCATCCGACGCGAAGACAAAAAATGTACCGGAATTGCGGCAAGTACCGAGCGAAGAAGAATCAATCTACCTCCTTTCGAAAGAAGCGCCGCGCGCCAACCAGCCAATCTCGCCTCCACCTTCTCCACCACTACACTCCAATCCTTCAGTCTAGGCCTCCCAACCACCAATGGAAGGCCCAGGTACTCCAGCGGAAGGCTGTCCAAAGCAGAGCCCAGAATGTTCGCGAAATCCATAGCCCTCGACTCCGATAAACCAAAAGTAATAACCTTAGATTTGTTACCATTTATGCGCAAGCCCGATAATTCGCTGAAGAGGTCTAAAGTCATCGACATGGCCGCAACTTCCGAATCACCCCCTTCGATGAAGCACAAAGTGTCATCCGCAAATTGAATTAGCGGCACGGAAATGGCCCCCTTAGAAAAACCCCTGAAGAGGCCCGCTTCAACCACCCGGTCCACCATACGAGCCAAGACATCCAACGCCAGCACGAATAGAAGGGGGCCAGAGGGCAGCCCTGCCGAAGCCCCCGACGCGGCTGAAAGCGCCCCCCTTCCAAGCCGCCATTAAGCACAAGAGAGAAAGAGATTGTCGTTACGCAGCGCCGCATCCAGGAGATCCACAAGTCTGGGAATCCACGCCTCCTGAGGACCGACCATAGAAAAGCCCAATCAATGCTATCATATGCTTTAGCGAAATCAATTTTCCAAAGCACGCCTTGTCGGCCCGAGGCTTTCCAATCCGCCACCAGCTCCGATGCAACAACAATACAATCCGATATTTGTCTCCCTTTGATGAATGCCGCCTAGACGGGGGAGACAAGCGAGTCCAGCACCTTAGAGAGTCTCCTAGCTAGGACTTTAGCCACGATTAAATAGATGGCGTTAGAAATGGAGATGGGTCGAAAATCCCCAATGTCCTCTGCCGCCTCCATCTTTGGAATTAAGAGCAATAAAGCTCTATTCAGCCTATCAAAGCCCGCATTTCCGCCGCAGAACTCCACAATCACCTCGATGACTTCATTGCCCACCAAGTCCCAAAGATCCCTGAAGAAAGCTACCGAAAATCCATCAGGCCCTGGGGACGCATCAGGATTAAGATCTCATAGCACCTCTTTAGTCTCCAACAAAGAAACCGTCCTAATAAGCATGTCGCAATCCACCTCAGAGACTGTGGGAACCCCAAGCCCAACCACTTCCAACGGTGCGGGGGACGAGTGGACATGGCATCCCTGAAATGCTCCAAAATTGCGGAGCCCATAGCACTATCCCCAACGAATCACGGGCCATCAACAGAAATAGCACGCAGAGTATTGTTCCGTTTCCTCCCGCTAGCAACCCTGTGGAAGTAAGTCGAATTCGCGTCGCCATGTTTGAGCCATTTGAGCCTGGAACGCTGACGCCATTCGATCGCTCGTTTCTTGTCCTCCTCCGCCACCTTTTTTTGCGCAGAGGAACGCTCCTCGAGTTCGTTGACAGTGAGAGTCCTCTCATTCTCCACAGAGTCAAGTCCTGAGATAATGTCTTCCGCCTCCTTTCTAAGAGCCAGCCGCGCCAGCCGCATCTCCCGTTTAAAACGAGCCAATCTCGTCCGCAAGGACTCAAGCTTGTGACTTATTCGAGCAGCCGCAGACCCCTCGACCGAAGTGGAATTCCATGAGTCAACCACCACGGTCCTAAACGAAGGCTCCAGGAGCCAGCAGCGTTCATACCTAAAGATGCCCGTCAGAGATAGATTCTCACCAGAATCCCATAAAATTGGCGAGTGGTCTGAGAAAGCTCTAGGCCTAGAAGAGACCGAGCAAGAAGGGAACCTTTCCATCAAAGCACCCGAAGCCAAGAAGCGATCAAGGCGGGATCGCGAAGTGCCGCTCCTCCAAGTATATTTAATATCGGAAGCCACCAAGTTCTCCAGAGCCAAAGAATCCAGAGTATCTTTAAAAGACAAAAGAACCCGGGTCACAGCCACCCCTAGCCCGAGGGCGATCAGCCGAGTGGATAGTGACATTGAAATCTCCCTCAATGATCCAAGGAAGGCCAGCAAAAACACGCCCCGCGTCACACATGTCTTCCCACAGTTCCGCTCTCCTGATAGGACAGCAGGGCCCATAGACACAAGAAAAAGCGAAAGGAGTGGGCAAGTCATTTCTAAACAGCACCATAGAAAGCATATGCCTCCCCAGCAAGGTGGAATCCAGAGTAAAGAGAGCAGATTTCCAAGCAATGAGGAGGCCCCTCGTCGCTCCCACCGCATCCTTCGCCGTAAAGCCATTCAAGGACCCAGCCCCAAAGGACCGCCAGAGAGTATCATCCAGCCCACGCAACTTCGTCTCCTGGATCAAAGCAACATCACAAGCCCACTCTGACAAGCGGGCACCCAAAGCCTTCCTCTTTATGTCATCCCCCAGCCCCCTCACATTCCAAGAAATGAGCTTCATTAAGAAAAGAGTCGGCTCCCACCAGAATGCGCAAGGCCAGCCGCCTCCGCCACAGAGTCTCGCAACGAAGCACAAGAATGAACCGGCACAGCTCCCGATCGAGATCCGCTCCTCCTACGATAACGCTTCCCCGATCGCGTATCAGATCGAGACCCGTGGTCAAGACCGTTGTTCATAGTCGAGCCGCCCAACACCGGGTTCTGCAAACCGCGAATGGGAGAGCCCGCACCAAGCGAGGAATAAGGCCCCAGGATGGAGACCGAAGAAGACCCCAGCAATAAAGGCAAAGAATTGTCACCAGAGATGTCGGATGCCTCCACCGAAGGAATGACAGGGGGAGAGTCCTGCAGAACCTCTTCGACATTAGCCAGCGCAGAGATGGTTCCAACGGATACCCGAGAGGTCCCCAGATCCGAGTCCGACAAAATAAGAGAGGAGTTCCCAGCAGACCAAGACCCGAGCAAACCCGACCCGCCAGCATCGGCTTCCGCGGAAAAGGGACCCGCTCGTGCGCCCGGAAACGACGCAAACTTCGTACTGTCCACCTTCCAAGTAAAAGAGCCAAAAAATGAATCAGCCTCGGATGGGCCCCACAGCTGCGGAGCGCCACGTAAGGCGAGATCACTCGGGAAGCGGGGAGAATCATTGAAGGGCCGTCCGCAGTCAAGCCAAGGGAACGACGCCTCGTAAGCGCCCCCATGCAAAGCCAGTTGGGCACCGGGAGACGAGGCATCAAGAGAAGCCGGAGAGTCTATCGTCACAACCGGGGGAAGCGTCGGGCGAGCCACCGCCGGTGGCTGACGAAGAGGCCGCACGAAGGATATCTTCACCGGAAAAGAGAAGCGACCAACCGAGAAAGATTCGAAGAACACCCTCCCAAGAGATCTTGTAACGAGCTTTTGCCGCATATCAGAAGAACCCTACAAGATTTCCAATCGGAGCCAGGCTTGAAGCCATCTCCCACAATCGCCAGAACCTCCCCCCAGCGGCGAAGAAGATTGGCCAAAGCGGGAGCCTTGCGAGAAAGGAGAGGAATCCCCCGCACGTCAACAACGCAAATTTCCACATCAATGCATGCTCCATCATCGAACCGCAAAGGACGCCAAGAGATGTCGTCGAAGAGAACGCTCTCCAATAAACTTTGACGGTGAGCCACCGATAAACCACGTACACAGCGTCTTGAGTAGTCGAGAACAACCATGTCACCTTCGAACATGGGTCTGAGGAAGTCAAGCAACCGCGTCCTCACGATATTCCAATCAGTTCCCCCTCGTGAGGCTAACCCCACAGCGATCCATCGCATCCAACCCCCATCACGTGGTGGCCATGCAGCGGACCACCGGGCGACACCCCCCTCCTCTTCCTAACAGAAGCAGCTTCCACGCCACATCTCCCACCCCCCTTCTTCAGGAAGTCACTGCCAGCGGAAAGGATAGACGAATCCCCAGCTGGTTCCCCCACGAGAGGGTCCCTCGATGGAGCAAGGGTTTTGGAGCCACGAACCACCTGCGCGAAAGAGCGCGAGCAAGAGCCCCTTTCAGTGTGAACGTGAGAAGGAGCAAGCACCACAGGCTCCCTCGCGGCCATCGGGAAGGGCTTGCTAAACACAGGAACCATGCGAGAAGCCCCGAACCAACACGAAGCTTTCTTATGACCAACCCTTCCACAGGAATAACATCTTGCAGGTAGCCCACAGGTCGAAGCCGAATGACCCCGATCACCACATCTGAAGCAACGCTTACCCGGTTTCTTGTGAGAAACACGGACCCAGTCAGCACCGTCTTCAAGCTTGTCGCAAACGATCGAATCGACGTAAGACCTTCCACGATGAGCGCCTTTTCCTTTGTAGTCGACCGGACCCGCGCCGGCCTCGTTGAAGACGCTAGCCGAGCTCTCCATGCCTTTTCCAGAAACGAAGAAAGGCACTCCCGCGAGAGATGCCTTCGGTCTCCACGAAGCTCTTGCATTAGAAGTCCCTCCCGCTGATGTGACCGCAGGGCGAGAATGTTCACGTGCATCTAGCGTAGGCTTCCATCGATCTCTCACTCGCCACCAGCTCTTCTCGCGACCTCTCTCCCCTCTTCTCACTCTCTCTCCGACTCTCACTCTCTCCCCTCCGCCTCCCATCCACCCTTCCACCGATCTCCCTCCTCCTCTAAGTTATCATGTGTTGAGATCCTGCTTGAATTGGATTTTTTGTGATGAGCAGGGTTTTCAGCAGAAGCGGACTTGTGCATCCTATCCACTTGCTTCACAGGTTTCATTCCATCGCCTCACTGGTGATTTTCAAAGGTTTGTTGTGGCCCTATCTACTGTGGAAATACCACAGAATTATCAGGACACATTGAAGGAGACTTGTTGGCGTTCAACCATGGAAGAGGAAATGGCTGCTCTGCGAGCTCGCAGTACATGGAGCTTGATTGTTGCTCCCCCAGGAGCTTCTGTTGTCAGTTGTAAATGGGTATTTTCTGTCAAATATCATGCAAATGACAGCTTTGATCGTTACAAAGTAAGGCTAGTGGCACGTGGGTTCACTCAAACCTATGGCGTAGATTATATGGACACTTTCTCTCTAGTTGCACGTCATTCCACTTTACGTGTCCTTTCCGTTGCCGTGCTATGCGATTGGCCATTGTTTCAGCTTGATGTGAAGAATGCATTTTTATACGGGGATCTGCAGGAAGAAGTCTACATGCAGCAGCCTCCGGGGTTTGCTGCTGAGGGGGAGTGTCAGATGGTGTGTAGACTTCACAAGGCCATATATGCTCTCAAACAAAGCCCGCGGGCGTGGTTTCAGAAGCTTTCTGACCTAATTCAGAAGCAAGGGTTCAAAAGATCAAATGCTGATCATTCTTTGTTTGTTCAGAAGACTCCCTGAGGTATTGTTGTTATCGTAGTATATGTTGATGATATACTTGTTACGGGAGATGATATGCAGGGTATAAAGATGGCAAAAGATTTTCTAGGCCATCAGTTTGTGACTAAGGATCTTGGTATCCTACGATATTTTCTGGGGTTGGAATTTGCTAAGAATGCACAG
Source organism: Ottelia alismoides (assembly GCA_037367405.1). Taxonomy (NCBI): domain Eukaryota; kingdom Viridiplantae; phylum Streptophyta; class Magnoliopsida; order Alismatales; family Hydrocharitaceae; genus Ottelia; species Ottelia alismoides. Next base: position 1,118,577 of record JAZKJV010001277.1, read on the forward strand.
GGTCTAGATGACCCAAAGGAAGTATATTACAGACATGCTTGTTGAGACAAGCATGATCGGTTGTCGACTCTCGACTACTCCCATAGATCCTAGCATGAAATTATATGAAGACGATACAAACGAGGTTGACAGAAGAAGATATAGAGAAATGATGGGAAAGCTTCTCTATATTACTATCACTAGAATTGACATCGCTTTTGCAATGAGTCGGATAAGTCAGTTTATGGAACAATCCAGACAAGTACACATGGATGCCATATACATGATACTGAGGTATCTAAAGTCGTTTCCAGGTGCTGGACTTTTGTTCAGGAAAGAAACAAATATCTTTGTTTCTGCATGTGCTGATGCAGATTATGCAGGATGCCTAAGGATCGAAAGCCTACGTCATGTTTTGTTGTATTTGTTAGCAGCTCTTTGGTTTCTTGGAAAAGCAAGAAACAGACAGTGGTGGCTAGATCTAGTGTTGAATCTGAGTACAAGGACATGGCACAGGCAAGTACAGAGATGATGTAGGTTCGAGCTGTATTAGAAGATCTGCATATAGATGTATCTCTACCCATGCATTTACAATGTGACAATCAAGAAGCATTATTTTTTGCTAATAATCTTGTGTTTCATGAAAGAACAAAATATATTGAAATAGATTGTTACTATACTAGAGATATGATTCAAAAGAGCTTGATTTCTACTTCCCATGTTAGTTCAAGATAGCATATTGCAGGTATCTTTACCAAACCATTACTCAGAGGGCCATTCCAGAAATGTTCTTCCAAGCTGAGCATGATTGACATCTATGCTCCATCTTCTAAGGTAAGGTTGCCCGCTTTCCCCTATGTTATTCGTCCTAGTGGTTGATGCCTTAGGTGTCCTTTCAGGCAAGTGGTCGAGACGGGCTGGTGCGAGGGCTTTCGTATTAGGGATATCTCTATTCCTCTATTACAATATGCGGATGATATGGTCATCTTCCTGGGAGGTAGGGACGATCAAAACAGGAACACAGCCCAACTGGCGGAAATCTTTGGCGACATTTCGGGCCTCGTGATTAACATGCGTAAGTCCTCCGTCGTAACATTTGGGATGGAGGAGGTCGAGCGCGTTGGAATTGCAACCATTTGCAGATGTGGGTTAGGTGACCTACCCATTTCCTTCCTGGGGCTGCCGCTATCGGCTGGGAAGCTGAGGACCAAGGATTGGGATCATGTGGTCCAGCAGATCGAACAGAGGCTGGCAGGATGGAAAACTATCACTTTATCCAAAGGAGGAAAACCGGTCCTTCTGAAACATGTTCTCTCCGCTATTCCTATCTTCTACTCGAGTAGAATTATGTCGGTCGGGGTTAGGAGAAAAATTGAATCATTGATGAAGGAGTTCTTTTCGTCGGATGGGAAACAGCAGGGGAACGAGCTTCATCTGGTAAAGTGGGAGGATGTCACGAGGGGGTGCAGGGAGGGCGGTCTGGGCGTCAAAGATATTGATTGCATGAACAAGGCTCTCATCGCCAAGTAGATAATCCAAATCTGGGGGCCCTCTACATCGTTGGCCGATGTTCAATTGCGAATGATCTACGGTGTGGGTGGTGGGCTGGTGACGAGGAGAGTTCGTTTCGAGTCTCCCCTCTGGGCTGGTATCCGCGAGGTGCTCCATCTATTGGCTCGTTGTTTGTGTCCCAAGGTGGGGGACGGACAAAGTTTCAAATTCTGGCGTGACAATTGGCTCGGTGAAGGTACGTTGGAGGAGACTTTCCCGCGACTATTCTAGTTGGCGGATTCGAAGGAGGCGTTGATTTCAGAGGTGGCAAACGACGGTGTTTGGTCCCCGTCTTTTGTCTCTGATCTGTCCGATCAACGATTAGAGGATTTCATGGCGATGCAATCAATCCTCCCCCCACGGGGATTCTCTCTGGGGACAGAGACCACTTCCAATGGATGGGCAACAAATTCTCGGTGAAGAAAGTCTACAAAGAGCTCAGTTTGAGGGCGGAGCAGGACAGGGAGCTTTGCCAGGATGTCAATATCATATGGGCTGCAAGGATCCAGTTGAGGGTTAAGGTTTTTCTTTGGTACTTGCGGAGGAACCGTCTTTACGACAAGGTGCAGAGGGGGTGCCTTCTGGGGGTGTTGGATACGCGATGCGACAGATGCGAAGCGACAAAGGAGGATGCTGACCATTTGTTTTTCAAGTGCCCGTCCTCGACTGCGGTTTAGTCCGAGGAGGCAGCATCTTGGGTAAGGAGTGACGGCTTCTCGGACTTTTGGAGATCCATTAGAGCGGTTGGCGGCAACTCTAATGATGATTGTTCGAAGCCTTTTGCTACTCTTTGGGCCATTTGAAACGGGAGAAATGAGGATATCTTCAACAATCAAAGGTTTTATGTTGAAAATATTTTGTCCCACTGTAACGCTCTTCATAATCTCTGGATATCACGGTAATGTACTCTAAACCCCTTTAATGAAATGCATTGGCGATCAGGGGACTGCATCCAGACGGTGATGCAATGGAACACAAAGATTTTACTGTGGAACCCTACTCCCAAAGGAGTGGGATGAAACCACGGGAGAACGCCTCAAAGGGTTGATGTGTCTATTGACTAACTCATCGGATACAGGAGGTCAGGGGATTCTTATATAGCCTCCATAGACTCTCCATGTCCCACCACTAGTAGATGTGGAACTAAACTCTGGATGTGGTAAATGGATCTTGAAAGGATCAATTTACCCATCTTACATATGACGCATATGCTCCAACAATAATGTTATTTTATCGATAAACAAGACAAATCTTACCCAAAGATGGCTGGTCCCAAACCCGGGTAAATTGAGGAGGGTTGCGTGTTAGTTAGCCGCCAGTGTAAGAGAGGCAAATTCCTAAATAGTGTTCTTTAGAGAACAATATTTAGGAATTTGTCTCAAAATCGTTCGGTCTTTTAAACATGGAATTAAGCAAATATTTATATTCCATTGGTGTGTTCCCTACTTGCGACGCGTTGCATTGCCCAAATGCAATGAGAAGTTGGCAAAGATCTCTACATCCTAGCCCATATCTAGTTCAAAATGTACAATGATTCTCGCATGAGGAAAGCATGCGAGAAAATAAGCTAGTTCCATTGCATCGCTGTCTGGATGCAGTCCAAAATTTGCAAGGGTTCTCGCATAATGGACGCATGCGGGTAAGGAAGTTTGTCCAAAAGAGGTTGCAAAAAAAGGCGTGGATATGTAGTTGGAATATCGGTACTTTGACTGGCAAATCAATGGAGATAGTCGATACGACGGAAAGAAGGAAGATTCAGATATTATGTCCACAAGAGACAAAATGGGTTGGAGAGAAAACAAGGAAGATAAGGAAGACATGTCTTAAACCTTGGTATTCATGTAAAGATAATGGCAAGAATAGTGTTGGAGTAGTTGTTCATAAGGCTTTGAAAGATCGTGTGGTTCATGTGCAAAGATTCAGGGATCGGATTATTTTGCTAAAAGTTAAAACTGACGCTCGAAAAAAAATCTAAATATCATCTCAATTTATGCACCGCAAATTGGTTTAAAAAAGGATTAAACAAGCTTTTTGGGAGAATTTGCATAAGATTATGTAATAAATTCCACAAAGAGAGATGCTTTGCCTAGGTAGAGATCTTAATGGACACGAATGAATGATGCTTCAGGGTATGCTAGAGTTTATGGAGACCATGGCTTCAGAAATAGAAATTAAGAGGGAAAAGTCATTCTGGATTTTGTAACAGCTTATGATCTTTTCATAGCAAACACTCTCTTCAAGAAGAGGGAGGAGCATTTAATTACTTGTAAGAGTCCCGACTAAAACACAAATAGATTACTTTACATTGAGGAGAAGAGATCCGTTATGTTGCAAAAACTGCAAAGTAATCCCATGACAGAGTTTGACAACCCAACATCGCTTGTTAGTCATGGATGTGCAAATAAAAGGGTCGGTAAAGAAAAGGAGGGTTTCCAAGATCACTAGAACTAGGTGGCGCAATCTTCAATCGAAGCAATCAAGTTTTAGGGAGAATGTTTTAGAAAACTTATCCGGGGATTATAACGTAAGTACAAACGAGATATGGGAGGTGATAGCATCTTGTATCTGTAAGGTAGCCAAAGAGATGCTAGGAGAGTAAAGGGATGAGTTCCATGTCAAAAGGAAGCTTGTGGTGGAGTGGAGAGGTACGAGAGAAGCAAGGAAGCAAAGAAGGCGGTAAACGAAGCTAAGTCAAAAGCTTATGAAGCTTTGAAAAAAATCTCAACTCTAAGACTGACCAGAATGATATATTCAAGTTGATTAAAGAAAGAGAAAGAAAGGCAAAAAATCTTTCTCAAGTGAGATGCATTAACGATGAAGAAGGTCATGTGCTTGTTACTGAGAAGTATATATAGACTAGATGGAAGCAATACTTCCATAAGCTCTTCATCAGTGAAGGAAATACAGAGATCATTTTGGGAAATCTAGCAGGTAGTGAAAGTTACTTGAATCGTACAAGCTATAGACGAATACAAAGGAAGTAGAGGAGGTTTTGAATGTTATGAGACATGAAAAAGGTGTAGGACATGATGACAATCATATAAAGTTTGGAGAGTTTCAGGTGAGCATAGTATACTTGGCTTACAATTTTATTCAATGTTATAGGAGGAGAAGCATCGTGACGCCTCTTTATAAGAACAAAGGAGACATTCAAAATTATTCAATTACAGAGGTATCAAGATTTGATGAGTCACATTATAAAAATTTGGGAACATGTGATCGAAAGAAGGTTGAGGCAAGTTTTCAAAGTAAAAGAAAATCAATTCGGATTCATGCTAGGCCGCTCAACTATTGAAGCCATACACTTACTAAGGAGAACAATGGAGATTTATAGAGTTAAAAGGAAGAACGTCCATATGATTTTTATTGATTTAGAGAAGGCTTATAATTCCGACCTACGAGAGATATTGTGAAGAGTTCTGGAAAAAAGACAGGTGCATGTCCTATACATTGACCTCATAAAAGATATGTATAATAGGGCTTCATCTTATGTAAGGATACAGTCTGAGAAGACTGATTATTTTGACATCAACATTGGTTTGCATCAAGGTCCAACTTTGAGTTCATTTCCTTTTACATTGATTATGGACAAGTTGACAAGTCACATTCAGGATGAGATACCTTGGTGTATGTTATCCATTGATGATATTGTGTTGATTGATGAGACTAGAGATGGAGTAAATGAGAAGCTTGAGGTTTGGAGACATGCATTGAAGACTAAAGGATTTCGTATAAGTATGGCTAAGACAGAATATATAGAGTGAACTTTTGATGGAAACAATGGTAAAGATGCCAAGGATAAGATCGGAGATGATAACATTCAGAAGAGAGATTCTTTTGGCCATTTGGGATCTATTTTAAAACATGATGGGGAAATTAATGGAGATGTTACAAATAGAATAAACGCAAGTTGGCTAAAGTGGAGGGGAGCCTCTACTATTTTCTTTGATAAGAAAATTCCTTTGAAAATCAAAGGAAAGTTTTACAAAGCATCTATGAAACCTGCTATGCTCTATGGATCTGAATGTTGGCCTGCGAACCAAAGACATGTGCAGAGAATAGGAATACCAGAAATGAAAATGCTAAGGAGGATGTGTGGACACACATGTAAAGATCGGATTCGGAATGATGCCATCAGAAGGAAAGTTGGCGTAGCTCTGATCGGGGATAAGATGCGAGAAAATCGCTTAAGGTGGTTTGGCCATTTGCAAAGGAGGTCAGCCGATGCACCGACGAGGAGATGCGAGTTTAGGGATGTTTAGCCGGCTAATAGAGGGCGGCGAAGGCCTAAGAGGTGTTGGAATGAGATTGTACGAAGGGATCTCGATTTTTTGAATCTAAGCTCGAGAATGACCCAAGATAAATCTGAATGAAGGCAAAGAATCCATATAGCTGACCCTACTTAATGTGGGAAAAAGCTTTGTTGTTGTTGTAGGCAACAAAGGAGATGTAGATAGGAGGTTTCACTGATACCACACACCATATACTACATGTTGAATTATGACTTTTGTTAGGCCAATTTGACATGGCCTGGACCAAGAGAGGATTTGGCTTAATGCTAGAAGACGGCTCAATTGACTGGCTTTGGCCAACTACTTTCCAAGCAGAACTCACTCCTGGTTAAGGGGAGCTGAACGGTAGAACCCTAAGGCCAGAGCCACTGATGAAACTGCCGGTCTCACATCATTCTATATATATTTCGTCAACATAGGAAATGACGTACGGATTATATAGAATCCAGCTTGAGTTTTGACGTGTTGATTCAACAGACTATAGAAAGCTCAGAAAGTGCGATTGAAGGTTCAGAATAAGGAGTAGATACAACAACCTAGGGATATAGATATAATGGGATGGTCGTTGCTGAGGAGACGATGAAGAGAAGATCAGGGGGTCTGATGGAGAACCAACTCACGAAATCCCAGGAGAATTGCAATCCCACTATACCGGACCTGGTCGACCCTTGTGCCTCCTCTGTTCCAGGTTCGAAATCTCGATTTCGATTTCGTTTCGATCACCCTTAATACCGAAATTTCGTTGATATTTCGGGAGATTTCAACGATTTTGGTGGAAATGTCGGAAATGGCTCAATACCATTTTTTTCAATTTTATGGTAAATTATGATCTTCCAAGTTATTAGAACAATAAATAACTTATAAATACGCAATTATGGCAGACATATTGCTCATATATACCCTATCGATCATATCGACCATATCGGTCATATTGTACAATATGTTAATTATTGCAAATGGAGTTAATCTGAGTACTTCAAACAATGAAATAATATATATACACTTATAGGCTTATAGCATATATATCAATCATCTTATCATCTATGACTATGACGGTATGTCACACACCATATCAAACATAGCGTTGTTAATACTTAATAACAGAATAAGAGTTTTACAACAAGTGAAAATACATATATTTCACGTAGAGTAATCAGAACATGCACATTAATGATTAATGCGATAAAAAATTAAAATATATTACATAATGATATGTTTGGTTCAGAAGCAAGAGTCCCGCGGTGGATCTGAATCGCCCCCCCTTCCTTGTTGTCTCTCATAACGCATCGCAGATTCAATGAACTCGCAGTAGTTCTCCCATGTCATGTACGAGTACATGGCCTTGTAATCAACACAAACTGCATGTATTGGTGGCCATCGATGCCTATGAGTATCCCGAGACGAGGATAAGCAACACTAGATCCGGTATCACGAGTGACATGACGAGGCTGCGAAATACTTGCTTGAGATCCTCAGTACGACGACGACGGAGTAGGAGAAGATCTCTACAGAGGAGGGGGAACTGGTGTGTACTCAGGGAAGAAACCATAGTTGTCACTGCCAAAGAAGTTGCCCTGGCTCTGCTCAGGTTGGTTACCTTGGTAGTAGCTATTATATCCCCTAACCATATGAATAAGATGGAGGTGTATACGCTTGAGGAGGAGGAGGAGGTCCTGGAGGAGGAGCATGAAAGTATTCCAGGAAGATGCCAAATGATCTCTCATCGTGCGACGATCCATATCTGCCTAAGGGACTTGGTGTTCCTCCACGATATGGGTTGTCAATGTCCATACAGCTCAAGGAACCTACAGATGATATCAAATCATCCATGTAGTTGTCGGTTGAACGATGACCACGACTGTACTCGTAATCCATAGGTAGTAGACTCAGACTTGGAACAAACTGTCCATGTGTGTTCCTCTGTCGCTCAATATATTCACGCCCTACGTGTAGCCCTTCCTCAAATCTTGTATATTGTGGTCTACGACCACCCCCTCCTGACCCACCTGAGTATGTTTCCCCACTATCACCAGGTCCACCACGACCACCAACATCATCATCACCATCATCTCCACTGTCATTCTTTGACTTGGATTTGGATTGGAGCTAGTGGAGAGAATTTCATCAACAACTGCATTAACCTCGACCTCCAACCCTCCAAGAGGGTCTATAATCCATCTGGATCTTGCCAGAAAGTCAACTACATCTGCTCCAATTTGCTGACTTATATTCTTATTTGGTATTCTACCAAGTTGATCGAGAAAGGGAGCATCATTGAAATCCATCCACCTTTGGAGAACATCTTCATCAGCATCGTCATCGTGCATCTTGAAAATGTATGCAAGATCAATAGGGTCTATGTAGTCATCTTTGTCATGTCCCTCTCTTGCATGTTTCATCTTCAGCCTCAAGTTGTAATGCACGTAGACAAGATCATTGAGCTTTTGTTCTCCCAACATGTTCCGTCTCTTCGAATGGATCATGTTGAATGTCCTCCAGTTCCTCTCACAACCACCAGCAGATACGGTTTGAGACAACACTTTCACTGCCACTTTTCGTAGGTTGGAGCTTCTATCCTGTATAGTAACCACCATTCGGTTGTGGAAAAACCAAAAGGAGATAAATCAATAGTAGCAATAAATCACCACACAATCAATGGACTTATTTGTCTTCATCCCCACCATGAAGAGTATTGCCCCGTCCATTAACCGCGGTAATTCGACCAAAGGAACCCAAGGCATCCCTGAAGTACTTAACCTGCACATAGGTTGAAGTCATAAATTGTTACATAATACTCTTAAAGAATATTTTTGTGAGTCCCAATCTAGTTTCAAAATCAAGATTACCTCGTTCATGCACAAGGTCTGTGACTTATTGTCCTCGACGAGCTTCTCCAACACAATTTGTACAGCTCTAGAAGGTCAGCATTTGTACCAAGACTATTTTTATACGGGTATCTAGGATTCAAGTAATAAGTTGGACACAAACAAGCACAATTCTCATATTCTAAAGTGCTATAAAAAATGAAAAATAAATCAGGTTAATACATAATACATACCGGCCTTGTGAAAGGATGTGAGAGCATCTTAGACCAGCGCTTGTCCATGATGTCCAACCATGCTTTGGATCCTTTTCCAACTGCTTCTCTGACCTTCTCTCTCATGCAGCGCATTGCCTCGTAGATCACTCCCATTGTGGGCTTCTTATCCCCATCCACGATCCGCAATGCAGAAACAATCGGATCCATGATCTTTTTAACCCGAGTCACGTCATCTCAAAAGTGGAGATCATTGATCAATGTCTCCACTTTCCATCCTCCTTCAGTCTGAGCTTCAGGTATCTAGAACCATTCACCATGGCAACACAAGGTTTTCAACCCTATCTTGTGTTGTTTGAGGCTTTGCAACGCTATAAAATTGGTTGCAGAGCGTGTGATGTCAGGCCTCACCAGCTTACCATAGCACATCCGCCTCATCAACGCCAGCACTTTGGAATAGTTGTAAATGAATGTCGTGATCCGTCTGTGTTTGCTCCACCACCCTTGAGACGAGCTTCCTCTTGCTGAAATCCTTGATTATTAATCAATGAAATGCGCAGCACACGGTGTCCAAAAAATGCCATAGCTGCTAGACTTCATTATTGTTTCACCCGCTTTCTTGAAGTTGCTGCCATTATCCGTAACAATCTGGACAATGTGATCTTTCCCAACATCTTTGATGATGTCATTCATCAACTTCAACAGGTACTTGTGGCCGTTTACATGATCAGATGCATTAACAGATTTCAAAAAAGATTGTCTTCCCATCGCAATAAACGAGGAAGATGATGGTCTGCTTCCTAATGTAGCTCGTACACCTATCGCACATCAATGTCACCCCGTACTCTGGCCATCTTCTCCTCAGCTCGGCAATGTACTCATTCATCTCCTCCTTCTCCATCCCTAGATATTTGTTCATTATCTCGTAGGATGTGGGAACCTTCGCTCACGTTCCCGTTGCAGCGATCTCATCAATGGCATGCTGCAGAAATGGCCCGCTAGCAATGTTGGCCGGAAAGCTCTCCCCAAAGAAGAGCTTGTTGATGGCCATTCCTACCCTTTCTCGTGCATTGGTGAACATACCCTTCACCGTCTTCTGCCTCGGATACTTTTTTGCCTTGTATTGCATGCATCCGCTCCTCATCAAGAAGGGCTCAATTCCCTTCCCCTTATTTTTTTGGTGGGTGGTGGTACTGGTGCACCTCCAGAACCATTCCAACTGCCACCTACGCCATAGAAGCCGCCTCGTGCACCACTGAGTTCTCTCCTCTCGAACTACCTAATTAATTATTGTGTTGCCCTCCTGTATACTCTCCTCTCTGTTGTAGTCTGAATGTCAGCGGGGTAGACAAAGTCATCGTCGTATGAATCTGAGAGGACGTTGAATTCATTCTCAAACATGAACTCTTTAAATTGTTCATCCCTTCTTACCCTCTATGTATCCCTATCCTTCTTTCCGTCCAAGCTGGCCTTCACCTTGTCCCACATATCTTTGGAATAACGTGTGCACTTGGGCAACATTCTTGGTATTGCCAACAAGATGTTGCTTCATCCTCGTGATCATGCCTCCTCCCAACTTCTTCCCAAAGAAATTGCATTGTGTTTTGGTTTTATTTTCATCAAGTGCGTAGGCATACCTCCAACCAATGTCCCCACTGATCCTAAGAATTGTCAGATCCTGATCCGGAACCGGAAAGTGCAATGATGATGATCACCGAAACCTGCGAGGAAATTGAAGAACAATCATTCAAGAGCAATACAATGCGACCGATTAAGAATTTGCTAATTATTTTATGTTTTAATTTCGGAATTAATATATTTTTAATCTTTCTAACACCTAATGCACACAAAATCATAAATACTTGGTGTTTGAAATTGAAAGTATACTCTTAATATTCTGATTTTAAGAAAAACGCCTTACATATATACATTAGGGTCTTTAATCTAAGCAATTAGGAGACCATTTTCGTGAAAAACTACTTAAGTGACAAAACATGTAAAAAAGCATAGATCTAATATTTAATTTTCGGATTTACTCAATTTTTAAATTTCATTTAATAAAAAAACGAAACGTGTTTTCTAGTTCCATAACTTAAGATCCGAGTTTATCCTTGAAGAACCCATCATGATTCCACATTAAAACACAAAAGCCCCAATTTTCTCTTCCATAGATCTCACAAAATGTTCTCGAAGTACGCTTTATTGTATGTTATACACGAGATCCGAGTTAATACATTCATAACTCATCATTATTGTGCATTAAAACACAAAATCCCTAATTTTGGTCTCCAAGAATCAAGGTATATATTCGAAATCTATCAAAAAAACATCACACCAAGCTAAATCAACATCTTAAGAGTAAAATCCGGCATTTCGATCTATTTTGACTTACCTTGAAGCAAGGGGGAAAATGAGCTTGGAGGAAGCTTGGAGAAGTTGGCAGCACAAAGTCGGTCAAAATGGGCAAATTTCGACCGACATTTCGGTCTATCCCTCTAAAAGTGTGTATTTTTTATTGCAGATTCGCTTTTTTGGGCAAGATGACAAGATGACATGAAATCTCACTGATATATCGCGAGATTTCGGGCAAAATCCGAGAAATCGACATGCATATGGGCTTCGAGATACACAGGTCATCGAAACCAAATTTCCGACGAAATTTCACGAGATTTAGATCGTTGCTCTATTCTTTACGCTAGAGCAAGAGGAGAAGCCCTTCGACTAAGCAGTCATCAGCACTGAGGCTAGAAGCTCAGCAGCTCGGTTGGGCCTCACAGCTAGAACCCAAGGTCAGTACCCATTCCTTGAGGACCGAGGATCCACCGAAGAAGCAAGAGCTAGTCTCAAAATTAGGAGTGGCGACAGCTTTCCACACAAGAACAAGAGTATAATAGCAGAGCAACATGCATGCCTTTGGGATTCCCGCACAATGAACGCCCTCATGGGTCGCTCACAAAGGTGGTTCGAAAGAGCTTCACCCAATCAATCCTCATGCATTTCTACTTCCATTTCTTCGTTCATCACACATTCTCTGTACCCACGCCCCTCGCATCTCATGGGTTTGAACTGCTTCGAGTAGTCATAAATAGACGAATAGTAAGTATAGGAGCCGAATAAACTAGCTCTGAGGAAGACAATAACATTGCCTCCAATATATACTACTTCAGATTATATCATGAAGTAGAAGACCCTAGTAGGCTTAAGGCTTTGACTTCGGATACCATTCATTTGTTGGCATGCATGTACCTTCCTTTCTCTCTTTATTTGGAACATAATATAACATATATAGAGGAGATAAATAATTGGGATCTGAGGAAGTCCGAAAAAGAAAGATCCAGGTCTTGATTGCACAGAATTTCCTCAACTATGACTTCTTAGTTAGTTAAGTAGTACAAACAAGACGTCTCTTTTCGTGACCATGTCTGATTCAGATTATGGACCGAAACAGTTATAGAAAGGGTTTGACTCTTCACATTGTCTTTTAGTTTACTCTTTCTTTTCCAAGAAAGACACCGAAAAAGAAGAGAGGAGAACCGCGTCCACTCATCCAAATAGAGAATCTGTGTTTGCACTCATCACTTCATAGGAGGGGTAGAAGGAAAGAAGCTAAGAAGAGCCTCGTCCGAAGCCGCAATGGCTTACCAAAGTAAAGTGAGAGGGGCTATTTATTCTGATATCGACTAAGCCTTTCAGAAATCATGAATCAAAGCCGACTCAAACAACAAACAATCAAGTAGTAAAAAACCACAAAGCAGAAAAAAGTGAAAACAACATATTCTGATATCTATCATCTGACAAAAAAGAAAGGAGGCTTCTTGTTGTTGAGCTGAAAGAACAGAGCAACACAAGCAAAGCTCAACGCTCTTGAGGTCCCCCACTTGGTCTCTCTCTTTGTTCAGGTTGGTTCTCGATGAAAGGTAGTGCCGACTACGAGATGAATCAGGTTGGTACTATTAGAATATGCCTACTGTAACTCTTCATCTTCTTATGCTTTCTGGTGGTTTCAAGTATTTCGCAATTATTATACACAATGATTTTGGACATTCGAAGTTTGAATCAAGTTCTAGAAGTCAGCCATCCGTAGTATTAGCACGAAAAGCTGCAGATTGCAGTTAAGCTGAGTAGGTAGTCTTACCAGGAGATAGTAGTAATAGTGTCTTTGCTAATCTTGTCACCCACATTTTGAGTCTCAACTCGAGTGGGAGAGTCTATGGAGAACTTTCTACATGCGCTTATTCTCATCCATCGCGATACAAGCTATGTTGTAGTGAGGGTTCGAGTTCTGCGGACCCTGGTATGAGGAAGGTGAGTGAGGCCCCGACGCCAGGGCAGGAATAATGTGTGGTTTCACAATTCTTGACTTTCTCAGTCAAGGTCAGCCAAGCATCAGAAGGACAGACAAATAAGCATTCACTCTCTTCAAGGGGATAGAAATAGTGACGCCTCATTCAGTCCTAGCTAGTCTACGACATGCGGGGATGAGAGCAATCGTCAGTTAGGGTGGTCAAATGCAGTCTCGTTGAAGGCTAGACTTTTTTAAAATATATGAATTTGTACACCATCTTTGATCCCGTGTATATGAGAATAGGTGCTTACTTGTTCAATATAAAATGAGTTCGAGGGACTTTCTATTCTACTATTTTCCTACCATCATTCTTCGGGTCCCCTTATAATATCATCATTTCATTAACTTCAACAAACTAGATAATATAAAAGAAAATCAAACTCAAATCAAGACTATGAAATAACTGCAGCTTAATTCAATAGGCTATTTACCTGCTTATCAGACTACTACCTTTTAGTGATCTCACCTACTCGATATCAACTCTCTTTACCACAAACCTTACCTATGTCTCGTACCTTTAATGCAATGTCTCGTACCTTTACCGCTCTCAAGTCTGTCGCTCTGTCTCGTATTGCATCGCCTTTTCGCTTATACTTCTTCACCTTCCATGTAGTTATTATATCAAGTGAGGCTGGTCATTGTTGAGTTGGAATCAGAGCCAACCACAACATCGACTAGGTTTGGATTAGTGGTCTCATGGCATGCAGCAATCTATCTTCTCTGGTTCATGGACATACCTCAGCATCCTCTCTTTCGGAGAAGACATATGATCTTTATTCTCCGTTGTCTTTCGTCTATTCTTCAAGACCTTTCTTTATGCTTCTCGTCTTCCTTTCTGCTTCACCGCGGATCCTCACCTTTCAGATAAATGTCAGTCATAGTAGGGTAGTCGAAGTCTAGTGAGGAATGAGTGCAGGCTCCTTTCTCTAGTTTGATTGTGTGTGATACCATAGGCTGATTTAGGACACCGACTCGACAAAGTTATTGATATCATCTGGTAATGTAGGAAAAGACCAAATAATTATAGAAAAATACTCTAAAACATGATATACGAACAAAGGAGATATACACAATTGTAAAAATCAAAATGATATCAAATTGCTGTTCGAAAGGAGTTTAAGACAAGTTTCAATGATATCAGCGAAGAATAATTGGTCTCTCTCGATGAGAGCCTCAAATTGGGCCTCTCCCACTGGCTCAGGGAGTGAGATCTCCACTCTGAAATCTCTATGGACCTCTTCGCATCGAGTCTTTAGCCTCTGTCGTTGACATACATGGTCTACATTAGACTTTGAGCCTAAATCATGAGTATGTGGACCTTTTCAACAAATGGTCACATATGTGTGCATCATACAAAACAAGAAGATGATTTTACACACTCCTTCTATCTCCCATATCCATGTAAAAGATAGAAATGTTCAATCTAGAAAATTATTGCTCGTTACTTTTCTCTTTGCTTTGTTCGTCATTTCTATCAATTTTTAGCTATTCCATTTTTTCGGTTAGCCATCATCCTTTCACTTCTTTCTTTTTTCAATCTCACCTCCTCGTTGTTATCTTAGATTTTCTAGTTTAGCCTTTCCTTTTTTTTGCTAATATTTTTATTTGCAGGTAGTGTAGTGTGCCTACCACTCAAAAGACCAGGATTTAAATCCCTCTTGTGGGGGTTGCGTCACGTAGTCGACAACCAACGTAAAAAACAGTCAAATTTTTCAACATGGATTTAAGGAAGAATCCATGTAGTTGATCCTACTTATAGTGGGAGAAGGCTTTGCCTTTTTTTAATAATAGGTATATAGACATTTGCCCTTTTCTTATAGACCTGTCAGAGAAGGTCCAACAAGATGGCTCTGGTTCTGGTTGGGTTTTCCCATTCTTCAACCTTCATTAATATAATAGATTGCAGAAGGAGCTTTATACGATCTTTAAAGAGTTAGAGAAGACTTATAATACTGTTTCAAGCACATAGAAATGCTAAAGACAATGGGGGCATTATTTTGAATATTGGCCTAAAGATATATATATAGTCGTAGTACAGTGTGTGACACACTCCAATAGTTTAGTGGTAGTGCGGTGTGTCTACTACATAAAAGACCTAGGTTCAAATCCTCCCATGTGGGGTTTGCGTTAGGTAGCCGACAACCAGCGTAAAAAATAGATAGTCAGATCTTTCAATATGGATTTGAGCAAGAATTCATGTAGCCAATCCTACTTAAAGTGGGGGAAGGGTTCACCATATATATATATATATATATATATATATATATGAATGATTCGACAGAAGCTTGTGTGGGTAGTCCAAGTGGGTAGATGGATCAATCTGATATCAATATCGATCTACATAAACTAACAAAGTGCATACTAGAGTCTGTGCCTCAGTGCATGTTCTCTACATATTAACAGTTTTAGTCGATGAGAGAAAAGATGTAATCAACAGGAAGCTTGAGTTTTGGAGGGAGAATATGAAGTATAAGGGTTTCCAACTAAATAGAATCAAGACGAAGAATATAGAATATAAGTTCAATGGCAAGGAAGTTAAAGATGCGATAGAAGACAAACTTGGAACACCAATTATTCCGGAGGATCGTATTTTTGTTTAAAGAGTTAAGTTCGATCTTTCAAGGAGAGGAAGCAGATTAAAAGAGATATCACTCATGAAATTAATGCATTGTGGAAGAAGAGGAGAAAAGTGCCAGGTGTTCATTGTGATAAGACAACAGCTCGAAGGAAAACACTAGTGGCATGTTTGGTTGCCAGGTTATCCAAGGTTACCTGGCAAACCTCCTGTTGTATCCATGCATTCTTGGGTTGGAAGTAGTTGTATGGAACATATATCTTCTTTGGTATAATATTTTAACCACATTCAAATAAAAAATTAACATAAAACATATTATAATCATTAAAAAAGTTAATATAACGCAATCAATGTCACGTCACATTTATCATTCCAACCCTCACAACCATCCAAACAACTACTATTTGTAGGAGGATACCCCAACCCAATCCAGAGGCCAAAAATATTTTATTATAGCAAATGTTAGGCAGTTAACAAAA
Source organism: Ottelia alismoides (assembly GCA_037367405.1). Classification (NCBI taxonomy): domain Eukaryota; kingdom Viridiplantae; phylum Streptophyta; class Magnoliopsida; order Alismatales; family Hydrocharitaceae; genus Ottelia; species Ottelia alismoides. The sequence goes on from JAZKJV010001277.1 coordinate 1,134,835, forward strand.
GACATGTAGGGAATGTATGTAATTGAGATGAAGATATTCAAATGGATGGATGGCTGCATAAAGAAGTTTCAGATTGCAATGAGATTATGAGACAATAGTTGGTGCAGAACTGAAATAAGATGAAATGAGAGAAACTCGACTAACGTCATTTCGATTAATGAAAGAATGTTAACTACTACTACAATTCAATGGTATGAAAAGGTAGAGACGAGCATTATAAACGGCCAAACGAGATTCGGAAGGAAACTATTAACCCCATTGAAGGATATGACTTTTCCAATCTAAGACCGAAATGAGCCAAATTAAATCAAGTTGTAAAAAAACACCCATGTACTCAACACCACTTAAAGTAAGAAAAGGATGTGGTTTTTATTGTTGATGCTTCAAATATTCAAGCATAAAAAAATAAAATATTGTTGATCCAGCTGGAAGAATTAACACAACCCAAATTGATGTAATATCCACTATAAATATATCAATAAAAAGAGAAATGTCCATTGAAGGAGGTTGGCAATTATGTACCGGCCTCATTCGTGAAGAGGCCCCTCTTGGATCAGACAAAGTCCCAAGAGCAATTCTACCATTCCTCGAGCTTAGAACTTCTGAGTCTACATGTAAAACCCTATGGTTCTTCTTACGTGATAATGATTATATCTGATTTCCTCTGGAAAGACACACAACCAGTTATTAAGCAGCACAAACCTTCCCATCTATAATAATGACATTGTGAGGGGTCAAGCACCCAGTACACTTTCACATCACTTTTTTTCAATAGTTTGACCAACTAGAAAAGGACGAAAAGGAGTTAATCAAGACAAGGGATGTTTAAAAAGTCGTGGGAACAATAAAAACAAATATATTACTATTGCTTTTCTTGATTCTATCTTTTTCTCCCAGGGATGTAGTTGGGTCAACCCTCCAGGGTCGGGGCACAACTCTAGGTATCAAGGAGTTTAATATGTTATACATGTCGATTGTGCAAGGTTTTGGAAAAGGAAGCATTGAGAAGTGCAAGATGAAGATACGAGTACTCACCAAGCAAAGAACTGAGTTGAGGAGCAGTATGAATGAAAGAAGAGAAAAAAACCAAGAAAAAGAAGGATAAGACGTGTGGCTTAACCAAAATTTTTTTTGAAGTCCAAAAAAGAGGGGGAAACACTCGATGGTGCTCGCCCCATGGTTTTTATTCAAAAGGCAAAAATAAACAGAAGGCGGGAGAAGCAAACACACGCCGACACTACAGGCCCACTACAACACCCAATCCTCCACCATGCGCTTGGCATACATCCCCATGTTCTCCTTATAAAAACTTTGGCCCGAGAACAGCAAGTCATTCCTTCCCCGCCAAACCGCCCACAAAATGGCCAACGGATAAAGCAACTCCCTCCTTGGCCTATCCAAATTCGCTTGGATCGCATTCCACAAAGTCTGAAGATCATCAATGCAGCACCAACCCAAGCCAGCCTCCTGCCAAATTTGAATGACCATGGAGCACGAGAAGAAGAGGTGCTCCACGGATTCAATCGCCTCATTGCACAACAGGCACCTGTTAGACACGCCGCCCAGTAGCCTGGCACACCGGTCCCTCGTCATCAGCCTCTGCCTCCTAAGCAGCCAAAGGAAGAACCCAATTCTCTCAGGAAGCCTGAGAGCCCAAATGAAAGCACAATCCCTGATCAGCAACTCCGATTGCGAGGGCGGCCGCCTGGAGATGGCCCCAAAAGCCTTCCTGACCGAGAACGGTCTCTCCCGCCAACACCAGTGATCCCGCCCCCCAGATGGGCGCCCCATCTCCCTCACAGTGTCAAGCAGTGCCAGGAAATCCTCTATTCTCTGGTTCGAGAAATTAGCGGAGAAAGTTGGACACCAATTCCCATCCACCCAGCACGCCGCAACCGAGCAATGTTTCTCCTCCGCCAGAGCATACAAACGAGGGAAGCGCGAGCAGAGGGCCCCTCCCCCAGTTCAATCATCCGCCCAAAAAGAGGAGTCCCCTCCCACCAAGGACCGGCCTAAAGAGTGCAATGTTCCTCAAAAAAACCTTCACGACCCCTCTCCAAAAAGGGGTGGGGGAAGCAAGCCGGTCAGACTACGTAGGCGGCTCCCCCCTCACATCATAGATCCTTCGAAACACATCGCAAACGAGATCCTCCCCAGGCCCCCAAACCCTGCTAGCTCACTTAAGCAATAGCGCATCATTCATCTGCTCGAGCGGTTTCACCCCCAGACCTCCCTGATCCTTTCTTTGCGTGATATCCTCCCACCCCACAAGGTGGACCCCTCTGTCCCCACCCCTAGGCTTCCCCCACAAAAAAGTGTGCATCCGCTTCTCCAGCCGAGCCCGAATCCCCTTTGGCATCTGCCGGTTGGAGAGAAAATAAATGGAAATGGACGAGAGAACAGCCTTCAACAGGACCAGTGGACCCCCTCTCGATAGAACAGCGGCCCTCCACCCAACCAACTTCGACTCCACCTTCTCCACCACCCTTAACCAATCCCTCACCCTCGTTCTGCCCAGGGTCAAGGGCATACCCAAATAATCCATCGGCAAGTTAGAGCGACCTGACCCCAACACCACCGACAACTCGTCCGCCTCCTGCACCGCACTGCCGAAAGGGACGAACATGGACTTACTATCGTTCTTAATCAACCCAGACAACTCGCCAAAGATCTCCAGAGCAACGGCCATGCCCCTAGCCTCCTCCACACCCCCTTCAATGAAGAAAAGGGTATCGTCGGCGTATTGAAGGATCGGAACCATCACACCCTCCCTCGAGTAGCCGCAAGAGAGGCCACGGATGACCACACTAGTCGCAATATCGGACAGAACATCGGCCGCAAGGACGAAAAGCATGGGCGCCAGGGGGCACCCCTGACGCACCCCCCTGCGCGGCTGAACCAATCCCCCCTTCGGACGACCATTCACCATGACCGAAAAAGAGGTCGTGGTGACACAGCGCCGCATCCAAGATATCCATTTCTCCGGGAACTCCTTCCTCCTAAGCACCGATCATAGAAATCTCCAATCCAGGCTATCGTAGGCCTTCGCAAAATCCACCTTCCAAAGGACCCCACTCCTTTCCCTCCTCTGCCAATCAGCAATGATCTCAGATGCCAGAGTGATGCAATCGGAGATCTGCCTCCCAGGAATGAAGGCTGATTGCACCGGGGAGATAACGCTCCCAAGAACGTTATTCAACCTGGTAGCAAGAACCTTCGCAATTATAAGATAAAGGGCGTTTGATACCGCAATAGGGCGAAAATCATCGATGGACGTCGGCGCCGAAGACTTGGGCAGCAAAATGATAAGCGCACGGTTGACTCTATCGAAACCCGCGTTCCCCTGACAGAACTCCAAGACCACCTCCAACACCTCGTGGCCCACGAGGTCCCAAAAGTCTTTGTAAAAAGACACCGAAAAACCATCGGAGCCAGGCGCAGCGTCAGCATTCAGTTCCCACGCAGCCTCTTTAATCTCCTCCAAGGTCACTTCATGGATGAGAGTGTTACAGGAAGACTCCGCCACAACACGAGTATCCCGACCCAGCCACTTCCACCTCTGGGGAATAGTTCTTGACGAAATGTTCTTGAAATGACCCGCAATAGCTCTCCCCATCTCCCTGTTCCCCTCCACGTGAACCCCATCAATCAAGATGGAACGCATCGCATTGGATCTGCGCCTCCCACTAGCAATACGATGGAAGAAAGACGTATTCGTGTCCCCCTCCCGAAGCCAAACACTTCTCGACCTCTGTCTCCACTCCATGACGCGTTTCTTATCCTCCAAGGAAACTTTCACTTGAGCAGCCGCGCGGCACTCCAGCTCCAAAGCCGTGAGATCCCTGAGGTCCTCCAGCGCATCCAAACTGCGAATGACCTCCTCCGCGTCCTTCCTACTTCCTAGCAGCGCACCTGGCAGCCCATGACTCTCTCTTGAAAGTCGCTAACCGCACCCGCAGCGAAGATAATTTCTGGACAAACCGAGAGGCAGCGGATCCCGAGACCACCAACTCCGACCAGTGGGACGCCACCACCTCCCTAAAGTTATCTTCCAACAACCAGCAACTTCTCGTACCTAAAAAGCCCCCTCTGCAAAGGTGCATCCCCAGAGCACCAAATGATTGGATTGTGATCCGAGCAAGGTGCTTAACCAAATTCTTATGATATACTTCACATCATCTTTGCAAATGTAAGGCTTATGTAAAGCTAATTAATTCAAGACACATACCTATTGGTTCAAAAGAATCATCTTATATCAGATGATATGTTCCTTAACAGCCTAAAACCTGATACAATAATGCAAATAAAAACTCAAACATAGAAAAAATATCTTTTGACTTGGATTTAGGTTGCATTGATTCTCAATGTTGGTCTTTGTGCACCTAGTATTAATAGTAATGCGAGAGCCATTATGCAAGTTTCATGACCTCTTAAGTTAAAATCATAGCCTGATTTAGGGACATTGTTGTATAGTAATTACAATTATTGAAAATATTTTTTATGTTAACCTTCTCTAATCTATCTTTGGAAATAAGACGCTTCCTAAAATTGGTTAAAACCTTCCACAGTTATATTCCCCTCGTATAACATGACTCATCAAGGTTTCGACCAGGAAAAATCATTTCAAGATCCCCTTAATGAAGGGATTCCTCGATAATGCCCCAATATTGGCATTTGGTTTGCATCGATGGTTGTCATAGAAAACATTCATCCATTAACAGTAGCCAAGCAGCAGCTCCAAAATAATCAAGGTGCAAAGTAAAGGTGGTGTCAAAACAGTGGCATATGTGGCGAATGGATGGTAACATGCGAGGTAGGCTAGGTGACGCTGACAACATTATAGCAATGGCGATAACAAAAGCTGATGTCTGAGGAAGGGCAATATCGCATATTGACCGTCGAGTTCGTGATTGGGGAGATTTGGATGAGGAGTCAAGGTGTGTTGAGGAGAGGCTGGAGCAAAAAGGATGGTGGCAGGAGCACCTTCCCTTCTGCTCCGCCAACTTTTCATTCCCAAAATTATCAAAGCAAAAGAGAGATGGGCACCGAATACCACGAGCTCTCTATCACATAAATTGATACAAAACAATGTGTCATTTAATGATCCACACTCTCAGCAAAGATAGTTTGAGTGAGCATTGGTGCTTCGCCATTGTCGACCAGATTCCAATTTTCTTTGGTGCACTCTCTGTATATGCCTGACACAGATGTCAAGACGCGGAGGCAAGGAAGTAGTCCATGCCTCCGACAGTCCAAAAGATTGAAGTATTTATGTCTCTATTTGTTTTCCATTGGGGAAGTAGCTATAGTTATATTCATCTTTGTGGTTCATTGGCTCCATCTTTGTAATCCTTCTAAACATGCTTTTATCATCTTCATATATAATGCATCACCTAGAAATATCTACCTTGTTTATATCTGCCTTGCTGGTTAGAGGATTGCTTTCCCAGAATGGGAATAAAAACTGTTGGGAAACGTGAATGAGATGTTTATTCCATAGCCCTAGGCTCTCTTATATAGGAGAGTAGCCTATGGGTAAATTACATAAAGAGGATAACAAGAAAATAAAATAGCAAAAAGACACAATAAATAAATATGCGTCAACACTCCCCCTCAAGATGGAGCATAGATGTCAATCATGCTCAGCTTGGAAGCACACTTCTGAAATGGGCCACGTAACAATGCCTTGGTGAATATATCTGCAGTCTGGTTCTCTGAAGTAACATGGGATGTAGTAATGAATCCTTTCTGAATCATATCACGTATGACGTGGCAATCCACCTCAATATGCTTGGTCCGTTCATGGAATGCAGGATTGTTTGCAATGAACAAAGCAGCCTGATTATCACACTCCAAGTTCATAGGGAGTGGTATATCTAAGTATAAATCTGTCAGCACCGCTTTCACCCACATCATCTCTGTAGTAGCCTGGGCCATAGCCCTATATTCGGATTCAGCACTGGATCTAGCTACCACAGTTTGCTTCTTGCTCCTCCATGAGACTAGGGCATCTCCAACATAGACAGCATACCCTGAGGTGGACTTCCTATCCTTAGGACATCCTGCATAGTCTGCATCTGCGCATGCTGAGACAGAAATCCCCTTTCCTTTCTTGAATAGCAGACCTTTACCTGGAGAAGATTTGAGATATCTAAGTATCATGTGTATTGCATCCATATGCACCTGGCGTGGCTGCTCCATGAACTGGCTCACACGGCTCACTGCAAATAATATATCTGGCCTAGTGATCGTGACATATAACAATTTGCCTACCAGCTCTCTGTATCTTCTCCTGTCAACCTCCTCTGTGTCATCATCATACAGCTTCATGCTAGGGTCCATTGGTGTCGTAGCAGGTCGACACCCTAGCATACCTGTCTCACTCAGTAGATCTGTGACATACTTCCTCTGTGACATGACTAATCCATACGGATTTCTGGCAAACTCCAGCCCCAGAAAATATCTAAGGACTCCCAAGTCCTTGGTGACAAACTCGGTCCCCAGCCTTTCCTTTGCCTGCTTAATGCCCTGGTCATCATCACCTGTAATCAAAATATCGTCAACATAAACCATGATTACAACAATACCTCTTGCCGTCTTCTGTACAAACAAGGAATGATCAGCATTGGAGCGTTTATATCCTTGTTTCTCAAAGAGGTCTGACAGCTTTTGGAACCATGCTCTGGGGCTCTGCTTAAGGCCATAGATAGCCTTATGTAATCTGCAAACCTTGGAACACTCCCCCTCAACAGCAAAACCTGGTGGCTGTTGCATGTAGACTTCCTCCTGCAGGTCGCCATACAGAAAGGCATTCTTCACATCCAGTTGATAGAGTGGCCAGTCTCTAGTAACTGCAACTGATAAGAGGATCCGCAGAGTGGAATGACGAGCCACCGGGGAGAACGTGTCAAGGTAATCTACTCCATATGTCTGTGTGAATCCCCTTGCAACTAGGCGTGCCTTGTACCTGTCAATGGAGCCATCTGCATTATGTTTCACTGTAAATACCCACTTACAACTCACCGGGTTGACATCCGATGGTATAGTAACCAAGCTCCATGTTCCTCTAGACTGAAGTGCCGCCATCTCTTCCTCCATTGCTAGCCGCCATCGAGAATCCTGCAAAGCTTCATGGTGGTTCCGTGGAATATCTGTAGCTGAAAGTGCCAATGCAAACGTCCTGAATGGTCCAGATAGCCTCTCAAACGAAACCGCTGCTGATACTGGATACTTGGCACAGCTTCTCTTCGGCTTGCGTAGAGCGATTGGAACATCCAGATCCTCTGTGGTATCACCCTGCTCCTGTAATGCATCCTGCTGAGAAATGTCGTCAGATCCATCAACATTAATATTTTCATTACATACCATAGGCGAGCTAGTTGACTGGTCAGGGCCATGAGGTTGATTCGGCCGCCTGGTGTAATGGAATGGTAACGGGGATATTATTGGTGGCGGTGGTGGTTGTGGTGGTGGTGGTGGTGGTAATGGTGGTGGCGGCTGTGATGTTGGTGGTGACGGCTGTGATATTGGTGGTGCCATGAATACGGTCTCAGGAGATAATGGTGGTGGCTGCAAGTTCCCGGATTCTGAAAAATACATAATGGATTCAAAGAATGTAACATCTGCACAGATCATATACCGCCGACGCACAGGGTCAAAACACTTGTACCCCTTTTGAGTTCTGGAGTACCCCACAAAGACACACTTGACAGCCCTAGGAGAGAGCTTGTCAGAACCAGGCAACAACTGATGGACAAATGCGACTGACTCAAACACACGAGGAGTAAGAATGAACAGATCCTTGTCCGGATAAATAAGTGAAAAAGGAACCTGTTCATTGACGACAGACGAGGGCATACGATTTATAAGATAACATGCAGTGAGGACTGCATCACCCCAGTAGGAATACGGAACATGACTCTGAATGAGAAGTGACCTTGTAACATCAAGAAGGTGACGGTGTTTTCTTTCTGCAACCCTGTTTTGTTGAGACGTATGAGCACAGGATGTTTGGTGAACGATTCCTTTAGAGGAGTAGTAGTTGGCTAGATTGTTAGTGCACAGCTCTAAGGCATTGTCAGTTCTCATAATTTTGACCGTTGTGGAAAAAACATTCTGAATCTCATTTAGAAAGTGAATAATAATATTTCCAGCCTCAGACTTATTTTTCATTAGAAATACCCATGATGCTCTAGAAAAGTCATCCACAAATACAATATAAAACATGTGCCCCTGATGATCGGGAACACGACTCGGACCCCAGACATCGACATGAAACAACTCAAACTTGGAGTTACTACTCCGACCTTGACTACTGGGAAAAGATGACCTGTGATGTTTTCCCAACTGACACGCCTCACACTGGATAGGTGTGTGAGGAAGACTATAAGGTAGGACTAGACGCAACTTTTGAAGCGGTAAATGATCAAAACGCAGATGCCACAGGATAGGAGATACTTGTTCTGCGGAGAAGCTGTGATTCCGGCAAACGGGGTCTGGTTCAGACGATAAAGGCCTCCTTGCTCATAGCCATGACCAATCACGTTGCCCGTACGGATGTCCTGAAAAATCAAGGAAGATGAATCAAAAATAGCACGACAATGAAGATCCTTCGTAATCTGACTAATCGACAACAGATTCATAGAAAAATGCGGTGCATGCAAAACATTCTTAAGCTGCATAGAGGATGTCAATCTAATCTCCCCCTGACCCGTGATAGGAGAATGTGTGCCATTGGCAATCACTACTGTCCGTCCTGGAGGAATCTGAGTATATCCTGTAAGTAGACCCCGGTCGCCACATAGATGGTGTGTAGCGCCCGAGTCCATGATCCATGGCATTGTATCCGATCTACTACTGTGAAGAGCAAGTATACTACCTGAAGTAATCGTAGAGGCAGAAGCAGACGCAGCAGCATCAGTATGATTCTCTGTCGACGGTGCTGGGCCAGATGGTGGTATAATGCCCCTAAGACGGGCAACTAGATCATCAAATCGTTGATCCAATGTAGCTGCAGACGGGGGCTCTATCTGCTCAGCGGCTCGTGCGGATGCAGGAAATCCATGCTTTGAGTAGCATGTATCTTCAGTATGTCCGACTCGGTGACAATATGAGCATGTTGGCCTAGTGCAGCCACCCCTTCCACGGGGAGTACGTCCACGGCCCTGGTAATGAGAACCACGGCCTCTGTTGGCCGCCATGGCAGAGGGATTCTGACTCGCAGCTGCTGAAGGTACTGTGATCCTACTCAATCTGTGAAAAGCCTCCTCCATGGGAGGAATAGTCGAGTCTGCCAAAATCTGTGAATGTGATGCCTCATATTCTGGATCAAGTGCGGCGAGAAACACACCCACCATCGTCGCATTCCTATAAGTCTTCTGCTGTTCTGGCGTGGCGGTAAGAGGCATGAAGCTGTGCAGCTTCTCAAACATCCCTCTCAATGATGTATAGAGAGAATGTAAAGGACGGTCGTTCTGCTTTATTGTGAATATGTCATGTTGTAGCTGCAGGATCTTCGTCTCATTTTTCGCCTGAGAATACGTGGCTGCCAGGATATCCCACATGTCTTTAGCCGTGGGTTGATGTAAGATGTCATTGGCAATTTCAATGGCCAATGTACCGGATAGCCACACCTTGGCATATGCATCATCGGCCTCCCATGAGGCATGAACTCCAGTCTTCTCTGCAGGCTCGGGCTCGGTAAGAATATGCTTCTTACCCGTAGACTTCATCATACTCAGGAACTGCATTGCCCACAGTTCATAGTTCGTACCATCCATCTTGACGATGGGCGTTGGACCACGAAATGCGCCCATAGATGGGATATCTGCCTTGCTTTCTGTCATACTGGAGATGGAAGACTGGAGTGACCGAGAGACAACAATCTTTGTCTACAATGACATAGACGGGATCAGTTGCGTGTGTAGACGTCAAGCAACCAACCCCATATATATCAAGATCTGTGCCCTAGAGTTTTAGGGCGTGGAGCACGCAGGCACGTGCAGGAAGCACGTGCGAGCAAAACTGGATGTAGGTGCACGCTGCGCGGAGGCTGCGCGCAAAGTGCTCGACCAGGGACTGGCTGGAGGATGCGCGCAGTGGCTGCGCGCACAGTGCTCGATCAGGGCTGGATCTGCGCGCAAACTGCATGTAGGTGCACTAGGCGCACATGCGCTGGAGGCGCGTTAGGCGCTGAAGTGTCGCCACACGCTGAAGGTGCTGAAGGCGCTGGAGAATGCGCGAGATGCGTTGCGCAGATCGGCGAGAAGAGCGCGAGAAGCGCTAGGCGATCGGGTCCAGCGCTAGGTGAGAAGCGCGAGAAGCTCTGAAGGGCGCCGCAGGTCGGCGATCGGATCGGATGGGCGATCGAAGAGAGGAGCGGCGCCGAGAGGGGAGAGAGAGAAAAGAGAGGCCGGCGGGTGGGGCGGGTTAGGGTTAGGGTTTCGAGAACTCCGGTCTAGGACCGTCGCTCTGATACCATGTTGGGAAACGTGAATGAGATGTTTATTCCATAGCCCTAGGCTCTCTTATATAGGAGAGTAGCCTATGGGTAAATTACATAAAGAGGATAACAAGAAAATAAAATAGCAAAAAGACACAATAACTAAATATGCGTCAACAAAAACGTAGTGGTGTTTTTAATGCATAACATTGTTGATGCAGATTGCACACATGGCATAGAATCTGACTTTTTCTCACTCATTGGTGAGACCTTTGTGCCTCTGTAAATTACCTCGTTTTTCCCAACATAAGGTGGAGCTGGTGGGAGATCGTTGGAGCTGGTGGGAGACGTTGTCGAATAGACATATGATAGTGTTGGAAATGATATAATCGCTTCAGCAATAGTTGTAGTTGAGGTCTAGTCGATGAGAATGTGTCAATGAGAAAAAAAGGCATCCACTGCATACGACCGGGGAAGAGAAAATTATCAGGTGACAGAAGCGTTGATTTCTAATGGTTGTTTTTTAAAGAAAAAAGGGCCTCTATCATACAAGTGTGTGCCAAAATTTCTAATGGTTGTTCAAGGGATATTGGCAATGCAATGATGATTAGGCGCATCAGCAGTGGGGTGGAGGAAAGTTGGGTAGAAAAAGCAACAAGTTGGTGCTACAAAGGAAAGAATACACGGGATGTGGAATAGGAACCATGTGTAATTGTGTCATGTGTGGGGAGGTATTTGGGTACTAGGACAGTGAGGGATATGCCCAATGGTGGTAGCAGATGTGCAATTTGAAGCTCACATAATATAGCACTAGTTCCAAAAAGATGACTTCTATTAAAATATCATATCGAAGAGAGAGTAGCCATGCATCATCATATTGTGGGAACAATACAGCCTCCCTGAGCAGAATGACACCAATTGTATTTCTTTTCTCTTCTGTTTTTGGGAGGATGGATAATGGAAGAGAAGAATCAGGGATGGAGAGAGCCAAATATTTCAGTTGTACAGCATTTTAGATGGAAAAGCATGGAGAAACGTGCGTCGGGAGGAGTATAAGTGAAGCAATGTGAGGGAGGAGAAAAATATGGTCAAGGTTAAGAATGACGAGAAGAGATGAACAAGAAAATCAAGGGAAGAAAGAGAAAACCAATGGTTAAACCAAAATCATATTATTCATTCTACACCCCCTCCCCCCCCCAAAAAAAAAATATTTGGATGACTTCATGTAGAGGTTAGAGCCAATCGATAAAGAAGCATACAAAAAAGAGCACCTTGACATCAAAAGATGCCCATTAAAAACGTAAAACCTAATTTTAGTATTTGAAACTTCAGAAAAATAAAAAGGTCTCGGGTTGGAGTTGCATTGCATTAAAATTTAGCTACGAAACCATTTCTGATGATGTTTGGGAACCAAAAATTCTTGCACGAAATGTTTGGGGTAACCACTATCCTTGTTAAAACATATGCAAATAGATACATAATAACTCAAGACCTTCACACCTCTGATGTCAGGGCAAGAATTCAACTGCAATGCTATGTTGGCAAGCAAAAACTTAAAAAATGAGCAATGACTGGTCATCAAGGCCTTAAATGTCGGTTTCGGTCACCATTTCGGTGACGACCAAAACAGAATTTCGATGGAATTTCGGTCAAATTTCGATCGAAATTTCGATCATTTCGGTCATTTTATGTACTAGGACCCCCATATTTCGGTCATTTCGGTCGAATTTCGATTTCGACTGTTTATCGATATTCGACAAAAATTCGACCGAATTTCGCTGAAATTTGAGGCTATGCTGGTCATTATAACTAGTAAAACGTGGGTGCAGGACTTTTGTGAAAAAAATTGGAGTTTACTGCACCACAATAGTATACAGATCTACGGCCTTACAAATCACGAAAACATCCCAAAAAAGGAAGTAAATCTCCTTGTTAAATTGATAGGGAGAGATAAGGTGCAGTTGAAACCTTACAGCACTTACACTGTCAACTACTACAACATCAACTGAACCACTTCGAATGAGTGTGTCTACGAGACTGAGTGCTTGTTCACCGCAATCAGGCTGAGAAAGTAGTAGTTTATCTGTTTTCACACCAATCGCCTCTGCCAAGGCTGGATCCAGAGCATGCTCAGCATCCACAAAAACACAATAACCTAAAGACAAAGTTAAAAAGTTGAAAGTGACAGCTCAATCATGAACAGATTCATATAGTTAGAATACTTCAGCTAAAAAAATAAGCAATCCATCATGCAATGAGGAAACTCCTCATGCTCTACCATGAAAAAAAAACTAAATGTCATAGCTAACCATGTTGCCCAACATGGGCAAAATACCAACCAATAATATTTCATTATGACGTGAGTTGATCCAATTTTGCCAATCAAATAGACATTCACCACGACAACCAGATAACAAAAATAGAGATTTTGCTAACAGCCATAACATCCGAAAATCACATTCAGAATAAAAACCATACCATTGTCATTGTTAATTCATAGATCCAATATCCATAGTTTATTTTGACATTAAAATTGTATTTATAGGTAATAGTCATCTGGACTAATTATTTTATAATATATATCTTATGTGAACTAAATATGCACATCCTTGGGAAAAAAGCCAAAAATGGACTTCTTAACGAAAAATCAGATTTATTGCCAGAAGCTGAGTTGCAGTAAAGTCATTTAAGTTACATAGAATTCACTGTCCTAGAGCAACACTAAGGAGTAAACTATTCTAATTTTTTGTTCGGTAAAAACATTTCACAAGAGGTCATCTCTTACGGTCCTTGGATAACATAAGATTCACATAGGCTAAATTCATCTCGGCTCCAGAAATGAACCATTCTAATTTTGCATTTTGGAACCATTTCCCCAGACAGTCTCCCACAGATTCCGCATTTTCTTATGGCAACTGACACAACTTTCCTTTCACATATTTTGGGTGCATCATATACAAAGCGTTAAATGATATGCATACATACGTATATACATACATGAAACATTAGTGCAACAGGTTGAGCACAAAATTGTGGATTGGTGCAAAACTCCTCTTTCTTCGGAAGGGTGTCTGGTCCTTATTACACATATGCCAAGCCAATGCATGCCCGTCAAAATCCTATTAGGTAGAAGATGTTCCTTACCATAAACAGGAATAGCCGTTTAGGGAAACATTACACTTTCTATTGATGGTGCATAATCCTCATTAAACATGTGCTCTCTTCAATGCCCATTGAAATCATGTCGTGTCTAAGATGTTCCAAAGCCAACATCAATTGTTCCCATTTTGTTCTAGTAAGTAAAACTTGTTAGCCATGGGCAAGGCCCTAAATGTCGGTTTCGGTCACCATTTCGGTGACCGATCGAAACAAAATTTCGATGGAATACGATGATGACCATTAGGTTGATGACCTATCCATTAGGTTAATGACCATTAGTCAGACCATTAGGTTGATGACCTATCCAAGATCTATACATCGACGAACTGGTGTGGATCTCTCAAAGGGATAATACAAGTTCCTACAGAACCAGAAGACGTGAACTCACTCGTGAGGTGTTGGGATCGATTAAATTCCATGCATGGTCGTTTTGCTTTGGAAGCATGACAAGAATTTGTAGATGTGATATATGCTTTTGGAAAGCATATGATCGATACCAACTCTCAATGATCAAAAGAAAAACTTAATGGTAAAACCCTTAAGAAGATAGTTTAAATAAGATCTAAAACTTCGGCTTTATTCTAGGTCTTCCAATAAGCAAGATGTACGGATATTATGAATACTCATGGGTGATGTGATCATAAACGATTGTATAACCGTGACACTTCCATTCCGATGGAGTGATGAAACATGTTTGGATTTTAGTGATACCTTCAGTAGATTAGTAATTTGATCTAAGTCCAAATGTTGGATATTGATCTGAATGTGATACGGATGCAAAGCAAAAATTAGATTTATAGATTGATTTAAACGAACATCTTTGAGAGGTCCTCGAGATCTGGATTTGAGATATGATATGAATATCCAAGTCACTATACATGGAATATACAACCGTCATGTCCTTATTTCCAAGTATCTGTGGAAAAGCACATTATTCTTGAAAGAGTTCAAGAATAATTCTATTATTCATAATATATCTAAGCATTTGAAAATTGATAATTAAATATGATTTATCATAAATAATATGAAAGTGATTCACATTATTTATAGACATATTAGATAATTAAATTGGATTTAATTATTGTTGAGATAAAATATCTCTTGGTCTATTTTATGTATTATGTTTTTCTCAAAGTACTTATCATGTAATTAACCCAAGGGCTTTTCTCCTATATAAGAGAGCCCTCGATCTATTCCAATAACATGATTCATTTTTCTCTCAACATGATATCGGAGCAACGGTCCTAGATCGAAGTTCCCGTATCCCACCCCAAAACCCTACAACCCCCCCCCCAGCACCGACCCTTCACCTCCGCGCGAGGGGCCTCCAGTGCCGCAGTCCAGGCTTCCCATGCGTCGCCGCAAGGGTCTCCTGCTTCCAGCCCCGACGCCATAGGGGCCCCGACCGCCAACCCCACAGCCGCAGAGGGCTCCGGCCACCTGTCCAGCACCCGTACGGGTCCCAGCACGCCCTGTGCGTCGTGACGGGCCCTTTGGGACTGGATCTGATATTTGTGTTGGTTCACGGATCGTGATATTTTCTGATTTCAATCACATTCGACGGCTCTAGACCACGCTCGAGACATAGGGATGGTTGCATGAGTCTACATATACAACTTATCCTTCATATGGTCATGTAGACGAGCTTCATTTGATTTATCTCACAGTCGTTCCGTGTTTCGTCTTCTTCATACAATGTCAGAGAACAAGGGTGACGTCTTCTCCTCTTCTGATGCCTTTAAGGGCATGTTTGGTTGCTGGGTTGGAATGGGTTGGGTTGGGTTGGGGTACCCCTGTGAATAGTAAAATATACCCCTGTGAATAGTAAACTGTGAGGAGAATTGAGAGGGTTGGAAGGAGGGATACACCGGTGTACCCCAACCCAACCCAGTCCAACCCAGCAACCAAACAGGCCCTAAGGGACCGGCTCCTATCGTAAAGATGGATGAGACCAACTATGAGTTATGGTCCATGCAGTTTCGTAACCTAATGCAGTGCCACGATAAGGAGCACATTCAGAATGATTCCGAGCCAGCGGACAAGACTGGGGCCAATGCGTCGTGGAAGCAAGATGATGCCTATGCTCGTATCTGGCTCTCTGGGATGCTTACCACGAGATCGCTAATGACATTGTTAATCAGCCAACTACAAAGGCTATGTGGGGACATATTGGCGGACACAAACGAGCAGGAGAAGAATGAAAGCAAGATTCTTCAACTGCAGTTCGATATTTTCTCGACCAAACAGAATGCTTGACTGCTTCATGCACACTTCTCTCATCTGAGAGGCATGTTTGAGCGAATACACACCTTCATGCCAATTACCACTAGCATTGAACAGCAGCAGGCATATCGGAATGTCACCATGACAGGAGTTGTTTATAATTCGAAAACAGCACTGAACAACAGCAACAGGCATATCGGAAAGAAGCACATTGGATCTTGGTTAAAAGATAAAATCAACTATAAGTTGTGTTGGCTGGAGTTGTTTATAATTAAGTTAGTGGACGTGTTGGAAACCTACTTAAGATGCATTATACTCCACTACATTCCTACAGAGGCACCCCAACCCTAACGCATCCTCCACGCTTAGAGTCACAGTGTGAGGTCACACATAGACCAAGCCACAGACTATCCAATAGACTTGAGAATTTAAATAAAATTAAGAGTCGGTTCAAAACATAAATCCATGTTTAAAATTAATATATATTTAAGATTATCCATTAATATATATTTAATGTTTAAGATAAATCCATGTTTAAGATTAATATATATATTTAAGATTAATATATATTTAAGATTATCAAAATCCATGTTTAAGATCTTTAAATAACAAGAGATTAATATATATATATATACATGAGTCATTAACTGCGATATAAAAATATGAGATATAAAAAAAGGGTAATGGTAAAACTTGGGGGCATTCCTCTGAGTAGCTTGAAACTCTTTTTAATAGCAGGTAGTTGTTAATTTTTAGTTAGTTATGCCTTACTACTTGCTTCATTTGTAATCACCGCAGAATGCATGCTTGTTTAATAAGTTTCGGGATTTACCAGCACCCGCTGACGTCTCTTATACCTTTCATGTACGGCAGGCAAGCAGCCTGCAATTCAGTAGCAGGTTGATGACTCCAGATATCCGCTGCTATTCTAGACGGTACAGCTACTTTTGTTACGATTTTTGTTCAGTTATGATGTAAAATACTTTACTATCTCTTCTGAATATTTTTGGGAATACTTGTATGCATTTCAGCTCATTTGTTAAATGATGTATATGTATGGAAAAATTAATGAAATGAAATTTTGATGTCACGTCTTCCTGTTGTTCTGTGGTTGTGAATATTGATTTGAATGTCATGGCAAAAATGTGAAAGAATTCCCCTATATTTCTATATAACGTGTGCGATATTTAGCGAATGTAATACCGCGAATGTGTTGTAAACGGATACCCAGATCCGAGGGGGTTTACAATATAGCCCGCATATTGCAAAAGTGAAAAGTATATGCCATCACTTTGTAGCCTGACAAAAGTCTTCCATTGATTGTCACTCTAATCATAACCATCAAGCATCCGCCGCTATCACAAATAGGAGGAGAGCCAAGAGAGAGTCCTGGTGAATTTTCCTTTAGGGCTGGAAGAACCCCCTTTAGGGTAACCATTGATCAGAGTAAGAAATTGTAGTTAAGAGCCTCTTCATCCAATAAACCCAAATCTCCGGAAAGCCTATGTGCAACAACGAGGTCAGAATAAAGGAACAGTTGACACAGTCATATGACTTCGAAAAATTCACTACCAATATGAAGCCCTTGGTGCATCTTTTTTTACTCATAAGCCCAACTTACACGGCTTGAGGTACTGCTTCTATTGATTTCAAAAGATTTTACATGAAATTCAAGGTGTAAGACATATAGCCTTTACAACTAGAAGTAGCCAACATGGCCTTGAACCACAGAAAGTTGAACAAAGTATGGCCACCATGGCTCTGAAAGAAAAGACAACAAATTATAAGATATGGCCCTTGGGCCTTGAAAAAAGTATTCCAAAAATTATAAAGATCATGAATCAATCTTTCTCCATAATGTGACAATGGTTTCTCCTTGCTCGAGTTCACATACCTTTTAGTTGACTTCCTTAAAAAATGGTAGACCCATTGCAGGAGTTATATGAGTGTATCAATACGTATTCAATACGCTCAGCATCTTACTCTTTTTCAATCTCCAATTGATGTGCATGTGATTTCATTGAAGGGCAATACTCACAAAATATTTCTTTTATTGCAATTCATCACAATCTCTGAGTCCATCACCAAACTCTTAACCATTTGCCTCATAGGGATAAAAATAGTCTACAACAAGGTAAGCCATATTGCGATATATAGGCGATATATCGATATCGACAGGTAACTGATATATCGTCTATATGGCCAATATTTGCCCCTCAAAGCCATTTTCTTCACAAAATCAGACCGATTTAGGCGAATACGGTGTCGATATATCGTCGACATATCGACGATATATCGTATCGACAAGTGACTGATACAGATACCGATATTACATGCCTTTGTCTACAACAAGGAGATGGCATGCTTTAACACATGGCGAAGATGGTTGGCTAGAACCTTTGCAATAATTAGATATAAAGCATTAGAGAGAGCAATTGATCTGAAATCCTTAATCTTGGTAATTGAATCACATTTTGGAAGCAAAAAGAGCATGGCATTATGGAACCTTTCAATCACATAATAGACCCTTCTAAGTTCATTAAGAACATGTATCACATCATTTTCCACCACATCCCAAAACATTATATAGAAGAGTATAGGGAAGCCATCCGAGACCAGAGCACCATCTGCGTTAAGATTGTAGACTAGTTTCTTGATCTTTTGGGGTTCAAACACTACCACCAGATTAGCAACATGTGCTTGTGAAAAATCACAGCTAAGTCCCTGCCAAGCCATCCGCACCCCTCACGATTTGCCATTCAGTTGATGTTGTGCAACTAACTCACAAAGGCATTGCCTACCTCCCAGTCCCTGTGGATCAGTTCACCGCCCACCCGGATAGTGCTGATGTAGTTTTTCCATCATCTACCAGAAGCCACCGAGTTGAAAATTTGTTTTTGCATCTCTTTTGTTGAACCATAGCTACCTCGACCATTATCTCCATTCAACTTTTGTTTTGGTGTCTTCTTCTCTTATTATATGGAAGTAGGTTTTCCGCTTCACCAGCAATCTCTGTAAGGTCTCTAATGTCTTCCAATTTATCCAATAGGTCCACCAAAATCTGATAATCGCTTCTTCTTTGGGCTCACCTAAGCCCGAACGCCTTTTTCTCATTAATAAAAAACTTTCTAAGAGTCGCAAGCTTAGGAACCATTCGCTTCATGGCCATCTGGGCAATTGTTAATCTCTCCATAATTCCACTACCATATTGCGGAAACAATCTTCGAGTAACGAAGATTTCTCAAAATTAAAGAAATCTGATCACCTAATGACTAGGGATGCAAACGGATGTGGTTATGTCTGCATTCGTTCGTATTTGTATTCTTTTTTAGAAGGGTATGGTTCTTGATTTTTTAAAAATGGTGAATACATATTTGCATATGAATCTTCAAGACAATTTTTTCGTGCGAATATTGATTTAACGAATACGAATACGAATAAAAAATGAATTACGGTAACGAATACGATTATTCCAACTAAATAATTGATATATTTATTTAATAAGGGTTGGATGAACCATCAAATCAAACTCCTAAATCAAACCACTTGCATGTTGCTCCCCCTTACTCCGTCGCCTCCCTAGCAGCAGCAACCACCCTCCCTCGCCCTTGCCATCCCTCGCAATCGCAGGCAAGGAAGGCCGTATCGATATCGATATCGTTTCGGTCTGCCCGGAAATGGATATATCGGGATATATCGCCGATATATCGACGATATCGGTGGAAATGTCAGAAATTGCCCAAAAAAGCCATTTTTGTCATTTTTTTCAAAAATTAAGATCATCCAAGATATTAAAACAACAAATAACTTACAAATACATACTTATGTCACACATATCGGTCATTTATAATCCATGTATCGCACATATCGGTCATATTGAACATATCGTTGTTAATATTTATTCCTAACCTATAGATATTGGAAATGGATTCCCTTCAAATTCTTATAACATTAAATAACTTACAAATATACACTTAGATGACACATATAGATCATTTGTGAAGACTATGATCCTTATATTGCACATTCAGTCATATCCAAGGTTGAAAAAAACGAAAAGCGGAACGAGGCGGTTACCCTAGAATCGAGGCGAGGCGTAGCCTCGAGGCGGTCGAGGCGTAAGCCTCAGTTTTTCCCCCCAAATTATGTAATTTAATATATTTAATAAAGAATCTTGTAATAATATCAGTAAGAAAATATTATCTAATAAAATTCCAATGTTCCAAAGCAATTAAAGAATATTTGTAGTAACTTTTCGATACGAAGAGTAATAAACATGGCTGATAGATTACTTGGGCTAATGTAAAAGTCAAAAAGTTCAAGACAAAATATTACAATGCTCAGAAAACACAATATAAGTTCGAATATTCTACTTATAGTCCATGTCCAATAGTTCTAAAATGCAAAGAAATCCTAAAAGATGAAGCTTCAGAAAATTCTAATCATGGTTCCGAGCCTCCAAGCCCAACTGCAACATCTGCATAAAGATCATCATCTGAAGAACTGCTACTTGTTGGATCATCCAATGAGTCATCCATATACTTCAAATTTGCTTCATCTTCCCCTTCATCGCTAACTTCATCATCACCGTCATGAAACTCCTCATCATCGACGTCCACTACCGCTTTTCCTAAATTAGATAATAATAATGTTACTTAACTTACTCCTATTGTGTTTAACATAAACAAAGATATTCGAGAATCAAAATAATAGGAAGCCATTACCTTTGTCCTTCCTCCTCTTCCGACGTGAATTGTCTTGTTGATCAGCTTCATCCTCGGCTTCTACAACCTCATCTTCAATGGGGGTATTTGCATCAAGTTCTTGATACGCCTCAAAGTCACAACTTTGGAGCTCTGACACCCATTCATCACTAGAATCCACGTCATCCAAGCATAGTGGATCCTCCATTGTTTTTCTCCTTATCTCTCTCTGCTTCAACTTTAGGTTAAACATCACATAGACCAAATCATTCAATTTGGCTTGTGTGAGTCGATTCCTTCTCTTTGTGTGGATCTAGTGGTGGATTTCCAATATAAATCGTTAGATTAATCACAAATCTTGATATAATATAATTGTAAATATTATTGAAATATTACCTGATTAAAAGAACTCCAGTTCCGCTCGCAACCCGATGCACTACAAGTCAAACTCAAAACTCGGATGGCAAATTTTTGCAATTCGGGACATTCATCCCCAAATTGAGACCACCAATCCGCTGAAAATGTTATATTTCATGAACAAAATTAATGTTAGATATTTTATCAATTGAAAGAAATAAATAACAAAATCAGATACATACTAACCAGGACTCCTCTTCTTTCGTGTACTTATTGCACTTTCCCATCCAAAGAAGCCTCTTGCATGCTTAAAAGCATCAATCTGTAGATCGATTTTCTCCCTCACAGATTGATCCTCTACTATCCTTGCTATGCAATCAAACAAACCCCTTTTTATCTCAAAATGTTTGGAGAAGGAAGGTTCGTATTGGCATTGAGGATTCAGAAAGTAGGCTGCCGCATGCAAATTGGTATGGAGTTGGCGATCCCATCTGTCGTCCACAATATCCCACAATGTTCTGTACTTTGTTTCATCATTGCCCAATGCTTTCGCAATTTCTTCCTTAGCTCTATCCATGGCCTCATAGATGAAACCCATTGGTGGATATTTTTCGGAATCCACCATGCGCAAAACCATAACCAATGGCTTCGTCGTTCGTATCACATAGGCAACACCAGGCCAAAAAGTTTTGCTTCTCAAAATTGTTTGACTTACGCTTTTCCCCTGAGGCTTGGAAGCATAAGGACTCTTCTTCCATTTACTAGAAGTAAAAAAAGACTCCAGAGGATCCTTCATGCTCATCAATTTTTGTAACGTGAGAAAAGCCGTAGCAAAACGTGTGACAGCTGGTCGCACCAAATCTCCTCCTATTTGCTTCCTTACCATGGCTAAAACCCATCCATGCGCATAGATGTAGTTAATGATCCTTTTTGCTTTCTTGAACACGGAAGCGGGTAGAGGCAACTTCAAGATATCCTCCAACATCAAGTCTATGCAGTGGGCTGCACATGGAGTCCAGTAAAGATGCTTCCTTTTCTCCATCAACAGTTGTCCAGCCGCCTTGTAATTCGACGCATTATCTGTGATAACCTGCAAAACATTGCATTCGCCGACCTCCTCCACAATCTCATCCAATAGTTGAAAAAGCAAGGTTGCATTCTTTACTATATCGGACGCATCGACAGACTTCAAGAACCAAGTACCTTTCGGATTGTTCACCAAGAAGTTTATTAAAGAACGACCTTTTACGTCAGTCCAACCGTCCGACATTATGCTACAACCAGTTTCCGCCCAAGAAGCCCTTGCCTCACCCATAACATCCCAAATGCTCTTCACTTCTTTCAAAATCCAACTCTTTAGCTCGTAAGCCGATGGAGGCTTCAATCCCCTTCCAAAGGAGCCGACAGCATGAAGCATGGCCGAAAAGGAAGGGCTACTTGCACAATTGAATGGCAACCCATTCTCGAAGAAGAATCTGCCAATGGTACGACACACACGATTTCTCTCCTCTTTCTTCCATGTCTCGTTCAATGTAGTTTGATGACCACTCATCCCAATTGTAGTCGTTGGACTTGGACTTCCCAATGGTGATGGTCCGGCAAGAAAGACGTCCATAGGACCTCTTGCCCTCTTCATGTTGCTAGATCCAGATGGACTGATTGCTTGATTTTCACCACCACCAAAGGGATTTTGCACCTCAAAACTACCAGCTCTACACAATTCTTCCATCTCCATCATTGCTCTTTTACTTTTCTCTTCGTTGGAAGATAATATGGCCTTCATTTCATTCAACACCTCATCAGGAACTTGCGCGCAACCTTTCACATTTTTTCCGGTCTTCGCGAGATGATGCTTGAGTCTAGCGACTCCACCAGTAATTCTCTTGCCACAAAAATTGCATTGAACATACACATATCCTTTAGCTTTTTGACTCTCCTCCATCTCAAGTTGAACACAATATTTCCATGCTGGATCATTGCGGTTTCCTTCAGAAGTCTTGGGGCCTTTCCTTGACTTTGGCATCTCTATGATACATTGATAATATGATTTCAAGCAACAAAAATAAACAACAATCATATGATTTCATAAAATATATGAAATGCTAGTTGAATAACTAGAGATAACATAATCAATTCTTTTAATAACCTAACCAAATATAGATTTTAACTCCTATACATATGCAACAAACAATGTCAACTCCTAGTAGCCTCATAGGCTAGTACTAAAAATAACCAACAAAAAAATTTTCGAAATAATATACCTAACTGGATTTTAGGGTTGAGTCGGTTGACCGTAGGCGCGCGAGGGGCCGAGGAGTTCCCAGCACACACGCAGGAGGCGCGGAATGGGGCGAAAACCTCCGCAGGCGGCGAGGGAAGCGGCGATGGCGAGCCTTCGGCAAGGCGGCGATGGCAGGTCGGGGGCTTCAAGCGTTCTGTTTTGCGAGAGGAAGGGTTTCAGGGGCATCGAGGGTCTCTGTTTGAGGGAAAGGAATAATAAGTGGGTCACGTGCTTCGCACGTGACCCACTAAAACCCCCACGACGCCTCGCAGGTGCGCCTCGCCCCACGCCTCGCCTCGGACCGCCTCGCCTCGCCTCGACACTCGAGGCGATCGCCTCGCAGATGGAGCCCGAGGCGCACGCCTCTGAACGGTTTCCCACCGCCTCGCCTCGAGGCGTACGCCTCGTGCGCCTCGAGGCGCGTTTTTTCGAACCATGGTCATATCGAACATATCACTGGTACTGTTAGTTGTTGACCTATATATATTGAAAAGGGAGTACATCTAAGTTCTTAGATCACTAAATAGTTACAAATATGCTCTTAGATCACACATATCAGTCATCTATGAAGCTTATATCGCATATATCAATCATTTCCAACATATCGATATTAATGTTGATTCTTGAATTATAAATAATGTTTTTGATGAATTGACTTATAGATACTGGAAATGGATTTCATTCAAGTCTTACAACATGAAATAACTTACAAATATACTCCAAGTTGAGGAACCATTGTATGCACCCTCCTGTGGCATCATACCCGAAACAAAATATATAAAAACCATTGTGTGTTTTAATACTAGGTGTATCTAGATATGTGTTTTAGTACTGGGTGTAGCTAGATAAGTAGTGGAATCAATCTTGCATGAATAATAGCATTGATATATAGAGGTATCGATGAAATATTAGCTATATCGATCGATATCCAGGATTTTTTATACTGAATCCAGTCGTTTTTGACCGATATGAGCTGATATGGCGATATATCGTCGAGATATTGGCGATATATCGTTGATATCCATGTAAAAGGATATACTGGGTAATTTTGATACCCCTACCCTGTCGAAACCGATATATCGATGGTATATCATTAATATATCGCCAATACGGCCTTCTATGATCGCAGGTAGTCGCCTCCCTCACCTTCAATCGCAGTCGCAGCCGCCCTCCCTTGCCTCACTCGCAACTGCAGCCGCCCATCCTCGTCTACGCCGTCCCTCGCAATCGCAGGCAACCGCCTCCCTCTCCCTCCCTGTCAACCACAGCCACCCTTCCTCGCCACCCTCGCCCTCCCTCGCAGCCGCAGCCACCCTCCCTTACCTCCGTCGCAGCCGCCCTCCCTCGCACTCGCAGGCAGCAGCCGCCCTCGCTTCCCTCACAGCCGCAACCACCCACCCTCGCCTCCCTCACAGCCACAACCAAGGTTTAAAAAAACGAAAAGCGGAACGAGGCGGTTATCCTGCAATCGAGGCGAGGCGTAGCCTCGAGGCGGTCGAGGCGTAAGCCTCAGTATTACCACCAAAAATATGTAATTTAATAGAGAATATTGTAATAATATTATTAAGACAATATTATCTAACAAGATTTCAATGTTCTAAAGCAATTTAAGCATATTTCAAGTATCTTCTCAAAACCAACAATAACAAACATCGCCGCCAGACTCTGTGTGTTAATGTAAAAGTCTAAAAGTTTAAGACAAAAGATTAAAATGGTTACAAAACATGATATAAGTTCGAATAGTCTACTTCTATTACATGACCAATAGTTCAAAAAAACCCAAAGGAGTATTAAGAGAGATAGCTTTGCCATATCCTAAATTCCTAATCAAGGTTCTGGACGTTCCGGATTCTCCTGCTCATTGACATTGGCTCCAACTACAACTTCTGCAAAAAGATCATCATCAGAAGAACTACTGCTTATTGGATCATCAAATGAGTCATCCATGTACTTCAACCTTGCTTCATCTTCCCCTTCGTCACTAACTTCATCATCCTGAAACTCCTCCTCATCAACGTCCACCACTGCTTTACCTATTAGATAATACCAATATTAATTAACTTACTTTTGTTGTGTTTAAATTAACATAGTATGTTCATGAATCATAATAAGTAGTCATTACCTTTGTCCTTCCTCCTCTTATGACGTGAATTTCCTTGTCCATCAGCTTCCTCCTCGACTTCTACAACATCATCCTCAATGGGAGTGTTCGCATCAAGTTCTTGAAACGCTTCGAAGTCACAACTTTGGAGCTCCGACACCCATTCATCACCTGAATCGACGTCATCCAAGCATAGAGGATCCTCCATGGTCTTTCTCTTAATCTCTCTATGCTTCAATTTTAGGTTGAACATCACGTAGACCAAATCATTCAATTTGGCTTGTGTAAGTCGATTCCTTCTCTTTGTGTGTACCTAGTGTCAGATTTCAAATATCAATAATATTGTATCATAAATCTTAATAGAATGTAATTGTTAATATTACCTGATTAAAAGAACTCCAGTTGCGCTCGCACCCCGATGCACTACAAGTCAAACTCAAAACTCGGATGGCAAATTTTTGCAACTCAGGACATTCATCTCCAAATTGAGACCACCAATCCGCTGAAAATGTTATATTTCACAATCATGGTAAATCTTAGATGGTTATCAATTGAAAGAAATAATATAATAAAACAAAATATATACTAACCAGGACTCCTCTTCTTGCGCGTACTAATTGCGCTTTCCCATCCAAAAAAACCTCTTGCATGCTTAAAAGCATCAATCTGTAAATCAATTTTTTCCCTTGCAGAGGAATCATCTACAAGTCTCATGATGCAATCAAACAAGCCTTTTTTAATCTCAAAATGTTTGGAAAATGACGGCTCGTATGTACATTGGGGATTGAGAAAGTATGCTGCCGCATGCAAGTTTGTATGGAGTTGACGATCCCATCTGTCATCCACAATATCCCACAATGTTCGATATTTGGTTTCATCATTGCCCAATGCTTGCGCCATCTCTTCCTTAGCTCTGTCCATGGCCTCGTAGATGAAACCCATTGGTGGATATTTTTCAGAATCCACCATCCGCAAAACCAAAACTAACGGTTTCGTCGTTTGTATGACATAGGCAACACCAGGCCAAAAAGTTTTGCTTCTCAAAATTGTTTGACTTACACTTTTCCCTTGAGGCTTAGAAGCATAGGGACTCTTCTTCCATTTGCTGGAAGTAAAAAAGGATTCCAAAGGATCCTTCATGCTCATCAACTTCTGTAGTGTAAGAAAAGCCGTAGCAAAACGTGTGACCGCTGGTCGTACCAAATCTCCTCCTATTTGCTTCCTGACCATGGCCAAAACCCATCCATACGCATAGATGTAATTAATAATCCTTTTTGCTTTCTTGAACACAGAGGCAGGTAGAGGCAACTTCAAGATATCTTCCAACATCAAGTCTATGCAGTGGGCTGCACATGGAGTCCAGTAAAGGTGCTTCCTTTTCTCCATCGACATTTGTCCAGCCGCCTTGTAATTTGAGGCATTGTCTGTAATAACCTGTATAACATTGCCTTCGCCGACCTCCTCTACAATCTCATCCAACAGGTTAAATAGCAAGGTAGCATTCTTCACTTTGTCGGATGCGTCTACGGACTTCAAGAACCATGTGCCTTTTGGGTTGTTCACCAAGAAGTTGATTAAAGAACGACCCTTTACATCTGTCAAACCATCTGACATTATGTTGCATCCAGTTTCTGCCCATGAAGCCTTTGCCTCACTCATAATGTCACCAATACTCTTTACTTCTTCTTTCAAAATCCAACCCCTTAGCTCATAAGCAGATGGAGGCTTCAATCCCCTCCCAAAGGAGCCGACAGCATGAAGCATAGATGAAAAGGAAGGGCTACTTGCACAGTTAAATGCCAACCCATTCTCAAAGAAGAATCTACCAATGGAACGACAGACACGACTTCTCTCCTCTTTCTTCCAAGTCTCATTCAATGTAGTTTGATGGCCACTCACCCCAGTCGTAGTCGTAGGACTAGGACTTCCCAATGGTGATGGGCCAGCAACAAAGAAGTCCATGGGACCTCTTACCCTCTTCAAGTTACTAGATCCAGAAGGAGAGACTGCTTGATTGTCACCACCAAATGGACTTTGCATTTCAAAGCTACCCGCTCTGCACAATTCTTCCATCTCCATCATTGCTCTTCTATTTTTCTCTTCGTTGGACGATAATATTGCCTTCATTTCATTCAACACTTCAGTAGGAACTTGTGCACATCCTTTCACATTTTTTCCGGTCTTTGCGAGATGATGCTTGAGTCTAGCGACTCCACCTATAATCCTCTTCCCACAAAAATTACATTGGACGTACACATATCCTTTCCCTTTTTGAGCCTCGTCCATCTCAACCTGAACACAATATTTCCATGCGGGATCATTCCGACCTCCCTCGGAATTCTTTGCGCCCTTGCTCGACTTCGGCATCTCTACAACTTCAAGTAACAAAAATGAACAACATAAAGACTGAAATTTAAGGATTTATTTGTTGTAAACATAAAAGGGCACTTGACACTAATTCCTTAAACGAACCAAATAAAGATAAGAAATAAACCTCACTTATTCTTTATTCTCCCTTATTCATTATCCCTCATTTTGACCTTATAGTAGTGTGTGCATAATAGAATTTGTTAAATCGTAATGCCCAATTATATTCCTAAGTCAGAAAATTATTTCTGGTTTAGCTACAAGATGGGGGCTAGTCATCCTAAAATTATTCTTATACCCGTTCTGTCTCTACCCGTTCCCAAGATGAAAAAAAACGAAAGATATATATCCAGCATTTTATTATAAGATATCAAATCATAAGCTGTGCTGTGGGATTAACAGAAATAATCTTATAAGCATAAGAAATAATCTTATCAAATCATAAGCCTTTTATTATAAGATATTTCTTATCTTTATTTATGAACAACATAAAAATGAACAACATAAAAGGGCACTTGACACTAATTCCTACTAATATATCTACTTTATTTATGAACAACATAAAATGAACAACATAAAAGCAGTAGACAGTGTTACCGAAATAAAAAAAATCTTACTTTCGTTAGGGGCAGAGGCAGAGCACCTTCGAAGGCGGAGGCGGAGTAACAGGCTTGCAGGAGGTGTCGCAGTGGCTGCCTGTGCGCAGTGCTGGCGACCGGCGGCGAGTGGTGCAGGCGATCGGCGGCGAGTCGACGAAGGAGGAGTTGGAGGAGATGTCGCTCGACGATGGGTTAGGGTTTTTTTTCTGTGAGAACAGAAGCCCCGAAGGTCCAGCGATTTTCATCGATGCGGGAAAAATCACTTAAGTGGGTCACGTGCTTCGCACGTGACCTACTAATCCCAGAATCGCCTCACGGGAGCGTCTCGCCTTACGCCTCGCCTCGCCCCGCTTCGCAACGCCTCGCCAGATGAGGCGCCCGCCTCACAGACTCAGGCTGAGGCGCTGGCCTCAAAACGGAATTTGAGCGCCTCGCCTCGAGGCGTACGCCTCGAGCGCCTCGTGTTGGACATGCGAGCCCACGGCGAGCCATTATGCAATAAATGTTATTGCACGTATCATTCCCTGATCTGAAATGAAGAATAAATAATTTGCATAATAGGTCCCTATGTACAATTAGGGTTATGTACCATGGCCATCTTAATGATCATACAGCTGTTGATTCATTAAATGAATCATAGAGGCTGGTGCTTGGATGAATATCTAATGGGTTAGATAGAGGACTCATCAAGCACCGTCAAATGATTATTAAGAGATGATCTCCAGCCTGAGTAGGAGATGGCAATCCTTTTCTCACATAGGCTGATATCTGACCGACCTCTTGATGCAGGTCCTCTGCATGGGAATAGTGATTCGGAGGTGTCAGATTAGTTAAGTCAATGGGTTGACTTAGCGAGATCAAGATAACCTAAGTCCTATGTTGAATACTGTCACAGCATAGGCACACATCCTCTGACTAGAGACAGATGTGTTACTATATGCCTGAGTGTGTACATTTGGCAGACCATTAGGTTGATGACCTAATCAAGGTCTATACACCGGTGAGCTGGTGTGCATATAAGGGCATATGAGTAATACGATCTCTCAAAGGGATCATACAGGTTCACTTATGAACCGGAAGACATGAGCTCACTCATGAGGTATTGGGACCGATCAAATTCCATGCATGGTCGTCGTGCTTTGGAAGCATGACAAGAATTTGAAGGTATGATATATGCTTTGGGAAAGCATATGATCGATACCAAATCCCAATGACCAAGATTGAGAAACTTGGTGATCAAACCCTGAAGAAGACAGTATAAAATAGATCTTCATCTTCAGGTTGATCATTGGTCTTCCAGTATGCAGGATGTGCAGGTATTGGGAATACCTGAGGGTGATGTGATCATAAACGATTGTATAACCGTGACGCTTCCAGTCCGAGGGAGTGATGAAACAGGTCTGGATTTTAGTGACTCCTCTCAGTAGAGAAGTAACTTGATCTTAGTCCAAATGTTGGACATTGATCTGAATGTGATTCAGATGCAATGAGAAGATTAAGTATACGGACTTGATTTAATCAAGCATCTATGAGAGGTCCGTTAGATCTGGATTTGAGATGAGATCTCAACATCCAAGTCACTATACATGGAACAATACAATCGCCCTGTCCTTATCTCCAAGTATCTGCGGAGAAGGCACATTATTCTTGAAGGAGTTCAAGAATAATTCCTATGATGAATTTAGTATCCAAGCAAGAAGGTTTTGATGATTAAATGAGATTTAATTATCAACGTATAATATGAATTAGATTCATATTATGAGAATGTGTCCAAGATAATTAAATGAGATTTAATTATCAAGTACAATATGAATAAGATTCATGTTGAGAGAATGATTATCTAAGATAATTAAATGGGATTTAATTATCAAGGATTAAGAGAATGTGGATAACACTATCCATGATATATATGTGTATTATAAATATGATTTATAATATACATATATAAGAGAGAGAATCAATGTGAATAGCATTTGTTAATTAATAATGTGGATTAGATTCACATTTATTAATTAATTGGAAATGCAATTTACTAACTAGTTTGGGTTGTGAATATGATTCACATAATATTCAATGGCATGATTGAAATATTCACAAAATTAATTGGGAATTAATTTGGTGAATATTAATTAAGGAATAATAAGATAAATAAAAAGGAGCCAAAATAAACCACCATTCATAGGTGGCGTCACCCATGAATTGTTCATGGGTGACGCCCCCCCTTTTTTAGGGAGGTTGGTTGACTCCATTTTATTTATCATATTATTTCTTAATTAGTTTATGTTAAATTAAATTATGTTGATAATGTTGCAACATTTTTTAATTTAAAATTAATGTTGTTGGTTTTAACCAACAACAATCATAGCCATTGATTTAGCATGGACCAAGCATAGCCCTTGGATCCATGAGTCCCATGGATTGAGATCCATTGGACCCTAAACTAGTATAAAAGGAGGGCTAGGGTAGCCTTTTCCAATACACAACATTCTTGAGTTGAAGAACTCTTCTCTCTCTCTCTCTCATTCTCGTAGGGTCTCCCTAATATTCAAGTGGTCGTCTACTTTGTGTATTAAGAAGGAGATCATTTTGCTACGCCTCGACGCTTGGATCTTCGTCAAAGGATTGCGGGAAGGACGCGACTCATCATCGTGCCCGCAAGCGCATTCTCCATGGGTCGGACTTAAGATAGGAGGATCTCTACTTTGGGATCTCGCGATCACAACCACGCTTCAAGAGGTATTCCTTGTACTTTGTGGTTTGATGAAACGATCCGAGAAGTGTTCTCGTGATCATGTGGTTTCATCTTTAAAGTTAAAATTTTTAATTTCCGCTGCATCTAGCATCTAGTACGACTAGTTGCTCCGATTGCATACGATGCGATCGACACGCTTCCGTGATGCGCTTAAGGATTCACAATATCCTTCACCTCGAGGCGCGATTCACCACCCTCGCTTCGTTAACCCC
Organism: Ottelia alismoides; assembly: GCA_037367405.1. Classification (NCBI taxonomy): domain Eukaryota; kingdom Viridiplantae; phylum Streptophyta; class Magnoliopsida; order Alismatales; family Hydrocharitaceae; genus Ottelia; species Ottelia alismoides. The sequence continues at coordinate 1,166,030 of JAZKJV010001277.1, forward strand.
CCCTCAAAGCTACACCCGATATGGTATATCATCTTCATCTTCTAATGTTTTCTCCATTCTACCAATTTCTTAGACAATTCGTCACATTGAATGTCAACAAACTTAGAAAGATTGTTATTCGAAACGAAACATCTTCTGCTTTGGTTTATATATGCAACTTTAATTGATTAACATTACTTTGCATGAGTTTTATTGCAATATTTGTTATTATATTGTCGTATCATATTAAGTTGAATTTCATACTCAAGTCAAAAGATTGAAGTCACGTGGAAGGGTCACCAAATAATATAGGTATGCTTTTATTTATAATTTAATATTCATGTTAAAATTAACATTCATTTGGATATTCGTATTCATTCGTAAAAGATTCAATTCAAAATGTAAAAGAATCGATTCGTATTCATATTTTGAGGATCTAGATCTTGATTTTTTAGATTCATGTAACAATCGTATTTGTATTCGTATTCGTAAAATAATATGGATATGGTTATGGTATGAGCTGAATTTGCGTTCGTATTCACTCGTCTGCATCCCTACTAATGCCTACTCCCAAATTCCACATCAGATGTGTGGTCAGAGTATGAGCATAGCAAAGCCTTGATCGGATGATGGGACTGGTGGCTCACGGTGATACTGCCCACACTCTAACCAGGAGCAATGGTAGTACCCCATGAGCAACTTGAAGCCAACAACCACTTCAACTATAAAGGAAAGTAGACGTGGCTGCTCATGACCGACTGAACTCGTAATGGTGCTAATGGTTGTCATAATGGTCCCATTAGAACAAATGTAAGAAGGTGATACATATGTTCCCTCCAAAAAGACTAAAGGACGGGTACAATTGCAAAGACATGGAAGTGAGGCAAGGAACACATCAACAAGAAAGAATCAGCTTTGGTAGGGTTTCAAGGTCAAGTTTTGTGGAACTCACACCATTATAATGAAGCCGTAGAAGAGACCCCAAAAGGATGCGTAAAAAGTACCTTTATTGAGGTCGAGGTAAGTGCACAATCAGGTCAACATGTGGTTTAGGAGTTCTGAACACATGCAATAAACATGGCATTATTGATGAAATAAGAAGGCACCCAGATAATGAATCTATCTTTTGTATGCTATGATATCTACCAATTGTGGTATATATTGACTTCATCGTAACGTATAGAAGTGATCAATGAATCGATTGATGAGATTATACGAATGTATTTCTATAAGGAAAAAGGTGATGACGCTTGGTTGGTGCTCCCCCATATAATATTAATAACAAAATGATGGTTGGTGCTCCCCCATATAATATTAATAACAAAATGAAGCTATCACGCGTAAATCATCAAAGGACTCATGTTGGAATTTTGCATGGGCGAGTGTATATTCCAATCTTGCATTCCATTTTCTCCAAAAGGGATCTCGATCAGAGCGCGTCAACTTCCCTCCCGACAAAGGCAAGCCCAAGTAGGTCATGGGCAAATTAACAAGGGATATGTCATATGTGATGGCAGTCTCATATGATAACCAAATGGCACGAAAGTCATCTTATCCATGTTCTTTGGAAAGTTCATGAATCTTCTTCAAAATTTTTGACTAAAGTTGACAACCATCTACCCTCCCTAACTATCCCCTCTACAAAGAATAAAGTATCATCAACCAATTACCTAACCAATTTGAAAAGATCGCGACTCGTGTAACCATCGAAGCACCTCCCCTGCACCGCATGCTTTGTAATCGCTACCAGCATGTCGACACTATGGGCCATACATGTCCCACACCCCATTAAGTCTAGAAAAATCTACCTTCGGGTCAGCCATGGATGAGCATCCCGAAAGGGGTGGTGGTATGCATCCCCATCCATGCTAACGACGAATCTAGATATCTTCTCTTGTACGGGGAGCTCTGCCAGAATCCTGTATAAATAATGTTAGAAGATAAAGAATGCGGAAGCGTATTAAAAATAAAGGATAAAGAACAATGAAGAACGTGGGATTTTAACGTGGAACCCTAATCCCTAAGGAGCGGGATGATGTGTCTATTGAACTTTCTCATCTGATACAGGAGGCCTGGGGATTCTTATATAGCCTCCTCAGACCATCCAAGTTCCACCACTAGTAGATGAGGGACTAAACTATGAATGTGGTATATGGATCCTGGACTGATCCATTTACCCATCTAAAAGAATGACGCATATACTTCAACACTCCCCCTCAAGCTGGAGCATGTAATGCTCAACTTGAACAAACAGAAAGAAATCTCAAACTCACACTACAAGACATTACAGACAATAGCAACTCAACGTGCACGACTGTCGGTTATTGTCGAGGACGTTGCTTCTCATGTTTAATAAGTGAGGAGGAACAAATGGGATAGAGTAAGTCAAACTGAATCTCCTTGTCGAAGAGCATGTGATATGTACTGCGCCCGTCAGAATCACTCCAATTGAAAATGAGTCTCCACCAGGAGAACTCTGGCCCACCACATCAAGTGGACAACTGATCCAACTTTGAAAGGGCCGAACTAAAAAGGTCGTGGAGACATCCTCGTCGAAGTACACGGTTGCTAAAGAATAGAGTATGAAAAGTCTCCTAGTCAGAGAATTGGGTCTCTCCCATACTGGCTCAAAGAATGGGATATCTACTCTGGATTCCCTATGAAACCACATGAAACCCCTATCCCACATGGAAGAGGGAATGGGATCTCTACTATGGAGTCATTGTGGAATACATGAAAATTTTAACCAAAAAATAAAAGATGGAGACTACAAACTGATAATCGCATACATGTGTGCATCTGAAAAGGAGTCTCTCTCTGGAGAACTTGAAGAAATGGGGGCACTGAAATATGGAGTGCCTCGAACTCGGACTCTGAACCATTCGTCGAGTCTGAAACATCTGAACAACTGTAGAGTCTGGAAATCATGCATGGAATCTGACATCTGAAGAATCTAACAATGTGGCTCGTAGACCATTACACAATACACCCCCTTTCTCCCAAACTTGTCGGAAAACAATGGCATCGACTAAGTAGGGAGAAGACAATAAAATGGGGAGAAACAAAACATTACAAAAGACGCTACACATTTTTTCGACATTTTCTTTTCTTTTTTAAGCCGTTAGATTTTTCCGGCTTTTCACCTTCTTTTTTTAAAAACATATTTTTTTCGAAACAAACTGCCTCCTTTCTTCCTTTGGCCTATCATTTGTTTAAATCGGAACCCTACTGTCGGGCTCTCTTTTTTCCTTTTTTTAACATACACAGCACACTTGGGGCTAAATTTAGGGTTCCCAGCTGGGAACCCTTCTCTTCAAAGGATGTCACCGCCCCTGGGGTTTGGTCTCTTGTCGCTGCCGATGGTGCCCTCGCAGAGGGCTTCAAAGCTACGCCTCTGCCTAGAAGCGCAAAGGCGAGGCCTCCGCCTGGAGGCGCGAAGGGGAGATGCTCCTCCTGGAGCATCGAGTGGGAGAGATGATCACCGTCAAAGTAGCTTCGAGCTTCGCCTGCTGGAGAGATGCGACCCCGGAGGTTTTGAAGGAGATTCACCTCCGCCTGAGGTGATGGAGGGTTGGCGGTGAGCCACCTGGGCTTATGTTGCAGCCACCATGGAAGAGGGGCTCCTCGCCGCCACCGCCTGGAGATGGGGCTCCATTGCGAGATGAATAGACAATCGAGCAGTGGTGTTCACTTGGGAGAGATCGGTGCCTCCCTTGCGAGATGGACTTCGAACATCGAGGTCTCTGTCTGGAGATGGAGAGGCGTGAGGGGCTTCGCCTGCCGCCTTAAGGTCCCGCTGGGTCGTGCGCCTGTAGGGTTCAAACACGATCGGAGGGGAGCGATAACGCACTTGGGGAGAGGAATGCTGAAGAAATTGGGACATTGTTGTTGAGCCTTGAAATGAAGTACGAGATCATGGGGGATCGTGTTGCCACCATCGAAGGACTGCGACCTGTGGTGGCTAGGGCTGGATAAGAGTAGAGTTCGATGCCCTAGAGAACATCTGCACCATAAGGAGAAGATTGGTGGCGATGCATGGGTGGCACACGGCTGGAGATCGTGGCACTGTTGTGGCATGTGCTGCTAGGACTGCTGGAGGAGAGTTCTGTCCGGGGAAATCGATGATGTTGCAGCCGAATCAACTTGAACAGGAATATTTAGGGTTTTAAAAAAACCCTAGATCTCAAACTTTGAACAGATCATGAACAGTGTTCACGAAAGCAACTTGTGCGGCCGCATATGCGTATGCGGTGCCCTCAGCGCACCGCTTTCATGAAGCCCCCCATTATGTGCCATGTGCGCTTATGCGGGCCGCATATGCGGTGCGGCCGCAAACACATTTTTTATTTATTTTTTATTTTTTAAATTTGTACCACATTTTTATTGTGTTATTTGTGCCACGTTTTCCTTGCTTGTGCATGTATGCCAACCAAGCATTCAATGACAATTTAAATCCATCTTCAAAGTAGTTGTACTGCAAGATTGGAGTAAACGCGCAAGGATGAAAAAGAATAATGTACTAATAATTTAGCAAACTAATTTAGTCAACTAATAGTTATTATGAATGCAATATTATATGTAAAGTTTGGTACTTTTGGTGGAGGATCAGTTATAAATATAACGACAGAAATAAATGACATTATATTCAACAATAGAGGCATTTTTTGTGCTAACTTTTCTATTTTGTTGATTGTTGGCAATTATTTTGTGTGCTAACCGTTCTATTGAAGTATTGATATTTGATTGATAGAGACTGTTTTGAACTCTATATGAAAGTTATTTTTCTTAAATCTTTTGTTGGACCACAATTATACATAAATTTAGTTTTGTTGTAGTCACTTTTGTATATATTTATTTATTTTAAAATAAAAAATTAGGAAACCGCGTAGAACCGCATATACCCCGCATACCGCTTAAGCTATTCAGTGACATGTACGAACGCATACACATACCGCTTTCCTGAACCTTGATCATGAACAATGGATAAATAATCTTCAAGAACAACTGACAAAAGAATCTCAACCAAGAACGTAAAATAAATCCTTAAGAATAAATCCTCAAGAATCGAACCCGCTCTGATACGATGTTAGAAAATAAAGAATGCGAAAGCGTATCAGAAATAAAAGATAAAGAACAATGAAGAACGTGAGATTTTAACATGATGGAACCCTACTCCCTAAGGAGTGGGATGAAACCACGAAAGAACATCTCAAAAGGTCAATGTGTCTATTGAACTTTCTCGTCTGATACAGGAGGTATGGGACTTCTTATATAGCCTCCTCAGACCCTCCAAGTCCCACCACTGGTAGATGTGGGACTAAACTCTAGATGTAGTAAATGGATCCTGGAGTGATCCATTTACCCATCTACAAGAATGGCGCATATGCTTCAACAAATACTATCATAAACCTTAGAGAAAGTGCTTCCAAAGGAAAAATCCCAAAGACGTCTCAGCTTCCAATGTACCACAATCTCAAACACTATAACTCTGATATATATCATCAGTCTTCCAAATACAAAAATCTGACGGTTGAGAGCTAATAAAGTCATCCAAACCCCTTATATTCATTTACAGCAACTTCTGTAACAACTAATACAAATTATTCGATCACAATATATGAATGAAATCCCCAATTCTCGAGGTTGCCTCAATTTTGAGTAACAGGAAAATCAAGCATCTTAAACCTTGAGTTTCTAACACAAAATTCCTGAAGGGAATCATTGATCCGAATCACCTACATCGACGCAGAAACCATGGACCCACTCATCGCCTACCCCCTAGGATGTCGTGACTTCCCTAAAAAGATACACCTTTCCCACCAATGACCCCATCCACAAACGGCACATTTGTATCACCAAAAAGCCAACCTGTCTTTTCCACGACACAGGTTATCCACCTTCCATCTTCTCGAAATAGCACAAACACCACGAGTTCGAGACCTCCAACCTCGATCTCCAGTCCCTTAATCTCTGACAACACATGCACCCTTTACTATGTCGTCGAAAGAAAGTTCACCTTCGATGCTACCACTTGATTCTCAATGGCCATTCCCTTGCATTGTTACCTCCGAATATAGTCTCCCTTCACTGACTACTTGAGTACTACCATGTCGTGCCTCCACCGTCAACTCACCCCAACCGCTACTTAGGTGATTACCCCATCTCCACGCATGATGTTGTCGGATAGAAGCCCCCTCTCATCCTCCATCAGCACCCTCAATTGAACATTTGATGTATTTCCATTGAATAAATCCACTAAAGGCTAGCACCCTTTCAAATGCATGGATTTTCGACGCAACCTCTACTCCAAACCGTAATCCCAACAACATGTTGAGCAGGCCCACCTCCAAGAGCTCAATCCCATGCAAGTGAATGTCATGACTACCGTACACAGCTGCCAGCATAACGTGTTCTCTACTTGGCAAGATTAGAACAACCTCCCCACAAAGTCATACTCCGCCACACATGGCACATAAGTTGGAATGTGGTCCCAAGTGATTTCAGTCTTTCCATATGGCATGTGGCTATTCTCAAGCATGTAATCAGATTCATCAACGAAGAAAGTTTGTAATTATTTTATGTAGAATCAAATACTTCTCCAAATAAAAGAAGGAATTCTGCATCAGTTTGGGTGTGAACCCCTCAGGATCCGGGTACCCGATTACGACAAAATTCGCAATAATTCATTCACATTGATCGCAGAAGTTGTAGAAAAGCAGGGAAAATTTTTTCGCGCGGCTAATTATCCACATGACATTCACATTCACAACATAACCACAAAGTAAAAGAGATACAATTGGCACCAAAATTCTTTTTTCATTAATATTCATATTCATTTACAACTTGTACAAGCATATTCCATATTACAACATATATCCCAAGTGATACAAAAGAGATAGCATATACATCCCCAACTAGACAAAAACTGAGACAAAGTACTTCATACCGTTTAGTATAAACTCTGTCTCCAGGAAGCATGTATATACTGAGCGGCTACTAAACTGCAGGTTGTTTGCCTGCCAAACACGTTAGGAAAGAAGAGGCGTCAGCCATTGCTGGTACCTCCCAAAAACTTATAAAAATAACTAGACATTTAATATGTGCAAAAGCAGGCAAGTAGAAAGGTGGTACCAGTAAAATCTACATCTACTTGCGTACGTAAAAAGGGGTTTGTTTGTAATGCGTTTCTAATGATTTCCCCAGAACCCGGCATTTCCATATGTAACATATTTATGTAGCAGTTGCGTAATCATGAGTATATGAGTGTGAATGCATATATCCTTTTCTTCAGAGATCATGTTGGTGAGTGAAAAATGGAAAAATTGAGATTGTAGAGATCTATTAATTTATTTAAATTCTTGGGTAGAGAGAATGGTCTTTTGATCATAACTTCTCAAATTCTTAACTTCAATGTTTCAGATATAGCTCCAGATGTTGTAGATGTAGATATGGATGATCTAGATATAGAATCGCCAAATCTGTTTGGCGAAGTAACTCAAGCGGTGAAGAAGCCTACAAATGGCTCTTCCGTCTCGCCCTCTAATTGGAAGTGCGGTCCAATAGAGGGATAGGTCTACTCCCCAACTACGCCACTGAGACGGGTGAGAGAGACTCCCTAGAAAAGTCGCTCTAGAAACCTGCCTGACTAATACAGGCTAACGAGCTCGTACGTAAAACTGAAAACCAAGGATCCCCCGCCTGGGTATCCTAAAAGTCAGGGTCAACGGAACTGGTCTAAAGTCAGGATCCCAACGAGGCGTAAAAACACTGCGAGCTCGCGTAAAACCGTGTAAAAGACTGGGATCCTAGACCCGCGCACTTGGCGGCCGCTACCCAAACTGGGCTTCCTATTCTCCCGCCCAGGTGAGAGTCACCGCGCTCTCGCACAGTCATGTGTAAAGATCACCATGACCGGCACTATTAATTGTCATTACTGATTTCCCATCATTCTTGTTGATTTCTCAATCCTCTCTAAACCTTTTCTGTGATCAATTTAACCGATCTAGGACTCTTTTTAATAGCTTTTCTCAATAGCGATCAATATTTAATAGAGTAGACCTAAAAGATAACTTATGAAGATGATTAGTCCCTGTAGTCAACTTTAATAATTTATATTTTGTGATCGAAGATTATATTGATATCACAGATTTATGCAAGGGTTTTATGAGAACTATCTTGAGAGCTCTATGGAAAATTCTAAGCACAGAGTCATCCTCATCATATGGATTATAGGACGTCTACAGCAAGATTGTCATCTCTGCTATCACCTTTATGATTAAGAGATACGCGTTAGTCTTCTTGATCCCTAAGTTTTTTTTATAAGAGCTCGATATACTCAATGGATATGGATTAAATTTAACGTTATACAAAATTCCCAACTTTTTAAAATCTTGAACTTAGTGGCTAATAAATGATCTTTATTTGGATCTAATTTATATGTTGATCACTTCCAACTATCTCAATTCAAGCTTGAAACTACAGCTATTGTGATTCTAAATTTTAGATTCCAGATATGATACCCTATTTCTTGTTACCTTGAAACTTATACCACCCTTCCTGGTGGAATGCAATTATTTTTAGTTCACTCGTATTAACAAATTTGGATCTTTCTGAATTCTTCACACTAATCTATTTTTTTTCTAAAGAGAGAAGAAGCTCTTATTCTCCCGTTTTTTTTTGTGATTATGAAATTCAGATTCCCCTCTTATAGAGGATATGGTAATGCTAATGATCCTACGAAATCTATATATATATATATATATAATTCAGATTCGGAATGTAGCACAGAAAGCCTAACTTCCAATATATCTAAATGGTAGCTTTGTCTAATCAATAGAAAACATAACATTAGCCGTAATTTCCCTTCGATTTTTTTTATATATAAATACTTGTGGCATAATTTATACTTGAAATTGGTTACCAGAAAAGTGCAGTAACTTGTAATTAACCTTGGATCAAATAATCAAAAATAATATTTTGAAAAGGATATGCGAACATTGCTTCTTGATTCCCGTACTTTTTGAAAGAACTAACATCTCATGGACTCTTATCTATCTTCAATTTATATATATATATATATATATATATTATTGACAGACCCCTTTTATAATCGAAATAGTATGATAAAACTAACTCTAATAAAAGTATTTTCTTCAACTTTAGAGGCCCTAACATCAACTTCTCTATACGTGGATATCTTATTCTTATACATATAAATTTTTTTTTATAATCAACCAGATACAAAACAACACAAGCCCACCCCAAATATTGAATTTCATGATTCAGAAGCTATATATTTTGAGTGAAAAAAAATGTAACGACATGAATGGCAGCAAAGAGGGGTTTTGGATGTACCTTTGAATCTCCAAATTTGGAGATCCAAGAATGCATGTGATGGCTGAAAGGTTAGGAGCAACAACAGCTCCTCTTGGGTTGTGAGGATGCAGCTTGCAGGAGGAGAGCAACAGGGCATCTATCTTGCAGCAAATTCCAACCGGTGTTTGAATATGGAGCATCAAAGGTTGAAGTTACAACAGCTGTAACTGTCTGGAGAGCAGCAATAGAGTTTGCTGGAATTTTGAAAAAAAAGAAGAAGACCTTCGTTTGAAGGGATTGGAAGTTGTGAGGGAAAACGTGAATAGAAAAGAAGGGGTAGAGTGTGGTATTTATAGAAAGAGGAGAACAACATTTCTCTGCCAAATGGAGAGGTAGAAATTGCCAACTGGTGACTGTTGCATGCTGTGAGCTGGAATTGGTTTAATATATATACATATTTTTTTGTCACAATGTGCATGCGTAATTCAATTAATAACTTTATTATTATTTTTAACTAATCAGAACCGAGTCTGTAACAGAGTAATAATAAGAATTTATTTATTTTTATTTTTACAAGTTTTCTCTTTATTTGAGATACTTAAAATTCTACCGTACGCGCACCTCGGACTTCTGTTTTCGTCGCGAAGTATCTTGATTTGATCGTCTTTCAACGACGATCAAAATGAGTATAATATTAATATACTTTCGATCGAGTGCTGAATACCCGAAATTTTCGGATACGATTTTTGTTTGAGGTTAAATTTTACGATTTAAAAATATCAAACGACCTCCGATTGACGAACGGTCGATTCCGTTGGTCTTCTTTCGTCGAATCGGATCTCATGATGGTTTCGGTTCATTTCGCGGTTTCCAAATTTACGTTGCGGCTTTTTCGCAATGAATATATTTGCAAGTGACATTCGACATTCACAACCACAAGATAAAAGGGACAATATGGCACCAAAATTCTTTTCATTAATATTCATATCAGTTTACAACGTATACAAGGATCTTCCATTACATCATATATCCCAAAGTGTGATTAAATGTGAATGATATATTGCGAATTGCGCGTAAACGGGTACCCGGATCCCGGGGGTTCACATTGGGCCAACCATTTCAGACAACACTGGCAGCAAGTGTACAAGAGATTCAGAATCGACATATGCATTAAATCCTATTACATAGTCAACAGAAAGATCCTTTCAAAAAATAATCAAAAGAAATTAAATATTTTCCAATATTCATTTATGAACTTCTAACTTTTTAGCTTTTATGATGACATATGTGGTCCTCTCATCAAAACAATTTTTTGCACATCACTACGAGCAGCAGAAACTGAGATACATTGCATCATGCCGAGTTTTTACCTGATTCAGTGTTTTTACCTGATTTTTTAGAAGCTGAAGGACAATTACTACAGTTAGCATCCATCAGAAAAAAATCATCAAAAGGGGCATCCCAATGAATAAGCCCCCACAAACCACCTTGGATCTATATGCGCAACCTTAACGTGCATGTTGTTCTAAATGAGGTTGTTTACATGACTGAACCTCTTACGAAACCTAAAATAAAAATAATGAAAGCACCACATTTTTACTTGATTCTTAGGAAAACCATAATAGTCCATCTATTGAAAAGGTAGAGAGAAAGAAGAGCAAAGACAGAAGAATGAGACCTCCTTGTTTTTGAGCTTCGGCGATAACATGAAGAGCAAGTGTGGTTTTACCAGAAGCCTCAGGACCATAAATCTCCACAACCCGACCCTTCAAAGGACAAGAATAAAATGTAAATATTGCAATATATTTATACCTGTGTGTGTGTGTGTTTCCAATATAGATATTGTCAAAAATATTCAATCACATTAGCTAGCAAGCTTTAAAATAAAACACAAATAAGATATTATGCAATTCAGAACTATAAGAATCTGCAGACATTATAAAAAAAGCCTAAACACCTTCTAGTAATGCTTTTCTTCTAATTTCATGTGTGTTCAGACAATAGCCATAAATTTCTCGAAATTCCACCAAATTTCGGTTGAACTTCAGTTTCGACAAGTGGCCAAAATCGAAACTGCAGCATTTCTTTTCCCCAGATTTTGCGGACATTTCAGTCAATTTAGGTTCATTATGGTGGAATTTCAATCTATTTCGGTGGAATTTCAATCGATTTCGATCGAATTTCAATTGAAACAACAGAAAAAAAGAGGAATCTAGTCACGTTTCACCGAAAGTCATCCTCCAAACCTCTTAGGCCGCTCTTTCACCTACTTTCGGCCACATTGAGGAACTTTTTGAGATCTATAACAGTTCATTGTATTACAACATTCCATCTTACGAGACACTAGAAATTTGCCCAGTTCACGTACTCTCTTTCTTGATGCCTCTCTCTACTACAAGAAGTATGCGCAGTTGTGCAAGTGCTAATTTGTTAGTAACCTTTCAAGTCTTGTGACTGTAAGTATTTGCCTTTATGATATAGAGTGGGCTTGCGAATGCTATACAATTTCTTGATATTAATTGATTTGTTAGTGTCTCATATAGCATATATGTTACGATCATGAGCTCTGCAACACATCTATTAGGTGTACAAGTTAGAAAGATTTGTGTGTTTGTATGTTTGTGTGTGTGTGTCTTGTTTTATTCCTAAAATTAAATATTTCTAAGTTCAACGTATTTTGGTTAGGAACAAATTCTAAGCTATCATTTCGATCTTCAATTTCTTATAAAAGATATCATTTTGCTAGTCCTCTTTGTTGGCATATGTTTTCTCTGTTATTATTGTGCGTGTCACCATTCACTTCATGTTCACGAGGTGAAACTAATGGTTTCTAATTTCGCTTCCAAATCTGGTTCTACCTATGAACACTACGATTGTTTGAGAGTGGATGGAAAATTATGAAACATATCATGTTAGTACCTTATTGTTAACAAAAAATGTGTTCTCTCACTTATTAAATAAAGAATATTAGAAATCTTAATTTTACAAAAATGAATTTTCAAGTAATTTCCCTTGTTCCCGACCATTTCACAAGAAATTCCTCACAATTTCAAAAGAACAAGAGCGTTACATAAAGAAGCCCCAAATCTAAGGGAAATATATAGTAGGAATTTTTCTCCCTACAAGCTTTATTAAAACGAAACCAAAATCCAGTATTTAAGGCCTCCCTTCACACCATATTCTTTTTGTTGAGAGCTTAGGAAGGTACTCATATATGAACTTTAGAATTTCTCTATTTGCATGTGAGTGTTCACTTCAAGCCCCCTTTCCCTTTTTACTACAATACGTCTGGGAGGGATTGATATATGAGCCCAACAAAAGATTATAATCAAGCAATATAGCACAATCTTTCTTCCACCGAGATGCTTGAAATCAAAAAATTCTAATCAACGGTTAGGCAGCCAAATTGGAGTTATTTAGGCAGCCAAATTGGAGTTATCCCCCCTTAATTAAGGGCAGGCGAAGGGAATAGATAAACTCCATGAATCATGTCCGTCATAATTTAAACATTTTATGATTATTATCTATTCATTCACATAATTCTCTGTTCACAGAGAGATCAACTTTCCGAAACCGTGCAAAGCAATAAAACAGTAGGACTTACAAATTTAACCCCTACAAAACTAGACTCGACAAAACAACTCAAAATGGACTCTAAATAACTCAACTCAAAGTAACTAAGTACACACAAAATTGACCACTCAGTCTTCTTTATAGCTCTTCGTAGCCTTGGGCTTCCATTCCTTGCATGGCCTTGGAAAATCTGTGCAATTAATTTATATGGAAACATATCTGCAATTTTCCATTTCGCAGGAAGCTTCCCAAAATTGTTTGAAACTTGGATTCCTTCTAGTAAAACCTAAATTTGTCACCCAGTTCAAAAACTACCTTTCGAATGCCCTTTCAAAAACCCACATACCTTCGGATGCTTTTATGAAATGATTGTCTTTTTTAACATGATTTTGTATATAATAGCATCATATGTCATTTTGCAATTTTTCGAATATTGTATCAATTCAGAGAACAATGGAGATTTAAAAAGCTAAAAAGAACAGCCTCCATATGATTTTTATTAAAGCCATCCACTTGATGAGGAGAACAATGGAGATTTACATAGCTAAAAGGAAGAACCTCCATATGATATTTATTGATTTAGAGATATGATTCTATCCCACGGAGATATTGTGGAGAGTTTTGGAGAAGAGACAAGTACCTATCATATATATTAACCTCATAAAAGAAATGTACGCTAGGGCTTCATCTTGCGTAAGGATACAGACTGGGAATATTGACTATTTTGACATCAACACTAATCTCCATCAAGGTTCAACTTTGAGTCCATTCCTTTTTACTTTGATTGTGACGAGCTGACAAGTCACATTCAGGATGAGATACCATGATGTATGTTATTTGCTGATGGTATTGTGTTGATTGATGAAACTAGAGATGGAGTAAATGAGAAGCTTGGGGTCTGGAGACATGCTTTGGAGACAAAAGAATTTCTTATAAGTAGGGCTAAGACTGAATATATGGAGTATACTTTTGATGGAAGCAATGGTGAAGGAATCGATGTTAAGATTGGTGATGATAACATTCATAAGAGAGATTCTTTTGGATACTTGGGATCTGTTTTGCAACATGATGGAAAAATTGATGGAGATGTTACAAATAGAATAAACGCATGTTGGCTAAAGTGGAGAGGAGCCTCTACCGTTCTCTGTGATAAGAAAATTCCTTTAAAATCAAAGGAAAGTTTTACAAAGCAGCTGTGAGACCTGCTATGCTCTATGGATCTAAATGTTGGCATGTGAACCATAGACATGTGCAAAGAATGTCAGTTAAAGAAATGAAAATGCTAAGGTGGATGTGTGTGCACACACGTAAAGATCGTATTCGGAATGATGTCATCAGAAAGAAAGTGGGTGCAGCTCTGATCAAAGATAAGATGCAAGACCATCGCTTAAGGTGGATTGGCCATGTGCAAAGGAGGCCAGGTGATGCACCAGTGAGGACATGTGAGTTTTGGAATGTTGAGCCAGCTAAAAGAGAGCATGGAAGGCCTAAGAAGTGTTGCAATGAGACTATACAAAGGGATCTTAGTTTTTTGGATCTAAGATCGAGAATGATCCAAAGATAGATCTGAATGGAGGCAAAAAATCCATGTAACTGACCCTACTTAAAGTGAGAAATGGCTTTGTTGTTGTTGTATCAATTCGGAGGAATAAGAAAATGACTTAAATAGAATATACTACGCTGAGGCTCCTTATCAAGGTTTTAAATCTCGATTTCGATTTTGTTTCGAGATGGTGAAAAAACGAACAATTTCGAAATTTGACGAATGTTTTCTAATTTCTGCCAAAATCGGCCTAGATTTGTTAACGAAGGGTATATATAAAGATTTCAGTTTCGGTTTCGGTAGAGTATCGAAATCGAAATTTCGACAAAAATTCGCGAGATTTGAAACACGGGTCCTTATAAAGGTAGAGTCTTTGGGTCAAGGTTACATAAGAGAGTCACCATATATAGAAGAGACCGGTGTACCCCTGAATATGGGGATCACAAAATATCTCTTAACACTCCCTTCAAGCTTGAACATATATCAATCATGTTCGGCGTCTTATAGGGCTAGTGCATGATCCCACGCTTCGTGGCGTTTGGAGGAAAAAAATTACTTGTAATATTTTCAAAATTATGGAAATTAAGCAAGATATCAAATCAAACTTTGAGGGTTAAGCCTCAAACTTGGACCTAAAATATTTTTTCACATTGCATTAGAGCCCCAAATAGTCATACACGTGTTATGTTGTGGCCTAATGATGTATCTGCATTCATATGGCATATAATATCAGGAAAAACAGAAGAGATTATACTAAATATACATTTCGTAAAAAAGTATGGATAATTGAAAATATATAGATAAATTATGCTATTTAGATGTTATATTAGTACAAATTAAACAATTCTATCATGCGATAGATAAAATTCGATTTGAGTATCAGGATTCCATAATTGAAACATGTGGAAGAGCATATTTCTACAAACCTTTTTGATCATTAGTGGTGTTCGGAATGAAGAACACTTCTATAGGAATATTACTAAAGTCTAAATGTGGCTAAAAATTAAAATTCACGGGACTCGATTTTGGTTGAACAATGGTTATGATACAAACATGTTACATCAAACCTAATTTAAAGGCATCAAAATACATTCCTCGGGCTAAACTTGCTTTATTCCATACCTTAATAATAAGTAGACCAAAGTAAACTAAAAGCTTCTTGCTCTGTGCTATGATGCATCCAAACATACTCTAACTCAAGCCAATTAATTCATGACCAGCAAGCCTTAACAATATAAATTCGAAGGAAGCTCCTTTTATTCATTTCCAATAAGCAACGCATCTCAGACTAATCGAATATTGTATCTCTACCAAGAAAAAGGTGGGAGAGGGAAAATGATTTCCTTTACAATGTTAATTTTCCCTGCAAGCATTACCAAGCCAGAAAAACTCCAACCTTCATTTTTATCCAACAAAGCAATACAACCGCCATTTCAACCAAATTCATCATATATATGCAATCAAAACACATCCATCGGGATGAATCTCATTAGAAATATTTCAAATTCTCCCCATTGGGATGAACCCATTTGCAAATTCACTTAATCTCGGAATCTCTTTGTCGTCTGAAGATAATGTTTCTAAATTTTGATTGAACTTTTTCGGTGTCCATATGCATTTCCCCTCCCAGAGCTCTCTCCATCCACACATTATTGATGCACACTATCTTGTTGAGTTGTTTTTACAAACTTGTCATTATGAAATCTTTTCTGAGCAACCAAAGGAAGGCCTTTACATGTAATGTATGATGAAGTTCCATGTTAATTTGCAGTCTCTGGATGCATATCGAAGTCTACCGAAAGTGACCCGTGATCTACACCCAATAATCTCGAGCTCAATTGGATACTCGATCTCATTGTCTATAAAACATCCTCATTCTCTAGTAGAAGAGACGTGACCTTGAAAACCAAATTTCCAACATAACTATAGCTCATCGGTCTCTAATTCATTGAAGAAATCCACGCTTTTTTAGAAAAGATCATGCCCATTCATCTGAAGAAGATAAAGGCAAGAAGATAGTTCAAACACAAACACGGTTACCACCCAATCAAAAAATCAAAATCTTCCTAGCCTTTTCACCATCTCGGTCAGATCCTTATAAGAATGCTCTATCCTAGAGTAACTTAAAAAGTAGACAACTTTCTCATGCCCTACCCACCTTGCAAGCATTCTGACCAACATCAATATTTTTTCCTCCTCCTCACTGTAAGATAGAGGATGTAGAAAGCAGGCGACGTCTTCCTCCTCTTGCTCCATGACCAGCACAAAAACACTATAACTACAAAAAAGAAAGAAAAGCACATATTGGACTCGTAACATGATGCAACCTAAAAAAAAGTATTCCTTAAAATGGTGAGAATGAACCTAAAGAATACTCTAGAACAAAGAGGGGGGTTTCTTTTGTCATTTTCATAGTTCTGAAAACATGAGCAAAACAAAAAATAATAATGAAATCAGGAAAAATGAGATGCAACCAATTTATGAAAGCAGTAGACAGTAGACAGAAGAAAGCTGAGTGGGTAGAAATAGTTCCAGAATGTCAAATAAAAAAATTGATTGTCAAAATCGGGAATTAAAACCAATAATAGATTGAAACAAAGTTAGGGCACCTGCAATTGTGCATCCTATTATCCACCAGGTGCATGCAAACCCAAATAGTTAATAGACTTTAGAAAAGTTATTCCAATGGCTATGTGCACAGCATCGTTAGACTTTCGAATAGTTATTCCAATAGAGATATATGCATGGGGAGATAAAGGACGGAAATAAATTCTCATTCAGTTTCTCCCAGCTGAAGGCGAAGATCGATGGCCTAAGTCAAGAGAGGTAGATAGGGTAGCAAGCGGCAGAGGTCACGGGGAGTTAGTGATTCACGGGTGGCGACAAACATTGTTGTCTAATTTCTTCTTTCCCAGTGTACTTATCATGTAATTTACCCAGGGCTATTCTCCTATATAAGAGAGTCCTCGGGTACGTCTAATACATCAATTTCTTTTCTCCCATCATGGTATCGGAGCAACGGTCCTAGACCGGGGTTTCGGTATCCCACCCAAACCCTAGCCCTAACCTCAACACTCCCCCCCCATGTCCCTCTCGTCGTTCCGCCATAGGCTCTCCACGCACGTCAACCTTCCAGGCGCATCGCAAGCTCCGGGCCTCTCCAGGCGCACCGCAAGCACCGGACCTCTCTCCGGGAGCGTCGCCTTTTCCAAGCGAGTCGCCTCACCAGGGGCGTTGCCGCCTCACCAGGCGCCTCTCCAGGTTGTGCTCGTCACCGCTGCCTAGCTCCCAGGTTGCTGCGCGTCATCTCCTGCGTCATCTGCTGCGAAACAGGTGCCGCCAGCGGCTATCCCTGAAGCCCCAACCCGCCAAGAGCCCGCCTGTCCCCGCCCTGCAACCGGCTATCTCTCATGTGGCGCCCTAACGTCGTGCCAGGAATCGGCTATCTCTTTGCAGCCCTGACAGCGGCTTAGCGGGCATCCACGGTGGCTGTTGTAGTACCATCCTGTGTGCGTACGGCTGCAAAGAGTCTCCAGCGGATTCACACGGACAGGATTCAGCGGTGAAGATTGATTGATAGCGTACGCACCTCAACGGAGATTAGGGATGGTTGTATGAGTCTACACATACAACCTATTCCTCATATGATATTGTAGACCAACCAGTTGTTTACCTCCGTCGGTCTGCGGCCCTTCTTCAATCATGTCAGACAACAAGGGTGACGTTTTTACATCTTCGGGTGCCTTCAAAGGTCTGACCCCTATAGTGAAGATGGATGGGACCAACTATGAACTATGGTCCATGCAGTTTCGAACCCTGATGCAGTGCCACAATAAGGAGCACATACTGACAGATGCCAAGCCGGAAGACAACACAGGAGCGAATGCGACGTGGAAGCAAGACGATGCGTATGCTCGTATATGGCTTTCTGGGACGCTGACTACAGAGATTGCTAATAACATTGTGAACCAACCCACAGCAAAGGCTATGTGGGACATACTGGCAGCTACATATGGAAAGTCGAAGAATGAGAACAAAATCCTGCAGTTACAATTTGACATCTTTTCCACCAAGCAGAATGGAAAATCACTCCATGCACATTTCTCTCATCTGTGGGGCATGTTCGAGAGATTGCATAGCTTCATGCCGATCACTACAAGTACGGAGCAACAACAGGCTTACAGAAATGCTACAATGACTGGAGTCTTTCTATCTTCCCTTGATTCAGAGTACGATGCTGCACGTACTCAACTTCTGACTGGCGAGTCTATCCCTCCAATGGAGGAGGTTTATAAACGATTGAGCAAGATTCCTACTACATCGACGTCTACAGCACAGACTACTCCTACAGCTATGGCTGCTACTCGTGGCAGAGGAGGAGCGTCACATTTTCGAGGTCGTGGACCTCGTGGCAGAGGGGGCGGAAGACATCGTGGCCCATGCACTCACTGTCATCGACCAGGCCACTCTGAGGAGACGTGCTTTCACAAGCATGGGTATCCCGCCACTGCACGGGTGGCTGAGCAGACTGAGGCTACAGCTGCACCTCTTCCTGCTGCTCGCTTTGATGATCTCGTCTCACGCCTTCGAGATATGATTGTTATACCCTCGTCTTCGTCTCCAGGTTCAACGGATGTTGCATCTTCGGCCAGAGCGTCCTCTAGCTCATCAGGTACTCCATATGCACATACTAGTACTACTTGCTCGGATCTGACTAACTGGATTATGGATTCCGGAGCCTCTCATCATATGTGCGGCGACAGACGACAGTTTTCTACCGACAGAGCACTTGCCCCAGGACGATCCGTGGTCATTGCCAATGGGGTCCGATTACCCATTATTGGTCATGGGGAGATCACCCTGACATCTTCGTTTACTCTTCAGAATGTCTTACATGCACCAGATTTTCAGATGAACCTGTTATCAATTAGCCAACTTACAAAAGATTTACACTGCCATGCCATCTTTGACTCGTCTACTTTTGTGTTTCAGGACATACTGACTGGCAGGAAGATTGTTGGTGACCATGAGCAGAAAGGCTTGTACAAGCTTGCAATATCACTATGTGCTGGCGCCGCTACTACTCTCTCAGGATCCACTTCTCCCTTCCTTTAGCATCTCCGCTTTGGTCATTTACCTCTGCAGAAAATGTGTCATGTCTTGCCACAGATAACTACTCACACAGCATTGGATTGTGAAGCCTGTCAGCTTGGGAAACACCATAGGTCCTCTTTTCTTAGTCGTCCGAGTCGTCACAGTAGTCAGTCTTTTGAACTATTTCACTTTGATATATGGGGTCCGAGTCGTGTACCTGATATTCAGGGACATCGGTATTATATGGTTGCAGTTGATGATTATTCTAGATTATCTTGGGTATTCCTGTTAAAACAAAAGTCTGAAGCAGGTGCTATTATTCGAAAATTCATTCTGGAAGTTAATAACCTTTTTTCTACCAATATCAAAGTCATCCGAACAGACAATGCATTGGAGTTTTCAACACTGCATTTATCCGATTTCCTCAGCTCAAAGGGAATCATTCATCAAACCTCCTGTAGTTACACGTCACAACAAAATGGGATGGCAGAACGCAAACATCGTCACCTTTTAGATGTCACCCGGACACTGTTAATCCATAGTCATGCCCCTCACTCCTTTTGGGGGGATGCAGTTCTCATTGCATGCTACTTGGTGAATCGCATGCCGTCTACTGTTCTAGTAGAAAAGGTCCCTTTCTTGATTGCGTTTCCTGAGAAGGATCTTTTCTCCCTCACACCTCGTGTATGGGTCTGTCGCGTTTGTGCATAATTGTACTCCTGGTCGTGATAAGCTCTCTCCAAGGGCTATCAAATGTGTGTTTGTTGGGTACTCTCGTACTCAAAAAGGGTATCGCTGCTATGATCCGACGAATAAGAGATACTATGTGAGTGCGGATGTCACTTTCTTTGAGTCTATCATGTATTTTTCTCCTACAGGTGACAGGTTATCCAATGACAATGCATACGATATTGTGGTTCCTCCACCTCCATCTACCACATCGGCCAACCTACTACAACCCACGCCGCCACCACCACCACCACCACCTCAGTCGCAATTTTTACCCATTGTTTACACGCGCAAGTCTTCTTCTAGCACTTCTGCTCATCAGCCGTCCACATCTTCCAGCTCGCCTGAGGTATGTTATGATAACACTGTTTCTACTGATGGCACTGGAGTTTTACAGGATGACTCTGTGGTATAAGATAATGTGGAGGATGATCTAGATATTCCTATTGCGCTGAGGAAGCCACGGCATCAATGTGCTAAATACCCAATTACAGCGCAGGTCTTTTTGGATCACCTTTCAGATGAGTACAAGAAGTTTATTGTTGGCCTATCCGTGATCACTATACCCAGAACATATATGGAGGCATTACAGGACTGCAAGTGGCATCAGGCAATGGAAGAGGAAATGGAAGCCTTAACATCTCGTGGAACATGGTCTATTGTCCCTCCTCCGCAAGGTGCATCCATAGTAAGCTGCAAATGGATATTTTCTATTAAGCATAACGCGGATGGGAGCGTGGATCGCTACAAGGCAAGGTTGGTGGCCCGCGGCTTCACCCAGACATATGGGGTAGATTATCAAGACACATTCTCTCCAGTGGCAAGACACTCTACGCTCCGAATTTTACTAACAGTTGTTGTTTCACGCGATTGGCCATTATTCCAGCTTGATGTGAAGAATGCATTCCTATACGGGGATCTTCACGAGGAAGTTTACATGCTGCAGCCACCTCGGTAAACTGCTGAGGGGGAGTCACAGAAGGTATGCCGGCTACATAAGGCCATATATGGACTCAAGCAAAGTCCTAGAGCCTGGTATCAAAAGCTGTCAGAATTGATTGAGCACCAAGGATTCAAGAGGTCCACTGTGGACCACTCTCTATTTATTCAGAAGACAAAGCGAGGTACAGTTGCCATTCGTGTCTATGTAGATGATATTATTGTAACAGGAGATGATACTCAAGGCATTCAGGTAGCCAAAAAGTTCCTAGGAAAAGAATTTGTGACCAAGGATCTTGGCACCCTTCGTTACTTCTTAGGATTAGAATTTGCCAAGAATCATCGAGGGCTAGTAATGACCCAGAGGAAGTTTGTCATGGATCTCTTGTCCGAGACAGGTATGACTGGGTGCAAGCCAGCTATGACGCCTATGGATCCAAATATGAAACTGTATGATGATGACACTGAGGAAGTCGATAGCAGGAGGTACAGGGAGCTAGTGGGGAAACTCCTATATGTGACTATCACCAAACCGGATATTATGTTTGCTGTAAGCAAGATTAGCCAATTTATGGAGTGTCCCAAAAAGACTCACATGGATGCTATCTATATGATCTTAAGATATCTGAAGAACTCACCTGGTTCAGGACTCCTATTCAGTAGGGGCAGTTTATTGGAGGTAACAGCATGTGCAGACGCTGACTATGCAGGATGCCCCACGGACAGAAAGTCTACTTCAAGATTTGTTGTTTTTGTTGGTCACTCTCTTGTCTCATGGAAAAGCAAGAAACAGACTGTTGTTGCAAGATCAAGTGTTGAATCTGAATACAGAGCCATGGCTCAAGGGAGTACAGAGATGATGTAGGTTAGATCGGTGTTAATTGATCTCTCTATAGATGTTCCTCTTCCTATGCGGCTATTATGTGATAATCAAGCCGCATTATTCATTGCAAATAATCCTGCTTTCCATGAACGAACGAAGCATATTGAGGTGGATTGTCATTACACTCGAGATCTGATCCAGAAGGGGCTCATATCTACAGCTCACGTGCCTACAGGAGATCAGACAGCCGATATCTTCACCAAGGCTCTAGCACGAAGCCCTTTTCAGAAGTGTTGGTCCAAGCTGAGCATGATAGATATATATGCTCCAGCTTGAGGGGGGTGTTAAATAAAATATCGTATTATGTATGGCTTAGTCTAATTTCTTCTTTCCCAGTGTACTTATCATGTAATTTACCCAGGGCTATTCTCCTATATAAGAGAGTCCTCGGGTACGTCTAATACATCGATTTCTTTTCTCCCATCAATTACAAGACTTTTTTGAGGAAAAAGAGGGTATGACATCGAGAAAACGTCAACCCAATAACTTTTCATATTTATAGTAAAAAGGTACCAAAAATGCATGGACCAAAACAGTATTTAAGCTCTTAGCATGCTTGATCATATTTTCCATATATATTTGATCCCCGTGAAAGTCAGAACCATTCCGAACAAGCCACGTGGACCATAAGACAGCAATCACCCACACTTTAGTTAGACTATTACCACGACCAAGAGCGTCGAGGGACTCCCAGAACTCATTACAATCCATTGTCGCACCCCTCTCCACGTGCAACGTAGCCCATACCTCCCTAGAAACAGAGCATCGAAAGAAAAGATGCTCAACACCATCTTTTGCCATTGTCACGAGAGTAATCAAACCAAGAGAAGAACCATGCTCTTTTATTTCCAGCCGTAAGTCACTTCATAGCAGCCACATGAAAATATGGATAGGTAACAACATCTTCCAACTCCACAAGTCAGCGGATTGATTTGAATTTCGTGTATGATCCAGAACCTCTATACGATAGCAAGTGTTATAGGCCTTTCAAATAATGAAACATCCATCAGTCCAAAACCAATGATCAGCAGAGCCATCATTTCCCCCACCATCTAGCAGTGTCTCAAGCAACAACAAGAATTCCATGTATTGTTGATGCAACAACTGAGTGCAAAAGGGAGGTATACAAAGGTCATTCTCCCAACAATCTCTGACATAATCTCATTGTCAGCCATGAATGCATAAAGGTACGAAAAATTACCACGCATAGGTCCATGCCCAATCCAGACATTTCTCTGAAATTGGAAGCTGCATCCATCACCTAGAGCATGCTTAATGAGCGACACCACATGCTGGAAACACAGAGCAGATCCCCTTCCAGGAATTAAAGAGTAACAGAACACAAGCATCAGGCATCGAGACACAACAACAACAAAGCCTTTTCCCACATTAATTAGGGCTGGCTACATGGATTCTTGCCTCCATTCAAATCTATCTTTGGTTATTCTCAGACTTGGATCCAAAAAACTAAGATCCCTTCGTATACTCTCATTCCAACACGTCTTGGGCCTTCCTCACCCTCTTAGTCGGCTCAACATCCCAAAACTTGCATCTCCTCACCGATGAATCAGTTGGCCTCCTTTGCAAATGGCCAAACCACCTTAAGCGATTTTCTCGCATCTTATCCTCGATCAGAGCTACACCAACATTCCTTCTGATTGCCTCAATCCAAATCTGATTTTACGTGTGCGTCTATACATCCACCTTAGCATTTTCAATTTTGTTACTGTCATTCTCTTCACATGTCTATGCTTCGCAAGCCAACATTCAATCCATAGAGCATAGCAGGTCTCACGGCTGCTTTGTAAAACTTTCCTTTGATTTTCAAAGGAATTTTCTTATCACAGAGAACAGTAGAGGCTCCTCTCCACTTTAGTCAATCTGTATTTATTCTATTAGTAACATCTCCATAAATTTTCTAATCATGTTACAAAATAAATCCCAAGTATCTAAAAGAATCTCTCTTCTTAATGTTATCATCACCAATCTTCACGTCGATTCCTTCAACGATGCTTCCATCAAAAGTGCACTCCAAATATTCAGTCTTAGTCCTACTTGTATGAAATCCTTTCGTCCGAAATGCATGTCTCCAGACCTCAAGCTTATCATTATTCCATCTCTAGTCCCATCAATCAACACAATATCAATAGCGAATATCATACACCAAGGTATCTCATCCTGAATATGACTTGCCAACTCAACATAATTAAAGTAAAAAGGAATGGACTCAAAGCTGAACTATGAACCTCGATGCAAACCAATGTTAATGTCAAAATAGTCAGTCTTCCTAGACTGTACCCTTACCCAAAGCAATATCATGCATATCTTTTATGAGGTTAATGTATAGGACAGGTACTTGTCTCCTCTCAAAAACTCTCCACAATATTTCATGTGGGACAAAATCATAAGCATTTTCCAAATCAATAAAACGCATATGGAGGTTCTTCCCGTTAGCTCTATAAATCTCTAACATTCTCCTCGGCAAGTGGATGGCTTCGATAGTTAAGAGACCTGGAATGAATCCGAATTGGTTTTCTTTTACTTTGGAAACATGCCCCAACCTTCTTTCGATCATGCATTCCCATATTTTCACAGTGCGGCTCATCAGTTTGATACCTTTGCAATTTGAACAATTTTGAAAGATCTCCTTTGTTCTCATAAAGAGGCACCACAAAAAACCCATAAATAGAGTTCAAAATCATGCATAACGAATTTGTGACCCCTCTCCAAAATTCAAGATACCCACTTCGTCAGAAGCAAGGTTTTGAAAAGTGAGGCGTTGTGAGGCAATTTTTCCATCATCGAGGTAAGACATAAGCTTCGAGGCAGTCGAGGTGTAATCATCGCCTTTTTGAGTCAAAAACGGGGAAAACACGCAATGGTCTCATATGAATCTCTAACTAATCATAATATCTATTAATTATTATCCTCCTTGATTAAACAGTTCAATAAAAATCTTCATTAATTCCGCTTTATTAGCAATTGTCCCTTCTCCTATAAATATCCCTAATTTACTATTTTTATTTTATTTATTTTCCTTGTTCTATTTCCCTTTAAAAATCCCAAAAAAAATAGGTTAATTATTGTAAATATTTATTTTGATTATGAAAAGAAATTAAAAAGACAAAACAATTAGCAAAACAAATAAAATGTGGTGTTTTATCTATTAAAAATACTTCCATTTTTTTGTGTAGTTGACCTCATTTGACTTTTTGTCCAACATGAAATATGTAGATCTCCACAAAATCTACAACTTTCATGTGTTGACGTTTTCCTAGATTTGCCCCATTCTATCTCTTTTCTAATTTCTCTTTATTATCTGAGAGCAACCTTCATGTTTTGACTTTTATTCAACAAGATCTACAACTTTCATGTTTTAACTTTTTCCTAATTTTGCCTCATATTTCTTTTCCGATTTCTCTTTATTTTCTGAGAGCAACGTTCATATTTTGACTTTTGTCCAACATGAAACTTGTAGATCACCTCGAGATCTCAAGGAGATCTACAAGTTTCAAGATGGATAAAAAGTCAAGAGGTCAACTACACGAAACAAAATTTTGGAAGTATTTTTAATTAGTAAAAACATCCCATATTAATTGTTTTGCTAAATTTTTTATCTTTTTAATTCCTTTTCAAAACCAAAATAAATATCTGCAATAATTAATCTAATTTTTTTTGAGATTTTTAATAGGAAATAACAAGAAAAATAAAGAAAATAAAAAGGGTAAATTTATACAGTAGATAGGGTTATTTACCGGAGAAATGTCAATTGCTGATAAAGCAGAATTAATGAAGATTTTTCTTGAGTTGTTTAATCAAAGAGGATAATAATTAATACATATTATGATTAATCAGAGATCCATCAATGTCCGTCACAGATATATTAAAACCTCTATTCATGAGAGCGGTCCGTGCGGTCGCATATGCGGCCGCATATGCCTAAGCGGTCTCCTCAGCGCACCGATTACCTAAAGCACCGCTTTATGCACCATTTGCACATATATGGCCCGCATATGCAGGCTATGCATGTACATATGCACTCCATGCGTCTGCTTAAGGTCCAGTTGTGTAATCGAATCCGGATCTCAAGATCCGGATCTTGTATTATTTTGATTCTGTATATTAAATCAGATAATGTAATACAATCTTTGATAATTTTGATATTTGATTGTATTATTTTGAGCTCTACATGAAAACCATTTTTCTTAGATCTTCTGTTGGACCACATTTATTCATAAATTCAGTTTAGTTGTAGTCACTTCTGTAAATATTTATTTATTTTTAAATAAAAAATAGAAAATCGCGCAGAACCGCATGTACCCCGCATACCACTTAATCGCTATTCAGTGACCTGTCCGAACACATATGCATACCGCTTTCCTGAACCTTGATTAAAATAGAGAAGAGGAACAGGAAGACTTACAGTAGCCAAAACTCGAGAAGAGTACTAGAGCGTAAGGTTACATTCTCGCTATAAAAACGCTAAAAAGAAAAAAGAGTGCTATTTCTAGCTAACTAAAATTGCCAAGATAATTGTGATTTGTTAAAAAGTTTCTCTCTAGGTTGATACTTCACCATGAAAAACGAGTCCTGAAAAGTATCCAGACTCTGAAATTTCAATCGGTCAATGCCCAACTACATCCAGAGAGGGGACGTCTTCATACAATGAAAAAAAGGCGTTCCACCATCCCAATCTGTGTATCACAAAGGGGGTACTTGTTGGAGATATCTGGGAAAAGTCTTGCACAAGGATTCATGGTCATAATGGGTTGCGTAGCAACCACATTAAAAAATCAATTCTACTCGACAGTTTTAGCTCCCAATAAAGTTGCAATCTCGCACCAAAGTATATGTCCACGGAGGTGGTGGTCTAGTAATAGTTCTATAAGCTCTTTTTCACCGAGAAAGAATTATCCTTTCACACTCAGTGATCCAAACCACATGTAGGTCTATCAACATGTCTAAGAGTCTCCAAAAAGAAGAAACTCCTCTAAGTGTTGGTCTGCAATATCCATTATGAATGAGGGCATTCAGTTGCCATCCAACCAGCACTCCATAACCTTTACTTCACGGTTGACTGCCAAAGTAAATAAGCAGGGGAATCTAGTGCAAAAGAGGCTTTCACCAGTCCAGTTGTCTGTCCCAAATGCAAAAGACTTACCATCGCCAAGCATTGGATGAAAAAGTACCCAGAAGCGAGGCAGCACTGACTTGATACCTTTCCAAAATGCCAAGGGATGGATGTTCGGATGATGAGGCAAGGTGCCTTGGAATCCGATGCTATAAATGTTATGGATTAGTTTGCAACATAAGTCTTCATTTCTGCCCCAAATCCTACTGACTCATTTAAGGAGGAGTAGAAGACAGGGTCACATGAAGAAAAGTGGAATAGCCGAAAGAACTGCCTTAACAAGCACCAGATGTCCTCCATGAGAGAAAATTGCCGCCTTCCAATCTGAGAGCTTTCTCTCGATTTTTTCAATGATAGGCAACCAATCTGAAGTCTTGAGTCTACACGTTGTCAAGGGGAGACCAATGTAGCGGATCGATAGAGAGCCATGCTCGATACCAAGCTCCTCACAACAAGCTCGTGCATTTAACTCCGACAGACCTAACAAAATAGCAGTAGACTTGCCATGGTTAAGAACTAGACCAGACAGCTCGTAAATTTCCAAAGTCATTTTCATGCTCTTTACTTCCTCTTTACCCCCTTCAATAATAAAAATGGTATCATCTGCATATTGCAACAAGGGAACGGAGATGTTGTCAATCGTGTAACCAACAATAATGTCATTACATAACACCAGATAAACCATGCATGCCAAGACATTAGCTTCAACCATTAAAAGACAAGGGGCAATAAGGCAACATGTCTAACTCCTCTTTGTGTTTGGAAAAAACCACCCTCAAGTCCTCCGTTAACCAGAACCGCAAAGGATGCAATAGTGACGCAACGTTTCATCCAAGTAATCCAAGAGTCTGGAAAACCTCATCTAGCCATTACCATCTAGAGAAAACGCTAATCAACAGTGCCATAGGCTTAAAAAAATCACCTTCAAAAGTATACCCTTTGACTGACACCTCCTCCAGTCTGTTATGATCTCAGTAGACATGGCTAAATTGTCTGCAATCTATCTCCTCGGAATAAAAGCCAACTGGAGCGATGATATGATGTGATCCAAAACCCTATTTAGCCTAATTGCTAAGACCTTTGTTGCAACCAGAAAAATGGCATTCGAAAGACCACTCAGTCGAAAATCCTCTACTCTCTCAATTATCTCCTTCTTAGGCAACACCCAACATTGTTTCTAGCAAACTCCTCCACGACAACTACAACCTCTCTTCCAACCAGTCCCCAAAACACAAAGAAGAACAAGACAGGGAACCCATCAAGACTAGGAACCCTATCAGTATTCAGATTCCAAACTACAGTTTTCACTTCCTCTATTGTATCAGGTGGTTGGCACGTTGTTCAGAAAGCTGAGAGGCCCCAAAACGAGACCATCTCCACTGCCAACTCTCACTTCTCCTCGAGAAACCATGAAAATAATCGGCAATAGCCTGCCCCGGCTCTTGATCACCCTCCACACTACTTCCATTTACCACCATAGAGCGAATCATGTTATGATGCCGCCTCCTGCTAGCAATTATATGGAAGTAGTGTTTGCCAAGGCCTTAAATGTCGGTTTCGGTCACCATTTCGGTATCGACCAAAACAGAATTTCGATGGAATTTCGGTGGAATTTCGACCGAAATTTCGGTCATTTCGGTCATTTTTTGTACTAGGACCCCCATATTTCGGTCATTTCGGTCATTTCGGTCGAATTTCGATTTCGACTGGATATCGATATTCGACAGAAATTCGACCGAATTTCGCTGAAATTTGAGGTCATGGTGTTTGCATCACCTTCATTAAGCCAAGAATGATGCGATCTTTGTCTCCATTCTGCAACCCACTTCTTATCTTCAGCCATAATTATTTTCTGTGGTGCATCTCTATTTAAGAGCCCCTCTAGCAAAAGTTCCCCAGTGTCCTCCAGTTTGTCAATTATGTACATCTTTGCTTCTGCCTCTGTTTGTGGTGCTCTTCTAACCTCTCTAACCTCCTTGTAGGAGCATAGCCGTAAGCGCAATGAAGTCAACTTCTAATCCATACAAGACGAAGGGAATAGCCGGACGCCTCGATGTTGGCAATTTCCCATCGAGAGCTGGGCCAATGCTTCTCTAAGAGCTCCACTATCGGCCGAAGTTGCATGATTGTGCATGGAAGGGGTTCAAAAAGCCTCACTTTTAAGAAGAAAAATACTACATTAAGAAAAAACAAACTTCAAATAATAGTGAAATTATACCTGACTATGAGAAAACCACTTATATCTCATTCTAAACAATATATCAATGCATTACAATTGCATATAACAATCTATATATCATTATTCTCTATTTAGCATCATTATTAATCATGTAATGACTTAACTTCTTTATATCCTATTATATTGCACCTCATATTTGTCGAGTTTCCACAAATAAAAACTCTATTTAGTTCCAAGTGCTCATTGAAAGAGATACTTCGTAATCATAGTAAGAATCAAGGCATGAAATAATATCAAAAAACAATCCAATGTAAGAAAAATGGACACATAATTAGATGATTACATAGTCCCGTATACATTTAAGGAAAGGTGCTTCCTTACTGTGTTTTATTGCTAGAGGTTATAAAATAGGAACATTGTTGTGTTGATTACTTACGTTTTTGAATGAATGGTAAACGTGAATGGTACATGTATAATAGATTGCTATCAAATTTGGTATGTAATTACAGATAAAAACTTTGATCTCGTTCAAAACTTGTATTTGAACTCTGGGCTATTCACAACTCCGTTTCTACTAAACAAAAATTTAAATATTAAAGATCAGACTAGGAACTTATATTATAGTGCAAGGATGAGAAAACTTCTTCAACTGAGAAGAACTTAAAAAGTAAAATATCATAAAATTAGTTCGAATGTCTAAGACATACGCCTCAACATCACCTCATTAATACACCTCACAGCCTCACTTGTACCCTGAGGCTAATGCCTCATAACTTCTTGGTGAGGCTTAAGCCTCGAGGCATTTTTTGTCACTTGCACCCCAAGGCTTACGCTTCATAACTTCTAGGTGAGAAGCTTATGCCTCAACACTCGAGCCGCGCTTTTCTAAACAATAGTAAGAAGCGCATAATTCATGATCTCCAAACAACAGATTCCTAACACACCATCTTCCACGGCCAACATGATTGTTTTCCCAACAAACTAGTGGCATCTCACGCCAATCCCCGGAAGAAGCTCGGAAAAAACGTCTCATAATCGCCACCAGCCTCCCTTCAACCCAATAGGCAAGAGGCGCATAGAGAGGAAAAACACCAGGATACCCATGATGACCTCCTTCTACATCACAGTGACCACCTCTCATAAAACATGTAGCTTGCCAACTTCTTCTCCAACTTCTCAATAATAAAGTACAACTCAGATTGCTACAACCAACCGCCCACCAACGGCAATCCAAGATACGAGATAGGGAGAGCCCCTCGTTGCATTCTAAAGACATTCTCATAGAATGTATCCACATCCACGTCCATCATAAAAGACACAAAAGCGGTCTTATCAAGGTCAATCTCCAAACTTGAGATCAGCCCAAACATCTCGAGAACGGTGGGCATACCCTCCGAAGCTGCAGAACCACCCTTGATAAAGAAAATAGTATCATCTGCTTATTGAAGGGGTAGGAATCAAAACCCCACCAGTGTGGAAACCAGCAAGGGAACCAGCCTCACCAGTCTTCACCACCATCCTCGTCAAAGCATCTACCACAACCAAAAAAAGTAAAGTCGTCAAAGGGCATCCTTGCCTAACGCCCCAATGCGATAAAAAGAAACCACTCCCATGCATGGCATTCACTAACATTACATAGAGGCAGTCGTCATGCACCTCTTCATCCAGGTGACCCACTTGCAATAAGACTTACAAGATACGATGTCTAATTTGTGGTTATATTTCGATTCGAATGAGATTTTAAGTAAGGAAAAGATAAGAGAAGACACAACAAGATTTGAGGTACGAAAAAAGAATGGGTATGAGACAGCTAGGTTCGATGAAAAAGAGAGGAGGTTGATGGAGGCAACTCCAACTTCTCATTCCTTAATGCTCGTTCTCATTAATCAAAATAAACCTAATATAGGAAAATTAAAATTTGCAAGGTCAGCAAATTATTATAATAATTATGGTTGCATTTTAAAAATTAGACAAACTCTAAACAAACAGCTGAACAATAAACTTAAACCTGATATACACAAATTATCTCAAGATAATGAAACATGAATTTCAAAATGTTCGATTGCATCAACTTTGAAGGCAAGTGGCATAAAAATGAGCGTGAGGGGCAAGGGACAGCAGTTACTGCCAGCAAGTTGCAAGGAGGAAGAACTAGGGTTGAGAAAGTGATAGTGCATAGGGAAGAAGGAAAGTCAATTGTAGATCAGGGATGGCAAATCATCATGCAAACCATGTGGAGTTCGAAGATGGGTAAAGAGATGTAGACAGAAAGAACAAAAGGAGCAAACCCACAAAACTAGGGTTTCTCAAAACGCAAATTTGTTCGCTAATTGGTGTCACAATATAGAGAGAGTTAACCAAAAACAATAAAAAACTGCTTAAAGTACAATCGATAGTAGCATAAATGCCGTAAAAACCAAATAGCATCTTTCTACTTCAATATCGAATATTAAGAAAATGCAGAGTCCTTATCGTGCAACTTGATAGCTGCATCCGCTAGACTAAACACCGACAAGCATTCACCTTCCAAAGAGTATAATCGAAATGAGACAACTGCTCCAAACAGCACATAGTGCAAGAAGACGGCCAATTTGAACAGGGGAACTAACATCAATATGCATCAAAAAAAACTTAGCAACCTACTAAATAACATCAGTTTTGTCTTCATAGCACGCTTATCCGCCCCTTCCAAAAAACAATCGTCTAAGCTTTTAAACTCTCCTCAACCAATGACCAAGTTAAATCCAAAAAAACAGCTTTATTTCTGTATAGATAGTAAAAAAATGGTTGCCCTTGAACTCAAAAAGTAAAATGAAAAAATATTATGGAATATAAAAAATGGCAAAGCCTTCTCCCACTTTAAATAGGGTCAACTACATGAATTCTTGCTCAAATCCATGTTGAAAGATCCAACTATTTTTTAGAATGGTCGTCGACTACTTAACGCAACCCCATCAAGGGAGGATTCGAACCCTGGTCTTTTTTGGGTGGTAGACATACTGCACCACTACCAGACCATTTAAGTCGGTACAAAAAACATTATGGAATAAGTAGAAAAAACTGATCAAACACTGTTGAGGGAAAATAATCAATTGCTTATTCATGAGACTCCAAGGTACTCTTACATAGAGGAAAGACCCGTTGGGTAAATTACATAAAGAGAATGGAAAGAATAGAAAATACATAAAAAGAAACATAAGATAAATAGTATCTCAACACTCCCCTCAAGCTGGAGCATATATATCAATCATGCTCAGCTTGGAACAGCGTCTCTGGTAAGGTGCTCTGGCTAGGGCCTTGGTAAGTATATCGGATGCCTGATCTCCTGAGCTAACATGAAAAGTGGAGATGAGATCCTTCTGTATCATGTTTCGAGTGCAGTGAAAGTCCACCATGACATGTTTGGTCCTCTCATGGAAGGTTGGGTATTTGGCGATGAAGAGAGCAACATGGCTATCGTAGTGGAGGTGCATGGAAAGAGGCAACCCAATTGTTAGGTCAATAAGAACAGATATGACCCACATCATCTCTGTACTAGCATGTGTCATGGCCATGTATTCTGACTCTGCATTGGATCTGGCAATTACGCATGCTTCTTGTTCTTCCTTGATACCAAGGAACTCCCTATGAACATTGCAAAAGCCAGAAGTAGACTTCCTGTCCTTGGGATACCCCGCATAATCTGTATATGCACGACCTATAATGGCAAGAGATCTAACTATGCTGAATAGAAGACCAGTGCCAGGTCAGATCTTCAGATACCTCATAATCATATGGACTACATCCATATGTGATTGTCTAGACTCCTCCATAAACTGACTCGCTTTCCTTACTACAAAGGATATATTAGGCCTGGTGATAATCGCATAAAGGAGCTTCCCAACGAGCTCCATATATCTCCGCATAAATACTTCCTCATTGCCATCATCATACATATTCATATTTGGGTCCATGGAAGTTGGCAGGATTGCAATTTGTCATGAATGTCTCAGAGAGAAGATCTGTAACGTACTTTCTCAGGATCATCACAAGACCTCGTTGGTTCATGGCAAACTCCAATCCATGGAAGTAGCGTAAACTACCAAGGTCCTTGGTCACAAATTGTTGACCTAGGAAATGCTTAGCAACCCGGATGGCATGCTCATCATCCTCTGTAACAATTACATCATCAACATAAATAAGTATGGTAATCGTACATCTCTGAGTCCTCGGTGAATGATCGGGAGTCGACATCACGAACCCATGTTGCTCTATCAAGTCTGAGAGCTTCTGGACCATGCTCTTGGACCCTGCTTAAGGCCATAGATCGCCTTGTGAATCCTACAAACCTTCTGACACTCCCCCTCAGCAACAAACACAGGTGGTTGCATGTAGACCTCCTTATGTAGGCCACCATAGAGAAAAGTGTTCTTCACATCTAGCTGGTAGATGGCCAATCTCGTGTCATTGCAACTGAAAGAAGTATAGACATAGTAGAATGTCTGGCCACTGGAAAGAATGTATTATGATAATCCACCCCATATGTCTGTGTGAACTCACGTGCCACA
Source organism: Ottelia alismoides (assembly GCA_037367405.1). Classification (NCBI taxonomy): domain Eukaryota; kingdom Viridiplantae; phylum Streptophyta; class Magnoliopsida; order Alismatales; family Hydrocharitaceae; genus Ottelia; species Ottelia alismoides. Next base: position 1,199,942 of record JAZKJV010001277.1, read on the forward strand.
AGTCTCACCATGTAGCAATCTACACTGTAATCTGCTCAGGGCTTCACCGTGAGCATCCACTTGTATCCAACAACTAATGCATCAATTGGAGCTGAAACAAGGCTCCAAGTGTCGCGTGACTATAGCGTGGACATCTCCTCTTCCATGACAAGACGCCACTGACGGTCCTGGATGGCCTCCTTAAACGTCCGTGGTATCTCCACGGTTGATAGTGCCGCGGTAAATCTCCTGAAATCCTATGAAAGTCTGCTCAAAGAAACTTGGACTGTAAGAGGATATGACGCACAAGTACATCTCTGCTTTCCCAGGGCAATGGGCAAATCAAGATCATTTGTCATCACTTGGACCTGTAAGTTTCCCTCTTGAGAGGGTGCATGCTCATCTTGTAAGGAATCACGCTACATAGACAACTCAGTATTTCGATCAATAGAAATAACGTGCTCATTGCATACCTGAGGTGTGCTGGATTACGGGAAAGGCCCGAGAGAATAGGCAATAGTTTGAGACATGCGAGTAAACACATGTGGCAAAAACTGAGTCAAGGTGGATGGCGGTCCACAGGCAACCTAGGAGCAGGTGTAGGTACTGGAGGCGACATGGGTGGCGGCGGTGGTAAAGGAGGTGATGGAGGTGGTGGAGCATGTGCAGGAGGTGGTAGAGCTGTAGGAGGTGGAGGCAAGTAGATCTCCTCGTCAGAGTTAGATGGGGCCAGTATGTCACCTATAGGAGAGAAATACATAACAGACTCAAAGAATGTAACATCAGCGCTGACAAAGTATTTCTGTCGAAGAGGATCAAAGCAATTGTACCATTTTTGGGTATGAGAGTAGCCAACGAAGACATTCTTGACAACTTTAGGGGAGAGCTTGTCTGCCACCTCCTCTGCCATGAAGACAACACTGACGTCCACTTCCTCTGCTACGGGGACCACGCCCCTTGAATTGCATAGAATCTCCTCTACTGCGGGATGCCAATGCAACCATCATTGAGGAGGTCTGTGTGGTGGCAGCGGGTGGGATAAGAAGCCTACTGAGACGATTGTAAGCCTCCTCTATGGACAGTATAGTCGCCCCAGTCAGGAGCTATGCACGTGTTGCCTCATACTCAGGATCGAGTGCTACCAAGAAGACTCCAACCATGGTGGAGTTTCTATAGGCCATCTACTGCTCCATGGAAGTAGTAATGGGCAAGAAGCTGTGAAGCTTTTCAAACATGCCTTGAAGCAAAGAGTAGAAAGTGTGCAACGACCGGCCATTCTACTTGGCCTTTTATATGTCAAAACGAAGCAGGAGAATCTTGATCTCGTTCTTCGCTTAGGCATAAGTCGCTCCTAGAATGTCCCACATCTTGCTTCCATGAAGTATTGCCCCCAGTCTTGTCAGTTCGGCTCTAGTTTTGTCAGAATGTGCTCCTTGTTGGTGCACTGCATAAAGGTCAGAAACCACATAGACCGCAACTCATAGTTGGCCTCATC